>CM031235.1:712779976-714007476 GCA_018340775.1 Taxus wallichiana var. yunnanensis | reverse complement strand
CCGAAGGGAGTAATTGATGATGTGGGAAGAGAAGGTATTGGGGTCTCCTTCATCAAACCGGAACGTAGTACGAGGGAGGCTATGAATGGGAACAGTGGCGGGAGGGGGATATCAACCGGAGAGAGAAAGAAAGAAGGGCATGATCGGCAAGGGGGATGGGGGAAATAGAGAGGTGATAGACAAGTGACAAGAGATACTGGCTAGAAAGGACATAATCCACAACACTCGCACCCCCACCGTGAGGCCGACAAGTGAAGAAGTGAGAGTCAGGAAAGTAGGTGAGCCCATTCAGGATCAACAACTCATGGGATTCCCCTAACTAAAGAAGGTGTCGGCCATATGTAGTGAAGGGCCCTGAATCATCCTTTGATATCCTGTGAAGTCCCACTGCCTTTGGATCAATTGCTTGGGTGCAGAACACGTCCTTTGATCGGTCATGGAGAGGAATCTAGAGGGCTCTGGTACGGGCATTGAAGTCCCCCATAAGGATGACTTCGCCAATTGCTGAGTACTAAGTAATATTGGCATACAGGTCACCAAAAGGATCACCATCATGGCCATTGTGAATGGCATACGGGAGATGATTACAAAATGGTTGACATGGTTACAACCATTTATTAGTTAATACATAACTAATATTAACTAACTATTAAATAACAAGCCTTATATTTGAATAGAAATCCCTCCCAACGTACTTTGCAACTTATGTGCAATTGCTAGTATGTGATGAGGAATGCGTTATGTTGTGTAGTATTAACAGCTGTACTTGATAAAATGAGTTGCCTGAGTTCCAAAACTGTTGTGTTACGTTAATTTTCACTGTGATGTGTAATGAATATGAATTGTTAGATTGTCTGAAACTGGAATGTGTATGAATTGCGGCTAGTACTAGTTTTAGCTGTGGTTAAAATGCTTTTCCAATGCACTTATAATGTGTTTTGCAGTCATTTTCAAATGTTTACTGTGATTTTGCATGCTTTGCTAATATGCTGATTTGTTTGGATTGCATATGTAGTGTTTGTTATGTTCAATATGTATATTTTGATACATAGTAGGGTTCGACAAAATTATGTTGTATCGATATGCCTGTATCGTCTGTAATACTTTTGTATGTTTGCCTAAATAGAAAATATGCAGTATGGTAGATTCTTGTGGGTCAATTCTTGATGGCTGTTACATTCAGCCTCTACTTCATGATGAGTGTCCCTGTTTCTGAGTTACTTTTTGCAACTCTTGCTATTGTAAAGATGGTATGATCAAATTTCCCAACTTTACGCCTAAGTATTAATGTACAAGGTCTAAATGTCAAAAGCAGAATATATTTTGTGTTTCACTTGTTGAAATGCAGTGATGGTAAGATCATCCAACATGAACAACGAGTATCAATACATCATCACCATGAGCCACCTTCACTTTTGATGTCGAGATTCATATCAATAAGACTTATTCTAAATCTAGAATCTTAGAATCACTTTTAAGTCTTTTTGTTGTTTGGTATGGCATAGTTTTATCATATCTAACCTTCATCGTGTTGGCAACTTCCACTGGTGTGAATTGTGATACACTCTTGCTAGTTAGTGAAAGGACTGGGTATGGCTCTGTTATCTGCATTGTACCTCACGTTGAGTGTTTCTGTTTCTGAGTTATCTTTTGTACCTCATTTTATTAATTAGTTTCGCCTTGATCTTTTTGTTTTTTTGGGGGTTTGGTGTATAGGTTTATTAGATCAAACGGTGTCACAGTGTAGGCAACTTTCACTGGTGCACATGCCTCTTATTGCCCTTAGTGTTGCTGCTGCTGCTTCATTTTTTTCCTTTGATTTTTCCGCTTCCCACTTTCTTGATCAGTTTTTCAAATTCTCACCCTAAACTTGTATAACCCCTTTAACAATCAATTTTCAATGCTTAGTATAAACTTGTGCAACTCCTTTAACAACCATTTTTCAATACTTGCTATAGACTTGTGCAAATCTGTGAAAATAGGATTGTAATGTTTTATTTTATTGTTGTTGCAGGCCAATGCGGTGATGTTTAATAGATATTGCCAAGTTGAATGGTGCTATTTTTCGTTTATTTGATATTTGTCGATTTCATATGCTCCATGCTTTGCATCCTAGGATGGATGAGGCTGCTTAATTGCTGTGATGTTTATGGTGTGTGATCTACTAAGAGGAATCTGATTTGCCCCAACTACAAGTAGAGGTGTATGAATTCCGGTACTGCTCAAAGAAAATGTGATCTGCCTGAGCTCCGAGTAGACACCTATGAATTCAGACTGTGCTGTTTGAATTGAAATTTGTCTTTTGTTATCAGGCTTTTCTAAATTAAGCTTAGGAGTGTAATTTGTCTGGACTGTCCAATTGTTTGTAGTGGCCAAATTTTGTAATATGTATGCATTGTGATGATGAATGTGTAGAGTGAATTGTCTGGAATATTTAATGGTTTGAATTGTTGCAATGTTTTTGAATTTCAATTTTTCAGTACAATCATCAAAGTTTGGACTGTAATATTTGATTAGTATCAAGATTTTCATGTGTTCCAAATGTGTTGTCCAACGTTTAATATGTAGTGTTGTGTTTTGCTTCTTATATAATATCCTTGAAAATACTTTAAATAAATCTGGATATTTCTGTCAAAACCCTAGGACACTAGTATAAAAATTGTCTTTTATGACAACAACAATCTGATTTTTAATAAAAACAACAAGCCTCAAAGTGCCAAAAACAGACTTTTATTTATTGATTTCAATCAGCTACAATAAAAGAAATACCAGTGTTTGAATACAATTATTCTCCCACAATTGATGATCTAAATAGAAATATAAATGGAAGAGATGAGCATGCAAACTGATTTGACTGAAATCTGCCTTCTAGATACTGAAGCCCTAGCTGTACTTGTTGTTTTGGATGTAGAATTAAGCTTGAAAAGCGTGCCCTAGTTGCATTGGATGAACACCTGTACCTTGAATGACCACTGCAACCCTTGGATGGAATTGCCAAGCTCAAATGTGAGGGATTCCGTCCTCAAATCTGTATGCAAATGAGGGATTTCGTCCTCTATTGCTGATGCGAATCAGAAGCTGCATGCAAACAAATAAGTAGTTGATAAATTTCCAAGATGAATGAATAATAAACCCCAAATCTGCATTTATAACTTCCAAGGCCCTCTCCAAAGTTGGTGCCCCCTCCTAAAAATAGGAATAACAATATAAAATTGCTTTATCCTCTCTCCCATGTTGGCACCCCATCCTAAAAATAGGAATAAACAATATAAAATTGTTTTATCCTCTCTCCATCCTAAAAATAGGATCTTGATGCTCATGCAGCCCATTCTATCTTTGGCACCCCATAATAGAATGCTTTATTTAATTATTATTCTATCTTTGGCGCCCCAAAATAGAAGTTCTTTATTTTATTATTATTCTATTCTATTCCACTTTTGCTTTTTGGATTAAAATATAATTCAAGTGTCATTTTTCCAAATAAAATATAAAAATACCCTTGGACCACTTAAATTAATTTATTTTCCTCTTTAATTCCCCTTAGCCTATCGAAAATAAAAGGAATAGGCTTCGGGTATCCAGAATCAATTAATTCTGAAAAGGGGACATTACACTGTACCATATGCAATACAATTTGTAATTACACCGAAAGGCGTTTCCAAATGGGATTCATACCTCATCCCGTTGATATGCTAAAGCGGTGATCAATGCCGTCCGTGATAGCTTATGTCGCTCGTTCTCTCCCTGAGAATGGATGTGCTTGATCTATTCGGAACCTAGTCGATTTTTATTGTGCCCTCTCCTATCGGTATAATTTAATTCTTCGGCGGTTGACTCCTCTTGTTGCCACCAAGGTTAGCATTCCCACCGTTACATTCCTCATGTCTCGGACGGCGAGTACAGTTACTTTTAACGACAACTTACAAATCTATCTTCGTGTGCAGGTCTGATTTAACCCATAATGGTGCTGATTTTAGGACGGCCATTAGCAAGAGCTCCCGCAAGACACATTTGACCCGTAACGTTTTTGCTTATTTATTTAATTTATTTCTCGCTACGTCTATCCAATTACTGCTAAATTTACAAAGTTAACTTGGGGTTCACTATGGTTAACGCCTCGGATCTCAAATAAAGTGCTTGTATTATTATGCAAGGAAAATGATAGGTGTGAAAGGCCGTTTACAATGTGTCACTCTCCATGTTCTACTTTGGGTTTTGAAGAGCGATTAACCCGGTTGGTGGGTTTTTTTGACATGGGTCTATTTTTCCCACTCAACTTTTATTTTGTTGTTAAATACATGGAGAAACAAATACTTTTGAAGCTATACGATTCATATCATATCTTTTCAACAGCAATCTTATCAATCTAAGGAATATTTATATCGAATGCCCATAAAAACAAATTTAAAATGTGTCTTAACTCTTCAAACCCTAAAAAAATTTGCATAAGGTACCTAAGTTATCATAGTTAATTTAAAAATAAATAAAAAAGTGTTATGTTTTAATTTTCTGTTTTTTTGCTTTCGTTCTGTTTTGTTTAATAAAAGAACCAAAATCGGTTAGACCTGGAAGAAACGATTCAAAAATAAATAACACTCACAGCCGAGCCATGCCATCGTAAGCTTTATTAGAGGTTTGCCCTTGGTTTTGACCCCTCATGGAAATTCTACTAGAAGCTCCGATTTTTGTCTATAATTGCTCATGAATCGATATGTACAAGATCAATTTGTCGTGTTGGCTAGATTTTCTGCATAGTTGAAAACCTAGGCGGTCATGAGATAAATCTCCCTCATTTACTTGGTGAGGCTCTGTGTAAAATTTGTCAATAAAATATGCTAGTATCTATTTAGGGGCATAGTTGTATAGTTTTGCAGAAAGTAAGCAAAGTTGTTAAGAAATGAAATATCTAATGAAAAAGGAAAATAATAAAAACACAGGAAAGAAAGAGGGAAGATGTGCAACCCAATTAATAGATCACAAAGTTGATTGCATGCACATAGACAAGACCAATAGATATTAACACACAAAATTATAAGCAAAGGCAACTTTCAGATCTAGATCTAAAATAACCCAAAGTTTATAAGTAGATCTGAGATAAAAAAGTTAGAAACAAAATGCACCGTGACACAAAGTTCTCCGAAATCTGCTCCTTTCTATTCCTTTGCTTCAAATAGCTATCGGGGTTTCAACACAAAGTCTAGAACACAAGAATGCTGCTTACAAATTCTGATCATTAACCCGAAGGTTCTTCCTCTACTTATAGAATGTAGAAGGGAAAATACAAATGGGAAACTCAACTGAACTAGAACATAAACAAGAAATAAAGATAACATCTGGCAATCATCTTCCTCTAATTCCTCTTCAAGTGACATGCATCCGGATCCATACTCAAACTTATACACATTTGTCACTTAACTTATAGAATCGTTCCACATAACTTAAAGTAATGGTTTCAAAACCAATAACTTTAAAGTTTTACAATTATATCGAGAACGTGAAAATAGAAGAAAAGAGTAGAAGAAGAAAGATTCACCAGTTGTAACATCTACATCTTCTTTTTGTTTTGATACTAAATATACTTGTCGAACATGTAATTCAACATCTTCCCATCTATCTTAGCCACAACTTCTTTTTCTGTCCTGAATTGCAACAAGCCTTCGTTCAATACCCTGATGCATGCTTCCACATCCTCCAAGCTAGGCCCGAACTTCTCAATATCTGACTGCAGCGCTACCGCTACTAGCTTACTGATGAAATTCATCGTGAAAGGTCTAACAACTCCATCAATTCTCCCTTGCACCATCAGAAGAGATCCCTACAAGGAATTAGACACTTTGCTAGGAATGGTCCTTGTGTATGAAGAAACGTTCCCGACCACTTCCTCATTGGTGAAAGCAATGACATTATCTAGTAAAGATGATGCCATACTCTCAAGTGCTTGCATCCTTTTCAGCATAATTTTGCAAATCTCCAAATGGAAAGATACTACAAACTCAAGTGCTTCCCCTTCTCAACTGATCCGTCGGCACATTCGTTCCATGCAATCAACACCTCTCTCGGACTTATTTATTTCGGCCAAAGTACTTAGGTTACTCTCGTGAATGTGTTCATATCTATCATGCTGCTCACACTAGTTGCTTGACTGATCGATGCATCTTTCATAACCTTTAGACGGGTTGGCACCTCTCCGAGTTGTACAGAAGCTTGGCGAATGATTAGACTCTTCCATTCGTCGATAGCTTTAACCTAGTTACTTGCATCTTCCACTTCCTGCATCAGATGATCACTCACCTGCTTTTGTGTTGAAATTGGCTGAGTGGAAGATTTGCAACCTTGGCAATAATCTCGCACAACTGAGATACACCTTACAAGTTCAACTTTCTCCGCCTTTTCTTTGTCAAGCCTAAGGAATAAAGCATCTATCAATGTCTGCGTGTCCTGCTTCAATCCTTCATGGTGGCTTGACCTATGGGTACTCTGGTCACTGTTATATCTTCTGCCGTGAGCTCATCCTTCTTCTTTCCTTCTGCTTGAACTGACATCTCGGCGAACTTCTTCCCGACTCCTCAATGATCAACCTTGAAGTTACCTTAGCAACTTTAGGTTTTCTGTCTTTTCCGCCTAGATTCAGGAGTAGCTGCAAGTCATGTTCCTCCAAGTTGATTTCCTCTCTAGCCTCTGGAACCAACTGCGAAGCCAACCATTCTAAGAAATTACTTCTCGGAGAATGAGAAGTTGCCGAGTGTACCACTATCTCGTGCTCTGATTCCTCTCCATCTGAAACTGCTACAGTGTTGTGGTTGTCATCCTCTGAATTATCCAAAGACAAAGCTCTTTCAAATTCTGCCATCTGCAACTTCAATGTTTCTTCAGGAAGAGGTGTTGAATGGAGTGGTTGAGGAGAAAAGATGAATGTTGCGGATTCAACGGAGGAATGACAGTATCTTGCTGAGGTGCAACAGTCGGTGAAGTACTTGATGCTGGAGAAGTCGGAACTAACACCATAGCCGTAGAAGTGATCTTTTCCTTTGAATGAGACCTTATGTGCACTTTAATCTTTTCAGGCCTTTTGCTGCTCTCTCCTTCGTGCTTCCTTTTGAGGGAATCTCCTGTGCTGAAGTTGCCTGTGATCTGATTCATCAATGCTTCATCAAGGCAATATCCCTTTGTCAGCAACCAGTTTGAAGTATTGACCAGAATGGCGGCAGACCTTTCCTCGATCGTATGGCAACCACCTATGCTCTCCTGAAGTACAACTCTATCTCCTCCCATCCGATGGTATGCGTCAAGTAACACAGGCCCATCATCTTTAAGATCCGCAGGTATCTATGCTAATCCAAAGTCAAACACTTGCACGCTGATAACCTGTTGAAATCTTTCTTTCTAACCCGTCGTACTCAAACTTACGCACTTCATCCAAAATCTTCCAATGAAGGCACATGCACGTACTCCTGGGAGATTGTCTTCCTTGCCACTCCAAATGGATCGAAGTTCAGCCGTGCTGGGAAGAACTCTTGCTCGTACTCAGAGAACATCTCCGCTTTAATTCCTCGGGCTTTATGAATACTCTGCAACTGTAATAGCCCACTGTGATCGGGAAGAAGCCTGTGGACTTGTGCCGTTTTGATTATAGGTCATGCATCTCCACGAGTTGTCTGCTCAACTCCATGATGACCAATCTGTCACTCGGATATCTAGGGCAACTTAATTGTTTCTCTGAAAAGCCGGTGACCACGAGGTATGTAAAGTATGAAACTAGATGAAGATACTGCCAATCTTGGACACAACTTCCCAAGCTTCCTTGCTCACCTTGTTGGCCTTTAGATCGCGTCCTCAGCCACAAATGAATCCGTAGAAGAATCCATCGTTGACCACCTTGTAATCTTTATTGCATGCGGGCACAGTAAGTTGTGGATAGCACTCGAAAATAGGATCCTTGGAAAGCACACCATGCCTATCCAGCTTGGAGAAGACACCCTGTGAAGCTGCTGCATATACCAAATACGAAGTCATTTTGAAGTTGTAAGTACGCCTCACATTCCGGAGCTGCTCACCAATGTTGTCACTAATGATTTCCGACCAATTGATTATTGAATCTGCTTTGTTGATTTCAATGGTCCTGATGAAAGCATACATCCATGTGCGGAAGTTGTGAGCGTTAGCTTCGCCATTTATCCTGCATAACAATTTGGTAATATCATCCACCTCTTGTACTAGATTGGATCGTGGAAGAGTTCTCGGGAACTTGGATGGAGATTTGGGCTTCTTCATGTATCTATTGTTCATTATGCCCACAGTCAACTTTATGTTTTTCCCATCTGTTTCTGGCATCCTGTATGCTAATAGTAGTCACCACCTGTCGTGCTGGAATCTTCAGACAATAATTGATGAATTGTGCGTCCAGCCGGATTATTGTCTTCCCGCAGAACATCTCGGACTGATCTAGATAGTGGGTGGTAAGACCTAGCACACTCCATGACAAATTTTGGCAACTGAGTGTGGATGGGAATGTTGAAGCTCGAATGATTCCACTGCTTTTGACTGCACGCATGAGAGAAGTCTTTCCAGCTCTGGATCTGTCAATCAATTCGGAAAGAGGTTCTGGACCTAGATCTGTATCTCGATGTCAGTAAACCTGGAAGTAATGCATGACTCTGCTGAGCTTTCTTTTTCATCCCGCTTTGCCATGGCCGTATTTGTCTTTGTCTGAGCAATTCTTTTCTCTTTATTCGGCGGAATTCTTTACAACCGGTGCAGATCTGGAGATTTCTTCAGATTCGGAGGATATGTTCAATGTATTGGACATTGATTTAAGCTCCCTTTCTCTTATAAAAGCACCTGTAATGAATTCTTGCAATTAATTCAAACAAAGATGGCAACCGAAACATGAACACTTGATTTTAATTATAAAAATCTGCATATATCAAGCTGCTGCCCCAAAATTTGATGTTTTGTTTGCATGCAAAGCAAACATGAATTTTGTCAACTTCACCTGAGCACTTGTACCACTATGCAGACAATTAATCAGACTTAATTCAAGCTCCTTCAAACCTAGGCGCCAAACTTTGAAGCTTTCCGAAGCAGTGAAAACACCTTCTTCATGTAAAATTCCTCCTTAATTGGGCGCCAAAATTGCCTGGGCTGCACTTCCTTGCTAAAGAATTAATTAATTCATCATTATGGCAGCCCATTCTTATATAACCTTCACCATTCTATAATTAATAATTGCCTCTCCTATTCCTGGCAATTAATTAATTAATTAACATGCTTTTCTCTTCAATTTGGGCGCCTATTTTGTGCATGCTCATGGCTGCCATTAAATAAATTAAATTTATTTAATTTTAGCTTCTACTTCCAGTCCACTTTGACTTCACAATGTGCTTTGACCTCATGCACTAAAAATAAGAATTAATTCCATCAATTAATACTTTAAAAAGTATTATTTCTCTTCAATATGGGTCACACTTTTTTGCATGAGAGGGGGCTGCATTAAATAAATTAAATTTATTTAATTTTAGAATTCTATTTCTAATTTCCTTTATCCTCTTCTTCCTTGTTGACTTTTCCTCATGCTTGGGCGCCAAATTTGGAAATAGAATTAATTAATTAATGCATTAAAGCTGTCCCTCTATTCCAAAAGGGGTCGCACTTTTTGACATAGCCCATTTCTATTTTTAAAAGCCAATTTTCAATGGGATTATTCACCCTGCACCGCAGCTCCAAAAATCCCATGATCCACTTAAGTTGTTTGACTTTCATAATGGGATTATTTACCCTGCAAGGTAGGTAAGAAATTCCCATCAATGCCTTAAGTGATTTTCTTTTATTTCACAATGGGAATTTTCACCTTACAAGGCAGGTAAGAAATTCCCACTTGCCTGCTGCCTCTAATTTTCCCATTATGACTTAAGTGGCGTTGCTTTCCCATGGGAAAAAGTACCTGCTAGGTAGGTACAAAATTCCCACCTGCCTGCTGCTACCAAAAATCCCATTGTAGCTTAAAACCTTCCTTTCCCAAAAATGCGACCTGCCCAGAAGAGGCCTTTTCTGTGCACGACTTCATCTTTTTAGAGAGGATAGACCTCCTGTGACAAATTCCTTCTGGCATAACGTCCATAGGTGATCTCCAGATACTCTAGGCAAGAAATCAGACTAAACCGGCAAAGGAATTGACCTAGAGAAATTTCACAGAAAACAAAATGAGAAAACACCAAAAATGCAAAACGTTGCCAGAAGTCACAGATAAAGCCCGGATTCATTCCTGGTTAAAACCCTACTGGTATATGGGAATATTGACATGTAAGACCACAACAAGGTTAAACCGGAGCACAATTTACCTCAAACGGGGCTTAGAATAATTAAATAAAATTTTCCCGCAGGCAAACCCCAGCGACAGAATATAACGATTTTGGGCATCTGAGGTATTTGTCAAAATTGGCTTATATGGTTCTTTGGGAATATCTTGACACAATACAGACACTTTTTGGCAATAAAAACACAAAACGACTCATTATTTTAAAAGTACGATTTTTTTTTACATGGGGTAGTCTCAGATTTCAAAGTGAAATTTGGGGACACCATGTCGAAAGACATTCTCATCGGCGTTGTACACGATGTTTTGTTTGTCTTTTGGTTTCCGTTACGTTACTGCTCAATAAAAGAACCATAATCAACTAGACCTAAAAGAAATGATTCAATACATAAATAAATAACACTCACATGCAGAGCCATGTGATCGTAAGCTTTATTTGAGTTTAACCCCTATTTCTCGCTCCCCGTGTGGAATTTCTACAAGAAGCCTTGATTTTTGTCTACAATTGCTTAGAAAGATGGATACACCTATGCAATATTTATCCGAAGCTCTTCAAGCCTCGGACGTGTGTGGATCCAAAACAGACCAAATCGAAGGGGGCACAATCATCCCTTCCTGCACCGTATTATCTTGAAAAAACAAATTATATCTTCTTCTCCTTCTTGCATCAACTTTTTAACACTTATCAATTTATTAATGGTACATGTCCAATTTGGAGAATATTTATTTATTGCTTTGTCTACCTAATCATATAACACGGTGCTTTTTAAATCACAAACCAAGTGAAGTAGCTAAAAATATTGAGGAAATTCGTAAACAACAAGCACACATATAACACAAGAGTGAAGAAGTGGATCACCATGACTTATATTGTTCCTGCCTAAATAATATCTATTATGTGCTCCACTTTTCCAAACGCTTAAATTTTTTTGAGTTTCCCAAAATTTTATTTTGTCGTCTTTGTGAGCTTGAAGTGCTTAAGTGGAGCATAGATAACATATATTACTTGGGTAAGAACAATATGATATCTGAAAATCGTGTGGGGCATGCAAGCCACAACCTTAATCTACCTTTGGCTCGTATGACCAATTGTTGGAAGGTGTTAATTATCATACATCAACGTGCATCTGCTCCCTGGAATTTCTTGACCTTACAACTGCATACATAGGCTAGAAAGTTCTACAATAAGTGCTCATTGCGAAAAGGTTCCAAAGTTGGAACATTTTGTTTTTCTTTTTCATTTTTTCCTCTAGATGCAAATTTCACTTGCGTGAATACTTTGGTACTCTCATCGTTAACGTGACTACTCCGCGTATTCGTGTCCCTAATGTCTCCCGTACTACGTGCATTCAAATTCCCCTTACTTTTACAATTTCTCTAACTTTCGAATGAACTTGTAATGTCCCCTTTCCTACACCTAAGGCCTAAGGGCCTATTTGAGTCTAAGCCTTGGTCATACCCAAGGGGCTATGGATGCTTTGGGAGCTATTGGGTATGAATATCTAGTCCATTTTGTTATAATTTTTCGCCGACATGAGTGTAAAGTGTTTTGAGGGACTAGATATTATGTTTTGTCGTTAGAAAGGGGCCACATGACACTTAATGTTTGAATTTTGCGTTGGGGGTCACATATGGACCACGACGACTTAAAAGGGGAAAAGTAACTTACGTTACTTTTATTTTATTGGTCCTTCCTAAGGAAAAATGCCACTTGGGCTATTTTGGGGCTCTTTTGCCTTGGGGAAAAATATATAAGGAGTTGGGAGGAAAAAGTGAAGGTCATTCTTGCATACATAATTATTTTCCTTCATGTGCAATCTTTTTGCAAATTTACATTGTGGAGTGAAATACCACAAGACCCTAGCTTCGGTGGTGAGAGATCCATCCTTAGCTAGCAGGCATTCTTCGGTAGTGAGAGATCTACCCTAGCTTGTCATTTTGGAGCTGAAATTAGGGTTGTTTTTCGAGATGCATTTTCGTGAGGTTTTCGAGAGGGTTTCGAGAGATTTTGGTGTTTTTGGAGAAGAAGATTCAGGGTTTTTCAGTGGCAGATTTACAAAGCCATTTGGGCGGGGTTTAGCATCAATTTGAGGGCATTATCAATAATTTCCAACCACTTCCCAAGTCAGGGCGACTTGTCTTGAAGATCGCAGCCATTATTTGGAGGGTTTCCAAAGTGGTACAAATTTAGATCTCAAGGTTGGAATATCATTCCCTATATTTATAAATATTATTTTTAAAGTTTCATAATTTTTGCACTTGTATTTGGAGAGAAATAAATTTTTGAAGTTTTCTAGCTGCCTAGGGCACGCTGTAATTTTTTCGCAGCAGCAATTTATTATCCTAAAATTCCAAAAATAATTTTCTAATACTTGTTATTGCATTAATGTTGGCTAGATTTTCTGCGCATAGCACAAAACCTAGGCGATCATGAGATAAATCTCCCTCATTTACCGGTGAGGCTCTGTGTCGATTTGTTAATTTAAGTATGCTACTATCTAAATGGGGTTTTACTTTAACTACTCAGTTCATGAACCATAACTAAATGATTCTACACAGTAAGTAAGTTGTTTAAAAGAAAGGAAATATTTATAGAAGAGAGGAAAGAGAATTATATCAACACAAAGAAGAAATAGGGAAGATGTGCATCCCAATCACTAGATAACAGAGATGATTGCATGCGCACATAGAAGAATCCAATAGATATAAACACAAAATTATAAACAAAGGCAGCTCTAGATCTAGATCTGAAATAACACAAAGTCTATTTAAAGATCTAAGATAAAAAACAAGAAACACAATACATCGCGACATAAAGTTCTCCGGAAATTTGCTCCTGTATATCCCTTTGCTTCAAGTGGCTCTCAAGGGTTTCAACTCAAAGTCCGAACACAAGGTTGCTGCTTACAAATCATTGACCCGATCATCATCACCCAGAGGTTCTTCTCCTACTTATAAAATGTAGGAGGGAAAGTACAAATGAGAAATCTAATCGAATCTAAACACAAACAAGTAAGTAAAGATGACATTTGGCAATCACCCTCAACTAACTTCTCCTTAAGTGACACATGTATCACTTAACTAATAGAATTGTTCCACATGACTTTAAGTAATGGTTGCAAAACCAATAACTTTGAAGTCTTACAATTTCATCCGGGAACATAAAAAATAGAAGAAGAAAGAATAAAGAAGTCATGTCAGCTGTAATATTTATGTCTTCTTTTTGTTTTGATATCGGATATACTTGTCGAACATGTGATTCAACATCTTCCCATCTGTTTTAGCCACTGCTTCCTTCTCTGTCATAAACTGCAGCAATCCTTCATTCAACACTTTGATGCATGCTTCCACATCTTCCAAGCTCGGCCCAAACCTCGCAATATCCACTTGCAGCTCCACCAGTCTACTAATAGAATTCATCGTGGAAGGTTTAGTAGCTTTATCAATTCTCTTTTGTACTATTAGAAGAGACCCTTCCAGGGAATTAGGCACCTTGCTAGGAACGATCCACACGTATGAAGTAACATTCCCGATTACTTTCTCCTTAGTGAAAGAAATGATACTTTGTCTGGTAAGGATGAT
Organism: Taxus wallichiana var. yunnanensis; assembly: GCA_018340775.1. NCBI lineage: Eukaryota > Viridiplantae > Streptophyta > Pinopsida > Cupressales > Taxaceae > Taxus > Taxus wallichiana. The sequence continues at coordinate 713,993,582 of CM031235.1, read as the reverse complement.
GTCCTACTCTCAAGTGCCTGCATCCTCTTCAGCAAAACTCTGCAAATCTCCAAACGGAAAGATACTGCAAACTCTAGCTGCTTCCCCTTCTCAACTGATCCATCTGGTACAATCTTCTGCGCAACCAATACATCTCCCAGCAGCTTGTTGATCTCGGCCAAAGTACTCAGGTCACTTTCAACGAATCGTGTTCATGTCCACTATGCTCGTCACCAGTTGCTGCAGCTGATTTGCCACATCATTCATAACCTTTAGGTAGGCTGGCACCTCTCCAAGTTGTACAGAAGCTTGACGAATAATCAAATCCTTCCATTCGTCAATAGCTTTTACTTGATTGCTTGCATCCTCCATTTCCTGCATAAGATGATCACTCACCTGCTCTGAAATGGGCTGAATGGAAGGCTTAGCAACCTTGGCTATGAGCTCGCACAACTGAGATATCTGCTTTTGAAGCTCTTCTTTCTTCACCTTTTCACCGTCAAGCCTCAGGAATAGAGCATCTATCAATGTTATCCTGCTTCAATCCTTCTGTGGTGGCTTGACCGAGGGGTACTCTGGTTATTGTAACATCTTCTGCCGTGAGCTCATCCTCCTTTCCTTCTGCCGGAATTGATATCTCAGCAAACTTCTACCCCGATTCCTCGTAGCAACTTTAGGCCTTATGTCTTTTCCGCCTAGGCTCTGGAGTAGCTGCAAGTCGTGTTCTTCCAAGTTCATCTCCACTCTCGCTTCCGGAACCAACTGCGAAGCCAACCATTTCGAGAAGTTACTTCTCGGAGAATGAGAAGTCGCTGAGTGCACTACCATCTCCCGCTCTGCATCCTCTCCATCAGAAAGTGCCACAGTGTTATGGTTGCCATCCTCTGAATCATCCAAGGACAAAGCCCTTTCGAACTCTGCCATCTGCAACTTTAACATCTCTTCTGGAATAGGTGATGAACGGAGTGGTTGAGGAGAGAAGATGAATGTCGCCGGATCCAATGGAGGCATGGAAGTGTCCTGCTGCTGGTGCAATAGTTGGTGAAGTACTGGGTGCTGGGGAAGCCGGAGCTAAAGTCATGGCCGTGGAAGTGATCTTCTCCTTTGATTGAGATCTTCTGTGTACTTTCAACTTCTCGGACCTTCTACTGCTTTCTCCTCCATGCTTCCGCTTGAGGGAATCTCCTGCGCCAAAGTTGCCTGTGACTTGATTCATCAATGCTTCATCAAGGCAATATCCCTTCGTCAGCAACCAGTTTGAAGTATTCACCAAAACAGCTCCAGATCTTTCTTCAATCGTGTTGCAGCCTCCTACGTTATCTTGAAGTACGGCTCTATCTCCTCCCATTTGATGGTAAGTGTCAAGTAACACATTCCCATCATCTTTAAGATCCGCAGTATCTGCGCTTGACCAAAGTCGAACACTTGCTTTCTTGATAACTGCTGAAATCCCTCTTTTTAACCTCGTACTCACTTTTGTACTTCATCCAAAAATCTTCCAATAAAGGCACATGTGCGTACTCTTGGGAGATCGTCTTCCCGCTACTCCAAATGGATCGAAGTTCACCTGCCGTGAAGAAGTCTTGCTCATACTCGGATAATATCTCGCCTCCATCCTCGAGCTCTATGAATGCTTTGCGTGATAATGTCCGACAGTGATTGGAAAGAAGCCCGTAGACTTGTGCCGTTTCGACTGAAGGTCGTGTATCTCCACAAGTTACCTACTCAGCTCCATGGCGATCCATCTATCATTCGGATATCTGGGCATCTTTATTGGTTCTCTAGAAAAGCCTGTAACCCTGAGGTATGTGAAATCTGCAAACTGAATGAATAGACTACCAATCCTGGATACGGCTTCCCACGCTTCTTTGCTTACCCTGTTGACCTTTAGGTCCTTGTCTAGCCTGCAAATGAAATCGTAGAAGAATCCATCATTGACCACTTTGAAATCCTTCTCGCATGCAGGTACAGTAAGCTATGGGTAGCACTCGAAAATGGGGTCCTTAGAAAGAACGCCACATCTATCCAACTTGGAGAAGATGCCTTGTGAAGCTGCAGCGTACACCAAGTAGGAAGTCATTTTGAAGCTGAAAGTATGCTTCACGTTCCGGAGTTGCTCACCAATGTTGTTGCCAATAATTTCCGACCAATTGATTATGGAATCAACCTTGTTGACGTCAATGGTCCTGATGAAAGCATACATCCATGTATGAAAAGTGTAAGCATTTGCCTCGCCATTAATCCTGCATAACAATTTGACAATATCATCGACTTCCTGCACCAAATTGGACCGTGGAAGAGTTCTTGGGAACTTAGAAGGAGATCTAGGCTTCTTCATGTATCTGCTATTCATTATGCTCACACAATCAACTCTATGCTTCTCCCTGCTACCGCATCCTGAAGGCTAATGGAAGTCACCACCTTTTGCATCGGAATCTTCAAACAATAATTGATGAACTCTGCGTCCAACCGAATTATTGTTTTCCTCTGTAGCATCTCACACTGATCTGGATGAAGGATGGTAGGATCTAGTGCACCTCCATAACAAACTCTGGCAATTGGGTTTGTGTATGGAAAGGCTCGCAGCTCGAATAATTCCACTGCTTTTAACCGCATGCATGAGTGAAGTCTTTCCAGCTCTGGATCTATCAATCAATTCGGAAAGAGGTTCCGAACCTAGATTTGTATCTCCTATGTCTGCAAAGTTGGAAGTGATGCATGACTCCGTTGTGCTTTCTTTTTCATCTCTCTTTGCCATGGCTTTGTCTATCTTTGTCTGAATAATTCTTTTTCTTCTTACTTGGTTGGATTTCTTCAATACTTGGTGCGATCTGGATAATTCTTTAGATTCGGAGGATACATTCAATGTATTGGACATTTATTAGAGCTCCTTTTATTTTGTAAAACACCTGTAATGAATTCCTACTATTAATTCGAGACATAAAAATGGCCACCGGAGCATGAATAGTGAATTTTAATTGTAAAAATCTGCACTTTTCAAGCCTGCTGCCCCAAAAATTGATGTTTAATTTGCATGCAAAGAGAGCATGAATCTTTCCAACTTCACTTGAGCACCTGTAACACTTATGCAAACAATTATGCAGACAAAAATCAACCTCCTTCAATGCATGTGCCAAAATTGGAAGCTTTTAGCCTTGGTTTCCCCTTTGTTTGAGCAAAAATCTTCTTCAAATGGGGTGCACTTTTCCTCCTAACTGCAATTCTTTACCTGTGAATTAAATAATTCATCCTTATGGCAGCCCATGTTTATATAACCCTCATAATTCTATAATTAATAATTGCCCTTCCTATTCCTGGCAATTAATTAATTAAAAATCATGCTCTTCTCTTTAACTGATGTGTAAAAATAGCATGTTTAAGGACAACCATCCAATAAATTAAATTAATTCAATTTAATCATCCACACTTCACTTCACTTAAGCTTCATAGTGTGCTTTGACCATAGCCACTGAAAATAGAATTTAATTTAATCATTTAATGCTTTAAAAAGCATTATATCTTTCCCAAAAGGGGCGCACTTTTCTTCATGAAGGGGGCAGCCTTTAAATAGATTAAATTTAATTAATTTAATCAATCTATTTTCAATTAATTTATTCCCCTTTACTTTGTTGACTTTCTTCCATGCTTGGGCGCCCTTTTTAGAAGAAAAATTAATTAATTTAATCCACTTTAAGGCTGCCATCTTCTCACCAAAGGGGGCGCACTTTTTTGCATAATAGAATTCTATTTTTAAGAATTTATGACAATGGGATTCTTTACCCTGCAAGGCAGCCCCGGAAATCCCATGATCCACTTAAGTGATTTGACTTTGACAATGAGATTATTTACCCTGCAAGGCAGGCAATAAAATCCCATGATTTCACTTAAGTCACTTTTCTTTTATTTCACCATGAGAATTTTTACCTGCAAGGCGCATAATAAATTCTCGCCGCCTTGCCTCTAATTTTCCCACTTTGCAGCCTTAAGTGACTTATCCATCATGGCAAAAGTACCTGCAAGGCAGCACATAAAATCCCACCTGCTTTGCACGCTTCTATTTTTCCCATGCAGCCTTAAATCTTTGTTTTCTAAAAATGCGCCCAACCCCGCAGGGGCTTTTCAGTGCACGACTTCGCCATTTCCCAGTGAACCAAACCTCCGATGGTGACTTCCTCCGGGCATAACGTGCGTATATGTTCTCCAGCTGCTCCAGGCCAAAAATCAGGCTAACCCGACAAAGGAATTGGTCCAGAGAAATTTCACAGAAAACGAAACGGGAAAACACAAAAACACAAAAAATTGCCAAAAGTCACAAATAAAGCCCAGAACTTATTCCTTGTTAAAACCCTTCTGGTACATAGGAATAATGATATGTTCGATCATAACAGAGTTAAAACGGAGCGCAAATAGCCTCAAACGGGGCTCAAAATAATTAAATACAAATTTGCCGCAGATAAATCCCGACGACAGAATATAACAATTTTGGGCATCCGGGTATTTGGCAAAAAGGCTAATATGCATAGTTACTGTGTTCGCCGAATTTGTATGAAATCCAATTCAACCGTATTTTTGAAGCAACCAAATAAATCCGGTTCGGTTCGGCCTTTTTTTTGCACAATTTTTTTTTTTTTCCTTTTTTGGCATTTTTTCTTTTGTGGTGAAAAAATCGCAAGGATGGAAAAAAATTTGCCATTTTTGGAAAGGGTCCGGAAGATGTAGCAGCAAAAACTTGCATGTGCCATAACTTTCATTCTGTGGCTCCGTTTCAAGTGTCGTCTTCTCTAAAAGTGTATATTTTCTCGAGCTCTACGCATTGATGGCAATATTTTTCTTATTTTCATAAAATCCATCTTTTTACCTTTTTTTGACCAAGCAACTTCTTACATCTTTTGAAAGAATCATTATGATGATGATGATTATGGTAGATGGATGCTTTTTTGTATGATTTGTCTATATATAATGATATAAGTATACAATAATATAAATTTATAATAATATAAGTATATATATTCCGAACCGGATTTTTCCGTATTTTTTCAATTTTTCGAGAACTCAATTTTCCAATTTTTTTGCCCTTCCGAATTTAATCGGAGTTCGAACTGTAACTATGCTAATATGACTCTTTAGGAATATCTTGACGCAATACAAGAACTTTCGATAATATTAACACAAAACGACCCATTATTTTAAAAGTATGAAATTTTTTCAATAGTGTGGTCGCAGATTTCGAGATGAAATCTGGGGACACCAATTAGCAAGCTCACTATAAATTTTCAAGTGATTCAAAGCAAGTATTTTGTGATTTATACTTTTATTTCTGTTCGTTGCCCTAGTTTTAATTTCTGCTAAAATTGGATTTTTGTTTGGCTGCAAATTGTCGTATTTTGCATATTTTTAAAGGGGTATCCCACTAGGGATATTTCAGAAGTCAACATATGCAAATTCAATTAGGTATTCACCTCGACAACATTTTTCATCCGCTTCTTGCATTTTCTTGTATCTTCCTCTACATTTTCTCGGAATGTCTACCGAAAGACGGGTTTTATCCTTTTTACGATTACCAAACATATCGTTCTCTTCGTATTTCATATATTTTCACATTGTCTCCTCGATTCTTCTTTCCTTTCCCATCCACTTCTCCACCCTCAAACGCCCATTTTCTACACCCCTCTTCCTTCCCCTTCATTTCCCTTCATCTGGTTTCACTTATTCACTATATCCCTTTCAGCGTTCACATCGTACACTTCACATACGATTGCTAGTGTAATGTTTTGCTTCTTATATAATATCCTGTACTGTCTGCAATACAATTTTGTAGATTTGCCTTGCCAGTAATAAGATTTTGATGAGTTTTTTTCCATGTTTGCTTCTAATGGGAAAGCAATGTTGTGATGTTCAATATGCATAGCACAACATTTGTCGTGTTATTTTATTTTTATCTAGCGCCTTTGTACACATTTTTGCAATGGACTTTTTAAAATATCTAGATGCCTCCAAGCACCTAGACAGTAATTGCAGAAATTATCCTCTAGCAAGTTATCTACTAACACCTTCCGTTGGACCCAGTTTTAATGAATTATAGAATTTAGTTGGGTATTCATACTGAAATTTGTATACCATTGTTGATGGCAAGCTGCCTACCATCCTCCCACTTGTGCTTGTTTAGCAGGCGAGTTGGAGTTCATCCAGTGGTTTCATTAAGCTGTTGCTTTTGGGCCTTTTCCTGAAACATCTATGGGTCAACTGAGTTAAAAATACAATAAAATAAAACTTTCAATACCATACCCTTTTGAATGGTGATAGGAAGACTCAGAAGTTTGAGATCCTAAGCTCTATTGTTTGTATATTTGATAATATACATGGAGGGAATGCTAGGAAATACCAAAAAGGGTTAAAATATCTTCAATAATTGGTGGTAGTCTATCTCAAATTTTAGTAAGATTCATCTTATTCAATGGCCTTATGAACGCTCCAGATTTTCATTTGAACATCAAAATGCTTGTTAGTCTGAACACGGATGGAGCATTGTGGAAACATTCATTGTAGTTTAAAAACTTAATACTACAGAACAATCAGGATGTTTTAGCATGGTCAACCAATGAAACCTGAAAGACATAGTCCGTTTGGCCTACTTGCAGAGTCTTAACATAGAGATGTTATAAAAACATAGTGCTTTCAGCCTACTGGCAGACATAGAGAGTATCAAAAATCCCTGTTAGTCTGTACACAATCAGAGTATTGTGGAAACATTTATTGGAGCATCAAGCATGTTTTAGCAGTCAATCAAAGTTACACAAAAACATACTGCTTTAAAGCTTTACTTGCACAGTCTAAATATAGAGATGTATCTAAAAACATTGTGCTTTCTGCCTACTGGCAGACATTGAGATGGTATAAAAATACTATTTAGTCTGAACAATAGCAATGTTGTGGAAACATTCATTGCAGGTACATCGGAGCATCCAGCATGTTTTAGCATGATCAAGCAATAATACATGAAAAACATAGCCCTTTCAGCCTACTGGAAGACGTAGAGATGGTACCATAGAAAATGTGAGGACCATAAGATCCGTGAATTGTTTACCATGTAACATCTATCCCATAAGATATAGATGTTTAATAATAAACACTCAAAGTATCTACCATCATATTCTACTTAACCTTAACAATTCATCACAATAAAAATTAATATTACTAATAGGGTTCCACAAAAGGACACAAACTCCCCTCATTCACTTTCTTATTGGCGTAACTTTCAATGGCGGACGGGGTTATGGTGGAGGTGTAATGTCCATACCTTTCATAGGGCTGTTTTTCTTCTTGCTTGCAAAGATGGTCAAAAACTTTTGATGGAGATTAATCAGTGTTGATCGTTAACGCTTCAATGGGTGAAACCATGGGACAAATCCAAGATAGGTGACTCAAGATTGATACATCTCGGTATATCGAATACATCTGAAATAGTTTGTCTATTATAAGTATAGCTTTTCATTTCCTTATATACAACAAAAAAATTCTCAGAGAGGGAGCAGCACAGTCAAGCTAGTTCCGTGCATTGCCTTGGTTAAGTACACTCAAATCATGAAGTTAATGAGGCTCATTTTATTTATGGGAATTAGCTTTTCTGTGGGTTCTGTTTTTACTACTAAAGACGGACAAATTCAGTAGAACAGTGGTTCAGCCTCACAGTGGCACACTAATCAAAAGATCAATTGAGAAGTGCAGAAATGGTGTTTCTATGAAATTAGGTATTCATATTATTTCGATTAAAGTACATATTTTTGTAAATGATTTTATTGAAATGTATATTGCATGGGAAAATACTCGAGTGACCCTAAACCGTGTAGGACAAAACCTCTTGGCAAATTTGCAGAGGTGAGGCTATCAAACTCTTACCTATTTTGCATGGCTCGATGCTTCCTTGTAGAAATTAGTGTAATATATATAATGGTTACTGGGACAGATGGCCTCTAATGACAAGTGCATATCTCCTAGTGGAGAATTTCTGTGGACGGTAGCTTGAATCCAGGTGTCTTCCTAAGCATAGCAAGGATTCAAGACCTGTGCCTGGCTGTCTCATAATCAAAAACAACATTATCAACATCACCATTCTGATCAAAATGTAAAAAGTACACCTATTTTTGAATTTCTTTGTTTTCAATCCAAATTTCTGATGTATAAATCTTGAGTCACTTGTCGATTTTTCTGTCTACAAATTCTTTAGTAAATTAGGTATCTAAAAGGCATCTTTCTGGCATACTTTGTAACATAATTCAACTAGTAGTTGTAATGTCCCTTTTGGGCAGCAAATGGAGAAAAGAGTTTACCGGCTATCACCACAAGATCTGATCTGAAAATACCTTCAAGCACACACACAACAAACTGAAAATAGCTGAGAATATCTTAGAATGATCAACCAATACAAAATCTGCAGTCTCCTAGGGCAGCGAACTGCCTATGAAATTCGAATCCACTTTTCACTATGTAAATCAATGTAGAATTCCACGAAATAATTTATCTTAGCCACGGCAATATTTATGCATCACAAATACATCAATTATTGAAGAAATATCTGATAAACACAGCTGGAATTAAATATTTATGACAGCAACAGTTGAGCCCAAACCGAGGGCTAGAAAAAATAGCAAATCCTCACATAAATTCTCCAAAGTTCAGATTACGGCCTTATAAATTATGCCGAACAAGAATATCAAACCAAAATAGTGAAATCAGCCCTAGAACATATCAAACCCTCCACCCATGCAAGTCGCCTAGGGTAAGAAGGGGGAAAACCAAGAATAAACCACTTTGAAGCACTTTGGAAACCCCTATATGGGATTCCCCTCAAGCTTGAGGAGTTTTTGTTCCTCAATCTTCCAACAATGGAGGTTTTCGTCCCCAAAGTTGAGCCACACTAAAGGTTTCGTCTTTAGTGGAGAGTAGGGCACATTGTGCACAAACTCGAGATCAATCTTTATAATAAACATGCATAACCATTCAAATGAACCTTCATGTCCTTATATATCCACAAGTGGCGCCAACATCAAAATAGAAGCCCAATGCATAGGCTGACCTTCAAGTAATTGTATTTCTTCATTAACCTCTATGTAGGCTCTCCAATCAAGGCCGACCCATAAGGATTAGAAGTCTTTGAACCAAATAAGAGACCATGCCCACTTTCGCCATTAAAAATGTTTAAAAATACTTTTACGCCATTACATCAAGTAGAATTCATCATCCATTAAGCCAATATTGACTCAAACAAAGATATAATGGGAACTAGAAGAAATATGAATGCAATTCTCATTATGTCCCATTTAGGGGACATTACATTAGTATCAGTGTTTTAAGAACCGGTTGAACCCGTAACCATCCAGCTTATCGTTCAACCTTTTTTTGCACAAACCGCTTGATAAACTGGATCGGTCGACCGGTTTGGTACCGAATCGTCCGGTTCCAACAAATCGACCGAGTCGTGGCAATTCGCAAAAATATCAAGCGCTGATTTTGAAAAATTCAAATTTTTAATTAAAATTTCTGCTTTTAATATAACCTAAACCCTAATTTATTACTATATAGAGCCTGCCTGCCCCTCCTAACCCCCCACCTCTATTCACCTCACACCTCTCTCATTGAGCATTTGTGAGCATTTGTGAGCAAAAGCATTTGGAGTATACATTGAACGTGATGATATTGATGAGGATGAGCCTGAGGAATCCCATTCTCAGCAGTAGTGCAGAGTTTGATGATTGATGATTGATGTCATCTAGTATCTTCTAGAGTTTTGTAACTTGTAGTATCAATGATCATAACATGTTTTTTGGAGTCTTGGACTATAGAGGCCATTTAGAGCTTGTTTCGAATCTCATATATGATATATGTATTGTGTATTGGACTTGGAGTTCGTGCCATTTTGCTATAAACACCTTTCTTACATGTTATATAGTATATACATGAGCAAACTTTGCATATTTTGTGTGTAATTGTTGAAATCACGGTTTCTAATCTTTCGAATTTTTTGTTTTCATTAAAAATGTAATTTTTAATGTGTTTTTCAGTAAACTGGTTCATAAAATTTGAACCGGTCTGGTTCCGGTTTCGAGTCTAGTTCCGATTTCTAAAACATTGATAAGTATATACTAATAATTGTGATTTTTCTCTGATCACTAAATTTTAGTTTTATGTTGTGGTACACCTACTTAGTGGGTGCTATCTAGGATAGCTCCTTTTGAACTCCGCTAAGCGTAGCAAGAATTCAAGACCTGTGCTTGGCTGTATCATAATCAAAATCGACATTATCAACATCAGTATTCTGATCAAATTGTAAAAAGTATACCTTTTTTTGAATTTATTGTTGTCAATCCAAAATTCATATGTATAAATCATAAGTCACTTATCGTTTTTTCTGTCTACAAATTCTTTACTTAATCGGGTATCCAAAAGGTATCTTTCTGGCATACTTGTAAGATATTTTGAGAATTAGTGTATACCGACAACTGTGATTTTTCTCTGATCACTACATTTTAGTTTTATGTTGTGGTCGTACTACTCATTAAGTGCTATGTAGGATTGTTCCTTATGAACTCCACTAATCATGATTTTGACCTTTCAGGTTCATTCTTCTTGTTCTGCAATAATTGGAATTTTTCTTTTCTTCCAGGCATCTAAAATTTTCATACAAACCTGAAAAGATAAGCAACCAAATTTAACTGTTAGCAAAGCTGATTTTGTTGCATAGAAATGAGCACCAGAAATTAGTATCTGTTCAACAAAAACCATTTGTCTTTATCTTAATGCAATTGCTATTTATTATCTTATATCATGAAATAAGGGGCTACAGAAGGAGCCTATCTTAATGTTTTGTGATTTCTTGTACATGATCCCTCTCACGGGAAAGACACTGCTAATAATGAACATCAAAATCTTAATACTGTTGACCTGGTAAAGCTACTTATAGGGAGAATGTCCAAGCCTAACAAATTTGTAAGTCATTGAAGCACATTGAAGCCCAAAATGTAGTAATTTGAACTCATCGAGTGTTCACAAGTTGGGGATTTCTAGCCTTGAAGATTAATACAGGACACTGAATGTTTTCCTTTCCATCTACATTTTTCGCTTTCCTAGGGTGATGAACTGATGGTTTGTTGGCTTTTGTTCAAGTCTACACCAGCTCAAGGATCCACAAATTCAGAGCCTAGGTGACAACTAGTGATGTTGAAGCAAAAGAGCATTGTGTTCAAAATAAAACTTTCTATTTTAATCTATTGTCTGAGATTATTCATAAAGGACAGTCTCAATGGTTTTTATGCTCTTTAACATTTTTTACGCATTGTTCCTACAGTTTGGGAATTTGAATGAGATGCTACAACTTGTAAAAATGTTCATGATGAGAACACGAGGTAAGGATATTTCTCTAGACAAAAGAGAGATCAGATTGTTTTTTTCCCCAGTTCTCTTACTTTTGTTCACCCATTGTTATACAGTTTGGTAATTTGAATATGATGTTACAGCTTGTTCAAATTTTCTTGATGAGAACACGATGCAAGGAATTTTCTACTCTTTTACATGTATCCATGCATCTTGTAAGGGGCATACTGAATTATCTAGACGATGTCTGATGTTTGCACCATAAAGGGAGACTTTTGGAACGGATTGTAGTGTCTTTAGTGCATCTCATATGTATTAGGTCCATAGTTCAAAATTTATATGATCAAAGAAATCATCAGGGATTGAAACAACAAAGGGTTCAAAATCCATCTGTCTCAATATTTTAAGCCATTCATCTACACATCGCATGCACCCCACAATAAAGACGATTCTGTTCCATGATATAGAAATGAGGATTTGGATTAAGTTAGAAAAGCTCTTCAGATCTGTCAATTTATAGATAACTTGATTTCAGCTTAACTGAGGCTATATTAGATGATGTACTAGAAGAATTGAGTCAAGCAGTTACTTCATTTTGTGATAAGTATGTTGTGCATCCATTACCGAGGTAAGAAAAGTTGTATTTTTGTATTGCCTCATTTCTATAGATTCAACATTCTATGGAGGAAACTTTCTTTGGCTGTGCTCAGAGAGCCTTAGAGGAAATCGATGACTAAATGACCAGATTAGCCAAAACTAATAGCAAGTACTTTATTTATGAACAGTGAATCAGTTATTCCAATTAAGTAGCGCTTCCTTAACATCCAATTCATACTTTTACAGTTTCTTTACATGTTTTCCAGTAATCTTAGCAGAACATTGGTTTGCAGATTAACCTTATACTTTATTTATCCTGAATTTCAGAGAAGCAACCCAAACATTGGGGGCATGACAGAAAATGAAATCATAATTTTTGGACTGATGTATAATCTCATTTTCTATGTTTTTCTAAAATCTTAGCAGAACATTGGTTTACAGATTAACCTTCTAAGTTAATTATCCTGAATTTCAGAGAAGCAATCCAAACATTGGGGGCATGACAGAACAAGAAATCATAACTTTTGGACTGATGTATAATCTCCTTTTTTGTATGTGCTAGGGCTCATTCATGTTTTTTCTACAAATATTCCTTTGGAAGCCACAGTTTTAAAGCCCAATTTATGATTAAAGAGGTAAGCTGATCAGCATCCAAGCATATGGAAATTAAGATTGCTTTCTTATTGGTGACATCTCTACTGTTTAATGTTACATAAATATGGATTTTCTAACTTATAAACTGGTATATTGTTTACCTCTCTCAGGGAAGCACGTTTACAGTGTCAAAGATCTTCTATGTGGTACCGCAGTTGGGCTAGAACAAGGTAACAGTCTTATTTAATCATATGTAAGCTCATTTCTCAGAGTAAAGTTATACCATACTCTGAACACTTGCTTTGTGTATGCAAATGTTGTCTGTGTCTCAAATATTCAGATTTTGTTTGTTGAGATGTTTCTTTTTGAAGCCAATCGAATCAGCGCCATGTAGTGAATGTCTCCCTGGCTCCTTAAATATGGAGTTGATAAACAACCAACATAGATGAAGGATCACACAGTGTAATCCCTAATGTTGATGCAATAAAAATATTTGCACAGGTTTTTTCAAAACAATAATTACTTGCAAGGCTGAAAGTGTATCAATCATGAAAGTCCTTGTAATAGAGTGTAGTTATCCTTCATTGTGTGAAGAAGTAGGAGGCTGATTTGGAGGAGCTTCGCTAGTTATGTGATTAGTACTGTGGACTGGAACTTGCCAATTTGAGGCCTAAGAATGCATGCTACTGCAGACAACTCCATGGTCCATTTTCCTTTTCGATCCATGTTGTTGAGTTTCTATTTCTTGATCAATCGCTTCCACTAGAGCTTTTAGGGGATCGTATGGTAACTTTTAAAAATTGCATGAAGATGGATTTGTGGAATTGATTACTGGTTTTCATTTCATTAATACAATACTTTTGTTGAAATGCTAAGTGCACCAAACACTCAACAAAAATAGGGATAATATCACCATGATATCCAATTTTTATGACATTCGAATCCCTTTTTACAGACATGTCATTGATACCATTAGCTAGAGACATTAATAGTTTTACCAATTCAGCAAGAAAACACTGAAAAGGGGGAGATAGGGGTTTTGTTTCTTGAGGATTTATAGTGGTCCTCCTATGACTTGGAGTTTTAGCCTGTGTTTTGAGAGGGTTGCTCAACGCTGTGAGTGATGGGCATATGGCAGCCATCATCTGTTGAGGAGCACATTGGAAAGTTATTCCAAGACAGGACAATATTGGGGTTTTGTAGGGAAGCCTTTGATATATGGAAATCAACCAAAGGATATACTTTTGTGGTTTGGGTAGGATTTTAAGATGACGATTTGCAATAGGATATCCTCTATGGAATAGAGGTAATGATTAGAGGGATTACCAAATTTGAAGTTACCTTGAACAATGTCGTTGTCTATCTTGGTCAACTTTTTTCAAGGAGTTGAGCGTCATAGAGTTAGATACCCTTTAGGATCTAAAAATATTATAGATTATGGCAAACATATAGATCTAATGGGCTTTAACCTTGGCTATCCATTAGTTTAGCATGTTGAAGATCCGTCTTCCACTTTCCAAGATCTACCTACCTTAGGGTTTAATTTTCATTAAAACCACGACTTGTCCGTCAAAGGGTTGCCATAATAAGTGTGACACGACTACTTGCATATCATTCTCGAGTACAAGACAACAACAAATGAGCCACAACATCTGTAATAGTTGACTAGAAATCCCAGATTAAAGTACTTTCCAAATGCCCATTCTTCTATATAGTGCTAAACAATAACAAACTCCTTGTAGTTTGCTAAGCAAGGATAGAGAACATTGAGTCCAGTTTTATTTTTAGGTTCAATTTTTGAGAAATTGAAGCCTATATAACAGCTCTCTCTTAGGGTTTGATCAATGTGGAACGTTTTCGTATGTCACTCCTATATCCAATTTTATTTGTAAGTTCAAGTTTTGAGAAATTGAAGCCTATAGAAAGGCTCCCTCTTAGGGTTTTGATCAACGTGGAACGTTTTCGTACGTCACTCATGTAGTGGTGTAAGAGCATGAACTTAACTTGGTGATATCTAAAATCCTAGAGAGAAGAAAACAATTTCTTTAGAGATCTAGTTTTTTCTTTGGATATATAAAAGAAGTAAGATTTTAGTCACAGAAATATCGGCGAGGGATAAAGAAGCGGTGCAGACGTAAGTCCCGTTCAAAGGAAGTGGCCATTATAGAGCAAGTGTAAGATGCCTAAGACTTCATCCAATCCTCCAGCTTGAGCATTAACTTTTTGTAAGTCCTTTTTGCTTCTAGAATTGAATATGGACTCGATCATTTTGTTGAAAACTTGTCTAGTATTTCTTCGTTCCACACATTTATGAAAGAAACTTGTTATAATATATAGAATGATGACTCTTTCTTTTCTTGAAGTTCAAAAATATGATGTATATCCTAAAAAAGTTTTACGGCTAAAATGCTCAAGTCTAAAAAGATATAAAATCTTGAAAGAAACAAGGACATTATCACATGTTATTTCTAGATAGACATAGCCGAACATCCACACTTCAACTTTGACATAGGTGCAAAATATTTTGCCACATTGATAGATGTCAGAATCCTTGATGGGACCAGTGGTGTCATGGTTCAATTCACTGGTGTATTGAAAAGTTATGGTATGTGTTGTACATAATGTAATTTTACAACGGGATTGAGCGATAAGAATATTTGTTATGCTTTCTTGGTATGTATTGAGTTTAAAGATATCCAAGTGATACCTAAATCTGTATATGCTACAATAGTAAGCTGGTTTACCTTAATACTTTTGAATACAATAACACCCTCTAATTTTCCAAAAGGAGTTAGATACCCTTTAGGATCCAAAAATCTTATAGATTATGGCAGACATATAGATCCAGTGGACTTCAACTTTGGTTATCCATTAGTTCATTATGTTGAAGATCCATCTTCCACTTTCCAAGATTTTCCTACCTTCGGATCCATTTCTTTATTAAAACCAGGGCTTGTCCATCGAAGGGTTGCCATAGTAAGTTTGAAAGGACTACCCGCTTCTCATTCTCAAGTACAAGACTACAAATGATGAGCCACAATAGCTGTCACAGTTGACTAGAAATCCTAGTCAAAGTACTTTTCAAATGCTTATTTTCTAATACTGTGCTAAATAACTACAAATTCCTGGTTGTTTGCTAAGCGAGGAATTCTTGCTATAGTATAAACTCTTATAGAAGATTATTGTTTGAACTCATTAGTCCATTTCCTTCTAAACAAAGCTTTGCTTCTTCTAGTAATGTAAATCTTGATGATAATCAAAAGAAATGAAGTTTGGAGGAACAACCTGAAGTAAACATTTCAGGAGGCAAATGATATAAAAAAGAAAGATGTTGCCAAGGCAACAAGATGAAAAGAAAATTGAATATGAAGTTCAATAATGATATCCAAAAGAAGGAAGTTTTCCTAGGTAACAAGATGAAAAGAAAATTGAATATGAAGTTCAATAATGATCTCAAAGTCAAAGTTATTAGTTATGAACCTGGTAGATGGCCTACACCAGAATCATTTTCTGTTTATAATACTGACAAAAAACTATGGGATAAATATGAAGCACATCTTCACAAAGAAATTGGAAAATATGGAAAGCCCTCTGAAGTCCAATGCGATTGGTTAGCACAATGGGATCTGTCAACATAGAAAAACATCTGTGACATTGCATGTGATGTCTTAGACATGTCTCTTGAGACACTTAAATCTGTACATAAATA
Source organism: Taxus wallichiana var. yunnanensis (assembly GCA_018340775.1). Classification (NCBI taxonomy): domain Eukaryota; kingdom Viridiplantae; phylum Streptophyta; class Pinopsida; order Cupressales; family Taxaceae; genus Taxus; species Taxus wallichiana. The sequence goes on along the minus strand of CM031235.1, from coordinate 713,977,336 downwards.
TGAATGGGTTTTCTTCAGTCAGCAAGTTTGTTGAGTCTGTTATTCCTATAGTTTTTAAGATTGATAAGTCTGAAGAATCTTCTCTCTCAAAAGTTGAAAATGAAGTGTCTTAGATTAAGTCTGGTGCTCAATTTAACATCCATATCAGCTAGATCAAATCTCAAGTCCTTGGTACTTCAAAATAATTAGTCAATATGAGTCAAAGAGACCAAGACCTTACACAAACCTCTCAAGCTACATCTCTCCAAGAGCTAAAACAAGACCATCAAGCTTATTTTGAGTTACTTGCCAGAATACTTGCCAAAATAGAAAAGGTGAGAGAATATTTCAAGAAGATTAGAGTCAAGTAAGAAAAGCATGATAGTTCTGAAGAAGATTGAGATAAACTACTCACTAAAAGAGAAGTCATCAAGCACAAAGGTCTGAAGCCAAGTTCATAACATTCAAAGAAGACTTCAAGAAGATCTAAGAGTGAAGAACTTAGGATACAAACAGTCCAAGACGATCTAACAAAAGAAGCTGAAGAAATTGATTGGACAGCATAAGTCTAGAAGGAAGCCCAACAAGGGCTTCAATATCAAGAACCACATCCAATGCGTCAAATGCTTGAGTCTCGAGGTAGAACCTAAAGATATTTCATTTTCGGAAGAATTTGAAGACTCTGTAACATCAAATGATGAATCATCAAAAGATGCAGATTATGATGAAACCCACGAGCGATATGCAAAAGTGTAGAACCAGGGAGAATCGTCGGTACTTGTAGATACTATTCTTGAAGATTTTCCAAGCATGTCAAATTTTAGGTCAACTAATATAAACGGGTATATTTTGAATATTGATAAATTAGTAGATCTATACGATGTAGTTGTCGATAGATAACATAAGAAACTTCGAATCTGAACATCCAGATTGAGCTAGACAAAGGAAAACAATATTTTATGCTGCTAAATTGTTATCTAGAAAACTGCGTGATTGGTGGACCAGCGGATTACGGTCGTAAAGGCATTGCTAAACTAGTTACGTCTCGGTGAGAATTTGAAATTTTGTCTATGTTATGTATAGAATGACCTAAAAGATTCAAGAAATAGGTACTCAATTATACTATATAGTCTCATGACCTCAACCAATTTTGTAAGTATTCCCTTACATATGAAAAACTTCCTTACATGGCATGAGATTGGCATCAACCGCACACTAAGCGTCATTATCTGCTCCCTACCCTGCCGTCTGTTAGGTCGGTGGTGTGTAGGATCCTTAGCAAAAAGGGGCAAGAATTTGAATTCTTTTCGTTTACAAAACTTAGAAACATCATACATAGAAAACTAGAAAGTCCAAGTTTTCACATTGGGTCAAGAAAAAGCCAAGAACACTCCTCGAGAAAGATCATCTCCAAGATCAATACCTCCCTACGTTAAGTGTTATATCTATCAAGGCAATCGCCATGAAACTAATTGTCCATAAAATAATGCAAATCTTCTAGTAAGTGCATTTTATGTGTCTCCCAATGCATAAGCATGGTGGGATTATGTCACATTTGAAGAAGCACTCCAACAAACCAAGACCAAGATTATGAATTGCAAGAAATCTCAAAACAAATCTCATTGATATGAGAAGCTCGAGATAGAGTTATGCAAGAAAGGATGTTTAAAGAGAAAAAAGAAGAAATCTTCATCTTACTTTGATGATGAAAAGATCCAATCATTTAAGTCGTGAAAAGACATTTGAAAGAGTGATTTTTCTACACATTTCCTTAATTTTCTTTACAATATTTATGAGATTCATTCCATGGATTGAACCATTTATTGAACATATATATCAAGAGATGTATGTACCTTCCTAAAGCAAGAAGAAAAGGAGTAATATAATTGATATTACAACCGAACTTATGGAGCTGTAATTTGTCTGCAAGCTCGTCTAGAAAATAATCTAGGAAATTCAATACATGGGTTGTGGCTTGACTGTACTTCCTTATGGATCCATTCCATGAAATTGGATCTCTTAGGCTCCAATTTTGGATTCGAGAGAACAATTCCATGAGAATATACAAGATCATAAAACTCGAGATGCTCGTTATGCTCTTCTTGAGATTTCTTGAAAATTAGAATGTCATCAAAATAAACAATAATAAATTCATAAAAAGATGGAAGATGGAATCCATCCATTGTTAGAAATAGTTGGGAGTATTTCTCAAGCCGAATTGTGTTACAAGCTATTGGAAATTTTCTTGAGGGGTGGAGAAATCAATTTTTTTCTATATGATCGAATTAGTTCTCAATTGTTCAAATCCACTTTTATGGTCAAATTTGGAATAAACCTTGCAATGAGCTATCCTTTATAGCAATTGGTTTTTACGGGAATAGGATACTTGAAATGGTATCATGGCATCATTTAATTCTTTATAATCTACTACTATTCTTTTTTACCTCTCTTTTGCTCACTATGCCTATTGACCCTAAGTGCAAGAGAGGAATATAGAGATTGTGCAATTTTAATCAACTCCATATCAACCAATGGGTCAACTTGTTTTTCATATTTATAAAATCTTTACAATGGGCACAGCTTAGTTTTGTATATGCATATTGATCTAGGATGGTATGAATATCACGCGTCTTCATATCTTTGTGCCAAAATGCGTCAGAATCATTTTTAATGTGGATGATGATATGATGATCAACCTCAACAGGCTTATGAAAAGTGATAGCATTTTGGGTATATAACTCTTTCTTGAGCTTATGGGATTCATCTTTTGTTTGGTTGTTTGTTCAAACTATAGATATTGGCGGGCCCAATCGGCCGGGTGTGGAGGTAGAATTCAAATATATTTTGGATATCTTGGCATAAGTCAAGACATTTAATTTGAGTGGCAATTTGAGAATTATTTAGAATTAATGGAATGCAATCAAAGAATTCTTTGAAGGAAAATCTAACATGTCTATCTCGGCTTGACATTGTATCATTTTAGTGTGCTAAAAAAGCTTGCCCACGATAGTGTCATTAGTGAGACCATAATATTGATAAAAGGTAATATTGTGAATGCCATGATGGAAAGAAATGAGGACATTAAGAGCATAGTATTCACATTTGGATTTTTGATTCATTAGGCTATAATTGTATTGAGACCATGACAATTTTTGCTAAAACTGCTTTGGAATTACTTTCTTTATTGCTACATTTTTCCAACATCCGCTATCAATAATAAACATAAGGGGATTTACAACGTGGTTTGGAAGGTGCACTATATCTTTGATATGTAGGCCACAAATAATTGCATAGTTCTATGTTTCTTGCTTTATTGAAGATGAAGATTGTTGGTGAATACAATTTATAGAAAGTTGTAATCTTTTTGCTATATAGGACATTTTTTGTCCGAAATAAGAATTAGATGCTTTGCCCGACACTACTATATTTTTGTCACAGGAAATTATTCCCATTATCCTCATAGTGCAATATGAGAAAAACAAATTTGTATAAATCTTCATCAATATTATTAGAAGCGGATTCAAATGAGACATAACACAATTCATAGTAATTTTTAAAGATATCTATATCACTTGAGATGTAATCCCAACACTCTTGGTTAATACCATCTTCTTTAAAATATTTGACTTTAGAACTCTTAGTTGGGACATATGGAAGCATAATGTCGATGTTTTTACAAAAGAAACATTTATTTTTATCGGTTGTATTTAATGTGAACATTTTAAAATAACATTTGTCCTTTTTGTCTAAAAGGATACTTAACCTTGCAAAGCCAAGGGTGACGATTTTTGTAGTTCAATTTTATTTTCTTATACTTTTTCTCAAAGCAACCAAAATCATAACATAGAAAGCAACACTCACAATTAGACTTTCGAAATTTTCCTTTTTGTAGATTTTGGAATGTTTTGGCTTGAATAGAGATGTTTGTGATTGCAATTTTGTAATCTGCAATCATAGTTTGCCATGAGACGTCATTGACAATTTTGTTATGAGGATCATAGATGTTCAAAATGCATTTGACCAAATAAAGTGGAAAGATTTTTTAGAAAATATTGTTTGGTTAAGGCATACTCTTGCATGCCTATGGAGTAGAGCAATTGCGCCGCTACAACATAATTATTAGAGTACTTATATTTGTGAAGTTGGAGATTCATAAATGCTCGAGGTCATATTCATAAATCTTCGGCTCATTCGGATAAATTCTACAACAATAGCTTGACCTAGTGTTGTTAAATTATTACAATCGATTTGAAAATGCCTCCTTGAGTACCACGAAGTCTCTTAATTGGGACACGTGTCCACGAATCATATAAATACATAGTTATGTGCTCAAAATCAAGGACCAAGCACTAAACATTACTATCATCACCTAAGCTTGCATTCAAAAGGCACCTATAACACTCAAAAGACATCCATCTAGCATCCACTCAAGGAAAGGCTGCATACGTCCATATACACTACATAGGAAGGGGACGTCTATTCTATTCCATCCACGCATGTTATACATTTCTACATTCGAGTTACAACCCGCTATGAAGTGTAACTCGCACAAGGGCATCTTAGGGCACAATTTTTACACACACAAGAACTGCATGGAGTTTGAGATACAATGCAATGCTCTTGGTCGTAAGTTCACTCTCGGGGTGACCACCGGTCAATCCGACTCCCCATTCTGCATTTTCCTTTTTAGGTTTGATGTGGTTTGTGGGCTTATGCAAGTGAAATTCTCTTTTATAGGGTACAAGTACCTTTGGTGATCATAGTGCTAATAACAAGAAATCAACAGGGAACAATCATGCGACACTCTTGCGACACAACATAAAGCGATTCTAAGCCTATGTGCAATCACCAACACCAGAGCAATCATCAGCGCCGCCCGCCTCGCCCGCCCTGTCTGTTGTGGACACGTGTCCAACTTTGTTCTTGCATTCCAGATTTTACAGAGATTAATCATGATGTTGTTTTCATCCTGTTCATCACTTCACCCTATCTAGATCAATTCCAGATTGTGCGGAAATCAACTAAGTTCTTCTATCTCCCTCTCTTTCTTAGAGTTTTATATTTTATATCTTAGTTTGCTTGTGTCATTCCTATATTTTATCATTTATACATAATTTATTTTAATAGTGACTCTGCAATATTAGATTTAATTCAATTTAAATTAAATCACTTAGCCAAACTCAACCAAGATGACAAGTTTATAAGTTACTCAAATAAAAAAGTTGATACTATAGCTATTCATAGTAATTATGTTAGAAATTGAATTTCCACCGTCAATACCCATTTCAATATTGTCTTTAAAAATGTAGCTTCCCTTTATTCCCAAATAACCAACATAAGATACACTCCAAGAAAGATTAGTTGATGTCTTAAGCGAGGCATGAAGCTTTGAAAGCTCAAATACAAAATTTAAACTAAAAATAAATATTAGTCTCTATTGCTTATTAACATAAAATGTTTGGTTGCCCTAAAAATCATGCTTCAAAATTAATGGACGAACCTTGTCTAAAACATGTTATTACAATTTTTGAACCAAATCTCTGTATTAGATTCTAAATTCCTAATCTATGTCATAATCTTTTCCCAAGTCTTCCGAAAAAACAAAATAGCAACACAATATGATGGTGAAGATCCATTACAAGTTCTAGAAGAAGATCCTTATGTTCAATTTTTACAAATCTAAGCCATAAATTCACTTCTTACGGAATGGTCTTCAATATTGATAATATGGACACAACTAAAAAAAAGAGTATTAGGAGAAGGGATAAATCAACTAAGAAATAATATAAAGCACAAATGAAGACTACAATATGATATTATTACTTTCGTTGATTGTAATTTATAAGGAATAATTCATGATTGGTAGACATATTGTCTCCTAGTAAAAAGATCTTCCGTGTTCAAGGAAACATTTTCAAATATAAGTGTAATGACCTAAAATCAATGTCAAGCTATTATTTTTTAATTTTGTGTAAATGACCATAAGATTCATGAATATGGCTTGAAAGCATTTACGAATCACCGTTTTTGTACATATAAGTACATTGACAATTATGTTATAGCAGAGTAATTGCTTTTATTCCATTGGCATGTAAGAGTATGCTCTAGCTAAACACCATTTTCCAAAGTCTTTTCAGGTCTAGTATGTCAACATATTTGAAATATGCATGATATTTAAAACAAAATCATCAATGGTGTCTCATGGAAAACCATGATTGTATATTACAAAATTGCAATCATAGTCATTTGTTTTCAAGCCAAAACGTAAGTTCTAAAATCTACGTAAAGCAAAATTCTATCCGAATGATTGTAAGTGTTTTCTATTGTGTTATGATTTTAATTATTTTAATAAAAGCATACGAATAAAGACAAATTTAAGTACAAACATCACCACTATTGGCTCTGCAAGGTTAAAAATATCATTTCGGACAAAAGGAAAACATTATTTCAGAAACACTATAAAAACACAAAACATGATAAAGATAAATGTCTCTTTTGTTAAAATTTTGGACACAATGCTTCCAAATATCCTAGTGAGATATTCTAAGTTATATACTTCAATGAAGATGTTATTAACCAAGAAGATTGAGATTACATCCCAAGTGATGTAGATATCTATGAAGATTATTATGAATTGTGCTTTGTCTCATTTGAATTTGTGTATGATAATACCGATGATGATTTTTTTCTCAACTTGCACTACAAGGATTATGAGAATTATTTTCCTCCGACACAAAGGTAGTAGTGTCAGGCATAATCTTTGATTGTTTTTTTAGATAGATTAACGCTTTTGATTGGAGCTTAGAACCAAGGGATTGGAGGGATCCCACCCATAGAGCCCAAACGAAACTACTACAAACGACCAAAACACGCAAGTAGGCCACACAACAAAAAGGTCTGAGAAGCCAAAGGCTAGCAAAGACTACAAAACAAACTAGCATATATCTATGAGACCCGAAACCAGGAAGAGATCCAACCACGATTAGAAGGGCAATGGTCACTGAGCATGGCGACTGGAACCTTTCGCTTTCTTTCCTCCGGTAGTAGCGCCCCCACATGCTAAACGAAGGAGGAGATTATATGAAAATCCCAGCTGTCGACGAAGATGAGCCGCCCCCTCCGATTCCACGGCCACCGGCGCTAAAAGACCAGGTAAATCCAATTTTTGATTCTACAACCCGACAGAGAACTTGCTACGCAAGCGCCATGAACAACCAAAGCAAATTTCATCAACTCAACATTACGAGCCGACAAAGTTGCAACAACCCTTCTAGCTTCCACCAGGGACTCCACAACCCACTCCTCCACACGAAACAAATGCTCTCTGTCAAAATCTGTGAGGGCTTCCACCAGATTGACGCGGTGCTAAGGCCTAATGAAATGAATGGCAATGACCTTAGCCTCTTTAGTACTACGCTTAACTTCATGCAACAGCCTCTCGACATGAACCAAGAAGCCACCCTCGACCCGCACCCGACTGCCTGCTTCCAGATACTCAAACCCCAACATCATCTCAATCGCATCACAAATAGAACAAGACTCAACCCTGAAAATGAGACGCAGACGAGCCCTCGTGACACTCCCAAGAATGCCATTTCCCTTTTCTCACCTTGAAGGAAAAGGCAGGGCAGCGGAGCAGGAGCCATCAAAGAGGAGGGCCCGAACCGCTGCAACACACCGCCGAACAAATGAAGAAATATGAGAGCCGAAGGACGATTAAATAATCACCGACCTCCTTGAATGCCTTCCCTTATAATGAAGGCATTTAAATCTTCCCACGCGTCCACTTGTGCGGAAATGACCGAGCCACCCTGTTTTATAATGCCTTGATTTGCAAGATAATCGGTGGTGGTATTGCATTCTCGATAAACATGACTAATGTTCCAGTTTGGAATTCTACTTAGCCAGTATATAATGTTTTTGATGTGGAAATCCAATCTCCAAGACACGACTTTACCTCTGCGAACATCATTAATCACCACTGGGAGTCGCCTTCGATAATCAAAGCCTCGCAACCCACCTTGACAGCTAATTTAACCCCTTTGAGTAACGCTTGCACTTCCGCTGCATTACTCGTTCCTACCGACAAGGGAAAGGAGTCTACAATCACCAACTTACCAAGATCATCTCTAATTAAGCACCCCGCTCCCGATAGGCTCGGATTGCCTTTCGAGGAACGGTCGAAATTCAATTTTTGAAATGCGGGAAGGGGTGGGATAATCTTTGATTGTTAGGTTAGATAAATAATGTCATATATAATAGAAAAGTTGCATCTTTTTATAAGTCATATTTGTCAACAATCTTCATCTTCAAAAAAAAGTAAGAAACATCCAATTATACAGCTTTTTATAGATTATACATATCAAAATTATAACAATTATTTCAAATCAAGTTACATATCCACTAACATTTCTCATTGATAATGAATGTTCGAAAAATGTAGTAGAAAATAAATAGTCTTTGTAGAGTATTTTTGGAAAATCTTGTCACAACCTCAATACAATTATTGCTTAATGACTAAAAAATTTAAATGTGAATGCTATGCTCATAATATTCTCATTTATTTCTATCATGACATTCACGATATTACTTTTTGTCAATATTTTTTTGTCTCATTAATGACAATGTCCTTGGCCAAGTTTTCTTTAACACACTAGAAGAATACAATGTCAAGCTAAATAGTCATGTTAGCTTTGTCTTGAAGGATGCATTGAGTACATTCTCTTAATTCCATATAATTTTAAATTTTCCACTCAAATAGAATATTTTGATTTTTGGCAAGATATTCATAATATATTTGAATTCTACCAAGTAAGAGATAAAATTGGGAAGCTCAGAAATACTTATATGCCCAAACTATGATTGCATTTTATAAGCCTATTGAGTCAAATCATTCTATTAGATCTCCATTAAAAATGATTTTTGTCGATTAATTGTCAACAATTCTAGCACAAAGATATGAAAACATGATATTCATACCATTCCATGTTAATATGCTAATGACCAAAACCTTTCTATTATATAGATATATTAGATATGATTAAATAATTTGATTCATTGCTTGCTAAATCTTTATATTTCTCTCCTATATTTATGGTCAATAATCATAATGAGCAAAAGATCCAAGTAAAATGATAATGGTGTTAGATTACAAAGTATTGAATGTTATCATGATACTATTACGTATCCTAGTACCTATAAAAATCAATTACGTAAATGATAACCCATAACAAGGTTTATTCCAAATTTGGTACATGTAAAATTGAATTCTATCACTTGAGAATTGTTCATGATCATATAGAGAAAATGATTTCTACATACTTCAAGAAAATTTTAATGCCTTATAATACCATTTGTCTTGAGAAATTCTCCCAACTATTTCCAACAATGGATGGATTCTATCTTTCATCATTTTTATGAATTTATTATTGTCTATATTGATGACATTCTAATTTTCAGTAAGCCTTAAATAAGAACATAACAAGCATCTCATAGTTTTCTATGTTCTCGTATATTCTTATAGAAGTGTTCTCTTTAAATCCAAAATTGAATCTTACAAGACATCCATTTTTTTGAATGGATATACAAGGAGGTTTAATCAAGTCACAACTCTTATACATTGAATTTCTTAGATTATTCTCTAGATGAGCCTACTAACAAATTACGCTTTAAAAAGTTCCTTAGTAATATCAATTATATCGCTCATTTTATATCATGCTTTAAGAAGATACAAACATCTCTTGACAAATATACTTAAGAAAAGGTCCAAGACATGGATTGAATCTCATACAAACGCAATAAGAAAAATTAAGAATTTGTGTAAGAAAATTTAACCACTCATAATTCTCATTGATGGTCATATGATTGTTTATAGATGCTTCATACAACTATTGGGTTTACTTGAAAAACAACTTAATGGTATTGAGAAAACTGTCGTATGCTAGTGGTTCACATATTAAATAAAAAAGAAACTATAATTCTAGAGAAAAGAAAATCCTTGCTATAATCAAATCTTTCAAATTGTCCAAATCTTACTTGTTTCATGTTATGTTTCATCTCGAATGGATTATAATATATATTTTGGCTACCTTAAATATGAAAAAATAGCTAGAGGTAAGTTATTCCATTGGAAACAAAAAGTATTATAGTATGAATTTATTGTTCAACATAGAAGAGAACAATTTGGATGATTCTCTCACAAACAAATTATCAAAATTAAATTTGTTTACATGTTTTGAGAAAACCGTATTTTTGAATATTGCATGTTACAAGGAAGTATAAGTTCTTTACAAACACACATTGTGAACTGGGCTCAACTTCTTCCGCTCTTGCCATTATTATGCCCAAAGTATTTAGTTATTGCTATGATATAATTTGTACTCCTATTTTTGGCATATGTTTGTTTGATTATATCCGAGAAAAAGTTGACTATGCCATAGAACTACATACGATAATTTTCTTTCATGCTTCATTCCTAAACATATCTACAAAGAACTTGTAATTAGAGGGCTAAATGTCACTTATCAAGAGTATTGTTATATTTATTGGTTATTGGGAGCTCATAAGATTAGATATGTTGATTTTAATGTTTATATGCCAAGTTAGGGAACACCTTCGTGGTGGTTACTCTTATTTCACCAACTTTGGGTGTTGGATCCTGTCTTGGTCCTCTCGACTAGAATCTATTACAAGGAGATTTATAATAAATATTTCCATGACCATGAAAATTACAACACTAATCTATCACTTTGATAATAGATGAAATGAGACCGCACAACATACTCTTTTATGCGGTTTAAACATAATAAATGAGTTCATATAAATCTTTATTATCAAAATTCTAAAGGTAAGCTCAAACCACATGGCAAGATTGTAGGTGATCATTATCATTATCACTACCATCCTAATGTATATAATATCTTGATAGAACTAGAATTGTGGTATAATCTTCATTTCTAGTGTTTAGCAATACAAAACCACTTACAATGGATCTAATAGAATTGTATGAAATTTGGTGTGAGATTGGAGAACATGAAGCTTTCTAATGGAATGAATATTGCCACAATTACGAAGAATATAATAGTGATGACTATGATAATGATTAAGATGGTTCCTTTGATTCTCATAATGATTATTAACATATGTAGTTAATGATAAAATGATTTGTTCTTTCATCTTTTTTTATACAATTATTGTGGGACAAGTCACAATTTAAATAGACCTATGAACAATGTAAGGCTAGATACAATTATCGAGACTCGATGCTTTGATAGCATGGCTAGATGGATAGATGATCGACAATATCTTTGTGTGTTTTATATGATTGTATTACTAAATCTTGTAAAATAAATTCGGCACAAAAGTTAGCGCATGTACAAGCAAAGTGGGAACCTCTTATTTACTATTTTGATTTTACTTTATGTCGAGCGTGGTTGTTATTAATGGTGTGTACTTGTGAAGGTTAGTGATATGAAATTCATCTTATATGAATGCATAGGTTATCATAGTCTATTTTATTGGTTCTCACTCCCCAATGCTATATAAACAACTCATTTTTGAGTTGAGAAAAAGATTGTAATTGGGCAACAACATCAAGTTTGATTCTTTGTAATATTTTTAAAAAAACCTATATAAAGGTCTTCCTTCTTAGATTTGTTTAATATCGTTATATTCATGCCTTGAACTCATTCATGTGCTCTATTCTTACAAACATTAGTTTGAACAATAAGATTAAAAGTAGATCATACTAGAAAGCCTTTGCAAAACACTTAAGACAAATTGTCACAACCCTAATTCAATTATGACATAATGAATCAAAAAGTAAAATTTGAATACTATGCTCATTTCTTTCCATCATGACATTCACAATATTACCTTTTATTAATATTATGGTCTCACTAACGACGTTATCATTGTCCAAGCTTTTGTGAACACACTATAAGAAGAGGATGTCAATTGAGACAATCACATTAGTTGTATCTTCAAAGGATTCCTCGAGTGCATTCCCTTAATTACATATAATTCTAAAATTGTTACTCAAATGACTTCTACCAAGATATCCATAATATATTTAAAATATGCCAAGCAAAAATAAATCCCATAAGCTCAAGAAAGAGTTATATATCCAAAATGATATCACATTCTTTAAATTGTTGAGGTCGGTCATCTTATCATCATCTTTAGTTAAAAATATTGTTGTCACATTAATCCTCAATGGTTCTAACATAAATATATGAAGACACATGGTATTCATATTATCCCATGGTAATATCCATATGAAACATCAAGACATATCCATTACAAATATCTTCTCGATATGAATAAGGAAGTTGACTCATTGGTTGATTTGAAGCTAATTGAACTTGCATGATTTTCATATTCCTCTCATGCATTTATGGTCAACAAATATAGTGAACATAAAAGGTAAATAGAGAATGGTAGTAAATTATAAAGTTTTGAATGCTATCACGATACTATTTTAGTTTCTTATTCTCTATAGAGACCAATTTTCATAAAGGATAGATCATAATAAGGCTTATTCCAAACTTAATTGTATAAATGGATTTTTATCAATTGTGAACTAATCTTGATCATATAAATAAAACTACTATCCGCACATATCAAGAAAATTTCTAATGGCTTGCAAAGTCATTTTGCTTGATAAATGCTCCTAACTATTTGTAACAACAAATGGATTCTATCTTATATCCTTTTGATGAGTTTATTATTATTTATATTGATGACATTTTAATTTTCAATAAATCTCGGAAGAGCATAGCAAAAATCTCAAAGTTTTCTATGATCTTGTATATTCTTATAGAATTGTTATTTTTGAATCTAAAATTGAAGTCTACAAGAAACATATCTGATTTCTTGGAATGAATATGTAATGAGGTACAATCAATCATGTAAAAAGATGGTCGAAAACATCCTATAACAATAACTTGACCTAGTGCTATTAGATCGTCGCAATCAAATTTGACATGTCTTCTTGAGCATAATGAGGCCTCTCTCTGGGAGACATGTCCACTAATCATGAAATATTCCTTAAAAATTACAAATAATAAATTTAAGGAGTCTATGTTATAGTCATTCTTTGTGATCCATACTATTTATTAGTTTAGTTATACATTATTATAAGACTCTTCTTCTCTTAGTAGTGTCCATCTTATCAATACTTTGAAGACCATATTGTAATAAGTGAATTTATGCCTTAGATTTGGAGGTAACAAAACACGAGGTTCATCTTTTAGAGTTTCTAATCAAACTTCAACATGTTTTTGAACATCATATTGTGCTTTATTTTACTTTTTCCATAAAATTTGGGAAGAGATTGCTTACATGGATTAGGAATTTAGAATTTAAAAGGAGATCTACTTCTTCAAAAAATGTAATAATAGGATTTGGTGGATGATGGTCAATTAGTTTTGAAGCACGAGCTTTTAGGAGATCAATATTTTATGGGGACAAGAAATAAAAGATGATTTTTGGGTTTTATTGTTATAGTTTTGCTTTCAGACTCTATGTATCCTTTGATACCAATAATATTTCTTGCGGTCTATTTTATGTTAGTTGATTTGAGGGTAAAGGCGCTTACATTTTTTTAATATTGTATTGATAGTGTTAATATGCTTTCTAACATTATTACTATGAGTTGTTATGACATCAACCTTTTCTTCGATTTGAACTACTTGTGCGCAATGTTAAGATTATATGTTCATTATAAAAATGAACTCACAAAAATTACTTTATATTTACTTAATAAACCTTAGCGACATCTATAAGATCTTCCCATCGATGGGGTAGTCACAAGCTCCTAATAAGCTCTACCTACTTTGGTTTAAATTACAACCTTTCACGCCTTCAACAATGACCACGAACGTGGTAGTTGATATTCTTTTTGTAGGTACTTGTTCTGCTCTTTTTGTAATTTGATTTTCCTTCCGTAACCTTCTTGCTCAGATCGTATATTAATGGCACATAACCATATAGATATAGGATTTGAAAATATCTTCTAGAAAGTCCGTGTCACCTACTTGATCGATGATTTATTCCCGAAATTTGCCACGTATATTGCCCGCCAGTCTCCACCTACCTCTTTTGTCTTTTTTTGACCTGCTCCTTAACACATACCTTCCTTAAATATCGCACACCGTCCACCTACGAATATCCTTGCAATTCCTATTTACCCATCTACGCAATCCTCGAACACCACCTCTGCATTTCTAAAAACTCATGCCTACCTATACCTCTAAGAAAACATTATTGACTATTATGTAGAACCCTTCCTTGGAGTCTTGTCTCACACCATTCCTACCGCATACTTCTCGGTTCCTAACATTGTGCAAAACTCCCTACAAGCTAGCACAATCACCCACACATCTTCCCATGCTTCTTTTTCCTTGTTGGTCTTGATGAGCCTTACGTGCACTCCGTCACTTAGCAAAAATTTAAGGTTTTGCCTTAATTATCCCATGATGCTCCTAGATCAAACACCCCGGTTTAAATAAAAGCGAGCTTCGTCTCATGAGATAAAGTATTTTTGAGTATGGCTTAACCGACCAAGCTCCTTTGACCTTATCTATATTGCATCCTCTTTTGCGTGATTTCTCCATGTTACTAAATATTCCTTGTATTATTGTCTACATGACTTCTTGACTACCCTTGAGTCTAATATGGTCTCAAATTCTTCTGTTTTTTTCTCTGTATCTACCTTCTACGCCTAAGGAACTCTTCGATCCTCGCACATCTTCATCCGCTTCTTCAGCGCACTCATCCATTTCCCTTTGTCCACTATCCTCCACTTTACTTTAACTCATACATGTTTGCAACATTGTATATCGACGAGATATCCAATTCCTCCAAGAACTCTATTTTAGAGGCATTTGGTCCCATTTTGTGCAATACCTTGCATGGTCCAATCTTCTTTAACTTTAGTTTGTTATAGGTCCCTTTAGGAGATCTCTACTTGCACAAATGTGCCAATACCCGATCTCCAACTTCGTATTTTTTTCTCCATGTGTTGTGTCCGTACATTCCTTATAACTTTAGTTTTTTTCTTTTTAATTTATCACGTAGCTCCTCATGAATCTCATGCATATATTATACGCAATCTTTCACTTCTACACTCTTGTTTTCTACCACCTCCCACAATTCCGTGACTCCTCTTGGGCTTGTCCCATAGACAATTGGGAACAAAATATTTCATATGTTCCTATTCACGATTCATTAGAGGGAAATTTAGCTTGTGATAATACCACATCCCATTACTTCGTTTTGTCTCTTACCAAGTTGAGCAAGGCTTCTATTAACTAATTCTATTTTCTCATTAGTACGAGGATGATATACTAAGCTAAAGGTCACCCTTATTCCAATATTCTTTCACAAGGTCCTCTAAAAATGACCTAGAAATTTTATGTCTCTATCTGAAACTATGCTCAACAACAACCCATGTAGTCTCACTACTTCCTTGAAAAACAAGTGCGTGATGCCTAATGCATCACCGGTCTTCTGCATGTAATAAAATGCACAATCTTGGAAAACCATTGACTACAAAAAATATGGAGTCGTTCTCTCTTTGCATCTTTGGAAATCCTAACACAAAATCCGTTTGATATCCTCCCATGGTTTCCTTGAGTACTGGTAATGGTCGGTACAACCCTATGTTCTATTTGTGACCCTTGGCTAGTTGGCAAATTCCGCTTTCTAAACACATTTATGCACATCCATGTACATCCTTAGCCAATAATAGCATATGAGATTTTTCCTGTAAGGATCAATACGAAACCTATTGCACATCAAAGAGGTTGTGCTCCAATAGTGACGTGAACGCTCCAAGTAATCGGAAAAAATCAAACACAAAGGAAAATCAAAACATGAAAGAATAGGTCTACTCATTCTCATAGCTCAAATAGAAAGGGTACATATATAGGAGTGTTGTGTAACTCTCGTGCATGACACAGGACACATGAAACCCTAATTACACCTAATGACCTATGATCTCGCTAAGCGAGATGACTCACCATGTGAGGTGGACAAGACGCCGAATGATGACGAGACAAGTCACATATACCAACACCCCCTTCATCAAAGCCGAGGTAGAGGTCATGGCAAGTCAGAATAGAAAGAGAACTCCCCTAGACAACTAAGAAAGATGTGCCATATGGGTCCCAACAACTAAAGGCCTGATAAGGTACCCATGTACAAACAACATCTCTTTGGAAAGAAGAAGAGGAGAAGAGGACTAGAAATCCCAAAGAAGATGGGTGGCTGCAGAGGACCTCACCCCAAGAAGAGACCGCAAGTGAAGAAACTTTTCCTCAGTGAAGAGGTTGGTGAAAATATCTACAACATGATCAGAAGTTTGACAATACTGAAATTTGATGATGTCATCATGAATTGGATCCCGTATGAAGTGCATATGGATCTCGATGTGCTTTGTCTACGATTCTCAACCGATTTTGGAAAATTGATATGGTGCTCATGTTGTCACAATAGATGATAGTAGGCCATCGATAGTGAATACCGAACTCGTTAAGATACCATGCAACCAAATAACTTTTGTGGCAGCATTAACTGATCCTATATACTCTTCCTTTGTAGATGATATTGCAATTGCATTTTGCTTCTTTCCGCACTAACTAACATGACTTGAACCAAGAGAGAAATTGTATCATGAGGTAGCTTTCTGATGATCCAAATCACTGGCCCAATTAGAGTCTATAAATCCAACTAAATCAATATTTGTCCCTCCTAGATAGTGAATGTCATCTGTATAAGTGCCACGAACATAGTGAAGGATCCTTTTCTCTACTTTCTAATGTAACTCATGAGGCTCCTGCATAAATATGGACACAATCCCAAAAAAATACAATGGATCCTGACGAGTGTGAGTTAGGTTAACCAAGCTCCCCACCAATGTTGATAAAGGGTATTGTACATCTTAAAATCAACACGTGATCTTAAGTGCATGCGACCTCTCGAGGTCGTGTTGGGACAACCACACTGGAATTAATAGATGGTTATGTGATAGGCTAAATAAGGCGGACAAGCGGAATTTGTGAAAGTGGGAGAAAAGTGATCAAGGAAATCTAATGTCTTCTATGAGCACTTTGGGGATCTTCTCGTTTAAGGCAATGAAGGCCTCTCTAACTTGAGTGGGTGTAATGGAGTGGTTGAGGAGAATGACAACACGAAGAATTCTATCAATATCGGTGTCACCAAATACTCTCCGAACCGGTTGCGAGAATGCATGGAAATTGTCCTACATTTTCCTCGTAGAAGTCTCCAAACAAGGTCATGGAGGTGTGGGAGGAAATGTGTGGATAAGAAAAATGGGTGAATTATGGAAACTAGTTGCGACCGGGTTGATTTTTCCAAAACTCATAAGCACTATCTACTTCGACGTTCAAAACTAGCAATTGTGAGATGATAACGGGTGGAAGCGGTGTAGTTTGGAAAACCAAGGTTCTGAGGCCCGTGTCAATGTTTGTAAATAGTTCAACTGTGTTTGGTTATGGGACTCGGGGATCAAACACATAATCTCTTGGTTGTTGAGGGCCTTGAATGGTCATGTGGGATATGTAAACTATTAAACTAGAGGAAGCAATCAAGTTCACAAAGTGTTCATGTTAGGGGCAAGGTTGATGTTTAAACCTAGGCCAACTAAGAACACGTGGGGAATTGTATTACTTTCTGTCTAATTAATCAAATAAAAGAAAGCATATTCAAATCAAATCAATTCAATTACTATCCTTGAATTTAATTAAATCTACATGCGGCTAAACAATTTAATAAATGAGAACTAATTAACAAAGCAAGGAAATGAATCTATTCTACTTGTTTTTGTGTTTTTCCAATGATTTTGAATAAAAGAAAAATAAAACAAATAAAGAACTAATTAATCTAATGTTTTTGTATTTTTATGCTTACTAGAAAACATAAGAAATGTGCACAGACAAATTAAACTTCTTCTAAATAATTGAAATTGCTTCTACACTAAAACTAAACAAGTAAATAACCAGATGTGGTTATTTCCCTATGTAGAGTGGATCTAATCTATTCTAAATAAAACATAACTTTTCCAATTTGTATTTGTGGATTTACAACTTCCTTTGTTCTTGCCTCAGAGTCATGGGAAGAAATAAAAACTTCTCAGAAGCAATTCTTCCCCTGAAACTTCCCTGGAAGAAACAATAGGATCTATGGAAGCTTATAAAATGAAGGGAAATTACTAGTACCAAACAAATGCGAGCTCCTCCAAAAAAACTTCCGTGCAAATCCACGAGGGATAGACAAGGAAACATTTTTTAGAAGAAGCTTTGTGTCAATAAAGAAAGCAATAATAATTGTACTTATTTGAATTAATATACTCTAACAAACTATGGAATAAGATCTACTCAAACAAAGAAAGCTTTAAGAATCCAAATGCATCCCCAACCTGGAAATGTAGAACTGTGACAATTCCAGTGTTGGTTTTGATTTGTTGTCCCCTCAACTTCTTTTCCAATTTGGTGTTCAAACAAGTCCAGGAACTGTGTTGGCTTGTGTGGAAGAAATGATGAAGAAATGTTGGAGCAAGAATGACTTACAAACAATTTGGTAGCAATGCAGGAAAGAGAATAACAAGGCAAGAGAATTGAGATTTCTTGTGTATTTCTTGGTAGGATTATGACAACATAACAGTGTAATTCAAAATAATAATCTCCAACCAATGCTCCGGGTAGAAGCTTGGCTCTTATAGAAAAATGGTAGGGAAATGGTCTAAGCCATTTGGCAGCCAAGGATGCCACATCACTCAAAGAAGGGGTAGTTAACTCTCAATTAACAACGGAAAGGAAGGAGAAGTTGGTACGCATCAAACGAGCTCAAGAATAGCCAATTTGGTCAAGAAACGTGTGCTAAAAATGAGTTTGAAGAAGGTGACATGCGTTTCAAAATCACACTGCGCAAAGTCTCGGGAAAAGTGCACGGAATCTCCGTTAAACTCGCATGCCCGAGAGTTACGTAACCGATGCGGTGGTTGCGTAACCGCTGCTCAAGGAAGACCGAAGGTTATGTAACCGTAATCGGGAGATTAGTTGCATAACCGCCGGTGTGGTTCCATAAGTTAAAGCACAAAAGCTAAAGAAAGGCTATGAAAGAGATAAAGGAAAACAAGAAAATCATGGAAATGGATAAGGGAAGCAATCTAAGCTACAAATATATACTATAAATGAGAAATCGAGACTCAAAAACCATCGGAAATATATTTATTCATCATTGGGGATTTTGAACTATTCTAACAATGTAACACCCGAAAAATTGGGTGTGTACGAGATACCATCAACCATATGAGAAGAGAAATCAGAAACCAACTTAACCTTGGAAAGGAAAGGAGTAGGAGAAGGCTTACAATCGAACATGTGAAACCGAGCTAGCAAATCAAGGGAGTACTTAGGCTGCAAAATTACAATTCTGAGTCAAATTGCAAAATTTGAATCCCAAGAAAGTAATGAAGCAATCCTAAGTCAGACATGGAGAAATTTTTGGCCAAGAAAATATTTACATAATTGATGATAGAGGAAGAGCTTCCTATGATCAACAAGTCATCAACATACAGAATGACAATGAGCATGGATTCATCCTTCCGCAAAATGTAAACATTTGGATCAGAGTGACACTGATTGAACCTTGATGCAAGTAGAAAGGAGTTCATCTTGGCATACTAAGCGCGAGGGGCTTGTTTAAGGCCATAGAGAGACTTATTGAAAATTGTAAATGAGGGAGAGATCATGGACATAACTCAGAGGTTGTTCCATGTAAATATCGTCCTCTAGGTCCCCATGAAGGAAGGCACTCTTAACGTCCATCTGGTGGACTTCCCATCTGTTCACGGTAGGAATGGCGAGGTCAATCGAATGGAATTCATCTTCGCAACCGGAGTAAAGGTTTACGAGTAATCAACCCTAGATATATGGGAGAAACCCTTAGCTACAATTTGTGCTTTAAAATTTTTGACTTATCCATTAGCACCATACTTTATTCGGAACACCCACTTACTTCGAACAATTGTTATTCCTTTCGGAAGAGGGAGAGATCCCAAATATCATTCTTGATGAGTGAGGAATACTCCTCATCCATAGAAGAATCCCACTCAGGAATCCCAGAAGCCTCCTGGAAAGACGAGGGGTGGAAGTGGATGTGAAAAAGGAATGAGGTCCAACGAATTCTGGACGATTCTATCTCACATCTGAAAGGATCTCCCATCCATTCTCCATCACTCTACAAAGTCTTCCTAGCCTAATGAGGACTAGGAGGATCGGCTCGAGTCGGTAGTTTATTCACTCAAGTGAGAAGGTACAAATTCATCATCACTACTATCAAAATCGGAAGACTCCAAAGCATGAGGGTCGGGAGGATCAAGTGGAGGAGGAGGAACATGCTCAACAACATCATCATCCAAAGAGTCGAATAGAATCAGAGAGCATAAGGACCTAAAGGGTGGAGAAGTAGAATTCGAAGATGACTCATTGAATTTCACACTTCTCTCAATATAAAGCTAATGAGTAGTAGGGTTCAACAATCTATATCCCTTCACGCCATCAGGATACCCTACAAAAATACAAGTTTTGGACTGTGGTTCCAAAGCCTTGCATTTCTTTTTGGGAATCTGGGCCATAGAATTGGATCCAAAGACATGAAAGTGCTTGACATTAGGCTTGCGTCCAAACCAGGATTCAAAGGGTGCCATCCCTCTTACTACCTTGTGTGGAACACATTTCTGAATGTAGTAAGCACAACTCACTACTTCGGTCCAATACTGTGGAGGAAGATATTTTGAGTGAACCATAGAAGTGGCCATCTCCTTAAACGTTCGGTTCTTTCTTTCTGTAATTTTATTTTGTGAAGGGGTGTAAGTAATTGTATGCTGTAAATAAATCCCTTCGGAGGTCAAGTTTATTGCTCGCATACTCGGCTCTATTGTTGGTTTGAAGAACCTTGATAGACCTTTCACTTGTTTCTCAACAAGATCCTTAAAGTCCCAAAAGTGATCAAAAACTTTAGACTTTAGCTTAAGAAAATACACCCAAGTGTAACGCGAAAAGTCATCAATGAAGGTTAGAATATAAAGAGATCTAGTAAACAAAGGAGGCCTGAAAGGGCCAAAAATGTCACTATGAAAAATATCCAAAAGACAAGTAGCTCTCTAGGCTTTTCCTTTGCCAAAAATTTCTTCTGGTGCTTCTTGAGGGCACAACCCTCATAAAGAACCTTAGAAAATTTGACATGGGGTAACCCATTGACCATTTCATTTTGGCTCAATTGTTCAAGGTAACGATAGTTAAGATGGCCAAAACACTCATGTCATAGCTTGCTAACCTCATCTGCATGAGTGAGCAAGGAAGTGGGCATCGAATTAGAAGTAAAGTGGGAAAAGGTATATAATCATAAATGATGATCTACCTTTCCCTCAACCACAATAGTGTCGAATTAAAGCTCATGAATAATCACCGATTTAGGACCAAATTCCACTCGCATTCCTTCACCAAGGTGAGTGATTTGGTAAACCGACAGAAGATTCGTAGAGAGATTAGGAGCACTCAACACTTGGTTAAACCATCCACCGTCCATATCTATCGATATACTACTAGAAACTGACACTTTGTAGTGTCATCACCCAACATGTTTTGGGACATGCCACATGGTTTGATGTTGGAAAAATAAACATGAGAAGAGGCCATATGGTGTGAGGCACTAGAATCAATAATCCACGCTAACGAAGGAACAACTCTAGCTATAAGGGACTTTATTTTCTTCTTCTCAGATTTAGACTCCTTTGCAGTGGAAGACTTGGCTTTTGGAGCATTTTGTTTGATAGAATCAGGAACACCTATGTTATTCTTCTCAATTAAATGAGTTAGGTGATCAATTTATTTTCTCATACACTGATGCTCTTCATGGCCAGTCTTCTTGCAATAGGAACACTTACACTTTTCCTTCTTCGCTTTAGGCTCAAAATTCGAAGCGTTCATGTTAGGTTTGGTTTGGGCTTGGTTGGTCTTGGTTTCCTTCTTCAGTTGGTCCTTTTTCTCTTTCTTCTTTTCAGTTTTATTTCCCTTACCATTACTTTTTACAAGGGCATGTGACTTGGATTTGAGAGTCCCCATTTGAATGAGTTTGTCTTGTTCTCGAATGAGTTGGGATGAAAAACTGTCAAATGAGGGAATTTTCCAAGTACTTCCTAGAGTGGATTTTGTGGCATGGAAATTCAAAATGAAGATAGAGTATTCGGGACCTAACTTAGAAATAATCAACAAGATCAATTGGGAATATTTCTTCTCCACTTTACATTCCTTTAAAAGCAATCTAGTGTGGATGAACTTTGAGAAGAAGGCCTGTAGGTTTTCAAATTCACTAGGATTTAATCCTAGTAGTTCATTTTCCAACTCATGCACTCTCATGTCATTTTTCTGTCCAAACATACTATCTAACATTTTCCATGCTTCATTAGGTGTTTCGATGACTCAATGTGGAAGAGAAAGTCGGAGATGGATATACATAGAAGACCTAAGGCTTCGTCACATCATTTTAACCACTTAGATTTTTCAGGGCTCATCATCGGGTTCGGTCTCGGCTCTCCTGGTGATGCAAAATAACCTTTACCCCTTAGTTTCATTACCATTTTTATCTCCATTCAAAAAATTTGAACGAAATGAGAAAAGGAATTGAAGAACATCCATCGCGAAGAGAGAGAAAGAAGGAATGCAAAAAGAAACAAGAAACACAACCACCCTAGAACAATATTATCACCCCCTAATTTTAGCACTTTATAGTTTAGTGTGTTGATTACAATCGGTATGAATGTGTGTCGTGAAACAATTGATCACCAACCTTGAATGGGCGTAGTAAAGCGAAAGTGTGGAAACCACAATCAAGTTTCAGCGATCATGACAATTTGTTACCATAAGCAATAAAAAATCTAGCTAAAAGCAAGAGAAGGGGTGGAAACAATCCCATGTGAGAAATAATGTCTCACGTCAAAGTAGAAACCCCCTTTGGAAGATCGTGGCGATGCGCTCACTAGTCTACAAGAAATAATAAGGGTGATACTAATTACATTAAATTTGAATTAAATCTAATTGCATAGTAATTATTGTTCCTAATGATGTATAAAATGATAATATACAATAAGATCCAAGAAAATAAGAAAGAAATGATGTAAAACCCTAAGCAAGAAGGAGAGATAAGAGGACTTAGTTGATTTCCGAGTGAACAGGAAGTGATCTAGGTAGGTGAAAGTGTTGAACATGATCCAAATGATGTCATACATGCTCACCGTAAATTCAGGAGTTCGGAACAGAGCCGGAAAGGGCGCCCGGTCTAGGGTAGAGGCGTATGGGTGTTGGTGACTATATAAAGGCTCGAATCTGCTTTCTTTTATGTCGTAATGTCTTCTTTGTTGATTCCTATTGATCTCCTGATATTCGCTCCTTGATTTTGAAGGTACCCAGTAACTTGTAAAAGAGAAGTTTTCTTGCACATACCACAAACCAAATCAAACCTAAAAGGAAAAGTGCATAATTGGGAGTCAAACTGACCCCAACGGTCACCCTGAGAGTTAACTTACGATCGAGCAATGCACTATATCTCGAGACTCCATGTAGTTCTTTTGTGTGTGTGTAGAAATTATGCCCTAGGATGTCCTTGTGAAAGTTATACTTGATATCGGGTTGTATCTTGAATGTAGAAATGTATAACATATGTGGATGGAATAGAATAGACTTCCCCTTTCTATACAGTGTATGCAAAAGTATGCAACCCTTGTCCCTTGAATGGATGCTAGATGTATACCTTTAGAGTGCTTTAGTACCTTTGGAATGCAAGCTTAGGTGATGATAATAATGCTTAGTGTTTGGTCCTTTATTTTGAAAACATAACTATGTATTTATATGATTCCCTTGTTTGAATATCATAATTGACAATTGGAAGGATGACCCATAAGAGAAAAAGATTTCCAAAATATAATAGAGACCCAAAAAGAGTAAGGTAAGAAAGGGTCAGGGGTGCCCAGGAGAGACAAGAGTGCCTGGGCGCTAATGTTTGAAGCCATAAAAGAGAAATAAGTTAAGTTCCGACTGGGCCGTAGGGTGTGTAAGACTAAATAAAAAGAAAGGGAAAAAAGGCTAAAAATAGTTGTCAACTACTAGTTTTCTTGCTTAGGAATCACGTAAATACTATCATGCTTTTAGGACCTATAGATGTACCTAAGTGCGTGATTGTGTCTACATTTTCCACCACTTTATGTTGTTGAGTGAGTAATTGATAACATAAAGTAGATAAGAGACGCGTACCTTATGATCCTATAGAGAGTGCGGCGAATAATAACATGCCGAGTGGACAAGTGATCGTAAGGGTGAAGCATGGAGACTAAGAAAGGAAAGTGATCGTAAGGGTGAAGCGTATGCGTCACTAGTATCTATTGTGCTTATATTTGCTATTGTAGGATGCTTCTTGTTGTGTATTAAGTATAAACCTATAAAATAAGAGAAAAAAGAGTAGTCAAAGTCCTGTATATGAAAATTTTGAAAAAAGTATGTAAAAGTGTGTAAAAGTAGTAGTAAATGAAAGTGTGCACTTGATGTAAAAGAGTGTAAAGGATAGAAAGGTGTCTTGAAATGTTTTGAAGAGAAATTTTTGGGAGATCTCAAGTCTATAATGATTTTTGGGTGATCTCAGGCCAAATGCAAGTTTTTTGGGCGATCTCACGCCAAGAGAAAGTGTTGGGGAGAGAGGTCTAGTTTTACTCTCCTTCCATGACTTTTCCCAATAAGCACCACTATAGATGGTGCGTCTCGATTTGTTCCTTTTATTCCTTTTGTTCCAAATTAGTTTCAAATTGTTATGATTGTACTGATTGAAGGAGATAGAATGCATTCTGTAACTAAGGGTGCAATGGTCTGTGTAAGTAACTATAGAACTACTCTTTGAATTGTTGTAGAGACTGTATTCTATCATGAGAAAATGATAATGTGTGCCCCTAGGACATTAGCGCCTAAGAGAGGTCGGGAGCATCCAGCGCTAGTGTTGGATTTTAGGCGCCGGTGTGCATGCATGTGCTCGAGGTCCAAGTCTGTTTCTGGACCATTCTCGTGACTATGTGTCTATACCGATTCGTACTCTTCTATGCTTTGATGTAGCTCGAGATGCTCTAGGGGTGATTTGTTCACCCAATGTATGCCCCACCTCATTTGGGGTGCATGTGATGATAGAAGGAGAATGCGGCCTAAAGGAGAGGACATGATGCTTTGATCTAAAGTGAATACTTGCGGGGGTAGGGGATGTGCATGGTAGAAACCAAGGCACATGAAAATAAAGTAGGCTAGTAACATGTGTTAGTAGTAAACATAGTTAACATGATATAGAAGACAATGTAACAAACAAGTGTGTAGAAAAGATAGATGATGGAAAGTGGGTTTCAAATATGGGACATTGCTCACAATGTCACAAGATAATCAGGGCCAAAGTGGTCAGTAAGAAAACAAACAAAGTGATCAAGAAAGACATAGGGCATATCCCGCAAAATAATATCATATAATAAAAGGCAATGGAAAGCAAGTAATGACATATAACCATGGTGGCATATAGTCATGCAAGGAAAATACTACACATAAAAGCACTCGTTAGCATGCTTTAAAAGATAAGTAACATGTCATCAACATGTATAAATCAAAGAAAGGTAAAGTAATCGTAATGATAGAAGGCGTGTGTAGTATGTGATAGTAGTGAAAGTAGATGCCCCAGGAGCCTCGGTGGAATTGGTAAAAGGTATAGTGCAAACATCATTATAGTGTGTAAGAACTTGTAAGAGATATGCATCCGCCTAAAAACCAAGTGAACACGCATGTGTATATATAGAAAGATGATGACATACTAAGAATCCATATAACATGGAAAACAAAGTGTAATATGTAAATAGAATAAGCTAGAAAGAGTAGATGTAACCAAGATATGCAAATGCAATGTATGAGTGTGATGGTATGGAATGAAAAGTGTGAAGATTATAAGAGCAATGTTCCCCGGTGGATATGCATGAAATGAGATTCATTTATAAAAACACTCAATAGTCAAGAATGAACCATAGAACAAGAGTGTGTCATCGGGTAATGTGCATGTTGTGCAAATAAATGTTAGAAATATGTATCGTGAAGAACATAGTGTGAAGTACACTGGATGTGATGTTCATTTCATAATTAAACCCCGAGTAGTCGGTATGAACCGTGGAACTAGATTACGTCATAGGGTAATGATAATACAATGCATGTATCGAGAGAGTGTGAAAGTGCATAGGAAGATTAGTTATGATGCACGAAGAGTAAAGTGCGAGTAGTAAATACTAGAGAGTGAAAAATAGGGGGGAAGAAATCGTGATGCCCCTTAAGTGTGTGATGTGGATAACAATCAAGTAAATTCATTTAGGAGGTCGTCGATCAGTGTCGAGTTCATACCGATTGGATTTGGATTAGAGACTTGGTAAGCAACAATGTGGGGTTGATCGTATAAAGATCCTGTGTGGCGTAAATTGTACATACCCATAACATATTCTTCATCAGTAAAAGGTGGTTGTGGACAATCGTGTGCATACCAATGAGTGAGATTTTTTGTATAGCCAAGGAATGAATCATTACAAATAGAGATGCAACCAAAAGGAATGGGAAATGTGATATCAATATGATTGGGATCTAGAGTGCCACCAATGTAATCAAGCCAAGACTATCCAAGTGTGAGTGGAGAGGAACAAGGAGTACGTGCAAGGAAGACTGATAAATGGAAGACACTGAGGCCATAAGTAGAAGTAATGAGTACACATCCGTGATAAAGGTGAGGAGAGTGAGGAGGGAGGAGATCAACAAGTGTGAATCCTAGCCGAGATAAGCCATCATGCGTGCAAACAATGTCAAAAAGTGGGGTCGAATGGAATGTGAGGCCAATAAGAGTCATGTATAAAAGAGTGCATGTAAAGGGGTCAAGTTGCGGTGCAGAGTGAACTTGGGGAGATGAAGGAGGTGGTATGATGTCTAATGTATGGACAATCCCTTGAAAAGGTATCATGGCATTAGTGGAAGGAGGAGGTTTCTTAAATTGATATTCACTAGGGCCAATAACAACAAAAGTATCTTGGAAGTAGGATTCATCTATTTCGATAGGAGTAAAGTTAAGATTGCGCAATGTGTCATCGTTAAGCTCTATGACATCAACCTCATCATCAGAATCATCGGTGCTGACATTATCTTGTTGGATATCATTGTCAAGGAGATTGGTAGGAGTGGAGCTAGATGTAGGAGTGAGAGGAGCCATGATAAGTGGGGTAGTGGTAGTTGTAGAGATAGACATTGTGGGTGATAGGAGATCTGTAATGTGTGTAGGAATAGATGGGGTGCAAATGGAGGTATAAGACATATGTGAAGCACTAGATCAACCCACGTCATATGTAATGATATTGTTTTATGGAATAGGCTACGATGGAAGGTTGGGAATGGTCATGTGACAAGCTCTATATGACAAAACTTGAATGGGTCAAGGTCAACAGAAACGGTATGTTCATAGCCATCATGTAGGAATTTAACACACCTATGAACTATGAAGGGAAGAACATGCATTAATGGATCCATGGTCTATCGACTAAGCAATTGAATTGGAATGAGGAGTCGATGAAAAAGAATAAGTAGGAACTATTTTGGGCCCAATTTTTAGAGGTAAGGTGATAATGCCCATGCGTATGTGCGAAGTCAAATCATAGCGGTGAATGAGAGTAGAGGATTTATTAATTAAATTATAAGAAATGCTAATTTTCTTGAGGAGAGATAGAGCACAAAAATTTATACTATATCCATTATCAATGAGTACACGCTTGCTACAAATGGAGCCAATAGTAGTGGTGATAACAAAGGTGCAAAAGGATCACAAGCAATCGAGGGAGGGATATCTTCATCACTAATATATATGGAATGTGGTATATTTTTGAAGGATTGAATGAGATGAGCAAAGGAAATAGGAAAATTATTACTTTTAATATGGATGGAGTGAAGGGTGGCCTTTAATGTATGACAAAAATTAGGTGCACTACGTAAGAGATCATAGAGAGATATTTTGGCTGGTGTATTATTAAGTTGCTCAATAATGTCATAACCTTTAGAGGTAGTGGTAGAACCGTAGAAGTAATGGGTGGTGGGATAGATACGTGCGGGAGTAGCCGGAAGACGAGTGCAACGAGTGGTGACTACATTGATGGTTGGATCAGACATTGGAGTAACAAATTGACGAGGGTATTGGGTGTGGATCCACATAAAATCAGCAATCGTGGCAATCATGTCAAAAACTTGGTTGGAGTATAAATTGAATAAGAATATTGATCCATGAATTTATAAGAAGGGGATAGATTTTGATGCATTCTCAGAAGGTAGGGTTTGAGAAATCGGGTTCACCAAATGATTTAATTTAATTTTAATTAAATATAATTGTAGAGTAACTATTGTTCCTAATGATGTATAAAATGATAATCTATAATAAGATCTAAGAAAATAAGCAAGCTATAATTTAAAAACCTAAGAAAGAAGGAGAGATAAGAAGACTTAGATAATTTTTGAGTGCAAAAGAAGTGATATGGGCAGGTGAAAGTGTCGAATAGACTACAAATGACATCGTAAATTCTCACTTTGTAAATTCTGGAGTTCAGAACAACAACTTTGGGCAGGGACACCCAGTCTAGGGGCAGAGGTGCATGGCGCCAGTGACTGGAACTAGGCACTCTTGTGATCAGTATACAAAGCTTAGGATATCATTTCTTCTTTGTGTCATAAGATCTTCACTGTTGATTCCTATTGATCACATGATATTCTCTCCTTGATCGTTTGAAGGTACTTATAACTGTAAAAGAAAAGTTCACTTGCACATACCCACAAACCACATCAAACTTAAAAAGCAAAATGTAGAATGGGAATTGAAATGACCACGACGGTCACCTTGAGTGAACTTATGATCGAGCGCCGCACTACATCTCAGAATCCATGTGGTTCTAGTGCGCGTGTGTGTAGAAATGATTCCCTAGGATGCCCTTGTGTAAGTTACACTTGATAGTGGGTTGTAGCTAGAATGTATAAATGTATAACATGTGTAGATGGAATAGAATAGACTTCCCCTTCCTATGCAGTGTATGCAGCCCTTGTCCCTTGAATGGATGCTAGATGAATGCCTTGGAGTGCTTTAGTGCCTTTTGAATGCAAGCTTAGGTGATGATAGTAATGCTTAGTGTTTGGTCCTTAATTTTGAAAACATAACTATGTATTTATATGATTCCCTTGTTTGAATTTTGTAATTGACAAATGAAAGGCCAAACCATAATTGAAAAATATGCCCAAAATATAAAAGAGACCCAAAAAGAGTGAGAAAGGTAAGAAAGGGTCAAGGACGCCTGGGAGGGATAGGAGCACCTGGCACTACTGTCTTGGCTAGTAATCTTTGCTATCTAAAGCCATAAAAGAAATAAGTTAAGTTCCGACTGGCAATAAGGTGTGTAAGACCAAATAGAAAACAAGAGATAAATAAAAGATGCCAAATAAATACTAGCATGGTAGGGAAAATTTTAGTGGCAATTTTTCGTAAACTCACAAAAATTGAGGATTATGGAAATTTGAATTGGTGAATATTATGTGGTTCACAACCGACTTATTCACCGAAAAATTTGACCGACATGTCCCTTATATTATTCATTTCACCTATATTTTACACATATATAAGAGCTTATGAATGTAATTCACCACAATTTCGAATCATATCGTGCACATATTTTCTGAAGTAAACATAAGAAAATCCTCAGCCACCAACACTGAAATCTGAGCCATCCAACCACAAGCCGTCCAACTCGAGCCGTCCAAATCTGAGCCGTCCAACCCTGACCCGTATAACTTTGAAATCTAAGTTGTCCAACCTCTTAGCCGTCCAAATCGATCTCGCCTAATACCGATCTGTCCAACACCGATTTGTCCAACTCTCATTCATCTAACTCGATCCATCCAACCCTAAGCTATCCAACTCTGATCCATCCAACTCTAATGTCCAACTCTGATCTGTCTAACTCTATTCTATCCAACCCTGAGCCATCCAACCTTTAGCCGTCCAACCCCTAGCCATCCAATCCCTCAATCCAACCCCGGGATGTCAACCACTATCCGTCTAACCTCGCCCTCCGACCCTGGCCGTCCAATGGTCAACCCCTAGCCATCCAACCCATTAGTTGTCTAACTATTATCCATCCAACCCCGAGCCGTCCAACCCCTTAGTCGTCCAACCTTGAGCCATCTGACCCCTAAGGCTTAAGTCGTCCAATAACTTAGGCATCCAACCCCTCAGTCGTGAGCCATCAAACCACTCAGTGACTCAGTCGTCCAACCCTTTGCCATCCAACCCTTTACCGTCCAACCAATACCGTCTAACCTTAAACCATCCATTCTCAGAGCCTTCGAACATAAGAGCCGCCCCTAAGGGCCTAAGCAGTAAGCAGTCATGGATACTAGAAATCAGGGCAAGAAGATTACAAATTCAGCCAGTTCAAAAAAGGGTGCAAATACTTTTCTTGGCTATTTTGGAAAATCACAAAAAATGAAGTCGGTTTCTGCATCAGCTGAAAATATCGGTATGTGGCATGTGCTATTTACTGGTTATTTAATCTTATAGAATTTAATAATTATGTTTATCATACTATTCTTGGAACTCTTTGTACTTTGTAAAAATTTAACTATAGATAAAATTAATACTATATAAGTAATAATTTTATAGAATTATATGCAGACGTTTCAGAAATTCCTTCACAGAATAATCAATTTAAAGATATCGATGATCCATTATATGTTGAGGAAAACATTCCGTCCCTTGATGACATAGAAGTACAAGAAAATTCATCGAATTCTCAAAGTACACCAGCAGAGGAAGCTTCTACTCCAAGGTCTATTTCCAAGAAAAGGAGACATGAGAATCAAAATATTCCTACTGACAACTCAGATGCAGAAGTTAAATCCCAAGAAAAAAATAAAATATGTCAAAAGAAAGAGGGAAAACTGGACAATTGGAAGGAAATTCTAGTTCAAATGGGCTACAAAATATCCTTTTATTGAACCTGTGTACACTGAAAATTGTAATGATGTTCCAACACAATGTCGATGAAAAATATGTGGTTGGAAACAGGGGAAGGATCACATGATGTAGCTCAAATTGGACACAATTGAAAAGCACTGTGGGAAAATATACATTTCCCAAAAGCAAAAGGATGACAACGATAGTCAGAACACATAAATGGAAAGATGCAAAATATTGTCTACATGTCAAATACACAGAAGAGTATGAAAAGGAACAAAAACGTATCAAATATATAAATGAAAAAGGTGGGACCATAGTAGCAAGATTGAGCAAAGCTATGGAGGCTGAAATGCAAGCAAAGGGTATTCAATTTGTTTGTCTTGTATTTCATATAATGAAAAAGGGAAAATCGATGTCAAATTTTGGAGAAAATAAAATGTTGTATCAAGTTATTGGTCTACAGAACGTTCCTCAATCTCATTGGTCAGATACCAGTGGTTGGGAGATTGCAAAATTTCTATCTATGGTAGAAAAGGAGGATCTGAAACTATGTGTTCAAAAGGAAAAGTATATTTCCCTTTCATTAGATGAGGTTACTGTAGTCGATAATACTTCATGGATATGTATTCATGTTTACACATTTACTAATGAAATAAGGACTCCACACCTCTTAGCAATTCATAAAATGATTGAGAATTGCAATTCTGAAAATATTTATAAATTGGTGGTGTCAAATCTGAAGGATATCACCGGAATGGATGACTTTGCCATTGCAACAAAATTAGTTTGTGTCGGAACCAATGGTGCAATTGTAATGCAGGGAGCCATAAATGGTCTGATGTGTTAGACTTTAGACAACTATTTCTCCGTATATGGTTGTTGTCCACTACATGGCTCACATAATGAATCTCACCTACAAAATTGTGAGCACATTTGAAAATGTAGCTAAAGTGGAGGAATTGATACGTGATCTGCATGCCTATTATTCAGCAGTCTGAAAGAGATTTTTAGAATTTCAAAATTTGATATTAGACTGATAGAGGGAAAAAAACTTCTCAAAGATGTAGATACCAGATGGATATCTATGTATGAACCTGCCTATAGAATATTTGATGAATATCCTTCACTGACAGGATTTATGTTTAAATACCACAGGGATGTAGATAAAGCTAAAGATCTATTGTGCCGTCTAACTGACATAGAAAATTTACTCACACTCTGCAGTATTTTTCCCATGTTGAGGGAGCTTAATATTTTAATGAAGCATGCACAAGATCAGTCTTTCTACATTACAGACTTCATAAGACTCAGAAGACGTGTTTGTTGGAGTCTAGAAAGTTTATATATTTCTGATGGGAGTTTTTAGGGTGCTTTGCTTTTGAAAACTGGAATGCATTGACAGATTTGAAAAATTCCAGGTGCTTCTTAAAATACAATATACATGATCATCTATGTATAACAACACATGGAAGAGAGATTCCACTTCATACGTTCCAAAAAAGAGTTGATATGGCTAACTCAGAAATAGAAGAAGTACGAGTGACACGAAATTTATATGATGCAATATTAATGGAAACTAGGAATAAGTTGAGAAAGATCTTTGAATCGTTAGCTAAAGAGATCCAGAAAGATTCAAAAATGATAAAATACTTGAAGCAATGGGAGTTGTAAATCTACAGTTTTGGAATTTGTCAGGCATCAAACCTTATACATCTATCAATCCTTTATTTATCAAAAACATGGGTGATCTAACTGATCATTTCTCTAAGACTGAAGAGATAAATGGAGTTTCTTTAGAAGGTATTTTGAAAAGAAAACTACTTAGTTCATAGTCAATGGATTTTTCTAATACTATGATACGACAAGTTCAACTTCTACAAAACCCACAAGATTACGGTGCCATGAAAATGATTTGGAAGGATATCTATTTTAGTATTATTCTAAGTAAAGATTTGAGCGAGTATATTAAGTTGTATGAGCTCTTCCAAACAATGATTCTAGGTTCTGTGGAAGATGAGAGGGTTTTTAGTGCACTATCCTTTTTAAAGTCAAAAGTTTGAAACAAATTGGATAGGAATCGTCTCAGATTTTATGTATCACATTACTCAGTGGAGTCTTTTCCTTATGATAGAGCACTGACATTGTGGAATTCACTAGTAGAAAGAAGAGGAGTTAGTAATATTCTTGCCTAACCTAAGGGATTGAGACACATCCACAGATCATGCTACAGTTGATTTCCAAGACACAAATGAAAGCGTTGCTCCAGGACTGTTCCAATTCACATAGATTTCATTACAATAATGTTATGTAATAAGTATTGATTTATTTCATACGGAGATTACAACTTTGCCATTGGAACAATGTCATTATATGTTTCAATTATCCCATTTGTGTTTTATATTTGGTTTTCAAATTCAGACTGAAATAAATACACATTTGTCTTTTATATTTGTTAATTGATTTATTTTACATCTGCAACAAATCAGAAACGTAAATATTTTAAAGAAACAAAATCAAGTAAATTTAAGCAACATTTACGTAAACAATAAAAAAGAAACATAGTTTGTATTAACAACATATAGTAACATTGTACAATTCTAATTTCCAAAGTTCTTTTGAAATCGATCTCTCATGTGGCGGATTACTTTATGAAGAAAAGTACAAATTCATAAAGCATTGTTGGCCAATACAATTCCAAAAAGGGGTTGTCATAACATATCAAATCTTCCGGACAAGTTCTGTCATATAAGGACACATTACGAGGTCATCCTCTTTTCGACTATGATTCAAAATCATAGTTTTCCTTATGTCTACCACACATGTATAAAAATTAAAAAAAGGGATGGCCACTATCTTTTAATTCTTACGCCAATGTCGGAATGTGACAACACACCTATCACATGGTGAAATTTACTAACATGTCTTATTTTATGTGGGAACGTCCTTGCAAGCGGGACGTTCCCATAAGCCATATTACCTGCATGAAGCAAACAACAAATTGTTAGAATATTACGATTGTGCTTTGTAAATGCTAAAAAATTGTAAGGAAACAAAACATGCTAAATATTATACATTACAATATACCTTGCATAGACAGAGACACAATCATGACATTTTGATCTTCACACTCAAATGAGTTTGATCTTCATCATCAAACTCAATAGTTTCTGAATACAATAAATGTAGAAAAGAATAGTAGAAATATTAAAATACAGTAGTACATACATAATCTATATTAATTGTTTGAATTAGTTATTTATAAAAAAATAACTTCATACCTGAAGTTAAATGTGATGGTAAACGTGATGTGCATATTGACCCCTGAGGTCGCTTTTGATGAGGAGGTCTTACTGGTGTTGATTCTGTTGAATCCATGTCAGAATCAACAGAGACCTCTGGAGGGGCTTTACCTCTAGCAATTGCCTCCTTATGAGATGTTGCAACTATAATTTTTCTCTGCAAAATAAAATCTTACAATTATTATTTTATTCAAAAATATTGAATTTGAAATCCTTATAACAAGTAAACAATAAAAGTAACTGTTACATGTTGTTCTTCGAGAGTAAGACCAATCATTTGATCATTGATTGTAGTTGGAATTTTATCTTGTGGAATTTCGTAGTACGCTTCATAATAAAAGCAAGAATATAATTACAACAAGAGAATACAGTCCTAGATTTATCAGATTGATTGGCTTTACGGGCATGGGAGATATCTGTTTTTATTCTATTGGAAAAATAAATGCACCAATCAAATTGTTGCCCTACTAGTGTCCGCAATAAATATTGAACTTCCCAATATGGAATGTTTACAGATCTACCCTGTAATACAATCTTGGCCTGAAAAAGTGACACAACTACAATAAATAATTTGTTTGTAATACCTTGTAGAAGAAGGCCTCTTGATGAACGATTAAGAGGAGTTGCAATAATAGACAAGAAACGTTAGAGCCTTGGGTGGTCCAGTAATGTTAAGAAAAAAAGCATTTGAAAATAATAAACTTACCATCAACCTGTACATTGTAATGAGACTCCAAAACTTTTTGTCTTCATCTGTAAGAACAACCTTTGTAGTAACGACTGACTTATTTTCGAATGGTAAACTTGTTAACCGATGTACATCCTCGGGTTCAATTGAGAAAGAAATTTGACGACATCTCGGATGCACAAGGAGAACGGAAAATTTACCATCACTCTCATTGTAAGAGGTGAGAAGGTAATCAAGGACTAAAGTATCAATATCGAATTGGGGCATGTCCACAAGCCCAGTAAATTATGAGTTTTCGAGCCAATCCTTTTGTGTGTATTTTGCTCTTAGTAGAGCTACAATCATGGGCACATGAGGTTTTTGTATTGAAATTTGGGTGTAGGAATAGATGTGGTGCTGGCCATTGCTGAAATTTGGGAGAAGTTTGAAGATTGGAGAGCTCAGAGCACTGGAAATTTTCGTAGAAAAGTGAATAATTGAACCTTGAAGGGGTATTTATAGGGGTCTGTATGGTTCAAAGGACACATGGCGGAAAACTATTGGCTGGCCGTGGCGGCCCAACCCTTACTCGCCCAACCCACCCAACCAAACATTAACCGTCCAACCCACCCACACACCCTTAGCCATCCAACTCTATACCATCCAACCATTAGCTGACCAACGCTTTTTCGTCCATCCCACCCGCCCAACCCTTAGCCGTCCCACCCTCGAGGCTTAACTGCAACTCCTCACCCGTCTAACCTACTCGTCCATCGATTAACCGTATAACCCCTCGTCTGCATAAACCCATAGCCGTCCAACCCCTCGCTGTCCAACCCACCCGTCCAACCCTTAGTTGTAGTGCCCACACTTTACACCCACAATTACAACAAGTAAAAATACCAGGATAATTTTTATTTTTATTTTTGACAAGAAAACATAGTAAACCACCACATAACACACTTACCGTTAGGGCTAGTCATAGTGAGAAATTATTGGAGGTTATTTATTTTAATAATATATATTGAAGTTCTTAACTTATGTTTTCAAGGAGGCTCAGGATATGATTCGTACAATTCATCTTACCAAGCTAATTTTCTTCCTTTTACACTGAGTAGTTAGCTTTAAGTCTTCTCTATTATAACATTTCTTTGTTTAATTCAATTATTTAATTAAGGAGGTAATTTAATCCCATAAGGTCTTTTATCCACACTTATGCTACTAAAACTCGCTCATACCCTTATTACAATATGGATTCGCTTTCAACATTCTTAAGGGGAAAAATTACAAAGCACCTAGGAAGACGTTAGAGGAAGGAGGCCGAATTGAATTCATCTTTAGGACCTCATTAGTTATTTACTAGGATTTAATTGAAGTTTGAGAATTTATCCAGAATTATTAAAGATTTTACTTAGGCTTCACTGAATGAGTTTAACAAAAGAAAACAATTTTCTTTCCAAATGGCTGAGAGATAGATTGCGTGGTTTCTAAATTGATTTCTCCTACTTATTAAATCTTATTATCTTCCAGAACTAACCATTGATTTCCCTTAAGCTCGTTTAAGAATTCACCATATAAGGGTAATGTTCGCTAGCCTAGCTAGGGTTAGCAGGTTATATAATTTTACTTCACAAGGGATAGTTTCATCTTTGATCACTTATGGAATTACTTGCTCTCAAATTGGTCACCTCTACGTTAATTTATCTGAATATAAATTTTAGTTAAACTCCTATAAGGATCAGCCAACCCATTTTATTTTAATTAAAACACATCATTACTAAGTCTTAGAAAACTTTAACTCAACATTTAATCTCAAGGGTAAAGTTTAACAATACTCATTTATGAAAACAAAACAAGGTTACATCAATTCTTTCCAACACGATACACAATCCAAAGGGACATACCAACTCTAAGGAACCATGCATAGGGAACAAGAGAGTAATAACATTGACCAGGAATGCTAAACTATTCTTAGAATACCGATAATCCATTAAGGTCTCTCAACAAGGAGGCAAACCAATTTTCTTATATTTTCCATGATAGTCAAACAATCCAAGGTTTCCAAAGTTAAGATGACCAAAGCCACAATACATTATACTAAGACACTAACCCTCTTCTAAAATTTCCACTGGACCTTATGAATAGTTGAACAACATAAAAAGGATTCGAGCAAAAGAACTTCTCAACAGAGGTTGATGCAAAAATATACAAGTCTATCCCTCATCTACTCACATAAGCCATCTGCAACAAATTTTCCACAAGAGTCAGTTCATGAGAACTGAGCAAGATAAGGCTACACAAAGCCACCATAACTATTATCTAACAATACCATGAAAGGAAAAACTTTATTACAAGAATTGGGTCAATTCTCTCAACACTAAAAAAAACACCTCAATTTAAAATACAGTCTCAACCATGTCAATCAAAGAAGAAAGACCTTGTACTTTAGTTATGAACAAAAGCAATGAAAGTATAACAATCTATAAGAAACAAGATTCCCATCAAACAATTAGATAATTACAAGATTGGAGTTTAATATACATGCCATCCATCTAGAATTATCAAAAGATACCAAGAGCATAGGCTTTAATGTTATATTTCTAAAAGACAAGAATTGATCAGCCCAACGAGGAAAACACGGTGTTCAAAGATCAACATGAAAAGCCAAGCATGCTAAAATTTTCAACCCTATAATCATTTAGAGTATATGAGTGAAATTAAATACACGGACATGACACAACCTAAGTTTCGAAGTGAAGGCAAGGTATATTAGACTTGACCCTTAACTCCCAAAGATTCCCCAATCATTCAAGAAGGGTCAATACCCTTATAGGCCAGTAACAACACGCGAGAGAAGAATGGGGGGTTTATGTCAAACAAGAGTATACAAAACATCATCCAAATTTATATCTCTAAGGAATTACAACCTCCACAATAATTCTAAAATCTGGTTAAGGTAAAAGAAAATATCTCTTTTCCATATCAACAATAATTTAAGGCAACCCTTGATAACACAACCAACCGTCACACATAGATACAAACATAAATTACTAAGTGACATTAACAAATCAAAACCTTCCGCTATGAATCCATAAGACTATCAAATGCAAGATGAGTTTTCCCGAAGATTAATAACGTTTAAGGCAATTTCCATCACAAAATATTAAGGAAATTACGTGCATGGAAAACGACCAATATTAATTAATAGCATTAAAATTATAAAAGAGAAAGAATGCAAGTTAGGAAAATAGAAAGAAACACCATCAACAATAATTCTGAGAGGGGGATTAGACCAAAACTATCCTAGTGTTAACGAGGTACTGGATTCACATGATAGAAACCTCGAGCTTAGCAGATCCGAAAAGCTAGTTACGGTTCAAGTGGATAGGGATGGTCAAGGTACTTCTGAGGATGGCCTTAAAAGCCTAGGAACAAGTTGAAAGATAATACAGAGTCTAAGCATGCGAGATCTGAAATGCATTGCACACAAACTTTTCATTCTAAAAGTTTTAATACCGAAGCTTCAACCCAGATAGCCCAAGCGGTGATCACTCCAATTCTACAACTGTCTTTCCCAATGTCAAGAAGATTATCGAAGGGGTTTGAGGAAGAGATTTAATAACATTCGACAAAATACAAAGAAAAAAAAAGAAAATAAACTCAGATGATAGGGAGGAGCTGCATAGTTATCGCAAACTTATTTTAACGACAACAAAATACTAGTTGGGACAACATAATAACTTAAAACTCAATCGTAGAGAAGAAGATATACATAAACGAAAAGATGAAGGTCGAACACTCAAGCAAGGAAAACATAACACCCAGAGACGACGGCACATGCGTGCTTTCCACTAACACACCGATAGCGATAAAAGCGAAAACAAGAATAGAACAAGCAGAAAGGAGAGGTCTCCTAGTAAGGCGTCCAACTGACAAATCAATACAAGGAAATGGTGGTTCGATTTCATGATATATTAAAAAAATATAGCAATAGTAGCAAAGTGTAGAGTTATCTTGCCTGCTCCTCCAGCTTCGACGAGGCATCCAAACTCCCCAAGGTCCAACAACAACAACCCTCTAGTTGAATCTTCGTCCGTAGCATGCGAGGCACCAACATTCCTCTCAAACCCGAACTCCACTGGACACCTCTTCTTACAATCTTATTATATACAAGGTTGAGGAAATTCACTTCCAAGTTTTATCTTACATGCCTCGTTTATGTCTATCTTATGAATGGTTGTACCAGGTCTATTGGTACGAAGGAGTGCAATAACCACATTCCTGAAAGGATCCAAGTCTTTGTTCCCCAAAGAAGATAAAAAGTATACACTATTAACATTTGTAGCAACCTGATCAATAACACTTTTTAACTCGGGTTCAGGTGCAGATGCCCCCTTTGAAGCAGCTACAACAGCTACAACTGCCCTTGGATTTAGTTTTTGAGCAAATAACTTTTCTTTAGCCAAATTTTGTAAAGATTGGTGAATTTGTGACAAATTGCAAACGTGATTGGCTAAAATTTCACGCAATGCTCTAGGAAGAGCAGCTCGAGTTTCTTCTGGCATTGTCCTCACAGAGATATCCCCATTCCCTGCACCCCTACCTCCAACTTGACCACTGTCAATAACTTTTGTTGACTTAGTACCTTGGACCGCACCATTCATGTTTGATTTCATTGGACCACTACTTCACTTCTTTGCTGTATTTGAATTTTGTAAAGAAATTTCTACAGATTTCATCTTATCCTTATTTCCCAGTGCAACATCCAATGCTGCATTTCTAATACCATCTTCATTCTCTGACCATTTGTGATTTTGTTCCTTCACAATATTTTGGTGGCTCTTTATAAATGACCTATTAGTGGATTCCAGAAATTCCCAGCCACCAGTAGTTACAGGTCTCTGAATAGCCAATGACACTAGTACTTCTCTTAGAATCTCTTTGGCAAGTTTAAGCTCTTCCAATTATTCATGGCGCACTAAACAATTCTTATTGAATAAGAGAAGGATATAGTCCCTAACTTGCATATTTCTCCACTATAACGAAGCATACTAACTGGTAATGTATCCAAGAAACTTCTCGAGAATCCTTCATTTATGTTGTCTTCATTGAGTTTTGCCTCATTTAAACTGGCATTTGTCCTCCCTGGTACCAGTGTATTGACATACTTATACGGGTTCATGCTAAATGGTATCTGGAAATTTTCAACTGCAACCATTTGCTTTATCGAGTTCCATCTCTCACGGGGCTATCAATACCATGTGCCTTCAATGGAATCCAAGGCTCTGCCTCATCTAGCTGCTTGATATATGCGTGTGACTGTAGCCTCATTTTCTCTTGCCGTTCTGTCTCTTTCTTCAGATCAACCTTCAAATGGTAGCGCCCCTGTCTGCAAGCAAAACGTGGGAGAAAGAACTATCTGAAAAATGTGCTAGAAGGAATGTGGTTTCAAACGACACAACTATAGAATGTGCACTAACAAGCTAGTTTCAGTCTGCACAAAACAAAACACCACTAAAACAAAGTGAAAACACGCCACGCCAAGCACATTCCAAAGTGATCGGGTTAGATGTTTTAATGAGAAGACGGCTAGAAAGGAAAACCAAGGACAAAAAGGCGGCCATTAAACTCCACGCACCCACTTTCCAGGAACCAAGGAAACAAGGAATCCCATATTTCCACGCTAAGCAGAGGAAAAATTGACCATACATATTTACAATTTCAAGGTGTGCGAGAAACGTCAAATAGCCAATAACTTGTGATAAAAGCGTGCGTAGGGGCCTAGAAAAGGATTAATTAATTCAAAATAAGATTTTATTATTAATATACACATATAAAAATATAATTGATACCCATTGATTTATTAATTATTTTTATTATGTTTTAAAACGCCCTCACACCTAAAAGGTATTTGAATAATCCTTTTGGATATAAACGATAGGGACAAAACAAAATCACTTAATCAAGAGCCCAAGCATAAGAGTGATCAATAGGTAAGCTCGACAAGGCGAAGCCCCTAATGTTTAACAAAAATGCAATGACCTTCGACACTTAGCAACACGGTCGTCGAAGAAGAAAAAGAGCACGAGGAACGGGGCACTACATTAGCCGTCCAACACCCACCTTCCAACCCTTAGTCGTCCCAACACCTCGCCCGATCAACCCACCCATCTAGCCCTTAGCCATCCAACCTCTCCTCGTCTAACCCTTAGCCGTCCAACTCCTCGCCTTTCCAACCCACTGCCTAACCCTTAGCCGCCTAACCCTTAGCCATCCAACCCATAGTTTTCAACCCTTAGCCATCCAACCCCTCACCCATCCATCCCTCCCGCCCAACCCTCAACCATCCAATAGCCATTTAACCCCAACCGCTCAATAGTCGTCCAACCCCACCACCCCAATAACCGTCCAACCCTTACCCATCCAATCCTCACCCATCCAACCCTCCCGCCCAACCTTTAGCCGTCAACCCTCACCCGCCCAACATCACCAACCCCTCAACTACCCAACCCCTTACCAACCTATCCGACCAACTTCCCGCCCAACGGAAACTCCCGACCAACCTACCCGAACAACTTTGTGAAATGAGGAAAAAATGCTCTCTGCGAAATCGCCTTTTCCATGAAACATTTTTTTAGATATTCACCAATGATTCAAAAGTTGATTTTGTCTAAAGATACAATGCAAAAATGGCTCAAAAT
Organism: Taxus wallichiana var. yunnanensis; assembly: GCA_018340775.1. Taxonomy (NCBI): domain Eukaryota; kingdom Viridiplantae; phylum Streptophyta; class Pinopsida; order Cupressales; family Taxaceae; genus Taxus; species Taxus wallichiana. The sequence goes on along the minus strand of CM031235.1, from coordinate 713,935,580 downwards.
GAGTCCATGGGACATCCAGGGATGCATAAAAAGCTCCCGAAAGGTGGTAAAATGCAAGGAGAGGCACTACACACTCCAAAAAAAAAAAGTGGCTAAAAACATCCAATAATGATAAAAATACACTTTTAGTTTGCCCAATTAACTTAATTTCAAAAATTAAATGGATAAAGAAAAACAAAAATAATGATATTAAACAATTAAAATACTACTAATTAAATTAATTAAGCTCTTAAAATTAATTAGTCTCCTTAAATTAACCCCTAATTAAAATGAATAAATCCTCCTTAAATTAAATTTACCACTAAATTAACCACCTCCTAATAAAATAACCTTACCTCCTAATTAAATTTTACTACCTTATAAAAACACAACCAACCTTTTTAATAAAAACACCACTTTAGAATTAAATTATGTTTAAAAAAACAAAGGCGGTCAAATGAGTTTTAAAGGGAGTAAGGTCGATTTAAGTGGGAGTGCTTGGTCAACTTGGGGGACCGAGTTAACTCGGTCAACCGAGCAAGCCGATTAGGTAGGAGCATTACACGTGGTGAGCTTGAGAAACAAGCCATTATTGGGCGAATACGGATGTTGGGATCAATGTGGTTGATAACCAAGGTGGGAGCAATAGACTTGACCAGAGTAGAGTGAGTCGGTAAACAGGCATAGGAAGACAGATTTCAACCTGAGACAGTAGGGCATGCCAAGCGGAGTCGGAAAATCATAGAAGGGACGAGGTCCACACAATGACACTCTAAGAAACACAAACCCAAGCTGACCATGAGCCAATAATGTAGAATCCGAGAGAGAGGGAGGCTCGGCGAGCCAACTAGAATGATCTTGAATACAAATCCAACCCAAATGGAGTTGAAACGAGCCAATACACCGTGTAAAAGTTGAGAGAAATGAAAAGAAGCAAATCCAATGCAAATGACTCATTAGTAGGGCAAAACATAACCTTGAATCAAACAACAACCAACTCGATAGTAACCAACACAAACTAACCCAACTCGCAGGAATAAAACCCACTTCGGCTTGCATGAAAAATGCCCGAACGTAATTCGGGGACCCAACCCATTGAGTTGAGAAGGTAGAGCACGCCGAGCTAGGTAGAGCTTGAACGAGCTAAACAAAAAGGAAAAAGGACAACATGGGGAAAATGCAAAACCAGCGGGGTAGGAGGCAAGGGAGGAAAACGAGAAAAATTTCAATAAAATTTACACTTTTAAATGAAAAATAAACTAATAAACCATTAATAAACCTACCTCCAAAATAGATTTCCCTTCAAAGTTAGCTGCAACTAGCTAGATCTGGAAGAGAAAACCACGAAACTTGTCTTGCACAACTAGAAATCTAACACAAACTCCAAAAATGAGATCATTAAATCAAATATCAAGATTCCAAGCAATGAATGAAAAATTACATGAGAAGCACGAAAACTGAAACTAGAAGTAATTAACAACTAGAATAAATGAGTGCACGTTTATTGAACAATCAATCTGATAGTATGTGAGATTATTCTGTAAGGATCAATATGGAACCTCATGCACATCGAAGAGGCTGCACTCCAATGGTGACATGAATTCTCTAAGTAATCAACAAGAAATCAAACACAAAGGAAAATCAAGCATGAAAGAATAGGTATACTCATTCTCATAGCTCAAATAAAAAGGGTACATATATAGGAGTGTTGTGTAACTCTCGTGCATGACACATGGACACATGAAACCATAATTACACCTAATGACCTATGATATCGCTAAGTGAGATGACTCACCATGTGAGGTGGACAAGACGTTGAGTGACGATGAGGCAAGTCACATACACCAACATAGCACTCTTGCAATTACTCCAAAGTTTTTTCACCCCTAAAGTGACCTCCTAAACCTCCACCGTGTCCTGTTACATATGATCAAGATTAGTTCACAATGAATAAAATCCATGCAGAAAATTAAATTTGGAATAAGCCTTATTATGAACTATCGTTTACAACAATTGGTCTTTATGGAGAATAAGATCCAAAATAGTATCATGATAGTATTCGAATTTTATAATTTACCGGCATTCTCTATTTACCTCTTATGTTCACTATATTTGTTTTTATTATTGGTAAATAGTTTTTTGAAAGGGACTATACCCTTGTACAAAAAAGGCTCAACAACTAGATGTTACAATATAAACATAACAAAAATGATCAAAATCAAGATGTTTCAAAAGAGCCCAACTGCAGCTTAAACAAGTCTGCTCGAGAAAAGTGCCAAAGCAACAACAAGTTGCTCAAAAGCAACAAAAAAATAACAAATAAGATGCTACAAAACAACTAGTCTGCGGTAGGCCTACATGGATCACATCACTTGGATGCCATGTCCATTGCCCACTTCATCTCCTATAGGGCACCGTATAGTGCAATTGTTGTGACCTGTGAGGGCTCATTCTTATCCACATGAGCAAATATTTGGTCCCAAGATGATCCTTCACTCCAAATGTTTTCTGAAACATTACTCAACATGCACACATTCTTGACCTGTTGTTTCATAAAGTTGTAAATAGATTTGAGAGCTAGTGAGAGTATTTTCCTGTCTATTTTGCACCCCAAACATTCTATTGTCAAGGGAATTGAGATTTTTGTATATATCTTGTATTTGATTCTCTCCAAGTCCAAGACCCTCCTCAACTTTCCTCTTCCCTTCCTTTCTTGATGTTCACTATATTTGTTGACCATACATGTATGAGAGGAATATGAAGATCGTGTAAGTTCAATTATCTTCAAATCAAGCAATGAATGAACTTCCTTATTCATATCGAGCATATATTTGTAGTGGATAGGTCTTGATGTTTTATATGCATCTTAGCATGGGATAATATGAATAACTTACGTTTTCATATCTTTATGTTAGAACTATTGAGGATTAATGTAACAAAAATATTTTTTTAACTAAATATGATGATAAGATGACCAACCTCAACAAGTTTAAAAAATGTGATAGCATTTTGGATATATAACTCTTTCTTGAGATTATGGCATTTATCTTTTACGTGGTAGAATTCAAATATATTATGGCTATCTTGGTAGAAGTTAAAACTTTCAATTTGAGGAATAATTTTAGAATTATATGTAATTAAGGAAATACACTCATGGAATCATTTGAAGGTAAAGCTAACATGAGTGTATCAATTGACACTATATTCGTATAATGTGTTCATAAAATATTGGCCAATGATAACATCATTAGTGAGACCACAATATTAATAAAACGTAATATTGTGAATGCCACGATGGAAATAAATAAGAACATTATGAGCACAATATTTAGATTTTTCTTTTTGATTCATTATGTCATAGCTGAATTGGGGTTGTGACAATTGTTTCTTAAAATTATTCTACAGGGACTGTGTGTACTATGATATGCTTTTGATCCTCTTGTTTAAACTAATGTATGCAAGAATAGAGCACATGAAGGATGTTATTCCTTAAAAATTACAAACAATAACAATAAGGATTTTATGTTATAGTCATCCCTTGTTATCCATAATATTTCTTGGTTGATTTATACATTATTCTAAGACTCTTCTTCTTTTAGTAGTATCCATCTTATCAATATTGAAGACCATATTGTAATAAGTGAATTTATGCCTTAGATTTGGAGGTAATTTAACATGAGGTTCATCTTCTAGAGTTTATGGTGGAACTTCAACAACATATTCTTGAACAACATCAATTTGTGTTCCTATTTTGTTTTTAACATAAAATTTGGGAAGATATTTTGTTACATGGTTCAATAATTTAGAACTTACAAGAGGATATTTGGTTATTCAAAAATGTAATAATAGGATTTGGTGGATGCTTTGATCAATTAGTTCTCAAGCATGAATGAAAAAGATGAAATATTATATGGGGACAAACAATTAAATTTGATATTTTTTGGGTTTGATTATTGTAGTTTTGCTTTCAAGATTCTATATCTCCTTTGATATCTGCTAATATTTCTTGCGGTGTAGTTGCATGCTAGTTTATTTGGGGGTAAAGGGTAGTTACATTTTCATAAATATTACTGACATTGTTTATACGATTTCTAAAAGTATTACTATGAGTTGTTATAGTATCAACCTTTGCTTATTTGAACTACTTGTAAACCTATTTCTTGAGTGTTTTTATTAAGCTGTTCTTGTTTCAAGGCATCTTGAGATTGAAAATTGTTTGTAGCAATTGAGAACTAATTGATTCTATTGTAGTCTTTTATTTACCCAAATCAGATCTAGGTGCATTGAAACTTCATCCATAAGTTTCGAACACTCACTCAAAGCACGCACAAACACCATGTCCCTCCTTTGTTATGCTTATAAGAACGTTGACATGTATATTCATCATATTCATAACCAAAGAAACCATTCATGCACAGAAAGATAACATAACCATGGAAATTCGAAACACATATAATAAGGAAACAAACCATAATTCAAGGTGAACAATAACACTTTAATTCCCAATTCACCATCATAATTATAAGTGTATTTCATAACAAAGTAGTTGATTACAATAATCGAAAGATTCATGTGCTAGATCATACACTCATCCATACAAAATCAAAACCCTAACTCATACTTGGAATTACAATAGTACATCACACACTTTCTCTCTAGCCCTCCTTTTAACTACACACACACACACACACACACACACACACACACACACACTATATATATAGGTGTCGAGACTTACCTTTCACCGCTATAGGCACATTCCTAATAATAGGAAAGCTTCCAAAATAGCCTACATGCTCTTCCTATTAAAAGATCGACTAAGTATAACATGCTTTAATCCTATTAATAGACATCTCTATGCATCTTCTTTTTCTTGATCTATACTTGCTTTATTTTTCTTGCTTGGCTTGCTAAGTCTTTGTGCTTTTGTCTATTCTCAAATCTTTACTTAGGTAGTACTTTAACTTACTTTTCTATTTTTAACCATTATGGAAAATTGGCTAAGTCCTTGATTTCATCACTTCCCGCACGTAGCTTTGCTCGTTGAATTTATTTATCTCCATGTACAACCCTTGCACGCTATCATACCCTTCTGCGTGTGAGTTCTCTTGTGTGTAAGACTTTGTTCTCACTTATACTTAATAAATTTTCTCTAACCAACAGTATCCCACACTAGGGATATTTTTCGTCCTCGGCAATATTGAATCAAAGAATATCCCTCAAGAATAGAAGAATAAATAATGTGAAAAGAATAGTTGCCGTATACCCATTAAAGAATGTCTAGCCGCACACTTGACTTCATTTAATGAATTGATGTAGAAGTTCATGAAACTATACATTTATGATGCTCTACATCTCTTCCCATTCTTCTAGCTCCTTAACAACTACATCCGGTATAAACCTGACAATCTTTGGCACCTGCATGGGGTCCATATTTTCACCCTTCTCCTTGACTACCGAAAGTTTCAGCAATGCCTGATATCATTATCTCAAAGGCATCCATCCTCAAAGCACAACTAAGGAACTAAGCTCTTTAAACCTTGTCTCAAAGGATTATATAACAGTTTTAAGTGCTTCCAGCTTCTTCACAATATCAACCATTATCTCTCCTTGCCCAATATTATTGTCCTTTTTGGTGCTTACGTATGTTTAACCTCGTTCTCCTCCCTAGTGGTATATGCCTCGAGGATGAGGTCAGGGTCTTGACAATGGTCGAGTTCCCATCCTTCCTTCTTCATCTCATCTTTCATCGTGGTGCCCAACGCCTCATACTCCACTATTTAGCACGTTATAGATAGCTTATTCTTGTTCTACAATGCATCCAATTCTTATTTTGTCGGCCTCTGAACATACTTTTGTTCATGTAACAACATTCCTACTAGATCCTCTAAGTATTGCAGTGTTGTAGGATATTCATCTTTAGCCCTTTCTTCTAGGTCTAGGTGCATTGTAGTAATTGAATCTGAAATATGCTCGACTTTAGCGAATGCATATATTTGCGCGCTTCTCGGCCTTATCTCATGCCTCCGTAAGCTACTCGAATTCTAGTTACTTATTCTTCTTACCTTCGATCAAAACCATAATAATGATGCCTTTATCAAAACTCCTCCGTGCCACTTCTACTTTTGCCATCTTGTTTAGGGCATTACTAGCATGCTCATCTATTAATCTGTAGGCTTGATTCTGAGGGTTGTACCTCGTGCGCTTTATTCATCTTGTGCCTCATACATGCTCCATCACTAACCTCAAACTCATGATCCTCCATGTGATTTTGCATACTACAGAGTGCATCTTCCTAGTGTGCATTGTTTCTCCTTCTAGGTTAATAACTTCCTAGCCATATAGTTCTTTATTCTGCACCGTGCTTTGGAATCGTGTGCACAACACCTTAGATTGGTCATCAACATAATTTACCCGGGGATTTTCACATGACTTCCTCTCGCTTTCTTTCTTTTACCATTGTGTCTTCTTGTTGGTACTGTGTCCCTAGAATCGGTCACACACCACCTCCATCTTCACCGAGAGCTACAATACCTTCTTTGGATGGCTTGCCATCACTCTTCTCCTTCTCTTCATATTTTCATGTTGGGCCTTCTTCACACTTCCTATGTACCTCTATATTGTGTTGTACATTTTCATTATTTGGATCTTCTTATCATCCACATTATGGAATATTGGAGTTTTTCATCACACGCACCCTTTTCATAGGACTTCTCCTCATCGTTGCCCTGATTTTACACTAACTTCCATCTTCTCATTGGAGGGTCTTCCTTCATGCACTTGACTGGTTGGAGTAACCCTTGGGGGACCTCTTTGGCACCTTTGAAGTCCCTACACCACTATCTTATTCCATGCTCCTTCCCCACAACTTCTTTCTCGTCTATGGTCGAACACAACGCTGCATTATTTCTCCACCTCCTCCTCCTCGTCATCCTTGTTATTTTCTTATTCATCGTGTCTAGGAGGGGTAACCTCATGTGCTCTCTTAGTCCCCACAATCTACTTAACTTTTTGCGATCTTGGGAATGGAAGGTATTCTTCATCAATATACTTCCCATTAACTACTTTAGGCTTTAAATAAATGTAGACCTTCGCAGATTCCTTCTTGAATATTGATTGAGTCTAAGAAGGGATGTCTATATCATCTGAATCCACGGTCTCCACATACGTCATTTTTCTAGGAATGAAAAATTTCTTGCGTAATGTCCGGAAGTTAGCATCCACCTTATCTGCATCAAATTTTAACTTCCATGCATCATACAACCTGTTCATTGAGGCTTGGAAGTATCTCCCTATGAATGCAAATGAGACTTTATGCCAGGGGATTTTATCAATAGACTTCATAAACATCTTCCCAAGAAAAAATTCTTGTACACTGCAAATTCAACCTTACCATTCAGGATGGAAGGATACTCCCTTGGCACTTGCCACTCATGCTCAAATGCCTCACACATTTTCCTGTACCATCTATCCACCCTGAGCTTGTATGAATTTTTTTATTCCACACTCACAAGTATACGATTTTTATTCCATTGCAAGTATTCCATTCCATTTTTAGGCCCATCTAGAACCCCTATCTTTGAGAATATAATTAATAGAAGAATGGATCCCCAAGTTATATTTTCACCTCTTACTACTTGCACACGCAAGTCTTCAATAATTCCTTCAATAATGTAGGAGGCCATGTTGCATGCAATTTTATTTTCCATATTCTCGTGCGAAGTGAAGTCATTTCTTATTCACTTGGGTCCACCTTTCCAATGTGCTCAACTTCCAACAGACTAGGCGTGCATAAAACTCTTATAGTTGGGTCGAGTGATTTTCACTATGTCTATTATGTAGCCTCCCCTCGATATTTTAATGTAATGGAAGTGGCCTCCACTCCAAAATCATCCTCTAAGTTCGGCTCTATATCGGGGTCTAAAGTGCACAACCCCAGTAAATCTACTAATTAACTGTACGGATGCACATTATTTCTTGACAAATTAGTAGTCCTCATGGAATCACGACATCAAAAATTGGTATAACTATTTAGGTTTGTTAAAAGGGGAAAATTGTATAGTGGAGAAATATTGCACTCTCCAAGTATTTATGTACCTTGTCGTTATGAACCAATTTTCCGTCCTGAGTCCTCTGATCCATCTTATTCAACACATATTTTTCTATCTCACGCTCATTCACCTCTGAGTGATGGTTGTAGTCACTAATATTGCACTTGGTCAAGTGCAACTCCCACGACTTCCCTACAATCACCTCTTTTGGATTATGCATTTCATAAAACCATTCTTCAGGTGCATCTTCTACTACATGATTTTTTCCCTTTCCTCTGGGTGATACTGTAGCTGACTTATTAGGTGCCATCATTTTAAGTCAAACTGCAACATTTTCTTAATTGATGCATGCAATAGGTTCTTAGAATCACTAACTATTCAACACTGATCGAGAGTTCAATTCTTCAAATATCCTCCCAACTTATTTCTCTTATTTGTGCTCTGGTTTACTCATAATTCCTATCTATGTAAATTAGAGTTTCCACGATCAAACCCTAGCTTTGTGAACAATATTTCAAACCTTCTATCTCCACACATTCCTGTCACACTTGCACTTCCTTCGAAGGAGCTCTAACTCGGGCCACGTGCAAACTTTCTCTGGTTTCATCTCAAATCTCTACACACAAGATTCTTGCACTTAATCGTTCTCACTTTGAATGTCTCAAATCTCTTCAATATGCAAGGTAAGAATGAAATCTCCCATGACCCTTTTATAGATTTCCAAAAAAATCTGCATTAATTTCTCCTCATGTACCACCGATTTAAAGTATTAAATGTGTTTTGCTCTTTTTCTACACTTTTTCCTACTTTATTTTGTGTGTGGCATTGTAACCTTTTGGCGTCTTTACTACTTCCTCCTGGCTACAAACATATGTGCACACCTCTACTACGCCGCAACCCATCTTCCTCTACACTACATACCAAGTAGTCCATCCAACTCATGTTACCTCCCTCACATTACACTGTGTGACACTTTTTCTCACATGGTATTTATTTGTGAGAAATTTCTTTCCTTGAGGCACCATCATCCTAAGCACCATAAATATCTTCTTTTTCCCTCGTGCACACCACTGATCATTCATAGAGTAACCTAAATTTTTCACGCACACATACAAGACTATATTTCTATTCAATAGTCATACCTGCTTCCACCCCACACTAAAATAATGCACGGTCCTATGTGCATACACTTAATCAGTATTAATCATCTCGTGCGTGTGTACATACTTATTACAAAAAATCAAGCAAATAAAAAACAAATGTGAAAGGGAAATCTACTCTAAGTGGAAATACTACCTTATGACAAACACAAAGAAGGCTACTTATAATAGGGCTTCATCCTACTCGTATTGAAGTGACCAGAACAATGGTGCCATCAAAACTTACAATTGACATGTGCCTGATTCTAGTATCTTGGTTACGAGAAAGGTTCCCAACCAATGGACCTTCAACTTACCTGGGAGGTGCACAAACATGGAGTCATACAGAAGTACCATCTTTCCAACTACAAAAGACTTGTTATTGATATGCCTGTCATGCCAAGCCTTTTATTGTTCCTTTTCTGTCTTCTTACTCCAACGCACAATGGTGTGCCACTCATCTAATTGCATCAATTTATCAATGCGCTCTTCCACAACCTTTTCATCGATAATCCAATCCAATGTGCACACAATACATGGGGATGGTAACAAAAATTCCACAGGTAGTACAACCTTCTCGTACAAAAACACCGGATGAAAGGGTGTGGACTTGTTCAATCGTTTATAGGTTGTTTTATATGCCCAAAGAATAGCTAATACCTTGTTATCCCAATCCTTTCTTCCAACATCACATATATTCATTAGTGTTTGTCCCAAGATCTTGTTGAAAGCTTCAGCAATGCCATTTTCTTGAGGGTGATAAGGGTAGTCTTATGGTGTGCCGCCATAAAGTCTGTAATACAATTTTATTTATCTCATTCAAGAAATGAGTTCCTCTATCACATGTCAAAATCAAAGGGCATCTATACCTGTTGATAATATTCTCCCAAAAGAACCTTGCAACTATATCTTTTGTGTAATATTTTGTAGGTGCAACCTCTACCCACCTCGTCAAATAATCAATACATGTGATGATGTAGCGCGCCCTAGTCTTGCGCGTGGGTGGTGCAATAGGTCCTAAAAATTAGACAACCCATTTCCCAAAAGCTTCTGCACTTGATATAGGCCTCAAAGGAATTTCATCTCTATTTCTAAGCTTTCCAAGTCGCTGATAGTGATCACATGCTTTGACATAAGCCTTGGTATCCTTGTCAATGCCTCCACCATAATCCAACTAGAAGGATCTTGTCGCAGTTGCATCTCCTGCATAATTTCCTCCTACAATTCCTCCATGAAGCTTCCTCTATAATAGCTTCATGCTCATGCTCCAAACCACACCTATGTAAGACCTCATCACTACCCATTTTATAAAATTATCGTCAAAATGAGATGATATGGCACAACTCGAATTGAAATTTGCTTCTTCTCCAATGTTTTCATCCCTTACAGCGTAAGTAAAGTGCACAAAAATAATTTTATGTCCTCCAAATCATTTGGCACACAATTCAACATGAATAACCATGCATCTAGTAATGTGTAATTAATACTTTGTACGTCTTCTCTAGAATTTATCCTTGATAAGTGATTAGGTCCTAGATTGCTCTTTCGCATGGCTTTACAACAATTGTAAAATTAGTTTTTAAAAAGGAGTATCCACCTGAAGACGCGCCCTTGCAAAATAGGTTTGTAGACCAAGTACTTTAGTGCCATATGATATGTATAGAAAATAAACAATGTGGCCAATAAGTACTATCGAAATTTATGAAGCACATAGATCATAGATAATGCTTGCGCTATGTTTTGTATCATTATATTGTGCTAGTGTCAACTTCCTACTTGCAAATCATATGGGATGATCGACATTACCCTCTCATCGTTGCACCAAGACTGCGTTGATAGCCATACCAGAGGCATCTACATGCACGTGAAAGGTTTATTCTAGGATGGAAAGCGCAAGATAGGAGTAGTATTCAATATATCCTTCAAGGTCTCAAATGGCTATTTTTGCACATCTCCCCAATAAATTTCCTTTATCCTTGAAAAAATCCTCCAAGGGCGCAACTATATTTACATATCCTTTTATAATTTTCTATAGTAACCAATATGCCTGAAAAATCTATGCACTTCACTTTGGTTGGTAGGTTCCTCTAATCTTAAAATCACTGCAATCTTAACCGAATTTGCCAAAAATCCATCTTTACAAATTATGTGCCCAAATAAAGTACCAAAGGGTGTAACGAAGATCCATTTATTTATATTGAGAGATATGATTTACTACTTGCATCTTTCAAACATGAGCCTCAAATTTTAACAGTGATCCTTTATAAGCCCATAAACAGTCCAATCATCTAGATAGACCTACAAAAACTTATGGATAAAGTCATGAAAGGCCTATACAAATATGCACGAGAACATTACTGGCACATTCTTCAATCCAAAAGGTATCACAACATATGAAAAACTTCCCCATTTAGTGGTGAAGGTATTCTTCTCCTAACCCTCATGCACAATGCACACTTGGTGATAGCTTGAGAACCCATAATTAAAAGAGTAGATCTCACGCCCTGTAACTCCCTCAAGTATTTCTTATGTAAATGGCGTAGGAAAAGGATCTATGACACATGAGGCATTAAGTTCTCTGTAATCTACACAGATCCTGATCTGCCCATCCTTCTTGATGCTAATAACCATAGGGATAACCCACTCAGATTCCTCAATTGGTTCAATGATTCCAGACTTAAGCATTTTGTCAATTTCTTCTTTGAACTTTACATGTAGGTTCAGATTCATCCTACAATGCCTCTTCCGCACTAGACACGCATTGTATTTCAAATCTTAATCTTCATCTCTCCCAATGAGGGATGTACACATTTTAATTCATGATAGCCTCTTAGAAACAAATCCTTAAAATCACACAAGAGCTCAATGATTTTTGCTACCTATTTTTCCATCAAATAGTATCCAATGATGACCTCCTTAGGCACATCCTCGTTCCCAATATTAAACTTTTTGGTATTCATAGGAGCATGGTATGTACACACCTTTTCATTTGTAGAATCCATTACCTCACGCACACCCTCTGTATGGCTAATATACAGGTTCTCAACTTCCTCGTCATCAATGAGGCATACCAGATTCCCCTTTTCTTTCACTTTCCAGGCCTGGCCCAATTGTACCTGTTACTGTCTCGAGCATATCTTATCACTCCTCGGGATTAGGTTCTCCAAGTAACTAAAGCATGATCTCCTTCACTTTAGTGTTATCCCCTAGTGTGATGTACTTCATGATCTACGAAGTATCCTTTATGGGTGGATTATTAGAAAAATAATCAAAGAAATTGAGAATACCTTTAGACATCTCACACCAAAGCTTGTTGTCTCCTTTTAAACTAAGCATGGTCATACCATGCATGCGAACATCCACGCATAGTGGAATAGAACTTATGTACCTAGAGATGGTGGTAATGCCTCCGACCTTGCGCCCATTGTCTCTCACAATTATGGATGTGTACCAAAGTAGGAGTCTTCCCATCATACTCATGTATAAGTGTAGGTACATTATTTCAAGTAAACCTTGTTTAAAAGGTGATTCTCACTTCTTGCCATCCCAACAGGTTATCCATGTGTCTCACCCACCAATGTGCAAATTTGTCATGCACAAAGTATAAACTAGCACATTCCTTCTGTCACATTCATTCTACCATTAGTTCTCCATGGAGAGAAATAATGAATCAAGATTTTCCTCACCAATATACCTAGGTAACCAAGATGTGCCCAAATGCCTAATCATGCGCGACTCCGATCATCCTAGTCACTCTTCCTTTAACCGCATGCCCGACCATTTTTACATGCCATGGGCCCAATTGTCACAAGAAACACCGGCAGTGTCATTGTGATTACACATCTTCCCAATGAAGCATACCTTCCTTAGATGTTTCCACATTCTAAGGGTCACACACTTTTGCGCATAAATTATATTAAGCTCTTTTCACTCACATGATCAATGTATGGGGTAGCCTTCACATCATCCAGGGGTATGACCACACGTTCATCCTTGTTCTCAAAACTGATATATCTCTTATTGAAGCATAGGTCCGTATTGTTCGCATAACACCAAGAACGTCCAAGAAGTACCGGAAAGTTATTTACCTCAAAAGCTCCAAAATTCAAAATCCCCTGTAAACATGGATCCTTGAATGGTAATGGAAGCATCCTTTAACACCCCAATAGGCATGGCCCTTATAGTTTTCACCATATACAACACATTAGAAGATGGCTGCAATGTTGGACGTCGCATGTGGTTCCATGCATCTAAAGTCGAACATTCACCTCTATGCCTATGTCAATCAAAATTTTAATCACCAACCATCCATCAAACATTGCATCTAATGTGATTTCCTTTTCATACTCATGGTTCTGTGGTGGTGATAAATTCACATGAAGTATCTAACACTTGTGCTTAACTCCCACACGTGGTACCTTCTCATGTAACCATTTTCCTTACAAAGGGATGATGTTCTCTTGCCACAACATCTTACTTACCTCCTTTAGATCATCTACATCTTTTAGTGGGAGCTCAATGTTCTTCGCACGTTCTTGTTCCTTCAGACGAATGGATCTCTCCTGCAAGTATATGATCACCCCATGGTATCTTAATATACCTCCTTATGATGGGCAGACATATGGATACTTTCGACATGCATGATTTCCTCTCTCTTGATGAGAGGCTTGGCTTTAAGGGGCTTGCACGTGTGTTACTTCTCCACACGTAGTAACCAACATAGGTTGTACTTCTACATTAGGAATATTCTTAGGTTCCCATTGTTCATTCTTCACGTGCTATACCTTGATCATTCCTGTGCCTTTTTCCTTATTTTTGTTCTTACACATATGCTCATAAAGATTAGGAAATCCTCAACCTTATGTTGTTTTCCACAATACGCACATACCTTATTCTGGGACACTCGCATTGGTAATGCTTCGGGGACCCAAAAGTGTAGCATGTCCCATGCGTAAATATTCCTCTACCACCACAACCTCTGCTCCTATATCCACCTCAAAATCCATCTTCTCCATTATTATGCCCTTCAGTGGGTTGAGCTTCTTGCACCTGAGAACTACTTACCACATTGGTTTTCTGTAATCCAGGTCTTGCATGCCTTGTAAATTTGGTCTATCAAATGGAAATATTTCATATCATAGGTGTGTGCATTGCAAATATTGTATTACATAGATACATTTTTTTATCGTCGCACACTACAAGAGGGGGAAATTTCAGACATCGCGAATCTTGGGAAAATCTTACAAGATTGTAATAATGCGCGCACACAGTCCTTTATGGAAAGATATCATTCGCATGTCCCTCAACATCACAATTAGTGCACCATAATTAACTATGTGTCTCATGTGCTGAATTAACATAAATATTCTCCAATTGTTTAGCCATAACTTTTATCATGCCTCAAAAAAAGGACTCACTCTAGTGTCTGCACTCCCAATTGTTTCACCATACGAGCTGATTTCAAAGCCTCGTGCGGATCTCGAGTAGGTATTGTGTGATAAATCCATTTAAAATGGAGTCAACAAACCCTTTAAAAACCAATGTGCATGTTGACTTAGATGAATATCATAAGATAATTTGACAAGAGAGTTTTAAAATGCACATCATACTCCCTCATGCTTTCAAATAAGCCCTGTTTGATATCCTTGACACGCGATACTTTGTTTTTCAAACTATGAATTGTGAAATTCAGACAAAAAGTCAAACGTAATGCATCATAGTACACTGTAATTTGGTGTGGATCATATTTTATATACCAAATGTGTGTGCACCCTTGAAGTGTGGTGGAAAATTGACTTGAATTTCTATCAAGAGTTGTAATCCCTTTAGTTCTCCATAAAAATTCACACTTGTGCACATGCTCAACAACATCATCCACACCCTATACTCTGGAAAGTGAAGAGACATCTCAAAATAAACTTGAGGTGTCATTTTTGTATGGTTGTTGAGGTAGTGTCTGCTGAGGCTGATTTAGTGGTGGTTATTGTGGTTGCGGACCCTTGTCTCAAGGTTAAGACTAGGTCCCAGATCCATAACATCCACTAGAATTTCTGCCACATGGTGGATTTCCTAAACCTTCGATCCTCCCGCACCGCCTATAATGATTTATAGTCTTGAAGATGAACTCCCTTGTGTACCAGTTTGTGCTAAAATGGACACTAACTGTCTATGTTGTCATGAACATATAGGATTTCTTCCAATGGTCTGCATGCCAACACTCTATCCTAATGACACACACATAAAATCCCCCAAAATTACTTCCAAACACCGGCATCTACTATGCTACCATGTGCGCGTCCCTATCTGCTGTGATTCCGAGAGATGAAACTAAAATATGTCTACTTGTATCTCCTTCCCAATGTGGAGATCCTGCTTTCTCACCTTCACTATGATGTTCTTCAACAAATACCTCTGGATCTGGAACACCTTACGTAAGGGCTAGGTATCTACGCTAGATCAGATGCACACCAATGGTCCTCATTCTTTCCTCTGACGTTCTCTCATCAGAAGCCAATGGGGTCTCTCTATTGTGTTTTCCCAATGTTAGGAGGACATGATATTGTGGCTCCTCGTCTTCCACGGGCTTTCATCACTTCCATCAATTATCATTCTTCTCGACATGTGTCGTTGCATCAACTTCCCTCTATCACAACTCATTATACTTGAGCTATCTTTCCTCTCTCTTCCTTTCTTCCGCACAGGCCATCGCCATCATTCTCCACACTGCTTCTACCCCCTGCGCGGTGGGGATTTAGCTTGCCAAAGGTAACCTCACAAATCCTAGTTCTACCATCGGTATCTTGATAAAGCTATCACAAGGGTATCACTAGCAAATAAAAAATACGTCGAAATTGCGTTCTCCAAAGTATAGTTTCATAATACACCTTCCCACCAATGATCTACAACGCTAGTCCACATCTCAGTCAAATACAAGAGAGTTTAATAGTCTTCCTGTGTCCAAACTCTCTTATCTCGGGCACAAATCTCTATTTTATGCGTAAGCTACCAACCACTTTGGTGAAATTATACCGATAACAAGATGAAGAACGTCTTGTAAAAGTAGTCATATAAGTTATCTTCCACCCACTTTCACACATTAAAGTTAGGTCCAATGCTATATCTTTGTGCAAACGCGTCTTGGTTGTCTTCTACAAAGCCCTAAATACTCTCTTAATATAGTCGATACGCCATCTACGTGAAACATCCTGTAGACAATTTGAAAAGAGGTCTCAAACAATGGAACCAAAATGTAGTCTTTTATTTACCCAAACCATAGTTAGGCGCTACGACACTTCATCCAAAAGAGTCTAAATGCTCACCTTAAGTGCACATAGCCACCAGGTTCCTCCTTTGTTATGCTTATAAGAACATTAGCATGCATATTCATCATATTCATAACCAAAGAAACCATTCATGCACATGAGCTAACATAACCATGGCAATTCAGAAACACATATAATAAGGAAACAAACCATAACTCAAGGTGAATAATAACACTTTAATTCCCAATTCACCATCATAATCATATGTGCATTTCATAACATAGTAGCTGATTACAATAACCCAATATATTATTACGCTGGACCATACACACATCCATACATAATCCAAACCCTAACTCATACCTAGAATTACAACATTACATCACACACTTTCTCTCCATCCCTCCTTTTAACTACAGACACAATATATATATATATATATTGGGGTGGGGAATTTCCCTTCACCGCTACAGAACATTCCTAATAATAAGAACGCTTCCAAAATAGCTTGCATGCTCTTCCTATTAACAAATCGACTAATTATAACACGATTTAATCCTATTAATAGACATATCTATGCATCTACTATGTCTTTATCTACATGTGCTTTCTTTTTCCTTTCTTGGCTACTAAGTCTTCATGATTTTGTCTATCCTGGATCTTTACTTGGGCAACACTTTAACTCCGCTTTTCTACTTTTAGCCATTATGGAAAATTGGCTAAGTCCTTGATTTCCCCGTGTAGCTTCATGTGCTGACCTATTTTATCTCTGCATACGACACTTGTGCGCTATCCTAGCCTTCTATGCATAAACATTTGTTCGTGATCGATACTTAGTAAATTTTCTCGACCACCAACATTACCCCACACTAGGGATATTGTTTGTCCTCGGTAATATTGAATCAAAGAATATCACTCAAGAATATAAGAATAAAGAATGTTAAAAGAATAGTCGACATATACCCATTAAAGAATGTCCAGATGCGCACTTGAATTCATTCTTGGGATGGTTGTAGCAGTTCAAGAAACTCTACATTTATGATGCTCTCTAGCTTCTCCCATTCTCATAGCTCTTTAATAGATGCATCTGGTATATATCCGAAAATCTTTGATCTGGCAATATTTGGCACCCGAGTGGGGTCCAAATTTTCACCCTTCTTCTTCTTCGGATGCCTAACAGTTCAACAATGCCGATATCATTCTCTCAAAGCCATCCATCCTCCACGCAAGTAAGGAACCAATCTCTTTAAGCCTTTTCTCAAAGGCTTCTCTCCGATTTTAAACACTTCTCGCTTCTTCACAATCTCAACCATTATCTCTTCTTGCTCAATCTTATCATCCTTTTTGGCTGCTTGCGCATTTTTAACCTCATTCTATTCCCTAGTGGTATGTCCCATCATGATGTTTTTAGCTCATCTTTCATCGTGGTGCGTGATGCCTCACTATTTTGTGTGCTATAGCTACCTTATTATTTATCTCATGTAATGCAACCAATTCTTATTCAATCGGACTCTACACATACTTTTGTTCCTGCAAAATATTCCTACTAGATCCTCTAAGTAGTACAGTGTTGTAGGATATTCATCTTTATCCCTTTCTTCCAGATCTGAGCGCACTGTAGTAATTGAATCGGAATTATGTTTGGATTTAGCGAATGCATACTTTACACGCTTCTCAACCTTATCTCGTGCCTTCGTAAGATGCTGGAATTCTTTTTCCTTATTATTTTTATCTTCAATCAAAACCTTAATAGAGTCCCATTTATCTAAATTCCTCCGCGCCACTTCTCTTTGCTATCTTGTTCAAGACATTACTAGTCTCAAGCATATGTTAATTCTATAGACTTGAAGATAAAAAGGTTTTACTGGGATTTCTTCATCCCATGCCTCGCACATGCTCCATCACTAACCTCAAACTCAGAATCCTCCATGTGAGTTTGCATACTCTAGGAGAGCATCTTCCTAATGCACATTGTTGCTTCTTCTAGATTAATAACTTCCCGACCATAAATTTCTTTATTCTACACTTTGTACTTTGGAATCACGCACGTAACACCTTAGATTGATCATCAATATAAGTTACCTATGGTGTTCACACAACTTCATCCTCTTTCTTTCTTTTACCAATGAATCTTCTGTTTGCATATGTGTCCTCGCACTCGGTCGCATACTACCTTCATCTCCACCTAAGGCTCCCATACCTTCTCCGGATGGCTCACCACCGGTCTTCTCCTTCTCTTCATCTTTTCTGTGGAGCCTTCTTTGCGCACACTATGTACCTCTCGCATTGTGTTGTACATTTTCATTCTTTGGCTCTTCTTCATCATCCTCCACATATCGATGATTGTAGTTTCTTCATCGCGCACACCATTTTATTTGGAATTCTCCTCATTGTTGTCACCAACTTTTATCTTCTTCTCATTGTATGGGTCTTCTTTCCTATGTTTGGCTAGGTTAGAGTAACCCTTAGGGATATCCTTGGTGCCTCTAAATTCCCTACATCACTATCTTGTTCCACACACCTTCTCTACAACTTCTTTCTCGATTCCATTGTCGAGCGCAACGATATCTTCTTTCTCTACCTCCTCGTCCTCTTCTTCCTTATTATTTTCTTCTTCTTATTTTCTAGGAGGGGTAACCTCACACACTCTCTTGGTCCCCATGGTCTACTTACCTTTCGGTGGTCTTGGGAATGGAAGGTATAATTCATCAATATACTTCCCATTAGCTACTTTAGGATTCAAATAAACGTAGATCTTCACTTCCTCCTTATTTCCTATTACTAGAGTATAAGAAGGGATGCCTATATCATCTAACTCCGTGGTATCCACATACGTCGTTTTTCCAAGATAGAAAAATTTCTTGTCACAATGTATGGCCTTCGACATCCACCTTATCTACATCCTTTTCATTGAGGCTTGGAAGTATCTCTTTGTGAATGCGAATGGGAATTTACTCCAGTGGATTTTAGCAACATACTTCTTAAAAACTATTCCCAATAAAAAATATGGTACATTGTAAATTTTGCCTTACCATCCAAGACCGAAGGCAACTCCTTGGCACTTGCCACTCATGCTTGAATGCCTCTCACATTCACATGTACCATATATCCACCATGAGCTTGCATGCACTGTTTATTCTCTCACAAGTATAGTGAAAAAAATTATTTGTTGGAGACTTGTCCTCCAAAGGGTATTTTCATACATTGGCATTAGGCTCATCAAGAACCCCCATCTATGAGTGTAGACACCAAATATGGGTCACATTCCCTTAACCCCCATCAATTAAATAAATTCATACTATACCCACTCATGTCCCTAGTGCACACATGTTAATTAATTTCATTACAATAATCAAATTAATTAATTACCTCACTCATCCACCTCACCTATAACCAACTCACCTATCCACCTCACTCAAAGACCCATTCATAGTCTATTAATTAACTAGGACTAATTCTATACCAATCCTAACCAACTAAGACTTAGTGTAAACCTAACATTAACTCCCACTACTTCTTCTAGAACAACTCATACTTATCTAGGCGGAATCTGTCACTTGAGACCCGGATTAAGGATATCAATCATGCCAAAGATAACAAAGATCATGCTATTTTTGGCAAACCTAGAATTATCTTCATTAACCAATGCCGGTTATTCTGAACCGATGCCGATCACCTAACCGCCATAAGTTAATTTATATAGAACTTTGGAACCTTTTACCTAGTTGGTCATTCGATTATTGAATCCTTATTTCATTCAAGCACGAATCTTGAGCCCTTTTGCATCCGGATGAGGAGCACACACAACCACGGTGCAAGACAAGCATCCGGGTCTCCTTCCGATCGTTTGAATACTCACGGAGTACACAAGTTATACTATCATCGAACTAAACCAAATACCACCTCACTAATCAATCACCAACCTTCATCTAGCTAAGAGATCTTCATAAAGAATGAGTAAGTGACATGATCTTAATCATTTGTGCTTCCTTTATTATAGATCTCTTTTCTTCCTTTAGTACTTCTAGTTTCTTTTGGTACCCATACATCACCTTCTTCCCACCAACCCACTATTTAATCACCCCAAGCCTCTTCACAAGATAAACCTCCTTCTTAGTATCCCCGAGTCTTCTCAACCATATTACGACCTAAACCACACCACCCTCATTCTTTGTACAATTACAGAGAGCTCTAAAACACATTTTAATAATTTACTACCTATTTCCCCTACTAACATCGCTTCCTTGACCACCGTCGTTTAGTCCCTATACTGGCATCGGTCACGAGACCGATGCCGGTCTCTGTGTCATTTCACATTCTCATACCAGTAAGTTTCCCACTCACTGAAAATCAACCCAGACTTCAACCAATCAGTCCTGACCCTTCTTGGACCTTTGGCTGCACTGCATACGACCGAAAAAACCCCGATTATAATTAGATTTACTGTTATTTTAATATCTAGCATAAAATTAAGTGTATTGTGTTTATGGGAAATCTAAATCATTACATTGCAATAGGACCTAATTATTTTAGTTTCTTATTCACATTGAATTGTATTAAACAGAGGATTGAAAACCATTCGAGGAAGAAATTCACTTCCCGGATCTAGCCTTGCTAGGTAGTCCTTTGAATCTTGTTATTTAATATTATTTGGTGGTCTTGTTGTGTTTCTTATACAAGTCATTCCTCCTAGCCAAAGAGAATCTCTTCACGATAATCTTGGATCAAAATTCAAGAAATGCGCGCATCCATCCTTCGACCTACATATCATAGGTATTCCTCTTAACCTATTTCCTATTCCATTTTAACAAAATCAAATAAAAAATTAGGTGAAACAATGAGAATACAATTAACAAGAGAATGGCTCCCAAGTTATATTTTCACCTCTTACTACTTGCATGCGCGATTCTTCAATAATTCGTTCGAAATGAAGAACGCTATGTTGTATGCAATTATATTTTCCATCTTATGCATGACATGGAGCCATTTATTATTCACTTTGGTCCACCTTTTCGATGCTCCCAACTTGCAACCGTAGCCAGGCGCACAACAAAACTTACATTGGGTCGGTGACTTTCACTATGTCCATTACACACCTCCTCTGATATTTAAATGTAATGACATTGGTATCTACTTTAACATTGTACTCTAAGTACATCTCTATCTCAAGGCCCAAACTACTCAACCTTATAACTCTATCACTTAATTACACGGTGATGCACATTCTTCTCTGGGCGAAGTATAAGTAGTCCTTGTGGACTCGTGACATCGACCATTGGTATAAGCGTCCGTGTTTGTTGAAGAAGGAAATTCATACATCAGAGAACTCCCGTACTCTCTAAGTCTTTCTGTTCCTTTTCGTCATAATCCAATTTTTTGTCCGGAATTCTCTGATCCATCTTCGTAAAACTTATTTTTCTATCTCACACTCATTTTCCTCTGAGTGATGGTTGTAGTCACTAATCTTGCACTTGGTCAAGTGTAACTCCCACAGTTGCCATACAATCACCTCTTCTAGATATTGCATTTCAAAAAACCATTCTTTGGGCATATCTTCTACTACAGGCTTCTTTCCCTTACCCTTGGGTGATATTATAGCTTCCTTCGTAGGTGCCATCATTTTAAGTCAAACTACAACCTTTGATCAAGTGATGTCTGCCCTAGGTTCTTAGAATCACTTAATGTTCTTTGTTGATCGAGAGTTCAGTTCTTCAACTATCCTCCCAACTTCTTGCTCTTATTTGTGCTCTGGTTTGCTTGTCAATTTCTCGTTCCATAGATCTGTAAATTGGAGTTTCCATGATCAAACCCTAGATTTGTAAATGATAGTTCAAACCTTCTATCTCCACACATTCCTTTCATGGTTGCACTTCCCTCGAAGGAGCTCTAACTCATGCCATGTGCTAACTTTCTCTGGTTTCATCTCAAATCTCTATGCACAAGCTTCTCGCACTTAATCTCTCTCTAATGGCTCAAATATCTTCAATATGTAAGGTAAGAATGAACTTGCCCATGACCCTTTTATAGATATCCAAAAATTTCTGCAATAATTTCTCCTCACCTACCACCGATTTAAAGCATTAAATTTTATTTTTAATTTTTCCATGATTTTTCCTACTTTCTTTCTCGTGTGGCAGTTGTAACATTCTAGAATGCCACTACTACATAGGCTACGAGACATCTTTGCGTGCCTTCTACTTCACAAGAACTAATCTTCATATGTGGCACATACCAAGTAGTCCATCCTACTTCTTCCTCCTTCCTGCGTTACACTTTGAGTGGCCCTTTTTCTCGCATGGTATTTATTTGTGAGAAATTTCTTTCCGTGAAGCACCATCATCATAATCACCTTCAATAACTTCCTTTTCCCTTGTGCACACCACCGATCATTCATAGAGTAACTTTGAATTTATCACACGCACATCCAAGATTGTATTCCTATTTAATGGTCATACTGCTTCCACCCCACACCAAAATTATGTGTGGTCCTCTGTGCATCAAATCAATTAGTAGTAATCAACTTACGCGCAAAACACACTTATTACAACAAAACAAACAAAGAAAAAAAAATATGAAAGGGAAATCTAATCTAAGTGGAAATATGATGTTATGACAAACACAAAGAATCCTATTTATAGTAGGGATTCAACCTACCTACATTGAAGTAATCGGGAAAGATGGTACCATCTAGCACTTGCAATTAAAATGCACGTGATTCTAGTATCTTGGTTACAACAATGGGTCCCAACTAGTTGACCTTTAACTTCCTGCGTGGCGCGAAACTTGAGTCATACAAAAGTACCATCTTTCCAAATGCAAAAGACTTGTGATTGATATGCCTGTCATGCCAAGCCTTTTGTCGTGACTTTTATGTCTTCTAACTCCAATGCTCAATGACACACCACTCATCTAATTACATCAATTTCTTAATGTGTTCTCCCATAACCTTTTCATTAAATAATCCACTTGTGCTCGCAATACGCAGGGGATGGTAACATAAATTCCACATGTAGTACAACTTTAGTGTCAAACACCAATTGAAAAGGTGTGGCATTGTTCAAACTTTTATAGGTTGTTTTATATGCCCAAAGAAAAACTGATACCTTATCATCCCAATCCTTTCTTCCAACATCACATATCTTCGTTAGTGTTTAGCCCAAGATCTTGTTGAAAGCTTCAGCAGTGCCATTTTCTTGAGGGTGATAAGGGGTAGTCTTATGGTGTGTCACCATAAAATCTTCCAATAGAATTCTAATTGTCTCATTCAAGAAATGAGTTCCTCTATCACTTGTAAAACTCAAAGGGCATCTATACCTGTTACGATAATATTATCCCAAAGGAACCTTTCTATTGTAGTTATTGCGCATCTTTTGTAGGCACATCATCCGCCCACCTTATCAAATAATAAGTAGATGTAATGATGTAGCGTGACCCGGTCTTTCTGCGCGCAGTGGTGCAATAGGTCCTACAAAATCAACAACCCATTTCTCAAAAGGTTCCGTACTTGCTTTATAGGCCTCAAAGGCATTTCATCTCTACTTCTAGGTTTTCCAAGTTCTAACAATGATCACATGCTTTGACATAAGCTTTGGTATCCTTGTATAATTTCTCCCACCATAAGCTAGCTAGAAGGATCTTGCACACAGTCACATCTCCTACATAGTGTCCTCTTGCAATACCTCCATGAGCTTCCTCCATAATATCTTTGCGCTCATGCTCCAAAACACACCTACGCAAGACCTCATCACGAACCATTTTTTACAAGTCTCCTCTAATGAGATGATATGACACAACTCAAATAGCAAGCTAATTCTTCTCTAATTTTTTCATCCCTTCTAATACAAGTCCAAAGGTCTTGGCAAAAATACTACTATGTCCTCCAAATCAGCTAATGCACGATTCAAATTGAATAACTTTGCATATGGCATAATGTCTTCAATACTCTGCGTGTCCTCTCCAAGATTGTTCCTTGATAAGTGATTAGGTCCCAGATTTCTTTTTCCTAGCTTTACAAAAATTGTAAATTCAAATTCCTTTATTTCATCACTTCCATGGCTCCTCCTCTTCCACGAGGCTCTCATCACTTACTCTAGTAATCATTCTTCTTGACAGCACTTCATCAACTGCCCTCTTTCACACCTCATTGTACTTGATCCTTCTTTCCTCTTTCTCGCCTTTCTTCCGCCAGAGATCTCGCATCCTTCTCCACACCTACTCCTACCCCTACACACGGTCAGGGTTTAGCTAGCCATAGGTAACGTCTCAAGTCCCGGGCCTACCATCCGGATCTTGATAGTTAAGGGTATCACAAACAAATAGGATCCTATGAGATCACAAAAAAATAGAACTATGATTCCTCTCGACAAGAATACGTTGAAATTATGTACTCCAAATTATAGTTACGCAGTACACCTTCCCACCAACAATCAGTAGCTCTAGTCCACATCTCGGTCGAATCAAAGAGAGTCTCGATAGTCTTCCCGCATCAAGATCTCTTCCTTGGAAGAAAGATTTGTTTGATGTGTAAGCTGCGAACCACTGGTATAATTCTATTGAGAAGAAGATGAATAATGTCTCGATATAAGTAGTTGTGCAAGCTATATTCCACCCACTTTCAAGCATTAAAGTTAGGCCCGGTGTTATATCTTTGTGCAAACACGTCTTGGCTAGCTATCTTCTACCAGACTCTCAATACTCTCCAAAGATAGTCGATACACCATCTACATGCAACATCCTGGTAGACAATTTGAAAAGAGGTCCTGATGGAACCAAAATGTAGTCCTTTATTTATGCAAACTAGAGCTAGGCGCACTTTGGAACTTCATCCGGAAGAGTCTCGAACACTCACCAACTATGTACATGCCACCAGTCCCTCCTTTCTATGATTATCAAAACGTTAGCACGCATATTCATAACCAAATAAACCATTCGTGCACATAAAGCTAACATAGCCATGACAATTCAAAAACACATATAATAAGGAAACTTCCCATAATTCAAGGTGAAAAATAACACTTTAATTCCCAAATCACCATCATAATCATAAGTGTATTTAATAACAGAGTAGCTGATTACAATAACCCAATACATCCTTACTGTTGGACCATATGTCCATCCATGTAGACTCCAAACCCTAACTCATACCGGAATTAAAGCATTACATCACATGCTCTCTCTAGACCTCCTTTTAACTACATATACTATATATATATATCTATATATATATATATATATATATATATATATATATATGGGTGGGGACTTTCCCTTCACCACTACATGAACATTCCTAATAATAGGAACACTTCCAAAATAGCATGCATGATCTTCCTATTAATAGATCAGACTAAGTATAACATGCTTTAATCTTATTAATAGACATCTCCATGCGTCTGATTTTTCTTGATCTGCATGTGCTTTCTTTTTCCTTTCATGTCCGCTAAGTCATCGTGATTTTGTCTAACCCCGGATCTTTACTTGGGCGACACTTTAGCTTTCCCTTTCTATTTTTAGCAATTATGAAAAATTTTCCAAGTCCTTGATTTCATCACTTCCCACGCATAGATTCACACGTTGACATGTTTTATCTCTACGCAACCTTTGCACGATATCCTACCCTTATATGTGCCCGTTCTCCTATGCATAAGCTTTTATTCTCAATGATACTTAGTCACTTTTCTCTAACCAACATCTATTTAAGACAATGGAAATAATAGCATATATTAGTGATATTGCAAGTGATAGATTTTCAAAGAGTTTCTTTCTATTTCATCTCGACAAGATTACCAATTGATTTATTGTGTGGTACGAGTTTACTTTTCTTATCTTTCTTCTTGAATATAGGATAATACTGATGAGGGTCGTCAATCATCTTCATTAAAGAATGTCAATCCAGGACTGGTGTCCATGGCAGTATATAATAGGAGAAAGATATAATTGGAAATGGTTCCCACTACCCAAAATCCACACTTGCCTGAATTAAAAGTCAAACTTACAGGAATTAAAAACACATTTTGCAGAAATTAAATGTCACACTTGCATGGAATTAAAGCACACTTTCACAAAATTAAAGAACACTTGCATGAAAGAAAAACACACATTGCATGAAAGAAAATAAAACTCGCAAGGAAGGGAGATATTTGAATTGGAAAAAAATAATAAACATATAATAAAACTATAGGCTCATAAAAAATTGTACACTAAAATGATAATTACATTCTATGAAGAAAAAAACAACAAAAATATAATTATAGAATGGAAAAAATAAACATAAACATATAGATCCATCTTCCTTAGAATGAGTGGCCAACTCATTCCTTGGAAGAGGATTTTAATCAATACTTATTTACAAATGGATGGAATAGAACCTCAGAATGAATTGATCAAAAATAATGGAGATTACATTCAAAGGTGTGGGAGGTTGCATTTATAATTGCATGCTTCCAACCCACTCCTTATTTTAGGGCATACATCTCTATCTTTGAATTATTCCAATCCTACCAACTAAGATCTCAATCCCCAAAAATATGGAGAGAGATGTATTATTGGAAAAATATTATCTAACTAAATAAGAAGATTATGAAAATATTTCCTCACAAATATTCTCCTTCTTATTTGGTAGAGATAATCTATCCTAATGATTTGATTCTCTCATTTTATTGTGAAAATAAATATTGACCCAATAAATAGATCAATAGTTGAATGTGACTCCAACTATACTAAAACCCATTTTTCACAAATTATGACATATGTAGAAAATACAAATGAGGTTTTTGTTCAACATATTGTTATGATAAAAACCTCTCTCATATTTTCCCTTTGACTTTATGTTATTATATTATACAACTTTTGGTGTGACTGTGGATACACATTATCTCTTATTGCCACACAATAAAAGTTAAATTTATTCCAAATGGTGAAATCAGAGAAAAAATAAAGGTGGTTTTCGCTCGAATAATTTTATGAGTAAAATCCTCCTTAGAATATCTATTTGAGTTTTCTAGATTAAGTTATGAAATATTGTGTAGCTAGACCTATAGACTCAAGTAGGCCTACGAGACTCAAGTAAAAGTGTATATCACAACAAGATGATAGAAGAAGAGATGATTTATCCTAAAGCATATATCACTAAAGGTTCTTTAGAAGAAGTTATGATTTAGTGTAAAACATGTATCACAAAATGAGTAGAAGAAGTGATGATTTAGCTTATGGTGTATGCCATTAATCTAGGAATGTCACAAGAGATAAATATTGAGTGGTTGTATGTGTGAGTGTGATGTGGTCCATTGGATATGTCTATCCTCAACAACCTAGTATGGACCGTGAGACTAAAGTGCATCATAGGGTAGTGAGTGCAGCGTGTAAAAGTAGGTGTGTAAAATGTGTACTGCAAGAGTTGTGTAGTATGTAATGAAAAATGTGTGAGGTATGTGTAGAATGTGTATAATGTATGAAGTATAAGATGTAAGGTGTAAAATATAGGATGTAAAATGTAAGATGTGTGAAGATGTGCAATATGTAGTGTCTATTGTGTAGTGTGTGAGGTTCATGTGTATAGGATGACCTCAACAGTAAAGTGTGAATTGAAGCATAAGAGTGTGTCATCTAGAAATGATGATGTAGATGTGTATGTTAAATAACGTGTGTCACATGTGGAAGAAGTGATGAGAGAATAATATGTTATTTGATGCTAGCCCGGGAAGAGATAAGGGAGATGCCCCCCAAGTGTGTGTTGGTGAATAGACTATCTGATGAAACTAAAGGGAAAAGCTCCTCTACTTGATACATGTGGCGATGAAGGCATGTGACCATGCTCTAATCATGGTGGTATATTAGATAAATGATGCACAAGTGAGTGAATTATATGTGCATGTGATGGATGAACATATGATATGCAAGTTGGTGCAACAAAATGTGTAGGTGATGAAGATCTATGTAAATTAGGGTGCGATGGTGATGGGGACTTGTGTGGAATAAAACACGGTGGTGATTTATGTCTAGATGCAATAACTAGTCCTAGGAATGTACCTATGTTGTTGTGTTATACTAGTAGAGCGATGAAGTTGTGTAAAGTGTGTGTGAGTAGGTGAACTAGGCATAGATTGTGCTTTAAGCACTATGCGCCGTGGTGTCTTGGATAAATTAGGTGATGTATTAGTCATTGCTAGATGAGGAGGTGACCATGGAGTAGATGGTGTCACACCATCAATAGAAATGAACTTATTGCTTTGAATAAATTTTAGATGCACATGATTCATGGAGATTATAGAATTAGACTTGTGGATCTAATTGAGGCCTAAAAGCATGTCACATATGTCAATTTCTTTTCGACGGGGAAGGGTACAAGCATAGTGAGAGGACCTACCGTAATGCAAATTTTGAAAACAACATATGAATTGTTCATCGGATATGAAATTTGTGATAGTGGATAGCCAATAGCAATGAGAAGTGGAATAGAACATGCACTAATGGGCTAGGATGGATAACCCTTAGTATTATTGTTAGGTACATATCCGATATAGGCACTAATATGTAATTTATTAGAAGACAATGTGGCATGATAATCATGATAAGAGAAAGAGACGATTGGTGGAGAAATGTCATTGTTAGAAACTAATAAATCAAGGGCCCCCAATGCAGGAGGAATCACCGCATGATACACATAATTGGCCAAGGTGTCAGCTATTTTCATGTCATGTTTTAGTAAAGGATTGTTAAATATTTTTATCTTATGATTTTTGTTGATAGGTATAGAAATGCACCAAAGTGATGGAAGATGAATTTTACTATCATCGATTAGATCCTAAATGAGATACCGAATTCGAAGAAATGATCTATGGATTGTCCTACACATTGATGATAGTCACCATGAGAGTTTTCATCAAATTACATCCTTTTGTTCGTGATGGATCTAATTGGAGCAGAGGAGGGAGTGTGATGAGATTACTATCGACAAGTTATGATAGTAAAATATACAGGGGGAAACTGAACTTGGTGAATGTACACTGAGGAGGTTATGATTGAAGCTCTTTGGTAGTAACTACCATGTTGACAATGATTTTTACATCAATTGGTTTTGTGGCGGATGGTTTAAATATTGACTAATTTTGAAAGTGAGTGGAGGATGATGTTTTTTCTTTATATTTAAGATTTCCTATGGATAAAAGCTTGGTTTCGTGAATATTAAGAGTATGAAAGAGTTGATCAAATGAGGGAGAGGTCTCAAAGACAACAATTTCCTGGAGGGGCGGTAGTAGACTCTGGATGAATAATTCCTGAAGCTCAGAGTTCACCAGTACATTTGACATATTAGCTAAGTTTTTCTTGGTATCTTAAGACATAGTCTGCTAAGTGTTCATTAGAGCCTTGTTTAAGTTGGGAAAGATTAGACTAAGAGATCTTGGATCCTTACTATTGATGTAATATGCTAAGAGTTGTTGGGCCTAACAAGAAACAAATTAATCTTACCTAACCTCAACGAGGGAAAAACTGTTGATAGCAAGTAAATTAGATTATAAAGAAAAAATACCTTGGTATGCTAAAATAAAATAAAATAAAAATCAAATTCCATTCTTGTTTTAAGTAACTAATCGCTCATGAACTCATATGATCAAGGTGGGATGGAGATATAACTTGTTTTCATTATCTTAATCTTCACGAGGTCCATGAGTTATCAATTGAATATCTTTAAATGACCAAGCTCATTTTGGTTTTACACTTCCTTGGGAACAAATATTTTAACATTTGGATTAATTGTTTTAAATAGTATTGGTTATCGGCTAATGAACCCAAGAGGAAATTAAGTGAATGTGTGGGCAACACCATGTCTTGTCATGACCATTTCTAACCTATGAAAAATAAGGATTGGATTGTATCTTAATGAGTTTAAAATGAAATTAATTAGTTTCTTATTGCCTCACCGCCATGGTGAACTCACCTACCTCGTTATGAGATTGCAATGGAGAAATGACCGTGGTATACAAGTTTATATGATGTGAAAGTAAATAGGAAACTTGGAATGTGAATTGAGAACAAAATTGAGTTGCTCTTACTACTCATTTGATGATGTTAATAAAAGTGATGCTTAAATAATAAACATGTATATGTGTGATTGTTAAATGTTCCTTATCCTTGAAATGCACCGAATGAAGATGTTTAGCATTACACCAAACCATGGAACTCACAATATTCATTGTTATTGAATCTTCATTATGAATATAAATTGTGATAGCTTTGTCCATGAGAGCAACCCACTAACAACATTTGTAAATCAACATGAAATCTATCATATAAATGAAAAAGTAAAGAGTGAATTAATTGCACTCTAGGGGAATACCTAATTTTTATTTCTACCCACATGTTAAAATTATCCACTTTCTCAAAAACATGTATTAAACTTAAATAATTTCCCTTATGTAAATGACGACATGGTTAATTCATACTTCTTCTGTTGGCTTCGTGTTTTACACTAATATGGATTCCATTGTATGAAACCAATGTTTCTCTTCAACCTGATAATGGTTTTGGTAATATAGTCTCGATTTCACCTTAGCCTGCCCAGTAGATAAAAGGTGTGTTCACGTCTTGAAACTCTTCATTAATAATAATAATAAAATTACAATCAATTTTATGGGATATTGGTGGGATCATGTGGACATTTTTGGGTCATATTTTCATTGGAAATACAATAGGATACATGGTACATAATACTGGGAATTTAATACATATTAAATTTTAAATTACAGACAATATTGTTAGGTTGGATAGGATTTACTAGTAGATTATTTCCTCTATTGGTTGATTTTATCCAAGTGTAGTTTGGACAGTCAATTTCAAAAAAATCAAAATTGCATATTTCAAAATGGATCGGACATTGTGTTATAGAATATGATGCAATACATTGCATTTTATTTCGAATATGGCGGCATGGTACAAATTCAATGGTTCAATTTAAATAACAAATACAATCTGCAAATATTTTATGGCACATTTCTATTTCAAATTTTTAATATTGTCAAATATGGGGCATCAATATCTTTTGTTTCCTTTCAATAATTATCACTTAATATGAGTATGGTGGGGTATTGAGTGTACTTAATTATGTTTTAATCATGAAAACTGGAAACCTAGATCTATCTGCAAAAATTTGATTTAATTGGAACAAGTGATATTAGTGTTTTTAATTTTTCATAGACTATTATATGTTTTTAAGCTACAACTCTAATATTACTTTTAATATATTATGTGTATAATTCACCCATTTGTGTACACTTATCCACATCTATTAATAGAGAATATAATCAATCATGTTATTGACTTAATTTACTTATGCTATTAATAGTCTTGTCTAAGATTTATTTTGCTATTCTACTTTCCAAACACTATCCATAGCCTTTGATTTAATTTATAAGAGAATGGAGTTATTGTGTGTGGAAAATTAGTTTGGAAGAGAGGTGCATTGTAATATTTATGTGAGGAGGGATATCATCTCTTCATCACTTTCGAGCTTAATGTTACATTATTAATTCTACCTTGATCATGTATGTGTTTATATTGTTTTTATGTTTCACATGTATGCACATATAATTATGGGTGAGATCCATACGGTTATTACAACAATCATGGGACTTTCCAAAATTTATAATGTGGCATAAAATCTTTCCCAAGATTCAATCCATTTAATGAATTATTTTTCATCTTTGGAAATCATCTCCTCTTCATTATTGTGAGCTTTCCGAATATACCTTGTTGGTTCACCACATTTATATAATCATGGAGAGTTTTCATCTATTCCATTACATATGGAATGTCTGAGAAAGTCAATTTTGAATTTTTTTTTATCGTAAATGGATCGAGGGTGCTCATTTAGTGGAGATTTTGATTTTTGTAGTTGACTCCTTAAGGTTTTGCTCCATTTCTGTAATTCTTGAATTCAATAGGACATATCTTGGTCATACTCTGGTTTTTTTAGTGAATTATTTATTCAATGCCCATTTTTTCAAGAGCTTTGCGGTTGTCATCTATATTTTATAAATCTTGGTTGTTGTTCTAGTTATTCACATTTTATTTAGATTCCACCTAGGCATTTCATGTTTAAATCTATGCAAATTTCTTGAAACTATGTATTTTTTAGAGGAATTCATTAGTGTAGTTATAATTCTAATGTTACATCGCGTACAATAATTTTTACTATTTACTTTGTAGGCTTGCTGTTTTTTTTTCTTTGTTGTTTTGTTTGTTAAGTCTCGTTTGTGTAGTTTGTTTAGGCTTCGTTGTTCTTTCTTTGTAAATTTTTGTGCTTTGCTTACATGCCTTCTCTCTCCTCTCTCTTATTCTAGCTTTTAGGCCTTCTTTTTGTACACAAGGGTATAGTCCCTTTCAAAAACTATTTACCAATATTAAAAAAATAATTTTTACTATTGCACTTAATTTTTAATATTTTGTGATACCTCACCTTAAATAGGTACCTATTATGGCTTTTCTTGGGACTCATATTGGGTATGGTTTATTTTTTAGTACATTCAATTATGCTTATTCCATTATGTTCTTATTGAAACAACATGGTGGTACCTTACTTCACAACATAGGTAGTGGATTCATTCCACTTATGATTTAATCTTTGATATATATTGTTTAATGATTAAGTGTTACCTCTCATCCGTATTTTTCATGTTATTATTTATACGGAGGATATTTTCAACATACTAGATTTTAAATTTGTGATTTCTACCTACATTTTTTGAGATATCCTAGTACTCATCACTACTTCCTACTTTACTTGGAAATTATAGCAGTTTGACACCATGTATATTGCTAGCATGGTATGGCATCCATAAGGACCTGAATATTGTTTGATAATATTCCATGCATAGCCAATTGGATTTGAGTGATGATCCATTTTGATACATTTGCACATTATATTGGAGTTTTTTGAAGTAAATTTTCATTTTGTGATGAAGCTTTAACATCATATTCAACACAATCAACTTCCTATTATGATTTGGGCTCACTCTTGGAGCTAATATCGTGATAAATTTCTTTGGTGGCCCTAATTGTTATATAGTCGTGTTAGGTGTTTTCTTTAGCTAGGAATCCTTTTCTATGGGAAATTTGCTTTTATGGATCTCTCAATGCCAAAAGATGTTTCTAGTACCTTTCAAATATATAGTATGGTTGGATCATCAACTTCAATTCAAGTTCCATCACCATAAGTAGTGTTAAAATTTTGTTTTCACTCTTATTTTATTTTGGAACTCTTACAATATATGAGGCCAACATATTATTCATGTTTGTTCAATGAGTGACAACCACATATTATTCTATCTCACCCAATTCAATATTATGAGGTGATGTTTATCGATTTGTATGTGATTATAATGCCTTTGATTTGTGTTTCAATGGTTATTTTCATGCCTTTGTGCCTTTGATTTTTGATATAGTGATAATTTATATGAATTTTTGCCTCTAAGTTGTGCTCCGGTGGTTATTTTCATGCATATGTTCCCGTAATGCTTGATATAGTGATCATTTCTATGAACTTTTGCCTCTAAGTTTTGATGTTATTGTTTCCTTATGCACTACTTGTTTTCAACATTTCCATACACCATTATAATAACTATTAGTTATGAGGTTGATGTACATTTTTAAAATATATCTTGTCATTATTTCATGTAATATGTTACTTTTAATTATTATAAATGGGTCCCCAATATGGCCTAGTTTTTGGACCCATATATGAGGTTTTATCTTGATTATTTTATGTGAGTTACTCTTAAAGGGGGTTATAGTACATACATAATATTTCTTATTTTAACCTTACTTAGGCTAGTATAAATTAGTTTATCCTCTCCTTTACATCTACTAAGGGGATGTGTTAGTGTATTTAATTTTCATACACTATTTGATGATTTTAAGATGCACTTGTAATATTACTTATAATTTTATGTGTGGATAATTCACCCATTAATCCATACTTATACACATCTATTAAGAAAAATATTATCAATTAATTTATTTAATTGATTAACTTCTATTATTAATAGTCTTTTCTAATGTCTACTTGTGTTGCATAAGAAACTACTCTCCAAACTCTATCTCTCGCTCCTTATCTTTTTTTAAAAAGATCACAAACTTAGTGTGTGTAAAAATAGAGTGGAAGAGAGGCTAATTATAATATTTATGTGAGGAGGTCCATTAGGAATCCCTAACATCTAATATTAGTATTATGGTAGTCATTCTTCCTTGATCATATATATGTTTATATTAATTTAATCACATGCGATTATAGGTGAGAGTCTCAAGGTTATTGCAATAATCATGGGCCTTTTTATAATTTATAATAGGTGATTTACATTGGGTCTAATAATTTGCATCATCCTTAGCATAATTCCTAGAGAATGATTTTTAGTTCCACCTTTGAGTAGTGCACTATGCTAAAAGTCATGGATGTTGGGATTATTGTGCCCTTGACCTCATTTGCACAAAGATTACTTTCTTATAAATTAGGTTCTTGATCACCCCTAATCATCTATCTTTTTGGCAATATTATCTTCCTCTTGGTACCCCAACCATGGTGCAAAATCTACTACAAATGATTCAACAAGAAGCATCGAGATTCACAAAGTAGATTTTTTTATACACATAAAGGTGACTACTTCGGTATTCTCTCTATTTAATCAATTTTATTTTTTTCAAATTTTAAGAGTTAGATTTTAAATTTTCATAATATGGTCATTGACTACAATGTGATTTTGCAAGTTTCACTTTGGACACCTCTTGAGTACTCAAGTATTTGAGAAAAGAAGGTCTATTTACAAACTTATCTATGCATTTCCATTAACTAGAAATTTTCATTTACTAGATTAAAGGGGATGCAAATTTGAACTCCCAAATTTGGAATTTTGGTACTTGATGACGGTAGTTTTTCTTGCATCCCTTAAAAATGAATTATGCACAAAAATAGAGCTAAAAACATTATCCTAAGCTATCATAATTCTTTCAATCTATTATTTCAATACTCATACACCTAAAGAAACATTTCTATCTCATCAAAAACACCTTATATCTCCCATACAACTTTAGTAAACCTTCAATTGAGATTTTCTACCTCATTGGATAGATTTATTTAGTAGAGACAAGATTTGTTGGTTGATCATGTACATAGGGCCCTCTAATGGTCAATTTTTAAAATGGATATATTTATTCTCCCTCCTAGGTCAAATTGAATGTGAAATATCACCATTAAATTTATATAAATATGAATCAAACCCCACTTATTTAATCACTTAGTCATAACTTTGATATTATTTGGTCACTACTTTAAAATTACAAGGAACTTACTTGGTATTCGTCTCCAAATATCAAGTATCCTGCAGACTTAGAACCATAAAAGTGTAGTACCCACCCATATGGGACCCAAACAAGACCAAATATACCACGATTTTTAAATTTCATTTACTTGATACAACTATGAATCACCATTTAGGCTCACAAGAGATTTCTCAACACCACATGCAACATTTACACTAACATGAAGAACATACAAATATCAAGATGAAACAAGATGCGAAATAATGCCACACTTTTATAAACGAACAAGTATGAAACCACGACCCAACCAAAACATGAACATAAATAATAGACACCTTCCAAAATATCACATTTTCATGGTTACATCTTTTTATAATCATATTCCATTATTAGCCTTAAAGGTTGAAGAGGACTTAACATGAAAACACACATTTTCCTTTTTTCTAGACTACATTTCTTTTAGTTTGTTTAAAACTTAACTTAAGATGGTTCCATCTTAACTACCATTTAAACTCCATTATTTAACCTTATAGGTCTCGAAATCATTTATCATGTAAACATATATTCTCATTCACAATGTTACATATTATTTATTTCATTTCAGATTTAACTTATAACAAGTACACTTAATTGAGTTCTTTTCTCTACTACTATAATTTCCATATCTCAATATTAGATTGAAACATTTTAATGCACATGTGAGAGTCTCCTAGCTTTCGGTCTCAAACTAGAGTTTTTGTTACAACTAAAATCATATTTTCTTAAAATTTTATTTCACTTCTATAACAAAATCAGAGGAAATTCAAAAGAAGTTAAGAAGGGGAAAAATTAAGTATAAGGATGGTTATATTTCCATATTTTTGTAGTTGTTATGATTCACTAATAGGTTATAGTCTATTTAACATCTACGTGACATGAGTTTCGTCTTCCAAAAAAATCATGTTCTCCCCAAAGCTTAAACTTGTATAGAACAATTCTTCTTATCAACAACCACTCGAAAAGATTTAATATTGGTTTAAAGGGAATGGATTCTATTTTTGTTTACATCTTACGGACACATTTTTGATAGACAAATTTGACTATAGGTTTCAACACCAAAAGCATATAAAAAGGTCCTAGGTTTTAATTTACTTCTATTTGCTCTCAAGGATTCTACGTCCAACTAAAAGTTAGTTTTGGAGTGGTTCAAATGCCTTTATCTCACAAACCTCCAAGTTTTACTTTCTTTCAAAAACTAGAACCTCATGAATACAATTTAAATTCTAAATTTTATTAACAATTTCATTCACATTTGAGTCTTATTGTTGCAATTGAGAACACAACTTAGACAGTGGGATCTAAATGAAAATCACATCTGCAACTTAACCTTCTAAGTGATATCTCATAAAACATCTCCTATTTAAGTCACCCTAGACTCTCCAAAATACTCATGTACAAGGATTAATTAGCTTGTATTTAATTTGAGTCCAGATTATTTTGAGGTAATAAAGAATGACGGAACCACCACACTTTGTGGTTTACCAAATTTTTCTTGATCACATTACAAGGAATAATAATTACCTTCCTTATTTCCCCTTATGATCCCATACACATACTTTGATTATCCCTTAGAGAGGCTTTGTATATACAAACCCCATTTTAAATGTTGCTAAAAATTACATCATTCATGCCATAAAATGACATTGACTTGTACTTAATTATAACAACATGCACAAGAAACCCTTAAGGTGAATGACACACAAATAACACAATGCTCAAGGGTTGTTAGATTGGGATCATTCACTTAACTTATAAAAATAACCTCCTAATAGTGGTTAGACCATGACCATTCCTATATAAGGTGGTTTATTTGCTTCTGAGTTTCCCAAGTATTTTTGGGAAGCACACAAGAATAGATAATCATTACTTTCACATAGAGCACATTAAACAAATAGTCTTTTCATTTTCAGTTAAAATGTACATCTACACCATTAGCAAGATATATACCTATAATCAAAATCACTCCTAGAATAGAATGCCCATTTTCCCCAAGATACCAATATACTACAATTTCTTACTCATCAAAAAATAATCAATAAATAACATTCATATTCATAACAACAGTGCTAATTTATCTATTTATTATTACATGTATTTCATAGATAATCCCGTTATTACAAAGGCACAAGTAACGCTACAATTTTCTTCTCGTCCCACATACCTACAACCACCGCATGGTCAACACAATTGTTGGCATGGCATCTACCTAAAATATAACACGATTTACAATTTCACAATTTTCCAATATTAATGAAACAATACTTAACATACTTTTAGGGAGAGTAAGAAATATGAATGCCATTTCATTTCATTTTCAAGCTAAAGATAAAGATAGAGAGAGGAGAGAGAAAACATCATTTCTTTTCATATTCAATAAATTTTCGAACAAGCATCAAGAAGGTTTCTAAATAATTATTTTGTTTGGATAATGTCATATGAAATTTTTCTCCATTTAGTTACAAGTTTCCAAAAAATGTAAAATTTAGACAAGTGGCTCAATAATCCACGTTCAAAACTATCTTTGAAACTCAAAAACACAAGGAAAAGAAATCCTACCTACTCCCCTATATACATGGAAGCACTTGGAGCCGGTATAACCCCGATTGAAGAACTGGGTTTAATTGGTGTTTGTCTTTCCAAGCTCTTGGTTGTAATGACACCCGGATGACCCCTTCGCCCAATGACCGAGAGGCCTACAAAACCCACTTGGAAAACTATCTTATAAGGTGATTTTATCTCGAGCTCGGGGTTGGTAGTGATTTCACAGAGAAATACTAGAGGTGTTTGGAAGCTAAATTCAATTTCTACACCTGGACCAAAATCTGGGTCAAAACCAAACTGTATTTTTAACTTTCATTAGTTGTCTAAAATTGTAAACTAGTCCACTAGACTCCTAAGCGTATGATGAAAAAGGGTCAAATGAACATTAAATGTACAACACAACGTATGATGAAACACTCCATATGACAAGGTACACGACTAAAACTTTGTTTTCTCATTTCGGGTTTATAAGGATGTTTCGCGTCTCATTAAAAAATATGTTTTATTAAAATTTCACAAGGTCACAAAGGATTATTTTTTTAACCAAGTTTCGAGTTTAACCCGCCAACAAATGTGGTTTTTGTATCCAAAACTAATATCAAATTTTTCTAATTATCTCACGAGGAAAAATAGAGTAGTGTTTACATTCATAGATATTGATCTAGTTGTGAACAAAACAGAGGTGAAATTTACTATTGGATAACACGTTTCGTTGAATTTACTTAAACAAATTATTATTCTTTAGTTGATTAAAAAATCCATTAAAATTAGGAAAACTAGAATGTTAAAATCATGCAAGGATAGAGTAAGATGACCATGCCTGATAGTACTTGAACCTAGTTACACTGGGCTCCAAGCGGTCCACAACCATGATCCATGAGACCATGATTTGTTAAATCATTTTAACAAATAGTTCATGTGCATTGTTTATGTCTCCACATTTCTTGTCTATCTATTAGCACACTTGTAACTACTATAATAGACAAAACCCTCTTTCAAACACATGGCACTCGTCCATACCAAATTTTAAATTTGTTGTTATGGCGCAGGCTGCGGTGTGCGTTGGAAAATGTTGTAATAGTTGGCTTTACACCTATAAATTTGCAGTTGATTTGAAGTTTCCAAATCCTATTTTTTTATTTTACCAAAATCGTCTTGTGCATACCCACCACGGTGGCAAGCGGGAGAGGCCGCATCTCTTCAAGGCATTACAAAAACAAAAATCCCAGAAACAAATGAAATACAACAAAGCCAATATTTTATTTTTCAAACCATTTGCATTCTTTCACAGCTGCATACCAGAAAGCATAGAAAGAAACACAAATAATGTCAAGGCAATCCACAGTTAACAAATAAATGCAACCAATTTGAGAAACGGTAGTGATAAGAGCATCTACATGCTTGTAAACAAATCCATTTTGTCCAAAAAATGCAATAAAGGAAGCCTTCACCCTAAAAGCTTCAAACAAGCCAATAAAAAAGAAGGATGACATCCTCTAACCAAAACTGGAACGCATTCACACACACAAAAACAACAAATTCCTAATAGCTAAAACTTTCCAAAATCCTCTCACGGAAAACAAATTCACAATATTCCATTATTCCTTTCTTGAAAATTAGGTGGCATAATCCCCAAGAAATTGGGATAATTTAGTAATATTAACAATATTCTATGATTTATTTAAATTTAATTGAACTCTCTTCTATTGTTAATTTAAGGATTTATTTTATTATTTTAAATTTCTCTTTAACTAAAATCTTAGTCGCTCCTTATAAGCCACATATTTTATGTAATTATTTTCATCAACTTTAATAATGATACAATGAAAATGACCTTATTATTGGTGAACACACTTCACATTTAAGGTCACATGGATCCTTCCTAAACACCACAAAGGTGGTATTAACCCGTATTGCTTGGAGACTTGAATCCCACCAAAACAAGGCGTCTCGGGGCTTGAATTCTAGTGATTTCTTAATTATATATAGTTGTACGCTTGACCTTATAGGAATAATGAGATATGAGATACTTTTATCATTTATCAACATCTAATATTTCAATTTTAGAAAGGTAATACTATTTTTCTTATGTTGTATTTAATTGTTTCATTTTCTGAATTATCTAGCATGACACTTAGAACAATGAACTCAATCATACCAAGGGCCAACTCGAGCTCACACAATCAAGTCAAAAGAGTGGCAATGGGAGGGGCATTACATCTCCATCCCCTTAAAAATTATCATCACGATGTGACACACTCCAAGGACTAAGAGGGATGAGTAAGCATGGGAAGTCAACAATGAAAATTTTCGATTAGCAAAGGGCTATGTTTCTTAAAACGCAACCACCAACAGGTTTAAGCATATTTTAAAATTTCCTCAATTTCTTAATGTTATGTGAAGATTGGCATTACTCATTATTTTATTACTCAATTAATATTTTCCTTAATACATGTTCTTAGTTTCAAATCTCATAAGACTTCATTGTTCAATAGTTCAAATCCATAGTGGATTCAAATCCAAATTTTGATAATCGTTTTGAAACACATTCACATGTGTTTTCTCATAAGGGTATTCACCATGTATATGTTTTACCGAATGCCTAATTTACTTATTCAATGTTCTTAATGTTATCACTTGTTAATGATTTGAATTTCAAATTTCTTATAGGTTGCCCAAAAACAAGCGACATCACAATGTCACACAAGGTCAAAAGTACAAAACCGAAACCCACAAAACATATTTTATGCATATTTTTATAACTAAATTACATCACAAGACCTCCAACCTAACCATGGGAGGAAACATGTAGTCCACATAACATATAATTCCCAACAATTATGCCCCATGCATAGATCTAACACACACGTGTGTCCAACATATAGTAAGGCATCACGCTAATGCATATGCAACAAGTATCATGGTGTCCCCAGATTTCATCCTGAAATCTGTGACTAACCTATCCGAAAAAATTTCATACTTTTAAAATAATGCGTCGTTTTGTGTTTTTATTGCTAGAAAGTTCTTGTATTACATCAAGATAGTCCCAAAGAGCCATATTAGCCATTTTCGCCAAATACCCAGATGCCCAAAATGGTTATATTCTCTCGTCAGGATTTGTCTACGGGAAATTTTTATTTAATTATTTTGAGTTCCGTTTGAGGTAATTTACGCTCCGATTTAACCTGTTGTGATCGAGCATATCATTATTCATTTATACCGGAAGGGTTTTAACTAGGAATAAGTTAAGGCTTTATTTGTGACTTTTGGCAACTTTTTTGTGTTTTTATGTTTACTTGTTTCATTTTCTGTGAAATTTCTCTAGATCAATTCCTTTGCTAGTTCGGCCTGATTCTTGGCCTGGAGTAACTAGGGATCATATACACAAGTTATGCGGAAAGAAGTCACCATCGGAGATCCGGTTCATCTGGGAAAAAATGAAGTCGCACACTAAAAAGCATCTTACAAGGGTTGGCCGCATTTTTGGAAAACAAAGAATTAGAGTGGACAATGGGAAAATTAGAAGCAGCAGGCAGGTGGGAATTTTGTACCTACCTTGCAGGGTACTTTTTCCCATGATAGAAAAGTCACTTAAGTTGCAGTGGGAAAATTAGAGGCAGCAGGCAGGCGGGAATTTATTGCCTGCCTTGCAGGGTAAAAATTCTCATTGTGGAATAAAAGAAAAGTCACTTAAGTGAATCATGGGATTTTATTACCTGCCTTGCAGGGTGAATAATCCCATTATGAAAGTCAAATGACTTAAGTGACAATGGGATTTTCGGGGCTGCCTTGCAGGGTAAAAATTCCCATTGTCATGTGTTTTTAAAAATAGAATTCTCTTTAGCCAAAAAGTGCGACCCCTTTAGGGAGATAAAGGCAGCCTATTAATTAATTAATTTAATTAATTCCTCTTCTAAAAAAGGCGCCCAAGCATGGAAGAAAGTCAACAAAAGCAAAGGGGAATAAAGGAGGTGGAAATAGATTGTCTAAAATTAAATATATTTATTTATTTAATGGGAGCCCCTTCATAAAAAAGTGCCCCCTTTTGAGCAGGAAATAATACTTTTTAAAGTATTAAATGATTATATTAATTCCTATTTTCAGTGGCTAAGGTTAAAGCACACTGAGAAGCTTAAGTGGAGTGAAGAGTGGATGATTAAATTGATTAAATTTAATTTATTGGATGGTTGTCCTTAAACATGCAATTTTAGCACACCAGTTAAAGAGAAAAGCATGGTTTTTAATTAATTAATTGCCAGGAATAAGAGGGCCAATTATTAATTATAGAATTATGAGGGTTGTATAAGCATGGACTGCCATAAGGGTGAATTAATTAATTCACGAGGTAAAGAAGTACATCCCAGGAGGAAAAGTGTGCCCCATTTGAAGAGGATTTTTGCTCAGAAGAAGGTGGATTTAATGCTAAAAGCTTCCAATTTTGGCGCATGCATTGAAGGAGACTAATTTGTGTCTGGATAATTGTTTACATAAGTGATACAGTGCTCATTCGGTGAAGTTGGAAAAATTCATGCTTAGTTTGCATGTAAATAAAACATCAATTTTTGGGGCAAAGTAGGCTTGAATAGTGCAGATTTTTATGATTAAAATTCACTGTTCATGTTTCGGTTGCCATCTTTGTCTGAATTAATTGCAAGAATTCATTACAGGTGCTTTAAAAAAGAAAATGAGCTTTAATTAATGTCCAATACATTGAATATATCGTGAGAATCAAGAATTATCTACATCAGCACTGAGCTTTGAAGAAATCCGGCCAAATAAGAAGAAAAAGAATTGTTCAGACAAAGATAGACAAAGCCATGGCAAAGAGGGACAAAAAAGAAAGCACAATGGAGTCATGCATGAATTCCAAATTTGCAGACATAGGAGACATAGATTTAGGTCCGGAACCTCTTTCCGAATTGATTGATAGATCCACGGAGGAAAGACTTCACTCATGTGTGCGCGATTAAAAAGGTGGAATTATTCGAGCTGCAATATTTCCATACATAGCCCAGATTAACGGAGTTTGTTATAGAGTGCACTAGATCTTACCATCCTCCATCCATATCAGTGCGAGATGCTACGAGGAAAACAATAATTCGGTTGGACGCAGAGTTCATCAATTATTGTTTGAAGATTTCGACGCAAAAGGTGGTGACTTCCATTAGCATTCGGAGATCTTTGGCGGTAGGTGGAAGAAGCATAGAATTGATTGCGTGAACATAATGAACAACGAGATACATGAAGAAGCCCAGATCTCCTTCTAAGTTCCTTAGTACTCTCCCGCATGATCCAATCAAGTGCGGGAGGTTGATGATATTGTCAAATTGTTATGCAGGATTAATGGCGAGACAAATGCTCACACTTTCCGTACATGGATGTATGCCTTCATCAGGACCATTGAATTCAACAAGATT
This sequence comes from Taxus wallichiana var. yunnanensis, assembly GCA_018340775.1. Taxonomy (NCBI): domain Eukaryota; kingdom Viridiplantae; phylum Streptophyta; class Pinopsida; order Cupressales; family Taxaceae; genus Taxus; species Taxus wallichiana. Next base: position 713,891,844 of record CM031235.1, on the reverse strand, counting down.
GATTCCATAATCAATTGGTCAGAAATCATTAGCGACAATATTAGTGAGCAACTCTAAAACGTGAAGCATACTTTCAGCTTCAAAATGACTTCCTACTTGGTGTATGTTGTAGCTTCACAAGACATTTTCTCCAAACTGGATAGATGTGGTGTTCTTTCTAAGGACCCCATTTTCGAGTGCTACCCACAGCTTATTGTACTTGTGTGTGAGAAAGATTTCAAAGTGGTCAAAGATGAATTCTTCTACGAATTCATTTACAGACTAGACAATGACCTAAAGGCCAACAGGGTGAGCAAGGAAACGTGGGAAGTTGTATCCAAAATTGGCAGTCTATTCATTCAGTTTGTAGATTTCACATACCTCAGGGTTATTGGCTTTTTTGGAGAACCGATTAAGGTGCCCAGATATCCGAATGATAGATTGATCACCATGGACCTAAGCAGACAACTTGTAAAGATACACGACCTTCAGTCGAAATGGCACAAGTCTACGGGCTTCTTCCCGATCACTGTGGGACATTATAGCTGCCAGAGCATTCATAGAGCTCGAGGGATGGAGATGGAGATGTTATCCAAGTACGAGCAAGAATTCTTCCCTGACGACCGAACTTCGATCCACTTGGAGTAACCGGAAGATGATCTCTCGTGAGTACGCATGTGCCTTCATTAGAGGATTTCGGATGAAGTGCAAAATTGAGTATGAGGTTAGAAAGAGGGATTTCGGAGACTATCGGCATGGCAAGTGTTTGACTTTGGACTAGCATGGATACCTGCGGATCTTAAAGATGATGGGAATGTGTTACTTGACACTTACCATCAAATGGGAGGAGATAGAGCCATACTTCAGGATAACATAGGGGTTGCCATACAATTGAGGAAAGGTCTGGCGTTGTTCTAGTGAATACTTCAAATTGGTTGCTGACAAAGGGATACTGCCTTGATGAAGCATTGATTAATCAAGTCACGGGAAACTTCGGCGTAGGAGATTCCCTCAAGAGGAAGCACGAAGGAGAAAGCGATATAAGGTCTGATAAGTTGAAAGTGCACTGAAGATTTCAATCAAAGGAGAAGATCACTTCCACGGCCATGACTTTAGTTCCGGCTTCTCCGGCATCCAAGATTTCTTCAGATCGTTGCACCTCAATAGGACATTTCCATGCCTCCACCGAATCGACGATATTCATCTTCTCTCCTCAAAGAACTCCATTCGATGCACTGCCCGGAAGAGACGTTGAAGCTGCGGATGGCGAGAGTTCGAAAGAGCTTTGTCCTTGGATGATTCGAAGATGGCAGCCTTAACACTTTAGCACTCTTTGATGGAGAGCAAATAGAGCGGAAGATAGTAATGCACTCAAAGGTGACTTCGATTCTCCGAGAAGTAACTTCTCATAATGGTTGGCTTCGTAGTTGGTTCCGGCGAGAGTGGAGATGAACTTAGAAGAACATGACTTGCAGCTACTAAACCTTCACGCTTGGTTCCCATGCGTAATTCCCTATAAGGGTCTCTTCGATGGTACAAAAGAGAATTGATGGAGCTACTAAACCTTTCATGATGAATTCCATTAGCAAATTGGTGGCCTGTGTAGCGATATTCCGAGGTTTGGGCCAAACTTGGAAGATGTGGAAGCGTGCATCAAGGTGTTGAATGAAGGATTGCTTTGCGAGTTTAGGATAGAGAAGAAAGCGATGGCTAAAACAGATGGGAAGATGTTAAATAACATGTTTGACAAGTATATTCAATATCAGAACAAAAAGAAGACATAAATGTTACAGCTGGCTTGACTTCTTCTATTTTCCACTTTCCCGGATGAAATTGTAAGACTTCAAAGTTATTGGTTTTGAAACTATTACTTGAAGTCATGTGGATCAATTCTATTATTTAAGTGATACATGTGTCACTTAAGGAGAAATTAGTGGAGGATGATTTCCAAATACTTGTTGTTTGTGTTTTACTTCAGCTTAAGTTTCCCATTTGTACTTTTCCTCCTACATTCTATAAGTAGGAGAAGAACCTCTGGGCTAATGATCAAAATTTGTAAGCAAAGAACCTTGTGTTCTAGACTTTGTCTTTGAAACCCTTGAGAGCCACTTGAAGCAAAGGAATATACATGAACGGATTTCCGGAGAATTTTGTGTCACGGTGTATTGTGTTTCTTGCTTTTTATCTTAGATCTTTTAATAGACTTTGTGTTATTTCAAACCTAGATCTAAAGCTACCTTTGTTTAGAATTATGTGTTGATATCTATTGTTTTCTTCTATGTGCATGCAATCAACTCATTATCTATTGATTGGGTTGCACATCTTCCCCGTGTTTTATTATTCCCTTCTTCTTTAAATTATTTCCTTTCTCTAAACAGCTTGCTTACTTACTGCAGAATCTGTTCAGTTATGGTTCATGAACTGAGTAGTTAAAGTAAAACCCCATTTAGATATTAACATACTTTAATTGACAAATCGACACGAGAGCCTCACCGGTAAATGAGGGAGATTTATCTCATGACTCGCCTAGGTTTTGTCTCTATGCAGAAAATCTAGCCAACATATCACATGACTCAAAACCACAATCAGATCAAAGACAAAGTGTCAAGATAAGATCCAATAGTGCATGCCAATCGGGAGGAGCATCAAGCTTCAACATAACAATACCTAACATGAATCATATGAGTAACTCATGAATCATACATACTCCAAATTTCTCCTAAGTCTTCATAGGCCTCCCTAAAGAGAAAAGAATCATAATGCCAAAACCAAGACGAGTCACTCACCATAAAGCCCTGTCACCTTATTTCTTTATGCTAGTGTTATCTCCAAATCACTTTGCACCCTCCAAATGGAAAGAATGTGAACAAGACATTCGGTGTGATTAGGTAACATGGGATCACCTCTCAAGTTGTGGGACTTGAGTTCGAGGTGAACCTCCGTGAGAAGGCCGACATCCTCTTCCTAAACTAAGTGTTGTACTACTTCTAGTGCAATAAAAGGGTTATCTAGACCTATGCTAACATCTTCATGGGTTTTAGGAAAAGAGAGTTGCAAGAAATGAAATTATACTAGGAATGGTGATGCACTAAACAAAGGGTGTTTCCATATTCATGAAGGGTTAATTTGAAGAGGGTGATTTACATCACAAGTCAAATTCACTTACTATAACTTAAAGAGGGTAATAGAATACCACCGACTAGAAAGTGTGCATTCTCTTTGTTAAAATCAATCGGAAAAAACAATCTATCGGTCTTCTAGTGAAGAAAGATGAATTTGAGAAGCATGGACAAGCACCACAACTTAACTACATGCAATAATCCACCACTTGAGAAGCATAGAACTCTAAGAACCTGGAATAGAAACTTGAACTTGCACAATGTACCTGCAAGCATGAGAAAGACACAAAGAAGTATAGAAGGATGAAAGGACCAAGAGTAGTCACAAAACACACACTTTTATTACTTCAACAACATGCACAATGCATCATACATTTAGAAGAGGCAATGGTTGCCATTACAGTCTTGAAAGAGAGGCTTGAAAGTTCAACTGTCTAACTATCTAACTTGTCCAACCTGTTGGAATGAGCTTCCAACTTACATTTATAGAATAATTCCATGAGAGAGAAGAGGAAAAGTAATAAATTCCTTCCTAAATTGAAGGTACATGATGGTTCATTTATTACAAATTTGGTTAAACCATTAATAATCTTCCATCATGTGTCATTAATGCCCAATTTGACTTATTCTTCTCAATTAATTAAAGGAATATTTTAATAATAATAATAAATATTATCATTAAAATATTTAAATAAAAATATTAATTTAATTAAATTATGGTGGGCCCCCTTAGGATTGGTTTGCATTGAATGGGGGTTCATGAGAAACGGTCAAAAAAGACCAACTCGGTGATTGGCTCGCCGAGCTAACTCACCGAGTTAGTGTCGAGCTCCTCCTACCTTCACCGCAAGTAAGCTCCCATTCTGCATCGACCTCCTCTTGTTTGGCGCGGTCATGAAACATGACTCCTCAACCGCTTCCAATGCCCATTGCCAAGTGACTCGGCCTACAACTTGGCTCATCTCGAGTCACTTCTTTTCCTGTCAATTGAGCTTGCATCTTTGTCAACCAGTGACTCGACACAAATTCATCTCACCGAGCTCTCTTTTCGACACATCCGTGGCCTTTTCTTGACGAGTTGAAATTTGAGTTTGGCACTGATGAACCCAACAAAGTTAATCGGAACGAGTTATCGAGCAATCTTGTGCTCGAGCTATTCATTTGACTTGGTTCCCATCAGAAGCTTGTTGATCGATCTCAAGTTCCTATAAACTCATGTAACTCGGCCCTACGAGCCCGAAATGCTTCCATCGCCGAGCTCCAAAATGAGCTCTCCACCGAGCTCTTCCTATTCTTATCGAGCTCTATGTCAAGATCCACTAATGTTGTAGCATCAACGTTGAGTGACGAGTTCTTAAATCGATCCTCACCTTGGCTTGAGCTCCTCTACGTTGTGTTGGTTTTCCTCGGGTGAACCCATCAATCCATCTTGATTGCTCCTAGGTAATCCTGATCTGGAGTGAGTTCCCCTTCACGAGACCAACCAAATTTTAGAATGACGACCTATGAGATCATTCCTCGGACTCCTAACACAAGCCCGCTTCATCCTCCTTAAGCAATTCGACCATCATTGGGCTCACTAAAATGAGCCATTCCTTAGCGTCCTCGTCCATGAATCCTTCATGCATAACATGCAATGTATTTTCGAAGCCTGAGCTCACCTCTATGTTTTTACCTTTAAGATCCTATCTCGAATCAACTAACCACATATCTTACCTACATGTCATGCATGGCCTACTACTTTTACCCAAAATACTCGCTCGATTTTTTGAAAATGCTCCCGCCTTTCACTCTAACACAACCACTTACTAACAACTTGGTCATGCGTATACAACATGCCTGCTTAACACGGAATGCGTTATTTTGGCAAATTGGCCCTCATCGCCTACTTTCCCACAATGCCGCAGCTTTCGAGCTTGACGCAACTTTTCCCACTTCCCCGGATGGAGAAAATATGTTGGCTCGCCATCTTAACATCTCCACCTTGTGATCGGGATGAAATTATCCAAAGACAGAAACTTTACCTTGGTTTACCATATAAACATCCCCACAACTCGGTTCGAACCTCATCATTCTCTCGCCACTCAACTAGATCCCTAGCTCGGCCTACGAGCTCTCTACCTTGTCATGCACTTTCCAATGCTAACCGAGCCATTTTATGACGTCCCCGTGTTCTTCCTCTTTGCATGTTGATGCCTTAGATCGACTCATCCATGCCATGATAGAGCTAACTCCATCTCCGAAGTCCTCGATGGAAGGCTCCTAAACTCCCTAGCATCATTTAAGTCGAGCTTCTCCATAGCCGAGTTATACTACCGAGTTAGTTATGTGCTCAAATGCACCTCGTTTACTAGGTCGTTCGAATCAATTTTGAGCTTTGGGGTTGAGCTTAATCTTTCCAACGAGCTAACTCGTGTAATTTATTCAAAAATGGCTCACTTCTACATGGTTCAAACCCAATTACCCAAGATACATTGTGTCTTTGGATGGCTAGGTTAGGCGCTACATATCTATCTAGAATTTGATATTGTTTGCCTTCTACTCCAAAATGAGCTCTCGCAGATTATGGTTATGAATGAAATGCCCATTGTGCACCTCACACTTGTTGACAAGACATGTGGTGTTTCGCTCTGGAAGCACTTATCAATGTTAGACCTCTCATAGGTAATGTCGGTCCCCAATTTGACAAGGTCCTCCATGATAGCTCCGCAAGATCTTGTGAGCTACACCCTTAACACTTTGAGCTTCGTCATACACTCAAGCCTCTAAGGCATGAATCGTGAGCTTTGTCTTGAATAATATTATTATATTTGAGTTAGCTCCTTTGGATGACTACCGATCCATCCTATTTCTACCTCGGTGAATCGCTCCTTATTATGATTGACTCGGCATTGAGCTGGAGGTTGAGCTTTCTCATGACCACCGAGCCACAGACTAAATGATTCCCCTGTAATCTAGACTTGGCTTCACGTACACCATACAACTCGGCCTTAACCGGTTTCTTATGCCCGGATATATTTGACCCTTGCATGTTGAAATTCTACTTACATGATGCTTTGAGATGTCCCTTCGTGCTCGCATCTCTATAGGATCCCTTTGTCTAGTTCACTCAACGAATGATTATCTCGAGCCTTTGTCGAGGACTCCACTCTATCCCATCCATAGCGATTCCAAGCTCACCCTTTAGTGAATAAATTACATTATTTAGTAATGTGCTTCACTAGAACCGACTTGACACATAATCCTTAGAAAATCATCGAAGCTCGTTAATTAACTCACCAAACAACTAGCTGAGTTGCTCGGTGAGCCATATGAGTTTAAATCCCTGTTGGATATTTTCACATTTGTCTCCTTAAAATTTCAAATTTCATTGATGTTCTTGAGCCATGAAGATCATGAAACGACAAAAAGACCCCTTTAAATGTGATTAGTTAATTTTGACCACATGTGCCCTTGTTGGCTAGAAGTGGGTCTAGCATGAGATAATTCTCCAGTTTGAAGGTATAATTGCTCCCATTGTTCAATTTTTCACCAAGGGTAAATCTTGGATAACAAATGGGTAACTCAACATAGAGCCCCGTCACCTTTTTTCTCCATAATGGGTCACTCACCATAGAGCCCCGTCATTTTATTTATCCATGTTGAGTCACTCACCATAGAGCCCCGCCACCTTATCTCTCCATTCAATGAGACACGGTCACCCAATGGCCCTAGGAACATGAGCCATATCACCTCCACCTAAGTGGCATAATAAGTTATAGTTCAATGTTACACAGCCCTATGACCCCCTTTGGGTGTACCCCCATACAATGAAGTGGGTCCATAGGTCTAACCACTTTGTGGTGAATCCCATGACCTTGAACCATCACATCATAACATTAGAACAAACATATCACTTAGATTCAAATTCCAAGTGCCAACAACCTCAAGCCTTGGGCTAGGCTAGAAAAATTTTAAACTCAAAAAAAAATTCAAACTAAGCAAAATAATTGGCTAAATAGACGTGGTAATGCAAAGGCCTCTTATTGGATCAAACGCATATTAAATTCCAAAGATATTAAAGATACATCAATGAAAAAAATTATTGGTTCTTAAAAGAAAAGAGAAGAAGATCAATTTACGAATAAAATACGACATGGCCTTTCCATGGCCACCAAAGGGATACTCATTGAGTCTATGACACTCGAATATCAAGTCTCAACTCACAATATACATATAACCAGATTAATCATATCTCCATATATCTTTAAATCACACATATGAGGTTCCACATATTCAGTATCACATAGGATTGTTCGATGGATAACCCAAATAAGAGAGAGAAAGGTCTCTATTTTGTATAAGCATGAGCCTAAGGTGGTGTGCATCCACAATATATTGAAAAATATAAGAGCATACCAAACGAATAGAAGTCAATTTTCAGACTACATGAGACTCCACTTTCAAACTCATTGTAGACAACAAATTTGGGTCACACTCCCCTTGGTTCCCTTAAATCAATTAACGTAATATGTTTAAACACATCATGACCCCTTCATCCCATATTAATATTTCATCCTCACACCTCTACCTCATTATCACACCTCACCTTGGACCCATTCTAGGGCATTTATCTCACAATGATCGAGTCATCACTCTCAACCAAAGGCTTGAGTCACCGCTTGACCTAACTAACTACGACTTGTTACTAAAGCTAATTGGACTTCTTCTACAACCTTCCTACCTTTCATAATGACAACTCAACTTCCCTAAGCGGACTCAATCAAAATCGCGCCAAAAATAGTAAAGATCTACCTATTGTTTGTAAACCTAGACTTTCCTCGCTTAACCAACGCGTTTATCCCTCAACCTACGCGATTACCTAACCGCCATCAATTACCTTATATACACTTTTAAAACTCTTTACAAGGGTTGGTCATTCAGTTATTGTAGCCTGATTTCCTTCAAGCATGAATCTTCAAGCCCTCCTACATCCAGTCGACGAACACACACAACTACAATGCAAGACAAGAAGTCAGGCTTCTCACTCTGAGCATTGGAATACTCACGGAAGCACATAGGCCATACTACCACGACATTGGACTCAAGAACTTCTTCTCTCGATCAACCATCAACCATCCCAACTCCCAAGATCTGCAAGACATCAAGTAAGTATTGTGATTCTAATCATTTTGCTTATTCCTTTTGTAGATCTCTTGCTTCTTTCAGTAGTTTATTTCCTCTGTTGCATGTACATCACCTTCTTCCCACCAACCCACTATTCAACCATCCCAAGCCTTTTCACCATTCTAAACCTCCTCCTTAGTATCCTTGAGTCTTCTTAGCCATATTATGACCCAAACCATACTACCCTCACTCTTTATGTAATCACAGAGAGCCTAAAAACCTCTTTTTAATAATTTATTACCTATTTCCCCTACTAACATCGGTCACTAGACCAATATCGGTCTCTCGTGTCATTTCGAGTCTCGGACCAACAAGCTTCCCAATCACCCAAAATCAACCTGAGATTCAACCAATCACCGCACCCTTACCAAATCTTTGAATGACCTCGTCCGACTTGAACAAACCCCAGTTCTAATTAGATTTAGTGTTATTTTAATATTTAGCATAAAATCTAGTGTATTGTGTGTATGAGAAACCTAAATCATTACATTATAATAGGACTTATTTATTTCATTGTTTATTCACATTGAATTGTATTAAAATAGAGGATTAACAACCATTCGAGGAAGCATCACGCTTCTGGATCTAGCCTTGTTAGGAAGTCCTCTAACTCTTGCTATTTAATACTCTTTTGGTGGTCTTGCTTTATATCTACAGGTAGTCCTTCCCAAACAAAAGGAAATTCTCTACAATCACTTGGATAAAAGTCAAAACATGCGCATTCAACCTTCAACCTACATATCACATGTATTCCTCCTTGATCATTACCTTATCTATTTTATCACATAACTTATTTGGTGAAACATTTTGGCACTCCGGTGAGACCCATCAGGGGTTCTTTTGCATTGTTCATTCCTAGGTGAATCATTGTGTGTCTATTTCCTTTTGAAAGAGTTCACATTAAAATTTCTCCCTTCGAACATTCTTTTTCTTCTACTGGTCTCAGTGACACTCATATTTTGGACTAAAAATGCTTCTTTCTATTTTGTATTGCATTAGTGAAAGACATATTATTGCCTCTTCATCATTGCGTTGCATCTATAGCTCATTTAAAAATTGTGGGCAACCTATATGCTGGAAGTCATGCCCAACTGATGGTTGACAAATTGAACCGTAGTGCACACTTTCTTCTCTATACCAAACCACTAAAAATAAATTACTCATTTTCTTAAAAACCATATTACCCGGAAGAAGTTGTCAATGATCACACGATCAGAGGATTGATAGTGGGCTCCAAACTGGTTTCTCTGTCTAGTCATCATCTCGAGAAGGATCCCCACACCAAAACATACCTGAAACTATCCATTGTTGTCGACCTTCGTAGGGCACCTTTATCAAACCAAAAACTCTACTCTATTCACAAGTCAGTCCTAAATGGCATAAGCGGAACATAAAATCCACCACATAGGATTTCATGTTTGCTAGTTTTTGCTTGATCTGTGTTTTGAGGTGTGAGTTTATTTTCTTCATTCTTCTCTCCCTTCACACTCCATAATCATAGTTGGTGTATTCCAACTCTTTCGAGTGTGTTAGCTCAGATTTTTGGGTTGGTCTTTTATTTGATCTAAATCACCAAATTCACTTTTTTCCATCTTTTCACAAATTTCACAAGGATCGTGTCGAGCCAGTGACCGTCATTGGTTTACTCATATAACAGTCATCGGTTTACTGACCGTTGTCGGTTTCCTGTTGTTTTGATCATTTTAACCAAAGTAGCATTCATCATATTTATGTTCTTTCGGGGTTTCCTCAGTTACCTCACCATATCTCTGTGTCTTTAAAGTCACTGTCGAAGTCGAGATCTAGCTTCATTTTCATCATTTACTTGCCACATTTACAAATCCTTTTATTATCCATAAAGAATCGGTATCGGTCCTTTTACCGACATCGTTACCCTCTCAACAACAAAACCAATTACCCAACCATCGTCAGTCTCTGTGTTTTAATTTTTCAATTAAAACAACGCTTAGTTATCAACTTTTAGAACCATTTTCTCCATTCCTTTTGTACTCATGTGTCATTTATGAAGCTCAAATTACCAAGTCTACTATAAGTCACATGGTTTTGACTCGTAGCCAAGCCAACGCCCTCGTGTTCCATGCTAGCCTTCACCACTCACGCCTAGCCCATCGTCGCCTTTGATTCTATCACATATGGATCTCGAGTCACTGTGACCATTACTATCGGTGAACCATGCTACTTTACGTTGTTATTTATCCCATTCATCCACTTGGGATTCATCACGGCAGAACTTGATTACGACATGCATGTGTCCATTCCTCCTATGCTCGCAACAAATTATACATCAACTACTATTAGCTCATCTTTACCCTTTTCCACCTTTCCATCTGTGGTGTCCCAACTTGACCCTATATCATGGATATCTCACTGCACCTATTACATCTATCATACCTTAAATGTCAGTTACTCCTATGATGTTAACCATTCATTTATCAACCGCTTTGAGTGTAGGCCTATCTCGCACTCCGCCTTCTCTCATATACCTATTGCATCTTAGCAACCCATGGTGTCGGCAAACCATACTCCCTTCCAGAAACATTTCCTCTCCATCCCACAATCTCTTCCTCCAATTTCTATGAGAGTCGTTACATCCACTCCACCTACCTACACTTATCACCAACAACCCCCTATTTCATCTATCACTTATTCAGGATACTTGCCACCTGCATCTATTCCTCCCTCACAATTTTCATACTCGGCACCACCACATACTGGGATGCGCCCACGTTATACCTTCATCATCTACCCGCTTATACTGCAGGGGGTGCCCAGTCATCATAACCTACTAACGATCTTATCAAAATGATGATGGACAAGATGCGAGATATTACAAAGCATCGGCCTCCGACTCATGTAACTCTCTGACATATGATGATATTTGTAATGAGCCCATTTACCCATCCATTCCAATTCATCCAAACCCTAGACATTGGGAAATGCCTAAATTCAACCAATTTAATAGCAAGAAGACCCAAACAACACTTACGGCTTCTAAGCATGGGTGTTATCCGATCGCTTATGATGACACTTTTCTCTTGCAAACATTCCCAATGTCCTCGACAGACTCGCATTGGATTGGTATAGTGCTCTACCTAGGTAATATGCTTCCTTATTCAACTAAGTAACTCAAGCTTTCATAGACCACTTTTCTATCAACATTATCAAGAAATTCACCATGACCGACTTGTATTCAACACGCCCATATGAAGACGAATATATCGCATATTTTGTGATTTGTTAGAGAAGCCTAATCAACTAGCTCATGTTTCAACTACCTCAAACCAAGTTAATAGAGTTGTTCACTAGGGCTTGTGCTAGGCACATCTCACCAAATCTTCAAGTTCAAACCTTCTGCACGTTCAACGAGGTGTTTACCATGGCCCGAAAACTTGAAATTTGGGCCATTGAAGAGAAGAAGCTACAATTGCGTAACAAGAAAGTTACGTTTCAATCAAACGATAACTCTTCTTCTTCCGAGCCAAAAATAATTACTCTGAAGCAAAAGGATCTATTCACGTGGTACTTTTGAAAGCTAGCCCATCTCATCCATCCAACCAATCAAAGCCTTCTTCCAAACTTTCTCTTGTTCAGATTTCCAGTTCAAGCGGGAGTAAAGAAAATACACTCCCATAAGAGAACCCTACTCTTCGGTTTTAGAAAAACTTCTAAAAGTCGAGCAATCACTCTTCCACCTGTTAAACCACATACTAGTTTTGACCCCTCTCATCCTATGCCCGCATGGTACAAAGAAAATGATTATTACAACTATCATCGCGTTAAAGGTCATAACTGACAATAATTGTATAACTTTCAAAAATATCATCCAAGAAATGTTAGATAGTGGAGATCTCATCTTGGATAACCCTAACGCACCAACTAATCAAAACCTTCACATCTTTAAGAATTTATTCCCAAATCACACCCCATCGTCTAACCAAACCAGCGAAAACTCTACCAATGACAGACAACATTTGGGAGGTTCATGTTGTTTTCGACATCATACCAGCTCTTCCTTAATTTCCTCCTACTCCATCTATCGAGGAGATTCTTGCACGAGCCCCTTTATCCATGGAATATTTTTTTCATCTGTTCATTTACCCACGAGGAGTCTCCCTTATCTCCCCCTTCACCCATGGAGTAGTCTCGTCATATATGCCAATGCAATTTCCCTACTCATCTGTCAACCTGACAGACAACCCGTAGTATTTACTCTCCTACCCATGGGAGAGTCATGCTTACCTTCCTCTTCACCAAAAGATGAACCTACCTCATCCTACTTGTCATCTCCCCTACCCATAGGGGATCCATTAGCAATGCCCCTTCCTATTGGTGACAATTCTCCATTGGATTTCAAGTATCCTGTTGATTTGCTCTCTACTCTTTTACCCACAGAGTCCAAGCCAATCATTTCCTTGTCTCTGAGTACATTCTTTACAGGATTATTACCAAATCAACATCATCCCCTAACACGGTGACATTTTCACGCTTTGGTGACCACGTGGATTATGTCGACAATTCCATGATTTGGGGACACCTTCAGCCACCTTTCTCAAATCAGATGCAAATGTCTTCTACTGATACTTCCACGATCTATCCAAAGGTGTTTCAGACAACGAAACCAACCATGCCCATGCCAGTAGAAGAACCTATTCATCATCACCCTTGCCCACACCTAAACCTTTACCATCAAATGAACTTTTGTCAATTCCTAAAGCCTTACCTACATCTATATCTTCCTCCACGTCCAAACCCATTGCCACATTGGGAGTCATGTTGACATCAAGCCTAGTCCATCCCCCTGTCAAACTGGATTTAGCCACGTCCTCACAATCTAGTGTAAAGACTATTCCTCACCCATGGAGAAAGACCCAACCTCTTAGGCAACATAAACCGGTTTCGCACACTACCAATCATCACCTTCACCCCTTCCATCTATCCTAGGACCCCACCCATCAACCTTGGCCAAACAACCTCCTACCCAAGGTAAACCAAAAGCACGGCAACTCACCTCCTCGTCACGATCCTCTGTTACACCCAAATTACCTACACAACTTATGCCTTCCCCACATCTACATAATTTCTACCTCCTATACCTACACCACTTCTAATTCCTCATCATTTCCTATGATATTCCCTTGTCTTCAACTAGTACCTTCCACTTGCCTCTTCCCACACTCCTTAACCGCATCTCCATTATCACCTTAGCTAACTCATCCCCTTCCGCCATCTTTTTTTGCCTTCTACATCATGCACTTCTTCACCTTTACCCAAGAAGGTGCAACCAAAGCCCAAAACCCACTACCCTCCAAATAGGTAGTTAAACCTACACCACCTTCAACCACTAATTATATCGCTACATCTTTACCCAAAAAGGTACAATCCAAACCTAAAACCGCACAAACTACCAAACAGTGGTTAAACCGACTCAACCTCCGATTCCACCTCATGTCGCCCTCGCCACCAAACTCACCCACACTCCAATCTAGAATCATACTTACTTCACATTTTGATCCATTGTCGTGGTCTTACGCCAACATCTTAGCTAACCTTTTGAAACCTCTCGTTATCAAATTGTCACCACTTAAATCTTACGACCCACTCAAACCTAAACCGTAAGGATTTGATGATACAAAAATTCACTTACCATCATGTGCTAGGGCATGATGTGGAAAATCTGTAAGGCTCTTAAGACTGTTCTTCTCTAACTATGTCCTCCTGAAGAAAATTTTGATGATGATGATCTTTTAGATGATGACCTTATTCCACCTCCACCTATCACCACTCATACGCGTCCCTTACCTATTTAGCAGCCTTCGTCTCCCCCTCCACAAAATTTTTATCCTCCTCCCAAATTTGAGATCAATATGGTCTACATAAGAGAGCTAGCCAAACCTCACCAAAATGCCAATGTGCTACATTATTTACACAAAACCAAAGATATTGCCTCACCATTTTTTTTTCCTATCGTTGATCCCATCATGACTCACTTTCTCCTTCACCACAAACTAATATGGTTCAAATTACCACTCGAGCCTTAAAGGACAAAGGAAACGAGAAACCAACCAGCTCATTTGTCACTCTTTTACCCAATATTCTATTTGCGCTTGCACTAAAAATCACCATGCATGGACCCACATAACCTATTTTTGACGGGGTTTCCATCGTATAATGCTCAAAAAAATGCACCAGTCCTCCTCTCAAAATGTCTTTATATGACCTTGTCTAAACCTCTGAGTCTCATCAATGTGCCCTCAATGAGATTAGAAAACCTCAATGAGGGCCTCGTTGATGAGACTCACCAATAGCCACTTCACCCACACCTTCCTCCATTATTGTTCTTGGAAGGGCTTTGGATTTTGTTTCTATGAACAAGGTCACCATACTATTATTCCTTACACTAATCGTTACCATAAAGACCACAAAGGTGGCATTGGATTTTCTGAATCACCTCCCAAGAAGGCTCGAGTTGAACTCATGGAAGAGGATAAACATTCCCCACCCCATTCACCAACTTCACCACCTTCACCTACAGAGTCTATGGATCCAGAATCCATTCCTCCTGACTTTTGTTTTTCGTAAACACCATTTCCCTAGGACCTCTAACTTATCAAAGAGATGGCGAGGCTCCCTCTTCTCTTCTCTTCATGTATCCTGACATGATCGATGAAAATACACCTTCTATGAGATGGATGATTTTTATATTCACTGGTCATTACCTTCTAAGACGCAAACCATGTTGAATGAATCGACCATCGAAATCAATATTCACACTCAGGATGACCCGCACATTCTAAAAATAGGTCAATCTTTAGATGCTGCTGAACATGAAGCTTTTAATTCTTTCCTCTGGGATCATAACAACATTTTTGCTTGGTCCTATGCTGATATGCTCGGTATTGACCCAAACATTGTGGTCCACAATATCGTAACCATTCTTGATGCCAAACTCGTGAAACAGAAGCTGTGAAAAATGCATCCTCACATTGCCCTTCTTGTCAAAGAAGAACTCCAACGCCTTCTTTCGGTTTCCTTCATCCTACCCATTGATTATCCCCAATGGATCTATAACATCATTCTTGTCACAAAAGTGACAGGGGTACTCCACATTTACATAGATTTCTATGACCTTAATTTAGCTTTCCCCAAAGATGACTTTCTTCTAACTACTATTAACAACTAGTTGATCTCACCGCTAGCCATTATATACTATCACTCATGGACGGTTTCTCGGGTTATAATAAAATATTACTCGCCATGGATGATCAACACAAAACCATCATCATCACCGCTTGGGGGACCTTCTCGCTATTGTCTCAACGGGCTATGACTTATATCTTCCATGACATTATGCACCGCATATTGAAAGATTACGTTGATGATCTTCTTGCCAAATCCAAACATTGGGTCAAACACCTTACAGTCCTTAAGGTTATCTTTGACCGTCTCATCAAATATTGTGTTCACCTTCAACCTAAGAAGTGTGTTTTCGTTGTTCTCTCTAGAAAGCTCCTTGCTTTTAACATTTCTTTGCGTGGCATTGAAGTTGGTCCCACTAAAATCAAGGTTATTCTTAAAATGCCTCCACCTACTAACCTTCGTCAACTTCATAGTTTGTAAGGCAAGTTGCAATCTATTTGTCACTTTATTTCGCAGCTTTCCGACCGCTACCATCCATTTCATCATCTCCTAAAAATATTTCTCCTTCAAATGGGATGATGAATTCCACAAAGCCTTTGACACCTTAAAAATACCTCCTCCAACCACCTGTGCTCATTCCCCCTAAGGATGATCAACCATTTTACCTTTATATTTCTACTACTAATCATTCCTTGGGTGCCATGCTCACTCATCGTGATTTAGCAACATCTTCGTATACTTTTAGACTACAAAACTAGATATACTCACGCTAAAAAACTCTGCTTAGCCTTAGTTTTTGTCGCCACTAAACTTCGCCATTACCTACTCAACCACAAAACCTTTGTTGTCACTAATAATGACACCTTACATTACATGTACGCTAAGCCTTACCAACATCAACGTGTTGCACATTGGCTCATGCTTCTTGCATACCTAGATCTCAAATTCACCCATCAAAAATTTATCAAAGGACAAATAATTGTTGACCAACTCGCAGATGTACCTCTCTCCAAAAATCAATCATCTAACTTTTATTTACATGATGAATCCATCGCTACCATCTCTTTGGATGATACCATTTACTAGATGACCATATTCTTCGATGGTTTCAAATTTTAGCATGCGGGTGGTTCCAGAGTTATCCTCATTTCTCTTGACGGTGAGCCTATGGCATTATCTTTCAAACTAGATTTTGATTGTACTACCAATATCACCAAATATTAAGCACTCGTGTTAGGTCTTCAAGCTACTATAGCCTTAGACGTTAAATCAATTAATATCCTTGGTGACTCTTAGTTGGTTGTGAACCAATTTAATGGTATATACCAGTTTCATAACGAGATACTTCAAAAGTAAAAACATCATGTGGACATATTTTTTACTACCTTTGACCATTATGAACTTCATACCACCCTGTGTTCCACTAATACATTTGTAGATACCATGACTGTCTAGCTTCTCAAATCCCTACTTCGCCCTCCGACTTGAAAATATTTGTCACTATACAAAGGTTGCAATCACCCTCTTATCTGATTTGAGACGTCAACCTTGTAGGAAACATTGAAACTGACCCACGTGACCTTTGGTATAAGCAGTTTGCTGACTACCTTTCCCTTTCCATCCTGCCTCCAGATCTTACTCGCAATGGACAAATGAGCCTTTCTCAAAAGTGTCTCTCGCTATGTCATCATGGGTGGTCTTCTTTATAAACATGGTTTTGATGTTATCCTCTTACGATGTCTTACGAGTTCTAAAATTCCCTACACCATCAAGGAAGTTCACGACAAGATTAGTGGGGTCACTTGATGGCTTAGCCATCACTAAGCGTATCATTTGCCTTGGCTATTACTTGCCAACCCTAAACTACGATTGTTGTGATTATACCAAGCGTTGTTTCAAATGTCAACAACATGTTAATCTTTGTCACACCCCTAGTCAAGCCTTACAGTCACACGAGACCTTTGACCTATCTCTAAATGGGGTTTGGATCTAGTCGGAGAGATCAATCCTCGTTATTCCCAACATCATCAATGGATTAGTATCGCTACATAATATTACACTAGATGGGTGGAAGACATAACTCCTATTTCTACAAAAGTCGAGAAAATCTATGAATTCATCAACCATCAAATCATTTATCACTTTGGTGTCCCTCACCGCCTCATCACTAATAACAGAAATCAATTCAAAAACAAAACCCTATGGAGACTTTGTGATGCCTTCAGAATTTAGCTCAGTTTTTCTTCACCTTACTATCCTAAAACAAATGGCCAAGTGAAATCAACCAATAAAACCTTAAACAAAATTCTTATGAAATTAGTTGGCAATACAGGAAAGGATTGGCACATTCATATTCCTTTTGTCTTATGGGCTTATCGCATTAATATTCGCACCTCAACTTCTACCACATCTTTCTCTTTAGTCTATGGTACAGAGTTTGTCCTGCATCTTGAAATCTAAATACCATCTCTTTGTATCTCACTCAAAGATATGCTCAACGATGATTATTTTTGCCACGATTTTTTGGCACATATCTAGTTATTAGACGAACGTTGTCTCAATGCTCTAGATCACCTCCAAATCTACCAAAAACATATCAAACATGCCTATAAAAATGTGCCCAAGAATGAACCTTCCGTCGTGACCTCGTCCTAAAGGAAAATCAACATGTAAAAAAGGGAAGAAAAGTAAACGGGGCAAGTTTTCTCCTAATTGGTTTGGATCCTATATCATTACTCATGTCTATGGATTAGGTGTTTATCGTTCATCTTCACTCGAAGGTAAACCAAAACCTCGAGCCCTCAATGATCATTGCATCTTCAACCAATCTATTGTTGAATCAAGTCCTATATCACCTTCTCTATTAAACGCTCCTCCTTGAGCAACATTCACCTTTAACTAACCTATTTTAAGAATCAACGACTAAAAAGAATCATGTGATTACTCGTCACCTTTCAGCCTTATCTTTAATATGAGTACCAAGGCTCTACTCATGGCATGATCCTCATGGATACTTATCATTTTTGATGGAATCCCATGGTCGTTCGTCACTTAAAACCTCTCTTTTATAGCTACCTCTATGAGCCATGGTTTTTCTTCATAAAAGAAGCCTATACTTCTTTATAGTCTTGTCCATGATCTAAAAGTCCAAAAAAAAAAATCAAAAGTAATATACGAGATTTTTCAAATTCAAACTCCTTGAGTCAAAATTCTAGAAAAAGATGACTCCCTCAAAAGGGACATATATCTTTTACCTTCGCTATATAAATAGACTGCTCCCTCGAAGGACAACTATACAAAGCTAACCATATTGTACATAGTCTATCACAAAAAGAGGACTATTCCTGCCAAAAATAAATAAAAATATCTTGAAGCTTCCCATATCGATCAGATTCATGAAGACCTCAAGGATATACTCTACTCAACCCACATATCCTCCCCGCACTTATCGGGCTATAAAAATAAAATCAAAAATAAAATGATAAATTTTTATCATGGACTTTCCTATTTTGATCTTGGGTCTCTTGCCAAAGAGGCATGTTGTCTCACACCAGGTTATGCTAAACCAACTTCTTTCACCTCACCACCTTTCCTCTCTAATATTTTTCCTACTCAAGGGATGTGCCACAAATGTGACATTTCGTGATCATGTGACCTTCTTCACCCTTAGAAAAATCAATCATGCAATGCCTTTAGGGATTTAGGTTCATACACCAATCTTTGATATGATAAACTCGTAATGGTTCTTATCAATTAGGCAGCTCTTTTGTATCTTGTTTTAGCTCACACTCCCCGGTCCCCTTCAATCAATTAACGTAATATATTTAAACACATCATGACCCCTTCATCCCATAATAATAATTCATCCTCACATTATTAATTAATTTAATTATTTTAATTAAGTTAATTTCATCCTCACATTATTAATTATTTTAATTAATTTAATTTCATCCTCACACCTCCACCTCATCATTACACCTCACCTTGGACCCATTCCAGGGCATTTAACTCATAATGATTGAGTCATCACTCTCAACACTGAGTCATCACTCCTAGTGTTGAGTCACCACTTGACCTAACTAACTAATACTTCTTCCTAAACCTAATTGGACTTCTTTTATGACCTTCCTACCTTTTCTAACAAAATACTCCACTTCCCTAAGCGGACTCAATCAAAATCATGCCAAAATAGTAAATATCTGCCTATTTTTGGTAAACCTAGACTTTCCCACCTTAACTGACGCCGGTCACCTAACCGCCATTGGTTACCTTATATACACTTTCAAAACTCTTTACATGGGTTGGTCATTCGAGCTTATTTGAGCTCGATTGTAGTCAAGTGTGAATCTTAAAGCCCTATTACATCTAGGCGAGCGAACACACACAACTACACCGCATGACAAACAATCGATTCTCCTTCGGAGCATTGGAATACTCACGGAAGCACATAGGTTGTATTGCCATGACACTGGACTCAAACATTTCTTCTCCGCTCAACCATCAACCATTCCAACTCCCAAGTTCTGCAAGACATCAAGTAAGTATTGACATTCTAATCATTTTTCTCATTCCTTTTTTAGATCTCTTACTTCTTTTAGTAGTTTATTTTCTCTTGCTTGTACATCACCTTCTTCCCACCAACCCACTATTCAACCATCCCAAGCCTTTTCACCATTCTAAACCTCCTCCTTAGTATCTTTGAGTCTTCTCAGCCATATTACAACCCAAACCATACTACCCTCACTCTCTGTGTAATAACAAAAAGCCTAAAAACCTCTTTTTAATAATTTACTACCTATTTCCCCTACCGACATCGGTTCTCTAACCGACATCAATTTAGCCCCCTACTGGCATCGGTCACCAGACCGATATCGGTCTCTATGTCATTTCAAATTCTTAGACCAGAAAGCTTCCCATTCACCCAAAATCAACCCAGACATCAACCAATCAACCCTGCACTTTACCATATCTTTGACAAACCTGTCTGACTTGAAAACCCGGTTCTAATTATATTTAGTGTTATTTTAATATTTAGCATAAAATCTAGTGTATTGTGTGTATGAGAAACCTAAATCATTACATTGCAATATGACTTATTTATTTCAGTTTTTATTCACATTGAATTGTATTAAATAGAGGATTGATAGCCATTCGAGGAAGCATCACGCTTCCCAGATCTAGCCTTGCTAGGTAGTCCTCTGACTCTTTCTATTTAATACTCTTTTGGTGGTCTTGCTTTGTATCTACAGGTAGTCCTTCCCAGAAAAAAAGGATTTCTCTACGATCAACTTGGATAAAATTCAATAACACGCGCATTCAACCTACGACCTACATATCACAAGTATTCCTCCTTGATCGTTATATTATCTATTTGATCGCATAACTTATTTGGTGAAACATTCATACTTGGAACAAGGTTATGGTCACTTGATCCATAACTTCTCTCCCCAAACATACACTTCTAGATTCTACCCGTAGGGCTTAGTAGTGTAGGGTACACAACATAACACATAACTATATTACCAATACAATGATGGTTTATGCACAACCATAGTGTCTTACGCATGGCAAGTATATGGGGTATAGCATAACAATCTTCCATGGATCGCAACCGTACATCTCCACATAACAAACCAAGAGTGTGAGTACAATACATCGGGGTCGAAATACCATATGCCCTCAATTTATGATTATCACATAACGTATGAATACATATATACAATGAACATAGTGTTTTAACATCATGACATACATTTAAATACCACACAACATAGTGACATAACACCATAATACAACACAACACAAAGTGACAATTTACATGATAGGACATATTTCACTATAAAATAGTATGTCATATAACACATTGTTACACATATACAATATCACTAGAAAATGAAACATCACAACACTTTTGTAGCTCACAAAACATTTCCTTCACACACAAGGTGGTAATACACATGAATTTCATGTTGAATTCATGAGAGAGAGAGAGAGAATTTACTCCCATCAAGAAACACATCAACATCATAACAAGTCCACACCAAGTGGTATGCACAATAGGTGCATTCATATAATCACAAGTACCATGTTTGTCACATCACAAAAAAATGACACAATACTCTTCCAACTCCTCCACCATCATGCATAATCCATCATAACACCCAATTTTCCGATAGGTTCGAGAGCATGAACCTTCTCTCTGATACTAACTGTAGCTCCAACCCATATAGGACCCAAACACAAGACCAAATATACCAGGATAATTTGTTTTTACTTGATACAACTATGAAACACCATTTAGGATCACAAGATATTGTTGAACACCACTTACTGACATTTACACTAACATGAAGAACATACAAATATCAATATGACATAAGATGTGAAATAATTCCATGCATATATAAACGAACAAGTATTAAATCATGACCCAACCACAACATGAACATCACAAATATACACATGCCAAAATAACACATTTTCTTGGTTTCATCTCTATTATAATCATATTTCATTATTAGACTTATAGGTTAAAGAGTCCTTAACATGAAAACACACATTTTCCTTTTTTCTAGACTACAATTTTTTTACTCGCATTTAACACTTAACTTAAGATGACTCCATCTTAACTACAATTTAAACTCCATTATTTAACCTTATAGGTCTCAAATCATGTACCATGTAAGCATATATTCTCATTCACAACACTAATATTAATTATTTCATTTCAGATTTAACTTATAACAAGTACACTTAATTATTTATTTTCTCTACTACTATAATTTACATATCTCAATGATTAATTGAAACATTTTAATGCACATGTGAGAGTCTCCCAACTCTCGGTCTCAAACTAGAGTTTTTGTTCTAACTAAAATCACATTTTTTGGCATTTCATTTCATTTTTATAACAAAAATGGAGGAAATTAACAAGAAGTTAAGAAGGGGGCAAAATTAAGTTTTAGGGTGGACATGTTTCGTTACACTGTAATCATATATCTTACATTGATGTATATATCCGACTTTGTGGCTATCATAACTTCTCATTATGATTTATATCTTTCATATATGTTATATTATCATTAGTGGGTCGGCCTTGGTAATGACCATACTATAGGAATAGTATAAATAGGGGTTAGTAGGTAGTAGATCATCTTATTGAGCATTTGAGTCTTATTGTATGGTTTGGAGGTTGCCCCCTCAAAGTGGCTAAGCTAATCTACTTGCATATTGAGATATTTTATCTACAATCTTGTGTTATTTGGTGTTATATTGCTGGTGATAATCAGATTTATACAAGTAATTTCATTACAAGTGGTATCGACTCGATCTCAAATGCAACAGCAGTTGTCAAACCCTAATTGTGAAGGTCTGGCTATATCTCAAGATTGGTAGAGAATTTTTACAATTGTTTTTGTGGTGTGGAAAAATCATTCAAGTAAGATCCTCTCCAAATTTCAAGCATAGTTTAATTTTTTTGCAAAAGTTATAACGGTTTTCTAATTTGTCATAATTTAGCTCCATATAGTGCAAGTTTTGGAATTTTTCCAAGTTTCTTATATTTTTAAAAACCTTTCCAAAAATATCTAGAGTTTATTTTTATGATTTCCTCTATTCAGTTAAAAAAATTGAAACCCCAAACCCTAAATTTTTTCCCTATTTCGTCTACCCCGAGCCCCAAACCCTACATCATGACCGGTAGATCTACCCGAGGCCAAGGGAAAGGTCAAGAAACTCCAGAATGACCCCAAATAAGGAAGATATGGATTTAGAGTCTTCTCGTTTGTGATTATCTGAGGTGGTCATCAAAATTCAGGAAAGAGTAAATAATATGGTGAGTAAGGATGACCTTAATAATGAGCTTCTTCATCTGAAAGGTAGCCTTAGGAGTGAAATTTAGACGGATTTTCACGCAATGAAGCAAGAGTTGTTGCATGTTATTTCAAACACAACTCCAAATTCCATTCATATGGATTCCTCTAGTAATGGTCACACAAATCCAAATCAATCCAATCATGGAGGCTCCTTTACTCATTCAGGTGGATCTCCTCACCAAAGGTGGGGCATTATTCCAAAAGTGGAAATGCCCAAATGGAGAATTTATTTCATCTCCATCGATCCCAAAGAGGAAAAAATGTAACAATGACATCCTTATACCTAGAACCTGACCAATTTTTTTGGTATCATTGGTTATGTGCTCAAAGGTAGAAGAATGGTCTAAATGTCTTGTGGGTAGTTTTCACTGAAGAGCTTCAATTACACTATAGTTCTAGTGTTTCAGAGAATTACTTTAGCCAATTAGTAAAGTTACGACAACCAGTTCGAGCTTAAGGAGTACGTCCATCAATTCCAAAATATTTCCTTGCATGTGGATGATATTACAAAAGATTATTTGAATGACCTAATTCGAGGGTCTTAAGGACCACATTGAGCATGAGGTGCACATGTTTAACCCACTCAAATTTTCTGATTCTATTATCATGGTGCATAGGGCAGAGGAGGAAAAATTTCATTCCAGCAGCGGAGCGGTCCTTCTCTAACATTAAACATAAGTAACAACTTGCCTCCATTGTATCTCTTGGCCAATTCGGTGTACACCTCAACAAATTGAAGAAAAAAGAACCAAAGGGTTATGTTTTAATCATGAGAGCAAATATGAACAAAATCATAAATGTTCGAGAAAAAAATGTTCTACATTCAAGGGTCCAGTGATGAGGAAGAATATGAGGCAACATCAAGTGAGGAAGTGGAAAAATTAGAGGAAGAATCCAGAGATCCCCAACCCATTATTTCATGCCATGCTCTATAAGGTATTAGTACTCCACAAACCCTTTAGGTTGTGGGTTATCTTAAGAAGCAGAAGGTAACAATATTGATTGATTCGGGGAGCACACATAATTTCATCAATCATAAGCTGGCAAGAAGACTAAATTGTTTCATTTACCAAACACCCGAATTTCAAGTAATGATTGCAGATGGTGGCACAATCCAATGCTCAGGTAAATGCCATAAAATCAAACTTATGATGGGTGACTACACATTGGAATCTACAATGTTTTCTATTCCCATGGCGGAGCTGATATTGTCTTAGGTGTTCAGTGGCTCACAACTTTGGGCACCATAGAGATAAATTTCCAGGAATTGTTCATGCACTTTCATTCTGAGGGTAAACAATTTGAACTTTAAGGAATACATGCTAAATATCCTCAGGTGGTGAGTTCTCACCAAATGTAGAAGATTCTTAAAAGGGGGTTTGAAGGTTTTGTAGCACGATTGTTCTCCATGGAAGTTCAACCGCTAATGAAGGTAGTGCATCCTGATCTTCAGAAGGTTATTGATCAACATGCAATTGCCTTCAAGGATTCTAGAGGACTCGCCTCCCCGAAAGAGAGCATGATCTTGTCATTCGCTTTATTCCAGAAGCCAACCCCCAACATCATGCCTTATAAATACCCATATGTGCAAAAGAGTGAGATCAAGAAGATGGTGGAGGAAATGTTGGAAATGGGTATTATTCGTCACAGTCAAAGTGCTTATTCTCGCTCCAAAGTGGTGATGAAAGCCGCAAGGATGGAAGATGGCGCATGTGTTCAAACTATTGAGAGCTCAACAAGTACATTATCAAAGATAAGTTTCCTATTCCTGTCATTTATGATTTATTAGATGAGTTGCAAGGTGCAATATATTTTACAAAACTAAATTTGTGTTTTGGGTATCACCAAATTAGAGTAAAGAAAGAATATATTCAAAAGACAACCTTCGTAACTCATCAATGGCCTTATGAATTCCTAGTGCTGCCTTTTGCTCTTACCAATGCTCTTGTTTGATGAATTTAGTATTTAGACCATTCCTAAGGAAGTTTGTCTTAGTATTTTTGATGATATCCTCATCTACAACAACTCATGGGAGAAACATTTACAACATGTCAATACGGTCTTAGAAGTCTTAAAGAAACATCAACTATATCTTGTCGCTCCTCACCCGATGCAAGTTCCAAAACACATTAAAAGAAAACGAAATCTCTCGATCAAAGATGAGAAGGGTAATATAGTGGTGATTTTTTTTTAAATAAATAAATAGTTATACGACGCTTAACAAATACACATTATGAAGGCAACATGACTAAGTCACAAAATGCGATAAAGCGTAACTAATCCGCAATCGCGTATGTCTTGGAGGTTTTTAAACAATTTACACATCGTTACTACATTGTTGCGATAATGATGTGAGGGACATGAAGTCGACCTAAGACCGCTTTTGCGCAAGAATGTACGAATTATGAAACTTTTTAAAAACATCGACGATTATGATCATAATGACGGTATGGAAACAATCCACTTGCAATATAACATATCGTGCACGAAGGATGGTGAGGTGGGATGAATTGTTCGCTTTGGAAGTCGAATAAACACCATGGTGGTCATGGGTCCCATCTTGCCTCCAAAATGAACCAATGCTCTCGAGGACAAAACCGTGGGTGAAAATAATTATCAAAACATTAACACCCCTTAACCAAACAAGCAAACTACCTAAACCACTTTATGGAGTGGTGCAAACATATAACTTTAAGTCATGGTGCACATCAAATCACCACCCTAGAATTGATTCCATCCCACCACAGATTAAGTTGCCCTAAAAACATAAGATGATGATATATCTTTCAAACCATAAGTTTTTTTATTTCTTCTCCACATTTCATTTGGGTCTCTCTCATTTTCTTATGTATTTTTTTTGCAAGAAGAAAGCTCTAGGATTTGAGGATTCAATCTTCCTCGTTCTTCCAGGGTAGAAATCCAAGATCTGAACAGGTGGTTTGCAGGGTTGACATTTGATTAATATTTTTTTTCCTTATGGGAGAAAACCCCTCACTTAGGGAAAAATTTCTTAAAGTTCTTTCTTTGAAAATTAACCAGAGAGCTGAATGTGTTTTTTAAGATTTACCAAATGTGTATATATATAGATAGATAGATAGATAGATAGATTAAATCCCTTACGGGGTGAGTTGTAGATGAATGGTTGCAAGGCCTCGCACCGTGGAAGGAAAGTCATTCAAATACATTGTTTGGGATGGTTGTGGCATAGCCCATACCAAAATTTTAACAAAGACGGGGCTATTATTATTATTTTTGTTTAAAAAAATAAATCTTTAGCTTTGACCATACGACCTCAACTAAAAATATATGCCCTCCGTGGAAGGAAAGTTGATCAAATACATTGTTTGGGAGGGTTGTGGCATATCCCATACCAAAATTTTAACAAAGACGGGGGGTTATTATTATTATTTTTGTTAGAAAAATTTAAATCTTTAGCTTTGGCCATACGGCCTCAACTAAAAATATATGCCCTTTTTCAATAAATAAAGTAAACTTGAACTTTTTCCATGATCCGTATAAAGGTGTGTGTGTGTGTGTAGAGCTCTAGAGCTATATAAATTTTTCTAGGTTCAATTCTAGTGAAAATGTTTTTCTTTATTTTTTTGTATAAGTATAAGATAAAATATATTCTCCTAGGTTTAATTCTCGTAAGATCTCAGGTTTATTACTTTGGTTTAATTCTTGTTTTAAGATAAAATAAATACTCATGCAGTATAAATATAAACATATTTATATTTATATATACATATGGAAATCTTAAGGTAATTAATCTGGTAAAAGAAAACCATATTTACACCATTCAAAACTTGGTTAAATTTCGAGACACAAATGTATTTGCTTCTTACTCAATTTTTATTTTTATTTTCTATCTTCTTTTGCAGTAAGATTTTATTCTAAAAACAAAGATATATTTGATTTTCAAACACAATCAAGTTGCATAATCAGCAGCAGAAAATACAACAAAAGAGATGAGTTTTTTAAAATTTGAAGTGTAATTCCAACACAATTATTTACACAAAGAGGAATTAATTCCAGTTTCTAAGCAAGAGTATCTCACAAATTTTTAAACAACAAATCCCAGCAACAAACTAATACATGAAGAGATAATTCAACATGAATACATCAGTTCAACATAAACAACATTTCCTTCATTTTCTTAATTAAAATTTCTCTTATTTGAGAATGAAGATAACAATAGTTATTTCAAGAGACAATTTTACACCTAGGCATTTCAATGATAACACATTTTTTACAGTAGTGTTTAGCCCATATTTTCCAACCATACAAATTTTAGAGTTTAATTCTCTCGTGAGAGTTTGTCACATTCATTACACAAATGAGAAATAAAGTAAACTACAAGTATACAATCCCTCCTCTAAGAGAAGGCAACATGTAAAATTATTTTTGCTCAAACATGGTACAAAGGCATTTCAAATCTGCAACTTCTAAAAACAGCTCCATCTACCTCCAACACAACAAGGTAAAGCCTCCAAAATCACAAGAGAATGAGCCTAGTTGACCACCCAACCAATTACCATCATTACATGCCACCAAGAAGATCAAGATGGCATACTAGCCTTCCTCCAAGCCCAAGGGAAGAAACAACACATCCAATCAACACATAGGGAGAATTCAGATACAACAACCAACATTCAATACTTGGTTTATCACATCAAACATACTCACCCAAGAAAATATCCAAGAAGCACCATGCTTCAAATAAAGGGAAGAGGGGATTGAAAATTCCATGATTGTTATGTAGTCAAAAGCTCTATGTAAACAACAAATTAATCCACCTTATCTCTCCATAGATTCAACACCCCTTATCACTCCAAAATCACTCCCCTTATCTCTCCATTATCTCCCCCAAGAAGGCTTTCCTTCATTGAGGGTAGGGATGGATTTCCAAACCAAATGGAAATGCATCCCTACCTACAAGCCAAATGTAGGAGTAAAAAAGTTATAAAAATAAACTCTTTCAATCTTTCCAAACAAGAATATGCAAGTGTACAGGATGAAATTCCTCCCTCTTCCAATCCATCTCCAAAACCCATACCCCTCAAGGGTGGGTGGAGCAACAAAAAACAATAGAATAAACAAACATCCATTTCTCATTGATATGCATAATTCAACTTATAATACAAATTCAAAACCCATTACAAATAGGAAACAAAATAGGTGCAAGATCCTACCTTGCACTCAAGCGCAATCCAACCAAGCAGATCACCAAGAAATCCAAATACTTGTTCCAAGCTCCAAGTTATTCTACCTCCAAAAATTTTCCAAAAAAAGAACCCCTTCCCTAAGGACATGAGGTGTTAAGAAAATAAATGCCACATAATTCAAACAATGGGAGGGTGAAAAATGTCACCCTCCACCTAAACCACATCCAAACAAAATGCAACAAAATTTCCACATAAAATTAAAATTCAGGAAAAACAAATTTGGCTCCAAGTAATCATGAGAAGATTCACATTTCAATAAACATTCCCAAAATAATAACTCCATAAATTTAGAGTGAATGGGAAGGGGAAAATTGGGCCAATTGGCCTTATTTGTATTGAAAAGAGCCCATCCCCTCATAGCGATGGGGGATAGGGCCCCTTTTCAATGCAAATCAAGCTCTTTTCTTTTCATTTACCCATCCTAAATGACGGATTTTCCCCAAATCCGAGTTTGGGAAAAATGTGACATTCAGGAGGGAAATTAGGATCACGTAATCCATGATTATGTTGCCTACTCCCTCCAAACCAAGACACATCATCACATACCAAAAATATGTCAAGGACAACCAAAGATAGCATAAAACACCAAGTTAGCATTAACCAAAGGAGGATAAGGGTATACACTTAGAACAATACAACATGAGCCTACATCACAAAGGTAAGAGGTAAGATGTGAGCCAACCATCACATAATAAACCACATACAATATACTAATAATGTAAAACACGAAGATAAGGTATCATAAATCGATAGAGAAGGAATGATTTGGCCTCATGGGCCTTTTGTGCTAGTTGGGATGCATTTCCTGAACCCCACATTCCCCCATGACCGAATACATGTCACCTGCACACTCAAGGAAAACCTCATATCTTCCCAATACGATAACAAAATATGATAAAATAATATACATCGAAATCAACATCCATATAACCCATGCTAAGCCGTATATATCGACAACATGAATCGTCTCATCGAATGAAACAATATAATCATTATCATACATCAAATATGGATCAAATATCAATACTAAAACATATCAATACTAACACATGATATCATCACCACAACATAATATCTCAGTAAATGCGCAATAGTATCATGTGCCCCATAGACAACATGTGATCAAGTGTTAAAATCCCAATGCTAGTAATATGATATCCTAAATAATGTCATATCATAACAGTGTATCAAAATAGTAAACAAAACCCGATACGCCCTTAACCTATTGCTTGTATTAGGATATGAGTAGCCAACTTGTGGCTTCCCATATCATTTATACCTTCTCATGCTTAATAGGTCAGTCTAGGTGATGGCCATAACATATGAATAGTATATATAGGGATCAGAGGTAGGTAGTATTTCATTATCATTTGAGCATTTGAGTCTTATTATATGGTTTGAAGGTTGCCCCCTCGAAGTGGCGAAGCTATTATAATTGCATATTGATATCATTATTCTAAAATATTGTATTATTTAGTGTTATATTGCTGCTCATAATCTGAATTATACTAGTAATTTCATTACAAGTGGTATCGTAGCCGCGATTCTGTACAAAATTAGGGCAAAAACCCTAATTTTTGTTTTCGTAATATATTTCGAACCGAGTTGCGAAACATTTCAACTAAGGTTCCTTAAAAATTTAAGACTTTTTGATTTATTTCACACAAGTCATTGAAAATATAGGGTTTTTCATAAAATCACTCCTCAAGTGCAAATTGTAGATTTTTTCAAGTTTTTTACATTTTTGGAAATATCTGAAAAAATAGTATTAGTATCTTCTATGTGTTTTTTCCTGTTCACTCGAATTTGTATCGAAACCTTAAACCCTAAGTTTTGACATCATGGTGGGGCCTTCCATAAGAGCAAAAAGAATCCAGTTACTCTGGGTAAAACCCCGATAAATATGGGATAGTAATTGAAGAGATGGATTCGAAGGGGTAAATACATATTCCTCAAAGACTAGGGTTTACTTCATTGCTCATAAGGTGAGCCAACTTGAGTATGAGTCATAAAATATACAATCTGAGATGGTATCTAAAGGAGACATAGCCCAAATCAATCATCAGTTGGATGATATCATGCAACATGTAAAGGGTAAATAGTATGGCCCAAATCCATCCCATATCAACCTAAGAGGATCTTCTTTTCAAAATCATGGACAAAATAACCATGTTAGATCACTTTTCCAGCCCAATCAGAATCCAACTTATTCGCAACCATGGAACATGATGCTGAAAGTGGATATGCACAAATTTGATGGTAAAGATCCCCTAAATTGGATAAATCAAATGGATAACTTCTTTGAGCTACATCAAACACCATCAGGACAAAAGGTGACATTGGCATGCCTGTATCTTGAACTAAACCAATTCGTTTGGTATCGATGGTTATGTGCTCAGAGGCAGAAGAATGGTCTTGGTGTCACTTGGATAATTTGTACTGAGGAGTTGCAATTGCACTATAGTTCTAGTGTTTTAGAGAACTACTTTAGTCAATTAACAAACTTACAACAAACAGGATCGGTAAAAAATTATGTGCATCAATTATAGAACCTATCCTTAAGGGTGGAGAATATACCGTAAGAGAATCGAATGACCTATTTCTTGGGGGTCTTAAGGATGACATCAAGCATGAGGTAGGTATGTTTAATCCACTCAAGCTTTCGATTCTATTATCATGGCACGTCAAGCAAAGGAAAAAGTTCTTTGTAGTAGGAGGCCGCCTTTCATTACCACCAAAGACCGTAGTATCTCTTCCCCTTCATTTTATAGGTCAATTAGACTCGACTCCTCAACAAATGGAAGAAAAGAGAGAAAAAGGATTATGTTTTAACTATGATAGTAAATATGGACCAGGACACAAATGTGCCGAGAAGAAGTTATTCTATATTGATGGAGGTAATGAGGATGATGAGGACACCGAAATTATAGGAGAGGCCGAGGAACCGGTAGAGAAGAGGAACTAGAGGATCACCAACCTACAATTTCTTGTCGGTATTACTACTCCTCAAACACTCAAGGTTATTGGCTATCTCAAAAAGTAGAAGGTGATAGTGTTGATGGACTTGAGGAGTACTCATAACTTCATAAATAGTAAGTTAGCTACCCGTCTCAATTGTTTTATTTATCCACTCCGTAAATACAAGTTATGATTGCAGATGGTGGGACAAATCAAGTGCACAGGAAAGTGCCATAGTATCAAGCTTTCCATTGGAGACTACATGTTAGACTCACCTATGTTTGTTATTTCTATGGGAGGGGCAGATATTGTTTTGGGTGTCCAATAGCTTACAACCTTAGGTATTATAGAGATGAATTTCCAAGAATTGTTCATACGATTTCATTTAGATGGAAGGACAATACAATTGAATGGGATGGTAGCTAAGTATCTACAGATTATTAGCTCTCATCGATGCGAAGGTTCTTAGAAAAGGAGTAGATGGATTTATAGCAAATTTATTTTCCATAAAAGTAAAAATACAGTCTTGAATGCCACCGATCTTTAGAAGATTGTTGATGTTCACTCATTTGTTTTTGATGTAATTCCAAAGGGACTGCCACCAGCTTAGAGATCATGATCATGCCATTCAGTTGATTCCAGGGAGCCAAACACCTAACATCGACCATACAAATACCCATATTCCCGTATAAGTGAGATCAAGAAAATGGTTCATGTTGAAGGTAGGTATCATCGTGCCTTGCTAGACCGCATATTCTTCACCGGTGGTTATAGTACGTAAGAAGGATGAAACATGGAGGATGTGTCCATATTATTGAGAACTCAACAAGTACACCATCAAAGATAAGTTTCCTATTCTAGTAATTGATGATTTACTTGATGAATCGCATGGTGCTATTTATTTCATAAAATTAAAATCTTCATTCAGTGGTACCATCAAGTTAGAATAAAAGAGGAAGATGTTCATAAATTGGATTTTAGGACTCATGCGGGCCATAATGATTTTTGGTAATGCCTTTTGGTCTTACAAATGTGCCTTCAACCTTTCAAAGCTTGATGAACACTTGCTTTTAGGCCATTTTAAGGAAATTTGTATTAGTTTTCTTTGATGACATATTGATTTACAAAAAGACATGGGAAGAACACTTACAACATGAAAATAAAGTGTTGGAAGTTTTGGACAAACATACTCTCTATGAAAAGCCATCTAAATGTTCTTTTGGTGTACAAGAGGTAGAGTACTTGGGTCACATTATATCCCATAAAGGCGTTAAAGTTGATCCTCAAAAGATCAAAGCTATGGTGGAATGGCTAAGGCCCAAAACTCCCAAAAATCAGGGGTTCCTAGGAATAACAAGGTACTACAAAATATTTGTGCAAGGATATGGTAGACTAGCAACCCCACTCACTACATTGCTAAAGAAGGATGCCTTCCATTGGACAGACTTAGACACTAAATCCTTTGAGCGGCTAAAGGAAGCCTTGTGCAACACCCTAGTTTTGGTTACTCCCAACTTCTCAAAAACCTTCATTGTTGAATGTGACGCTTCACGATCAGGATTGGGAGCAGTTTTAATACAAGAAGGAAGACCAATTTCATTTGAGAGTCACCAATTCAAAGGAAAATATCTCTCAAACCTATCTATGGGAAAGAAATGAGTGTTATTCTTCATGCGGTCAAACAATGGAGTCCCTATCTCATGGGTAGACACTTCAAGGTAAAAACTGATCATGATAGTCTCAAATAATTTTTGGAGCAAAGGTTATCATCTGAGAAACAACAAAAGTGGGTAAAAAAAATGTTGGGTTATGATTTTGAAATCATATACAAAAAGGGTAAATAAAATGTAGTAGTTGATGCGTTTTCCGGAGAGGGATACATTCGCAGATGCCTTACTATGTGGAATGTCCATGTTGACGGTCGATTGGGTGGATGAAGCAAGATTTGAATGGGATCAAGACAAGGATACACAATCTCTACTATATAATATCAAGCAAGGATCTATGACATCTAACAAATTTGAGTGGAAAGGTAATGCCCTATGGTACAAGGACGGGTTATATTTGAGCAAAGATTTTGAGTTGAAGCATAAGATTCTTGCAGAGCTACATGCCTCACTGTTGGAGGACACTCTAGGTTTTTCAAGACATATCATAGAATAAAAGAGAATTCTTTTGGGAAGGACTCAAGGGGGATATACAAAAGTTTGTATCAAAGTGTTTAGTGTGCCAATGAACAAAGGTGAAACAATTAAGACACCAGCCTGTTGCTGCAACCCTTACCAATTCCTAGCCAGAGATGGGAGGAGGTCTCCATGGATTTCATCACCGGATTGCCTTGTTCGTGAGGGTAAGAATGTTATTTTCGTGATTGTGGATAGGCTCACAAAATATGCCCATTTTTGTGCCTCTATCAAATCCATTTACAACTAGTACAGATTGTAGCTATTTTTTTGAGACAGCTTAAAAGGCTACATGGAACCCCAAAGATAATTGTAAGTGATCGTGATCCTATTTTCACAAGTAATTTTTGGACGGAATTATTTTCACGTTTGGGTACTCGGTTAGCTCACGCTTCATCTTATCATCCTTAAACTAATGGGCAAACAAGTGGTCAACAAATTCTTAGAGGGGTATCTACGTTGTTTTGTATGAAATAAGCAGGAAGATGGATTAAATGGTCGCCACTTGCGAAATGGTGGTATAACACATATTTTCATACCTCTTCTCAAATGACCCCATTTTCAGCATTATATGGTTACCATCCACCTTCTATCACTTCCTACTTGAGGGTGCAACTAAGGTCGAGAGATGTTGAGGAACACATTCAACATCAACAACAGTTTTTGGCTAGTTTGAAGGAGAATTTAGCATTAGCACAAAACAGATGAAACAAAAAGTAGATCAACATCGTAGTGAAAGACATTTTGAAATTGGTAGTGTTGCTTATAAAGTTCTATGCAACACTACCAATTTTCTCCTAAAGACTATGGCCCTTATCAAGTTCTACAGAAAAATGGTAGTCTTGCTTCTAAACTAAAGTTGCCTCCATCTTCACACATACACCTAGTATTCCATGTTTCATGTCCGAAGAAGGTTATTGGACATAAATTTGAATCCCAAACAGAGTTACTAGAACTTGACAAGGAAGGAAGAATCATTTTGGAGCCGAGAAGATTCTGCAAACACGTATTAAGAGGCCGAGAACCGAGACATTAAGGATTATTTGATCAAGTGGAAGAATCTCAAAGATAGAAGATGCAACCCGGCAGATGAAGGTTTTCTGCAGAACATCCAGGATTATTCAACATTGGTTTGAAGGGGAAGGGCATGTTACGCCCTTAACCTATCGCTTGTATTAGGATATGAATAGCTGACTTGTGGCTTACCATATCATTTATACCTTCTCATGCTTAATAAATTGGCCTAGGTGATGACCATAACATATGAATAGTATATATAAGGGATTGTAGGTAGTATTTCATTATCATTTGAGCATTTTAGTCTTATTATATGGTTTGGGGGTTGCCCCTCAAGTGGTGAAGCTATTATAATTACATATTGATATCATTATTCTGAAATATTGTGTTATTTGGTGTTATATTATTGCTCATAATCTGAATTATACTAGTAATTTCATTACATAGTCAACATGTGATCAAGTGTTAGCATCCTAATGCTAGCAATATGATATCCTAAATAATGTCATATCATAAAATTATATCAAAATAGTAAACAAAACTATCAAGCAACAATGTCATGTGATAATGTCCCATCAAAATAACAAAATAAGTAATAATGTCCTTGTCATCACAATAATATAGATACAATGAGTCACACATGAACAAAATGAGAGCAAAGTGAAAAGAGTGGGCACTACATATGCCAAGCCTTCAAGTGTTCTTTCCAGTACAGTAAAGTGGAATACTTGGGCTATATTATTTCTCATGTAGTTGTTAAGGTGAACCCTCACAAGATCCAAGATATGATGGAATGGGAAGTCCCAATAATCCTCAAGCAATTACGAGGTTTCTTAGGTCTCATAGAGTATTATCACAAATTTGTAAAAACTATGGCAAAGATAAAGCAGCACCACTTATAAAATTATTGACGAGAGACTCCTTTCAACAGAATGAGGAAGCTTCCAGGGCATTTGAAAAATTGAAGGTGGCAATGTGCACCACTCCAAAGAATAAAACTCCGATTTCTCTAATACTTTCATCATTGAATGCGATGCTTCAGAAATGGGATCGAAGGAGTACTTATGCAAGAACGACATCCCATAGCATTTGAGATTCGACACCTAAAAGGAAAGAATTTTTGAAGCCCACCTATGAGATGGAAATGATAGCAATTCTACATGCAAATAAAACAACGGAGACCATATTTGATGGGTAGACATTTTAAGGTAAAATATGACCATGGTAGTTTGAAATACTTCTTGAGCAACAGATATCTTAATAACAACAACAAAAATGGGTCACTAAGATGTTGGGGTATGACTTTGAGATTTTTGTATAAGAAAGGGAAAGAAAATTTGGTCAGAGATGCTCTATCTAGGAGGGATGAGTCCACGTAAGCATTATTATGTGTCATCTCTATACTAAAGGAATATTGGTTAGATCAAGCAAGGGAAGAATAGAAGAAAGATACAACAACACATACTCTCATTCGAATCTCTAGGCAAATCCATCCAATCTGAGCAATTTATATGGAAGGAGGATACATTGTGGTACAAAGATAGATTATATATATGTAAGAACTTTACACTTACACACCATTTTCTTTCAGAGCTCCATTCTTCTCCACTAGGTGGCCATTTTGGGTTCTTGAAAACTTGTCATAGAGTTAAGAAGGATTTATTTTAGGAGGGGTTGAAAGGAGATGTTCAAAAATTTGTGGCATAATGTTTAGTCTGTCAACAAAATAAGGGTGATACCATTAATACACCAAGTCTCCTCCAACCTTTGTATATTCCTAGCAAGAGATGGGAAGAGGTATCGATGGATTTCATCACATGATTACCTAAATCAGAAGGGAAAAGTGTCATCATGGTTGTGGTGGATAGACTTACCAAGTATGCTCATTTTTATGCCCTAGCTCATCCTTTCATAGCTAGTACAGTTGCCATCTCATTTATGGACACAGTTCAAAAGCTCCATGGCACGACCAAAATTATAGTAAAAGATTGTGATCCATTATTTACAAGCAGTTTTTGGACCGATTTTTTCTCTTGTTTGGGTACCAAACTAGCCTAGAGTTCCTCTTATCATCCTCAATCAGATGGGAAAACTGAGGTGGTAAATAAATTTTTAGAGGGATATCTTCAATGTTTTACTTCATATAAATAAGAGCGTTGGGTGCAATGGTTGCCACTTGCAAAATGGTGGTACAATACTTCATTTCATACCTCCTCCAAAATGTCTCCATTTCTAGCACTTTATGGGTACCATCCTCCATCACTCATATCTAGCTTGAAGGTCAAATCAAATGTGAGAGCAATCAAAGATCACATTCAACACTAACACGAGGTACTCTCTAGTCTTAGAGAGAATTTGGTAAGAGCACTGAACCGCATGAAGCAACAGGTTGATCAACATTGTAAGGAGCAACATTTTAAAGAGGGTGACTTTGTTTTTATACGGTTGCATCCATATAAGCAATTATCATTAAAACAATAGAAGAAGGATAATAAGCTTGCTCCTAAATACTATGGTCCTTACCGAGTGTTGTAGAAAATTGGTAGTGTAGCATATAAGTTGGAGCTCCCTCCAAGAAGTAAAATACATCTAGTATTCCATGTTTCTTACTTGAAGAAAAGTTATTGGGCATCACATTTCAACCCAATTAGTGATTTCGAACTGGACAAGGATGGAAGGATCATATTGGAACCTGAAGGTATTCTTCAGACATGCACCAAAAGACTGAGGACCCGATCAAGTGGAAGAATATGAATATTGAGGATGAATCATAGAGGATGAAGTGTTTGTGCAACAACATCCAAGGCTTCCCAACATTGGGGACAATGTTGCTTTTAATGGGAGGGGCATGTTACGCCCTTAATCATATATCTTACATTGGATGTATATAGCCAAATTTTGGCTATCATAACTTCTTATCATGATGTATCTCTTTCATATATGTTATATTACCATTAGTGGGTCGGCCTTGGTGATGGCCATAACATAGGAATACTATAAATAGGGGTTATTAGGTAGTATTTTATCATCTTATTGAGCATTTGAGTCTTATTGTATGGTTTTGAGGTTGCCCCCTCAAAGTGGCTAAGCTAATCTAGTTCCATATTTAGATCTTTTATCCGAATCTTGTCTTATTTGGTTTTATATTATTGATGATAATAAGATTTATATAAGCAATTTCATTACGCTTTACCCTTTTTTTGTAGTTCCTATGATTCACTAATAAGTTAGAGTCCATTTAAAATCTACGCAAAGATGAGTTTTTCTTCGAAAATGAAATCATGTTCTCCCCAAAGCTTAAACTCACATGGAGCAATTCATCCCATCATTAATCAATTGAAAAGAGTTAACAATGGTATAGAGGGAATGGATTCCATATGTTGTTACTCAAATGGTCAACATCTTAGGGAGACTCGTTTTATAGGAAAAGTTGACTATTGGTTTCGAACACCAAAAGAATATAAAAAGGTCACAGGTTTTAATTTACTTCTATTTGCACTCAAGGTATCTATGTCTAACTATAAGTAAATTTTTGAGCGGTTCAAACAGCTTTACATCACAAACCTCGACATTTTACTTTCTTTCAAAACCAACACCTCATGAATATAATTTAAATTCTAAATGTTGTTAAAATTTTCATTCACATTTGAATCTTATTGTTGTAAGTGAGAACACAACTTGAACACCGAGATCTAAATGCAAATTGCCTCCGAAACCGCACCTTCTAAGCAATATCTCAACAAAATCTCCTACTTGAGTCACCCTAGACTCTCGAAACACTCATTCACAAGGATTAACTCCGTATTTAATTTGAGTCAAGATTCTTGTACGGTAATAAAAAAATGAGGGAACCACTATTAAAAGCACAATGACTAATAGGGGGAGGGTGAATCACTCATATAAAAAACTTTGACTTATTTTTCAATATCATATATTCATCATTCAAACCATTGTTACAACATTCATAACCATGTGAAATTATTAGGTGTGTATTATACATTTACAAATGAATGCAACGAAAGAGAGAACACAAGAAACCAGATATAAGTGGTAAACCCTCAAGGGGAAGAAAAACCACTGAAACCTCTGCTATTACTCATAACAAAGGACTTACAAGAATATTACACATCAAACAATATTTCTTTAGTGAGACAACAATCCTGCAAGGAGCACCAACCCCTAGTTTAGTAGGAAACCAATCCTAAAAAGAGGATACAACCCCCAAGATGACCAAGCACCAACTCAACCACCTAAAAATGTAGATCACTAAAGATATATTTCTAGAACAACTAATGGTGAACACAAATTCAGCTCCTCTCTCCTCAAACCCTCTCAAAACAAGCTCTCTCCTAACTCACTCAAATCTGGTTCTCTATAGGTTGATTAGGTCTATTTCCTTGTAACATGCTCATCAATATTCCTTAGCACTTCACACCTCTTATCATCTATGTTCTTGATCCCTCTTTACTCTTCCTTCACATCCTATAGCTTTCTCATGACCCCTTCATCTCAACTAGTCACAAATGACCAAATACACTTGCTTATATACCTAACTCAACTCCTAAACTCCCATAGGCCAACCATGACCATGTAGGTCAGTCATACCAAAAAGAAAGCACATTAATAACATAATATAAATCATCTCAAC
Source organism: Taxus wallichiana var. yunnanensis (assembly GCA_018340775.1). Taxonomy (NCBI): domain Eukaryota; kingdom Viridiplantae; phylum Streptophyta; class Pinopsida; order Cupressales; family Taxaceae; genus Taxus; species Taxus wallichiana. The sequence continues at coordinate 713,852,517 of CM031235.1, read as the reverse complement.
AAACCCAAGTAGGTCAAAAATGGTCACACCATCAAGAACAAGCACCAAGACACCTCAATAGGCAAAACAAGCTCTTTAAACACCAACGAATGCATCATGATCTTTAAGGGAAAAACCCAACGATGAAAAGACTCAAAAAGCTCCAAAAAGTTAGGGACATACTCTTAGAATCACAAAAATCTCAATAACATCTTAAACATATAACTTCTCCATGACCCACTCCAAGAGGCAAACAACTCCAACAAGTTCTTCTAAGCACCTAGAATTAAGTCACAAAAACTAATGAGTTCACATAGTAAAACTCGTCATCAAAGCTCAAGTAGTATACAATTATAAATATATCTGAATCTAATTTTTGGAACAACTCATTTTATCCATCAAATCATAGCATGATGCACTCAACCAAGCCAATCTACAAACAGTCCAAACCACCAAAATGAACTCAAGAACTAGTCTTGAGGAATCTCACTCTAAAAACCTCTAAGACAAATTACAAGATAAACCAAAGCATGGAACAAATCAAGGCAAACCTAGAACACCTCTCCAAGCATTCACAAACATAGATCATGTGGATAAAATTGGTTAAACACACTTATTTCAATCACCTATCTTGAGAAGCCTCAAAGGCCATTAGGGCTTATGCAATAAATCACTTATTCAAAAAATTCCAATACCTCAAACACATCATACCACGTGTCAAAAATATATCCATGACCAAATAACCATGCTCCATGATGCAAAACAACTTTAGCTCAACTCAAACCTCCATGACTCGCTTTTAGCCCTTAAGGCCAAAATTGGTAGGGAAACTTTGAGACCTATAATTAAAAAATACTTCATCAGACGTGCTCTAAACTTTTCATGGTTTTCTAAAATAACTACCTGAAATATTTAGAACATCAAACGACTACCAAAATGATCTCTAGAGAATCCTCTACAAACCTGACGCATCAATTTCTATTTCAAACATCATTTGGATATCATACAATGAAAATATCTCATATCGCTCTAGAAAGAGGGTTTTTACTAGAGTTTTGACCTATTTAGCTTCTTAACGATTGTTCATAAATGCATGACATCCAAACCAATTCATTATTTTTGCAAAATCTTCTAGAATCCATTTAAAACATCTCTAAAGCCTTAGGGTCCCATGCAAAATGTGTGTGAGTGGGTGAGAAAAATAAATTCACCTACCGAGTTGGTTTTACCTTCTTTAGAACTCGGTTTCGCTAAAAACATAATAAATTGCTCTTCCTTAAAAATCTTGACCTAAATTTTTTCCTCAAGCACCATGATGACCTCCACTACGCATGCCAACTCTCATTCATGCTTAAATTTACTTGAATCTCTCGAGACACTAAGACTTGCTTTTGTGTTCTTGACTAGTCTTCACTATCTTACTTTTCAAGGACCTTGAAACATCATCAAACCTCTTATAAATGACCTGATAATCCTTCCAAATATCATATGTAATGTCACAAAACTCCCATGCTTGGATAGGAATTCCCTACACCAAATCTCATGCCACCATGTCAAACCACATGCATTAGGTATACGAATAGGTCTAGAATGACCTAGCTCATCCACGACTCTTCATGAACTGACCATGATGACACATTACAAACACTTAGACACCCTCACACATCATATTGACCATGATACACCTTATGAAGACCTTCAACAACTTCTCGCGTGATTATACTACGACCAAGCCTACTAGACATTTCTCCAAGACACCATAGAACTTCACCAAAAATAGATACTACCAATCATAATTCATGTTTGAAATTGATTTACACCTCATATAGACTCTTAACACACCTTGACTCCCTTTTCCATTAATTACCTTTGACATCAATGACAACACCATAGACACAATGGCCAACAATCTCCCCCTTTGTCATTGATGACAACCATCTTTAGAAACATTGATGGAAACCTCAAGACAAAACACCTACATGACTCCCTTTTTCATGTTTCTGATGCTACTCTCCCCCTTTGACATCTATGAAAAAGGCTACAATGACAACTCAACATGAAAAATGATAGAAATGCATAAGACAACTTACTTGCTTGTTCATAAGCTCCCCCTTGATCAGTACTGTCTCTTCTTGACTTCAAACAACAATAATAAAGTATCCATGGACCTAATATGAGCATCCACATAAAGATAGCTCTTCTGAGCCGATACATAATACTTTTTCTTCAACTCTACTATGCATTACCTTCTAGACCCACGCCACCGAAAATCATGCCAAAAATGCAAGTTTTGTTTCCACCACTAGCAAATACCCATTTAGGACCATAAGCCCTAAAGCACATCTTTAGACCTATTTAGACAAACTTATCAATGCAATAGAATCAAACCATGCATGTAAAATATCATCTAAAATATTCTCCCGACATCATACCATCAATCTCCAACTCACAAAAACAAATGTTAGAGCTCATACCTTGATCAAAAACTATGAAGATAGATCTTTTCAAACATCATAGTCCTAAAACAATTTTTAGTGTTCTCCACATCTGCTTTCATGATATTAAAACTTATAGAGGATATGATTTGCTTCCCTTGAAATTGCACTTGCATTCAACTAATAACCCTTTCTCAATGATTCTTATTCTTCTTTCAAGAATTAAAACACGCTTCAAAGTGGTCTTTCAATCTTTGAATCAAATCAAACACAACCCCCCATGATTAACTCAGACATATCGTCAAGCTTGGCAACTTAAAACAGATACAAACACTTATGGAAGACAACATACCTTGTGGAGAACCCTTATCAAAGCTTTTTACAATATTCACTTTAACCAAGACTTCATAACATGAACATAAGATGATAAACATATATTAATACTACACACAATTACTTGAAACAATTATCTTTCTTCACAGGTCAATCTGATACTTTGTGACAACAAATATCCATCCTTTGACATCATAAGTGCACTATTTTTTTACTAAAACATACTTGAGCTTATGATTTGTATTTTTTCTTGATAACCCGCCTTTCAATACTCTACTTTTCCTTACAAGTACTATCATACCTATCTCATATGAAACTTACTGTTCCATAAACCTTGAGACACATTCCTTTAACTATGAGTTCATACTTGATGCACTGTCACATAAATATAGCAATCTCTTCTTGATGCAACATTGTCAGTCAAGCACATACTGCATATCTTGAATTCATGACCATACTAATGATTACTTCACACATTAGAAACTTTACATTCTAAGAAATACTTTCACTATTTTCTGCATTATTACATGATATCTTGCATCCTATGACTTGTATCCAACTCTTTACAGACCGGTAACATACACTACTAATCTTTCCTAGCCTTATATATCAAACCAATCATAAATGATGTCATACCTGATCAATAAGCTTTGTAACCTCTTTAACATCTTCTCAAGATGCACTCTAAATACATTCTCATGACATCAACATCACTAAAGTAACCTTCCAACATGTAATGAAGAATGTATTCCTTCTACATTTGTCTTTAGATATGAAACTTCTCCCCTCGTATAATACTCAAATAGCTTAAGAGAAAAGTATACAATCTTCTTCATACCTGATACCTCAAAAAATATTCATGCTCAACTAACTAATATTTGAATCCTTCATAGAATAAACATGTTCAATACTGATTTCACAATCTTATAAGCATGCCTATAAATTCTATCTAGACTTAATTCTTCAACCTTAGAGTTCCTTAATGGTCTTCTTTTTGAGATGACAAACCTTTTTCTTGACACCTTCTCACGGTCTGAGCATGATTATAAATTTGAGGACTAGCACAGCTTATCTCTATGAACACATAATATTGACAAATATTCATGACTCAGAGAAAGCTGACAAACTTGACAGATGATGATGACACCGATATGCATCCTTTAAGAGATTACGTGGCATAACCTTTACATACTACCGATAAAAACAACGTTTTAACCATTTTGTAGAACTTATAATCCAAGAAACATAACAATGACATATACACACTTACTCTCATATTGACTCACATGATGCCAATATTTCATCCTCGTAATGTAAACATAGTCTCAAGAAATAGACCTTTATCATCCTCATTATGATGGAAACTTCTTAACGATCTGAACCATCGAGCTTCAACCAACTCCTAAGAACTCGCAAAACCAACCTCAGACCTTAGAAATTTACCCATGCTTCCTTTAGATGATAAATGTCTTCTAGAATCCTAGAGAAGACACTCCATTTCTCTTTAGGTCACTAAAATAGTATGTAATCATCAAATGAGCCCAAGGACTCTAACTCTTTTATTAATCTTCCAAATACCATTTGAGGACCTTTCAATCTCATGAATGATAATCAGTATCTCCTCTATCTTCATCCTATCATTAAAATCCTAAAAAAACATATGGTTATCTTCATTTGTAATTAGGTTAGCAGACCTCTATGACTCAACATTAGGCTTGACCATCCCGATTACCTCCTTATTGATCTTTTCAAGACTTTTTGCCTTCTTATCATGCTTTGGCTATTCATATCTCAAACTTTGCTTAATGTACTTTTGACACTCTCTTTTCTTGACCTCATCTTTTTTTTGACCAACATCCTTAATTGTCACGCATTGTACATGATTCTTCTATAGAACCAGCCTTTGGTTTCTCGAATGTACATGATCCTTCCATAAAGCAAATCATGCCTTTAGAATGATCTTTGTTGTATTGGGTTCCACCTTAGATTAATTAATCCTATATGTTTTCTTATACTCATGCTTAGGATTGATCTTCTTATTGATAACATTCTTATATTTCCTTTTGGGAGCTTGAAACCTGTCTGCTATATGGGATGGAGATTCACATTGGTAGAAATATGTTTCAATATGACCCAATTTGTGATAATTGTAGCACACAACACCATTCCTACTTCTACATTTATATGAACTAATATTCCAACCACAATCAACTACCTTATGACCATAATCACAACATGAATAAAATTGAACCTTGAAATATCTTTCACCATTCCGTGAATACTCATTCTTAGAGAGTTTTTTATTGTAATCTCTATCTCTTTGACAAAACCATTACAATCATAGCAATAACCATAAATGAAGAACCATACCTCATTACATTGGCTTGTATAACAGGTTAGATTTTCTTAAATAAGCCTTCTTTGCCACCTTCATGTTTTCTTGTGTACTTGGTCCATCCTTGTTATCTTTATGTTTCTCCATATGATCTCCTTTGAATCCTAGACATGTCTTGTCATTAGTTTCTCTTTAACTCTCCAAGATCCCATGTAAATCTTTAGAGCTCTTCTCCAAACTTCCATACATCTTCAACCTACTAGATTCTTCTTCTAACATCACCTTGAAATAAGTCAACTCATATAGATATCTTAGGAAAGTTTTTTCCGTGTCTTTAGGGATTTTGTCACACTATCAACTTGAGATTCCATCTCTTTGATGGTTGTACAATGTTTAACCTCCATTTTCTCTTACAACCCATGAATCAAGGACTTAACAATCTCATACTTCTTCTTCAAGGTCACCAATGAAGTCTCAACATTAGATGATTTTCCCATTATGCTTCTAGGATCTCCTTTAAGATGTTAAACTTGCTTCATAAGGACCTAGCTCTGATACCAATTGTTAGAAGCATAGTGACTAAGAGGGGGTGAATCAGTCATACAAAAATTTAACTTCTTTTTCCATATCATAAATTCATCATTCAAACCATTCATTCAACATCCATAACCATGTGAGCTTATTAGGTGTGTATTAAACATTTACAAATGCATGCAACAAGAGAGATAACACAAGACACCAAATATTAGTGGGAAACCCTCAAGGGGAAGAAAATAAACTGAAAAATCTACTAATATTTCTTAAAACAAAGGACTTGCAAGAATATTAAACATCAAGCAATATTTATTTATCGAGACACCAATCCCAAAAAGGAGCATCAACCCCTTGTTTAGTAGGACACCAATCCTACAAGGAGGATACAATCCCCCAAGATGACCAAGTACCAACTCATCCACATAAAATGGTTTATCACTGAATATATGTTGTTGGAACAATTGATGGTGATCACAAATTTAACTCCCTCTCCTCAAACCCTTTCAAAACAAGGTCCATCCTAACACGCTCAATTTTGGTTCTTCATGGGTTGAATAGGTATATTTCCCTTTCTCACCTACTTTTCAATCTTCCTTGCACTTCAAACCTCTTCTCATCTCTCGCTATGGACCCCTCTTCTCTCTTCCTTCATATCCTATATCTTGTTCCTCACCCCTTCATCTCAACTAGTCACGTATGACCAAATACACGTGCTTATATACCCAACTCAACTCCTAAACGCCCCTAGGTCAGCCATGACCATGTAGGTCAGTCATACCAACAAAAAATACATTAATAAAATCATATAAATAATCTCAAGAGACCCACGTAGGTCGTCAGGGGTCACACCATCAAGAACTAACACCAAGACACCTCAATAGACCAAATAAGATCTTAAAGCACCAACGAATGCATCATTATCTTCAAGGGAAAACTCCAAGTATGTCAAGACTCAAGAATCTCCACAAAATTCAAGGACATCCTCTTATCATCACCAACAATCTCAGGAACATCTAAAACATCCAAATTCTCCTCGACATACTCCAAGAGGCTAAGAACTCCAACAAGGTCTTCAAACACCCAAAACTCACCCCCAGAAAATGAATGGGTTCACATATAAAAACTCATCATCAAGGCTCAAGTAGTATACCATTAGAAATATATATATAAATATATTTTCTTTAACAACTCATTTTATCCATCAAATCATAGCATAAGGCACTCAACCAAGCCAATCTTTGAAACAAGTCCAAAATGCCAAAATGGACTCAAGAACCAGTCTTGAGGAATATGACTCCAAACACCTCTAAGGCCACTTAAAATATCAACCAAAGCATGGAACACTTCAAGGGAAACATGAAACACCTCTCAAATCATTTCACAAGCATATATTATGTGGAGGAAAATGATACAACACACGTGTTTCAATCACCTACTTGAGAAGCCTAAGAAGACCGAATATGCCATAAGGGCTTATGCAAGAAAACACTTCTTTATACTATTCCAAAACCTCAAACACAACATACTAGGTGCAAAAACTATCCAATACCAAATTTTCATGCTCCATGATGCAAAACAACTCAGCTCAACTCAAACCTCCAAGACTAGCTTTTAGCCCTTAAGGCCAAAATTGGTAGGGAAACTTTGAAAGCTCAGAACTCAAAAAATTCTTCATTATACCTACCTAAAAATTTTCATGGATATCTATCAAAACTCCCAAGGATTCTAAAACATTCCACTTTTCATCCCGAGGATTCCATCACAACCCTAAAACTACAAATCTCCACAAAACTAGGGTTTTTCTCTCACTTCCTAAAATAGCTAGAAGATAAAACCACCACCACAATGATCTTTGGAGAATCCTCTATAGCCTTGATGCATCAATTTATCTTTCCAACATCATTTGGAGACCATACAATGAAAATATTTCATATCACTATAGATGGAGGGTTTTAGATAGGGTTTTGATCTATCTAACTTCTTAACTACTTCATAAATGTCCGACGTTCAAACTAATTCAATATTTTTGAAACTTCTTCTAGACTCCATGTAAAAACATCCCCAAATCCTCGGGTCCCATGAAAATGTGTTTTAGTGGGTGAGAAAAATAACTTCACCCATCGAGATGGTTTTAACTTCTTTAGAACTTGGTTTTTCCAAAAACATCATAAGTTGCTCTTCCTTCACATCTTGACCTGAAATTTGTCCTAAAGCACCATGATGACCTCCAATGTGCATGAAAGCTCTCATTCATGCTCAAATGTACCTGAATCTCTCTAGACACTAAGACTTACCTATCTATTCTTGATTAGTCATCACTATCTTGCTTCTCAAGGACCTTGAAACATCATCAAAACTCTTATAATTGACCTAATCATCCTTCCAAACATCATGGATAATGCCACAATACTCCTCCCATGATTGGATAGGACTTACCTACTCCATATAATGATCTCGACTCAACCATGACTCTTCATGAACTGACAATGATGAGACATTACAAACACTTAGAAACCTGTCACACATCATACTACTCATGATATAGCTCATAAAAACCTTCAATAACTTCTCGGAGTGTTTATACTATGACCATACCTGCCATACTTTGCTCCAAAACACCATAAAACTTCACCAAAACTAGATACTACAATCAATCTTCATATTTGACCTTGATTGACACCTCATGAAGAATCCTAGGACACATTGACTCCCTTTTCCATTAATGAGCTTTGACATCAATGAAAACACCATAGACACAATGACCAAAACCACCGCACTTTGTGGTTTAGAAAATTTTCTTGATCACATTACAAGGAATAATAATTACCTTAGTTATTTGCCCATATGACCCCATACATATACATTGATTAGCCCTTATAGAGAGCCTTTGTATATAATACACCCATTTAAAAATGTTGGTTAAAATTACATCATTTATGTCACAAAGTGACATTGTACCCTTAACTATAACAACATGCACACTTCCACATGCACAAGAAACCCTTTAAGGTGAACGACACATGAATAACACAATGCTCAAGGGTAACCTTCTCAAGGTTTGAAAGATTAGGTTCATTTGTACAACTTTTAAAATAACCTCCTAATAGTGGTTAGACCATAACCATTCCTATATAATGTAGTTCATTTGCTTCTAAGTTTCTCAATTACTTTTGTAAAGCACACAAGAATACATAATCATTACTTTCACATAGAACACATTAAACGAATTTTCATTTCATTTCTAGTTAAAATCTACATCTAGACCATTATCAATATGTATTCCTATAATCAAAATCAATCTCGAAATAGAATGCACATTTTCCTCAAGATACCAATATGCTACAATTTCTTACTCATCACAAATTAATAGTTAAATAACATTTATGTTCATAACAATAGTGTTGATTTATCCTTTTAATATTTCATGTATTTCAAAGATAATCTCGTTATTACAAAATCACAAGTAACACTACAATTTTCTTCTCGTCCCCGTGTACCTACAACCACCACATGGTCAACAAAACTTCGCTATGACATCTACCTAAAATCTAACACGATTTCACAGCTTTTCCATTATTAATCAAACAATACTTAACACACTTTTAGAGAAAGTAATAAATATAAATGCCATTTTATTTCATTTTCAAGATAAAGATAAAGAAATGGAGACAAGAAAGAAAACACCATTTCTTTCAACATTCAATAACTTTTTAAATAAGCGTCAAGAAACTTTCCTACAACATGTCTTAATGTAAACAAGGTTTCCTATAATTATTTTACTTGAATAAGGTTATCTCGCGCTTTTCTCCATTTAGTTACATGTTTCCAAAGCATCAAATTTAGAAAAGTGGCTCAACTAATATAGGTTCCATATAGTCATGTGAAGGTGTCCTAAAGTCTCTCAATGGTTATTAGGCTTAAAGTGGGTCCCACGAAAATTTTCTAGTTATAGTTTTGAATTTATAAAAGAGACCAACTTAGTGAGAGTGGTTACAAAATTTAGTTAAAAACTAACATTCAAGACCTGAACACACATTTTTTCAAATCCCATCCACTCCCTTATACGTACGTAATCCCTCAAAATTGAAGGAACTCATTTATAACAACCAGGTTTCAATGTATGAATATCTTTTTAGGGATGATTATCATAAATGCACCAGTTCGTTCTTGTTGTATAACATCAAGTGGGATAAACAATCTACCTACAAAACTAGTTTCCATAGTAGATATCTCAAAAATAAAAGTTGATTAAAATTGTCATGGATAAACTCTAGAGGTATGTGGTGTTAGATATCTATTTCCCAACATAGATCATTTAACCATGAGCCAAAACCAAAATGAATTTCTAACTATTAGAAGTTGTCCCATACCGTGAAAAAACCAACCGAGCTCAAAAACACATTGTTAATTGATCAAACGATCACTTATAGTGGTTTTAAGGATTGGCGTGAAATTCCATGTCACTAGGAACACATTCAGCGTTGACAAATCCGTTACGGGAGTATGGGATGCGTTTTGCACGTTGTTTTAAAAATCTTTATTAAGTTTTGTAAAGGTGTTTAAGGTAGAGTGTTTTTGTTTTCACCCTTTTAAGGTTTTATGAAGATTTTACACTTATAACCAAAAAGGAATGAAATAGAAGCTACATGGGGTTATTTTTATTAATTAACTTCCAACATCAATCATTTAATATCAAAACAACATATTCATACTTGCAACAAATGTATACGATACAATAAAAGCTCACAAATACATGGGATTGAGTGTAATTATATGATTAGAAATGATTCTAGGAAAAGATGGGTGATTTGAATGATGAAATAGGGGTATTCAAAACTGAGAATGCTTTAGAACTGGAAATGTGATTTGAAAATGCTCCTAGGTAGTACTTTACAGAAAGAGGGTAATGCACATCTCTATAGTTTTGATCCTACTTAGATCTATGACTTGTAAATTTTTGGGTTTGTCACTTATCTGAATCTCTTCATTAATCTCTGTCAGTCACTATTGATCACACTATAGGGGCCACAAAATGCTCTTCTCAATCTTTCAAAGTATAACTATGTATGATAATTCCTAAAAAAGAAACATTAATTAGGTCAGTGGGCATACCCATGTAATTTCGACATTGGTACTTGTCCAAAGAGGCCTCAAACCACACGTCATTCTCCACCTAACATGTGATATCTAGTTGTAGTGCAATCAAATTTGACATCCTTCCTTTGACAAATCTTGACTCGAGTTTCTCTCTTGAAAATCTACTTGAGTGGCCGACTTTAAATGCTTTCAAATGTGGGAATCACCCCATAGACCTAGTGTGAATCTTTGGATTGTAGATGGTGTTTCCTAAAGAATGTGTAGAGGTATTTGTGGAGTGTAGGGAGATTTAGGTGTCATTTGTACTATGTTTTTCAATAGGAGTCCATAAAAGTGCTAGCTACTAAATGAGGTGATTTTATTATGCAGATTGTCCAAGGTCCAAGGAAAACCTAATCAAATTTTAACTATGGGTATACGCATGAATGGAGTTATAATAAGTGAATAGGAAGTTACATAACACAAAAGTATGGATACACACATAAAAGAGTTGGCATGTAAGATACTTGCAAAGAAGGTGTGAAGAATAAGGTGTGGGAATGCGGATAGAATTTTGGTAGCCGGATGGAGCTTGACCTACCTTAGCAGGATGGAGGCACTCAAATATTTTAAGAAGGACAAAAATCCCATAAATAAAGCTTGACAAAAATTTGAGGTGGAACTCGGGTAAAAGAGCGCACAATGTAAGAAAATCGAGGCATGGAGAAGGAACATGAGAAACAAACATGTTCGAGTTCACCATTTCAAGGTTATAAGGCCCAAGTAATGATGGTTAGTAGTCCCAAGTATGGAGGGTTGGCCATATGTGGAAGGATGTTAAAAATGGATAAAGAGCTAGAGTTAAAATTGTAAATTATGCTTGTAGAAACACAAAATTCTAGTCTATGTTGGGTCTATAGGAAATACACCCCTTAATATGTAGAAGCTACATGTAAATGTTTGTCATAGATCCATTTTAGAGTGGCTACATTGAAAATGCCGTAAATGACTTTAAAGAAATATAAGAATTTTTTTATTTTATTCCACCATTTTAGAATCTGTAAGTGGGAAGGATCTTCCAAGTTTGACCCGCTCATCCTCGAGTGGTATCAAAGTTGGTTCCTTTCTACAAAATAGAGAGGAATTGAAATAGATGACAAATCACCGAAAGAAAGATAGTTTAGAAGTTTTTTTTCTCCATCATGAAGAAAAGGTTGGTAGAGAACATAAGGAAATATCCTAGAGTTTCGAGACAGAGGAGTTAATGATATTTCAAAAGAAGGAAATATGCCGCCAATAAGAAGGATCTATTAATATGTAGCACTCATGAAAATGTTGGGGATAGTGATGGAGGATCTTAGCGGTGTCGAGACTAGACTAGAGGATGAAGTGAAAGACTACCAAAGGAGACAAGGTATTGTGGTAAAAATCAACCAAATGATGGAGATGAAAGACTCGGCGTGGTGACTAGAGTGTAAGGAATACCGCATAAAGAGAGCACCAGTGAACACTAAAGAGAAGAAAAAGTGTGTGTTAAAGCTTAAATAAATATTTATCAAGTAAAGCACAAGAGCAATGAGAAGGAATGTGCGGGAGTAGCGCCATAGAATGCACAAGACCAAGTACATGGAGAGAGCTCAATAGATGAGCAAGGGGTGAAAGGACTTTCCCAAGAGTGAATGATAATGTGTAAGAGTATTTTACCCTGGAAGGAGGCTTCCCAAGAGAAGAAGATGGTTGTTACGTAACATGAGCATGTTGAAGATTGTGTGAGACCACGGATAGAGGTGGATGGGAGGAGAGGAGAGATTGTGTAACCAAATGAATAATGGAACGTAGAGATGAATGTAACAACTAGGGGACAAAAGGACTAAATGGTCATGGGATACCATGCACACATAACGTGACTTGATATCATAGTTATAGGACATAAATAAAGAATGGCATAAAGAATGCAGAGTCCAAGGAGTGGACTAGAGGGATACACAACTAAAGAATGAAGAGCGCAAAAGATAGTGTGTCCCAAAAGGAGGACCAAAGTGTGTAAATGATTTCATAGAAGAACATGTTCCAAAGGAACAATAGATGGGGTGCACAGCTTAAGTGTCTAAAAAGATACCCTAACAAAGATACAAATCACAAATGATTACATGAGAAGAAGAACTCTAAGAAGAGGAGTTAAGGACCGTAGAGGAAAATATGTCTCGCATTGATGGGAATACCATTACAAAGGAATAAAATGTGTAAAAGGAGGGAGTTAACTTGGAGGTAATAAAATTAGAGAAACCTACAACAGAGGTTGCTAGTGTGCACATGAAAAAGAGTACAATGAACAAGGAAGAGGCTCGTGAATGTCACAAGGAAGTGGAGCGTGTAGAAGAGAAAACGAGAGAAGATGAGTGTAACCAATCAAGGGATTACATGAATAAAGAGAGGTTATGATTCAAATAATCATGCAACCACAACCATTCCATTGTGTTATGATCAAGAAAATGTCATAAACTTGTCAAACTTGCAAAATTGTTCTTCACTTTCCTAGCCAAGAAACCTTCACAAAATATGTAATTCTAGGATTAAAAACCTAATTTGGATTAATCAATAATTTAAACATGCTTCTCATCCCCAAACCATGTCATTCCAATAATCAAATGGATAACATCATGCAACCACAACCATTCCATTGTGTTAGGATCAAGAAAATATCATAAACTTGTCAAAATTGAAAAATTGCTCTTCTTTCCTAGCCAATAAACCTTCACAAAATATGCACTTCGGGATTAAAATCCTAATTTGGCTTAATCAATCATTTCATCATTTCTATTATCCCCAAACCATGTTATTCCAACAATCAAACATGTTAAAAATAATCGGAACCTTAATTTATCTTATCTCTCTCCAAACTGGCCTTTGAACTTCTTAAGTCAAGGTTGGAAGTGAAAATTCGTTGGGAACAATCTAAAAATCCCCAAAACAAAATAAGACTTGATATAGCAACCCATTTTCCTCCAATAGGTTACACACCAAATTTTATTCAACTCTAACTTCTATCCCTCCTCTCAATTATCACTTAGAAAATTACCTTATCATTGTCAACTACGCTTCTTCTAAAACTCACATAATTCTCTCTTGATTGGAAACGTTTTAATACTTACTCCTTGATTCCTAATATAGGATCAACATATATTGCTTCTTCAAAGTTTTATTTTTAGAAAAATTAGTTAAGTCCTTCAAATCTCTGATCTTCTTAAACATTGTACTCTAAATACCTTGATACAGCTTTTAGTACTATGATTGTTATCCACATCTGGTCACTATGTAATTTTCATGAGATGATTCCTTTTAGACATGATTTATAACTCTATCCGATGTTATATACAGGTTTGTAGATCTTGAATTCATGCATTGTCCTTTAAAACCAATTTCCATCCACCCTAGGTTTCTAAAATCCCTCCTACAGCACATTGTTCTACACATGCAAAGAAAGGATCTTCTTGGATATTCAACCTCTTATACATGTGTATATAGGTTTTATAATATATGTAGATCCTTACCTTTCAATATTAGTCCTTGAGTATACTTGTAATGCCCTTATTTTTCATTTTTGACCAAACCCTAGGTAGGGTTTTAATTGAACCCAAGAGGCTTGATTTAAAGTTTCAATACCTTTACTCACGTTTTTCAAAGGTGTTGTTTCTTTCCAAATGAATATCAACCTTTATTACACCCTTCCTAATCATCAACATGCAAATATTATACTCCTTTTGGCACTGTAATGTGCTTCTCATAAAACTACGTGTTCTAAAAGACTGGGACAGGGCACCAAAGTGAACTAGAGAAAAGAACTGGTGAATGCATTCCTTAAAGCAATGTAAAAGAGGTTTAATAACTTTACCAATGATGGGAGATATCCTTTCAATAATATTCTCAATTTGTCTTGACCACACTCAACCATACATGTGCTTCTAGCTCATCAAAACTATGTATGACTAGAAAAAAACACAATAAAGAGTTTCAAGGGAGCTTGTACTTCACCTTCTTTCGAGAATATCCTCTAAAATAAGTTTTAATTTCTTCTTATCAATTCCTTGTACCTACTTTGATTGTTTACACACAATGTAAAAATGAATCACTCAAATACTTGTTAAAATAGTGACCAATCACGAAATTTTGCAACCTTCTCATGGAAAACAAAGTCTTTCCTTTCAAAAGGGAATTCATCAATCATTCAAACAAGATTAAATCTCACTTCAAGATGTTGTAAACCTAAGTATATCATTCTAACCAACAAGAAAGCACTAAAATTACTTCAAAATATAGTCAACATACAATATAAATCATACAAATCTGAGCTCCTTATTCAATTTCAAAATATTCATACAAATTCTAGTTTTTCCGTAGCTATTCACATGAGCATCATACCCATCCAATGAGTAGTTGACTTCACTTCATGCAAGTTTCACTTCATATAAACACTATATTTTAACCTTAACTAACTCTTGTTTGCCTAACTTGACTCAAAACCATATAATAGACCTTTCTTTTCCTTTAGTTACATAACTTGCTCCTTTCATACACATTAGGAGTCTTATTAACGTGACTAAATTCAAATCACCGACACTCAAACACATAAGACCACAAAACACATTATAAACAAGCCCACAATGACTTAGAGTAACACACAATTTTAAAATACATCTTTTGGAGGGAAAGGCCATTATTAGAATTTTTAATACTTGACTCACCCACATAACCCGACATGAACTTAAATGACGCTTTTGACTTATAGACCTCTTAGAACTATTAAGACACCTCACAAATGTAAATTGATCCAACACAACAAAACTTGCACCTTAGAGAGACATGCTCTTGCATCAGGTTGTCTGAAGGAAGTAAAAAATAACATATGGAAGAGTGTACAGGAGAAGATGAGTGTAAAAGAGAATCACCCCAAAGGTAATTCAAAAATGAGAAGTTAGAGGAGATTACAAGAGTGCACAATGTAAAAGGCATACATGCAAAAGAATGTGTGAGTGAAGAAGGGCGTGATAGTAGTATAGGGACACCACAGAAAGATATGGAGGTTACCTCTATGAGCAACAAAGAAAGAAGGAGAGCATTGTAAATGGGATCCGGAAGTTCTAGTAATTAAAGGCACAAAAGGGAAATACAAAGGAAAATAAAAGAGGCATGAAGAAATTTATGCAAAGCAAGAGGGAATGAGGAAGTTCCCTACAACCACCCATAGGAATTACAATGAATAGATGCGAGTTCAACCAAAAGTGAAGGGGTCAATAGAAGTGTGTAAGGATGAAGTAACACCAAATAAGATAAGAAGATGTCAAGACGACCATAAAGATAAGAAGAAGATGTGGATGATCCCGTTAAAGGATATCAAGCATGATAAAAGAGACTACAAAGAATAAATGTGCAATGTGGAGCATACAAGGAGAAAGGCATGCTATGAAGAGAAACCCTAGATAGAGAAAGGTGAAGAAAGGGATGAAGACCAAATGGGAAGTGGTCAAGGATAGGCCTAAGCCCATGAATACACGGATAGATGGATGTGTAAAGGAGAAAAGTTGTGCAAATAATAACGCAAAATGATAATACATAAAGGGAGAATGTGGATGGACAACAAGTCACGTAAGAAAGGAAACAAAAGGAAGAAAGGAGATAAATTTCACAAGATTAGAGCACAAAATAGGAGCCCATGAACAGAAAAGGGGCATGCAGGGAGAAGGTTGTGGAAAGGAAGTGTCGCGGACAAAGGAATAGAGGAAGTGTACAAAGTGAAGAAGTGCAGAGGAGAGAAGTCATAGTGAGAAGGTGACAAGAGAATATGAGGAAGAGAAGAGTAGAAAAGAAGAGAAGACTGCACAAAAGAAATTGTTATCCATATTTTGTACCCTTGTAAACTGGACAACCAAATGGACAGATTGTTAACATTTGATGGAAGAAATTGTTTTTAAATCTTTGCGGCGAGCTAAAGAAATGTGGCAAAGGTCTAATCCATTTGGATGTAGCATAAAGAAAGTGTTACTCGTCGATAATAAAAATAGTGTTACCGACCGGTAATCGAGGAAAACTCACCACAACAGAACAATTGTTACCTTCCGTAGGAAAGTACAAACGCGTTACCGACAACAAGATACAACTGGCACGGCCGGTAACGTAAACATAATTGTGTTACCAATCGAGACAATAAGATGATAGCTTCTTGGAAGCACCACGATATATGTACGGCCATTACCGGATGACAACAACAAAAGATGTTATCGGCCGGTAATAAAACTAGCTCAATGACAACATCCGGGCAAACTTATTCCCTTCAAAATATGAAAAAATGTTACCGACCGAAAACATGAAAAAATGTTACCAACCGACAATAGAAATGATGTAATCAGCCAACTACAAGAATCTCGAAGACAAACCTTGGATTAGGTGAGGTAGGTGGGTGAAAAGATAGCTCAACAACTAGTTTTAATGAAGTATGGTACCCATGTCTTCTTCTACCAGAAAATTACCCTCGGGAAGTGGATTTGCATGGCTTCCCATGCCTGTTTAATGAAGTAGGTTGGTTGGTGAAGCAATTTCGAGGTTCTTTGCTCTATATATTGTAAAATTTACCTCATTTTGAGGGGATTCATTCTTATTTTCAAAAGAACTATGTCAAAATTGTTCCATAGCTATTTTCATCTAAAGGCCTCGAATTCGGGCTTATTGTAAAAGTATTTTGCCTTGTGCCCATATTTTAATGGATTGTACATTTCGAGCTATAAATTGGTATTTTGTGGCTTTTCTTGCCCTAATTCAAGTTGTATTGCATCTTTTTCCTTCCATTATGTTTGCAGGTATATTGTGCATGTTTATATCTCTTTGCAAGACCTTTAATTTGTTGTGCTTTATGAATCTAGGGAACTGAATATTGTTTTAGCTTGTGGTGCTTCTACTCACCCTCTCTCACTTTGTTTACTCCCTATTTTTCACTCACTCAGAGTGTCTCACTCCCTTTCTTGGTGCATCACCTTCCCTTAGAGTAGGTTTACTTTTATGTATTATTCTATCCATGTCTCCTTAGAAAGCATTAGGGTAGGATTAGTTTAATTTTCCATTCTCTGCACTTTGGATAAGTTGGCACTAGGTTAGGAGAAGAATCTGGATTTCTCCAGAGGATTATCCTACTTGCAACATCCCACACTGTAGGATAATCCCATGTTATGCAGGTTACATTGATTGCCTCACACACAAATCCCTAGCAATCAAAGGTGATGTAATTGTGTATAAATAGTTTTGGCACGCCCGTGAGAAGGAAGTCAATATTTCTAGATTTATCAAGATTAGATGTGCATCTTGGTGAATTTATGGCCTTTGGAAGCTTTGAATAAAGACATCCGGAGACTCCCAGACCAGGGTCTCATTGGTTTCAAAAGTATTAGTGGCCCAAGTACATAAGAACGATTCAAACTCGCCCAAAGTTGGAGAAGAAGGTGTATTTTAAAACATGCAGTTATCACCAAGAAAAGCAAGGAGATGAAGAAGAGTACAAAGGTCTCCATATCCGCCAAATAGGAAATTGTCCACACCTCCACTTGGTAGGCCATTCCTTCAATCAACCAGGGTTCTCAAGTGCCAATCAACATGGTGCACCACCACCACCACCACAGGGACCACCGAATCCCTATGTCCTCTTCACAGGCAGTAGTCCACTTTCCCTCAATACCGAAAACCCTATCCCGGTTACAGCATTAAAACATATTCCCTACTTCACGGGGGAGAACCACATAAATTCCGCTGACCATATTTAGGATATTGAGAATATCTATACCATTCATGAGATCAATGAAGTGGATGTTGCAGTTAAATTGTTGGCTTCCTCATTCAAAAGAAAGGCCTCGCAGTGGTTCAGGAGGTTATCAACGGGGTCCATTACAAAATGGGATCAAATATGTAGAGCCCTCTGCAACCAGTTTGGAGAAAGAGGAGATAATATGTCCCTATTAGAGTAGCTGACTACGATCAAGAGGGCCCACAATGAACAAATGGCAGACTTTACTTTTTTATTTAAGCGGACATGGGACTGGATCGCGATTCTCGTAAGGTCGGTTCTTTGAAGGTGCATTTCTCTATTTCCTTAAAGCTTTAAATTCTGATATATCTGTTATGATACAATATATGGGAGGGATAACCTTACTAGATGCTTATGACATGGCTATTAGAGCTGAGAATTGTCTAATCCAAGTCGGTAAACTAGCACCTAGGCCACATATGTCCCTATATCCAAAATTGGGAAACCCCTCTACTAGTCAAGCACCTAAAATAGCCCCCATTCTAGCTCCTAGAAATCAAAGCAATAGTGAAGCCTCCACTTCTTCTAGTACTTCCAAGGAACTCCAGGAATTCATGAAGCAATCGCAAACTTTTGGGAATGAGTTAGTGGCCATCAAGAGGAAACAGGCCCAAAATTTTAGACATTATCAGCCTCAAGCTCAACCAAATAGGCCTTCATATTAGCCTAATAGACCTCTTGTTCAAGTTGCAAAAAAAAAATCAAGCACAACCTCCAATTGCCAAACCATTTAAGCCATACAATATTAATGCACCTTTACAATCCCAAGCCTTGGTTCCAGACAAAATAACATTGCATAGGAATATGAAAGGTGCTTTCCTTTTGGTCAACCTCACAATCAAGCAACATGTTTCAATGGTATGCTAAACGAGACCTTGATGGTACAAACTATTGGTGTGCCTCAAGAGACAAGTCAAGAAGAAAATCAATTGCAAGCAGCTACTCAAGAGGTGCCTTTAAGTGAGACCACACTTGTGAATTAGCAATCAGAGGATTTTAGTGGTATAAAGCAGGTCTCATTTTCGGGGATAGTAGCCAACATAAGATCTAATAAAAGGAACATAGAGGAGGAGGGGCAATCATCTAACCCAGCTGCTTCTCAGCCTACTCTCACACAACAGGGAGTCAGTCAGATTAAATGTTGCTCCTAATGTAGAAAAACAACCAAAGACGGCTCATTGTACCAACCCCAATGTGCAAAATCACCAGTGGTTCCAGCTTCAATTACTCATGGACTAGTCCAAATGCCAGAAAAGGTCATGCCTATCAAGGGACAACAAAAGGAAAACACGCCCCCATTCACTATTATCGATCAAATGAAGAAGACCAATGTCAGCATTTCTATATGGGAATCATTGGCAATTCCAGGGCAGCGAGATTTATTGTAAACAACTATGGTCAATTGGTCCCCTTCTAATGAGCCATCCAATTAATCAGGAGAGGATTCTTACTAACACTGTGCAACAAGCAGAAGGTCATCCAGCCAAGAATGTGAAGGCTCCACCGTTCTATGTCTCACTAATTGTTAGTGATAAATTAGTGCACAATTATATGATCGACTCAAGGGCGACAAGTTTAGTAATGCCAAAGCAAATCACAAATAAATTTGGCTTGAAATATGAGCCAATATTGAGGGGAGTAGTGCAATTGGATGGAGCAACAGTAGGGACAGTTGGAGTGATCAAGGAACTGATCCTTACACTCCATGCTTGTGCAAATTTCAAAATTTTACAAGATGTATCAATGATTAATGTGCCACCACTATTTGCTTTAGGCCTTTCAAGGGACTTTACGACCAATATCGGCGGTACTTGTTTGCGATTGGTCACACACTTTGCTTACGACAAGGTATGGAGGTAAGGTCACTATCATATCGTAACTAATCACACCTTTTCACATTTAACCCCATATACCAAGCCCAATAAATGCTAATTGTGAAGTATTTGAACGGGAAGATTGTTTAGATGCCTATGAACTAGACACCAAGGTTGGGACTATTCTTGATCTAACACTTGATGAGTGGGCCAAAAATGGCGGTGGCTATGACCCATATAGGGAGATGGAAGAAGTTGAGTTAGGCGTTTCTTGTCTACACGATGAGAACCTACCCACCCCCACCTCATAAAACCATAAAATTAGGATGTTAATGGAGTGTGGCGGATGTTCTTTGATGGTTCAAGGAGTAGGCAAGGTGTTGGAGGAGGTGCAATGCTCTTATCACCACAAGGTGTGAAGTACTACTCCGCCTTCCATTTTATGTTTGCTTGTTTAAATAATGCAACCGAGTATGAAGCCTTCATCCATGGATTGCGTTGGGCAAGAAAGAGCAGATAAAAAACTTGCAAGTGTTTTGGAATAGTGAGTTAATTGTCAACCAGGTTAGAGGATAACATGTTGTTAAGAATGATCTACTCAAAGCCTACAAGCATCAGGTATGGGATCAAATTGAAGACCTTGAAGAATTCAATATTCAAGCCATGCCGAGGAAGAATAAAAAGGTCACGAAAAGCTTACGGATATTGGAGCAACATTTGATGTGGTCGATAGTATCAAGAGAGATCAAGCTCAACCCCATATCAAGGTGCTTATAAGGTCAATTGTCGAGATAATAACACAAGCTGGGAAGTGTTTGTGAATGATCAACATATCATTACTTTCTTGCATGAAGAAGCTGAATTCCCACCTAAAAATCAAGAGAAGCTAGAGCAGCGATGAGATGGGGGATCAAGTGGTGCAGCTGCAAATGAACAAGTTGCCTAAGGGGTTAGTGACTCTAGAGTCAATATTTAACCCAAATGATCAATTCTGAAAAGATAAGGCCAACATTCAAGTCAAAAGGGAGGACACAGAGCCTATTTCAGTGGGAGAAGGTAAAGTACTCCAAATTTGTAGGGTGATCATGGATCAAGAAAAATATGAATTCATACAACTTTGCCAAGATTTCACGGATGTCTTCGCTTGGAGCTATGAGGATTTGAAGGTATTTAATCCTAAGTTGGAACATCACACGATTGAACTATATCCGGGAACTAAACTCATCGGGAAGAAGCAAAGGCCAGTCAATCCTCATAAAGAGCCTCTCATGAAGAAGGAGTTGAACAATCTCATTGAGATGAGCATCATTTTACCGATCAAGCACTCAAGTTGGGTTGAAAATATAGTGTCGGCCAGGAAAAGGAATGGGAAAATTAGGTTGTGTGTGGATTTTTGAGATTTAAACAGGGCATTCCTCAATGACCACTACTCACTTCCTTCTATGGAGAAGATACTCAAGTAGTGGTTGGTTCTAAAATATTTTCCCTCTTAGATGGATATTCCTGCTACAATCAAATCATGGTGAAGGAGGAAGATCAATATAAAACAACTTTCACCACAAATGGAGCACTTATGCCTATAAGAAGATGTCATTTGGGATATTAAACGCCAGAGCAATTTTAGAGAGCTATGGATATGGCAATTAAAAGGTTGATAAACAAGATAGTGTGTGTTTACCTTGATAATATCGATTGTTTTCCAAGAGTTCGACAAGTCACCTTCACCAACTCAGAAAGTGTTCAAAAGATGCAAGAGATTTGGAATGTCTTTGAATCCGAAGAAGTGCATATTCCTAGCTCATGAAGGGAAGCTCTTAGGCCACATTGTGTCTAAAGAAGGGTTGTACATTGTTCCAAAGAGAGTAGAAGCCATTTAAACATTGTCATTGCCTAGTCGTAAGAAGGCTCTCAAAAGCTTCTTGGGGAAAATTAATTTTTTTAAAAGGTTTGTTCCTAACTTTGCTAATCTTATCAAGCCCCTAACATTGATGTTGAAGAAGAGCATGGATTTCAATTGGACTGTGAAGGAAAACAAATCTTTGAAGCTATAAAGCAAGCCATTGCACAGGCTCCAACGCTCATAAATCCATATTTTTCAAAGGACTTCATTCTCTATTATTTTGGTGGCACACATGTAATATTTTCCATACTAGTATAGCTAAATCAAGAAGGACAGAACAACCTATTGCATTCTTCAACCAAGTCCTTGTGGACTATGAGGTAAGATATTCATTCATTGAGAAGCAAGTCCTTGCTTTGTCATTAGAAATTTGAAGAAATTCAAGCATTTAGTGTCAAATAATAGGAGTCATCTACTAGTCACACATGTTAGTATAAAAGAATTCATTTTACACAAGGATCTCAATGAAAAAGAGATGGTGAATGACCAAGGTCATGGAATATGACATTGATATTAAGATGACCAAGCTAGTTAGGGGCAAGGGATTATGTGAATAGTTAGCCTCCCGACAACATGATGTGTCAGCCGGTAGAGAAGAGGTTATTTTGGTGTTACAAGATGATCAAGAGTAATCAGTCAATGCCTCACCTGATCCTTCTTGGAATCAGGATATAGTCCATTTCCTCTAAACATGTCAATGTCCTCAAGGGCTGAGCAAGGCCAAAATAAGGTATTTCAGGTTTCATTGTATTTCATTTGTATTGGTTGATGGCATCTTATTCAAGAAATATGTCAATGGTGTCCTCCAAAATTTTATCAAGATAGATCAGATAGATAAGGTGTTACATGAGTTCCATGATGGAGAAATAGGAGGCCATTTTTCCACAAAGGTGACAACTCTTAGAATTATAAAGGCGGAGTATTATTGGCCTAACCTCTTTAATGATTGCTACGCATGGATTAGGAAGTGTAAAAGTGTGCCTTCTTCGTAGGCAAAGAGAGGTTAGCAACGCTTCCACTCCACACCATTTCAAGATAAATGAACCATTCGTGCAATGGGGACTAGATTTCATTGGGATTATTAATCCAAATTCTATCTTAAGTCACAAGTGGATCCTCATAGCCACAAATTATTCCACCAAGTGGACGGAGGCCATTGCACTCAAGAAAGCAAATGAGGCCAAAGCATCTTGGATTTTTATGAAAGGATTGTCGTAAGATTCGATTCCCACCAAAATCGTATCGATAATGCTCTAGCAGACCTAGGTTCCAAGATCATAGAGTGGGCAGTCAAAAATAGAATATATTTGAGTAACTCATCAAATTATTACCCACAGGGTAACGGGCAGGTAGAATCCACAAATAAAAATCTTTTGAAGATCATAAGGAGAACTCTAGACGAGAACCAGAGAACTTGGCACACCAAGTTGAAATCAGCCTTATGGGCTGATAGGATTACTCCTAAGAAGTCAACAAGTAACTCCCTTTCAGGTTAGTCTATGGAGGGAGGCAAGGCTACCTATATCCCTTGATTTTCTCGTATTGGAGCTCATGAAGCAGCTAGAACTATCTGAAATTGAACCCATGGAATCAAGATATTCAGAGCTCATAGAGTTAGAGGAGCCGACGAACCAACTCATCCACATCATTGATAAGGAAAAAGCGTTGATCAACGGATGCTTTGACAAAAGGGAAAAGCCTAGAAACTTCCAAGAGGGAGACTTGGTCCTAAAATGGGATGCAGACAGAGAAAAACCATGAAGGCAATCCAAGTTTAATGCAATATGGAGTGGCACTTATATGATTTTAGGCTGCAAAGAAAACAATGTTTTCCAGCTATCAAGGTTGGAAAGAGAAGAACTGCAGATTCCAGTCAATGGAATTTATCTCAAGCATTGTTATTGAGTGAAATATCCTTCTTGTACATATTAGATGAGAGTTTGTAATTATTCCAAGTCCTTTTAGCACATTGCTTTGTTTTAGTTTAGGTTTGATTTGTAATAAGTGTTTGTGCACTCTTTGCATATTCCATTTGGGATGTGTATGATTTTGTATCTTTGTACATAGTTATGCATTTGTTTCTCATGCACTTTCTAGTTCTAGGCAAAGTTTGGAAATGGGACAATCAATCTCCACCCATGGTTTAAAGCGTGGATGAGCCCCAACATTGTCGAAAATTTGATGGGTGGATTCACAAGTGTTAGACAAGTTTCAGCAATCAAAGTGACTTCATACCCAATGGACACAAAGAAGGTCACCGGTCTTTTATATCTAGCAGCGAGATCCACCCGCAAGTCACCAATTTTCATCCATATTTTGCACCCGCAAAATAGACAACCATCACTCTCTTCTTGGTGCATCACCTTCCCTTAGAGTAGGTTTACTTTTATGCATTCTTCTATCCTTGTCTCCTTGAAAAGCATTAGGGTAGGATTTGTTTAGTTTTCCACTCTCTGCACTTTTGAGAAGTTAGCACTAGGTTACGAAAATAATCCAGTTTTCTCTGGAGGATTATCCTTCTTCATGAACATCCCACACTACAGATAATCCCATGATATGCAGTTACACTGATTACCTCACACAAAAATCACTAGCAATCAAGGGTGCCACAATTTTGCATTAACTAAAACACATAAAAGAATAACGCCTAGAGATAAAGTGGGAAAATAGAAACAAATCCTGAAGGCTTTAGGAAGAGGTGCATGGAAAAGGGTGAGCATAGAATCGCACAAGAGAGAGTTGGAGGTGAGTGGAGACTCAAAGCGAAGGCTCATGGGAGAAGCATTAGAAGGAGGAGGATGGTTACAAGGAAGACTTGCTCGAAATAAGGATAATAACAAGAGAATAATTGTGAAGGATCAAGTAGAGAGATACATTTGGAGGAGGAGGTTAGGCTATGGTGGGAAGAAGCTCAAAAGTATGTGTAGGATAGCAGAGAGAAGTCACAAGAAGGTGACAAGGGACTGGAAGAGACATTAAAAGAACCCCAAGACAAGGAATAGGTTCAAAGGAAAAAGGAACCAAAATTGTCAACCTCAATAGTTTGAGGGATGGTTCTACCACTCACTTAGTCTACTTAAGGAAGACCTAAAATTTTAAGTACCTTGGGAGTTTAATGTAGGAGCATCCAAGGTCTAAGGAAATCGTGATCAAAGTTTTCCTAAGTATAGGTGTGCAAAAGAATAGAGGCGTGAGGAGTGAAGAGGATGGTATAGCTCACGAAGTATGGATACATGTGGACAAGATTTGGCCTGTGAGATAATTTTGGAGTAGGTGTGAATACTTGAGGCGCATCGATACACGTAGGATTTTAGTAGTCGGATGGAGCTTGACCTAGCTTGACAAGATGGAGGTGCACAAGGATTTTGAGAATGTCTAGAATCTCGGAGATAGTGCACAAAATAAATATAGAGGAAATTAGGTAAAAGAGAACATGGTAGAATAAAATCAAGGTATGGTGAAGGATCATGAGAAAAAGGGTGTGTTGTGAGATGAGTAGTTGACAAATAAGATAGGGATGTCGGGAGATGTATGACATGTATGATTACTAGTTTAAATGTTAGAAGAGCCAACAACTATATTAACGTGGCACAAGAAGAGGAACAGAAAATAAAAGTATTAAAGGAGCATAAAAATTCAAATTTGAATCTGAGTGAGAGAATCTATAAGCATCCAGAAGGAGCTAGCCTGCTTGAAAAGATATTTCAAATGAGGAGAGAGAAGAGGGAAAAGAGTATGGTGTGTAACTATAAGAGGTGTTCAAGTGCACCATTTTAGTGTTAAAAGGCCCAAGTCTAAAGGGTTGGCCAAGTGTGGACGGCTTCTTAAAGCGAACAAGGAGCCGAGAGATAAGATAGTTATTAATGCTTGTAAGTATAAAGTCCAGACTAGGTTAGGTCAATTGGGAAGACACCACTTAGTATTTGAATGCTCCATGTAAATGTTTGTGATAGATCCATTTGAGAGTAGGTTCATTGTAAATGTTGTAAAGGCCTTTGAAGAATTATAAGGAAACCTTTGATTTTCATTCCAATGTGTTGGACTCTGCAAACTGACAGGATCTTCCAATTCCGACCCACCCCTCATCAATTTCACTTTCTTATAAATGCTTACAGAGGTGATTTAAGTTACAAAGGCAGACTAAAGAGGAGTAAATGACCCAAAGAATAATGTGCAACCAAAATTTCTGGACCAGGTGAGAATGTTCAAAACCGTACACTAGGTTCGAGGATCGTATGAACATTCCTACCCCTGTTGTATGTTTTTGAACCTATAGGGGAAATATTCACCGTGAAGTTTGGAAGATAACACGTGGATTTTCTAAATAAATTTTATGCATTAAATTCTTAAAAATTGTCGATAGATGAGCTTGTATGATCAAGGAAGCTATACAAGAGACCTATAGATGAACCATATGAGAGTGGGTAAAGTGCACTTATTTGAACAGGAGAGCAATATCAATATTAATAGTGTCAAAGAGTAGAATTACCGAATTTGAGCGTATATATCTGCCCCCATTTAAGTATGAAATAAAATCACATCCTTAGAAGAAAAGATACATGACTCGTATATACACACTTTGTCTTTGCTCGAATTTATTTTACAATATCTCGTTGTATTGGTGTTGGCATGCTCCATGATGAAACATGCAACACATAGTGTAGTCAATGTCCATGATACATAATTGAAATCTAGTTCAAATGTAAAGATGCAATGTAAATGAAACTTGAAGCTATAGATAATGAAATAAAGAGATGCAAAACATAGAAGCAATACACATTTTTGTGTTGTACGAGGAATTGTTTCCCATTTTACTTATACTTGGAGATTTGGATTGTTGAACTTTATTAAAGGATTAGGGGTGATCAGTCCCCAATTATTCTCGAGGAGATGCCAAAATATTGGATGTATGGAACCCAACACACGAATATCGAAGAGAGAGAAGAAGAATGAGGATCCATAGCACCCTAAGTGAAGGAATAAGACCTTGTATCAAAGTCATTCAACAACTTTGATATCTTCCCCTTTAAGTATAAGAGGAGAGGAAGGACTACCTACAAAGAACTTAGCTACTTCAATACCTTCCATGACCCCACAGACCACATTGATTTTTTTATTTAAAACGCTTTTGACCGGAGCTTAAAACCGGAGGATTGGAGGGACCCCACCCAATACAAAGGAAAAAAACATGAAGAACGAACAATAGAAAATACCCACAAACCACCGAAGACATGACGACCACAAATATTGCCATGCTCGTCATGCAATACCACAACCAAGACCGACCGGCCCCTCACGCATTACCACCTTGAATAGGGATTGTGCATAAGGGCACAAGAAGTAGGAGACGCATGAGAGTGACTGTAACACCAGGAAAAAAGGAAAGGCCTACTACCCCAAAAATGCAAAACTCGGCATGAAATGACAAAGATGTCCATGCAGAACCAACATCGACTAGACCAACTACAACACACGCGGACTGCCATAGGTAGCACGCATCCCAAAGGACCATACAACACAAAACCCTAACAACCGCAACAACCAAAATCACCTAAATAGTGAACACCCAAGCACTAACATAGGACTCAACATGGAAAATGACCAAAAAAGTGAATCCATGCACAAAACAACGCTGGGCACATAGCCCAACCCATAAAATCACCCATCGGTCCAAAACCGATGAATTCAAGACACTACCAACACTCGGCCTCTGCTCCAGAGAGCCAACAAAGAAAAGCAAAACCCAGCCACCGGCTAAACACTAACCACCACCAAAATCCTCTCATCAACTTATCGGGAGACCAACACACAACAACAGGGAGGAACAAACCACTCAATAAACCCTTGAAGACCTCCACAACCCAAACCGAATAAACAAGAACCACCTACGACCACGAAGAAAATGACCACCGAAATAAATCGAGCCACCGTAGAAAACAAACATGATCCGGAGAGGAGATTGACCAACGCTACGCCTAGCACAACCAAACCACACATAGCTAAAAAAACCTTAACTACCCAAATCGGTCATATCAGTCGACTCCCAATCACTGGAAAAATAAGCATACAAACTAAAATAGCTCCTCGAATATCATCCATTTCTTCCTAATGTGCCACTTAGGAAACCAAGCAAGAAGACCAACGGAATCAGGACCACCCCGTCCAATACGAAGCCGGACCAACCCACCTGACCCCGCAACCCAACCAAGGACTTCCTCATCCGCCAAAATGACCCATCATGGGCCGATTCAAAAATGCAGAGGAAATCCTCCGCTTCGGCCGCACCGGCTCGAGAGAAGGACCTTCTAGCAGAAACGTGGCCCCAAAAACGATCTGCTCCTTGAGGCCTTCAACGGGAACATAAACTGGAAGGTCTAGGGCAAGAAGGGGAGGCGGGGCCTGAAACGAACCTAACACCACAACAAGAGTCATCTCCTCCATTGCAACCCCATAAACCGATGAATCGTTATCGGGCTGGGACTCAACAACCATCCCAACCGATAGACGATGGAAGCAAGAATAAAACGTGTCGAATGAAGACGCCAGATCTTTGACTGAAAAGGAGCTATAGAAAGAGGGTTTTCGTCACAACTGATGACCGCCAAGAAAGCCTTCACATCCCGTCTGAGGAGGAACCCAACAAACCGATCGGCTTCTTCTAATAACCCTTTAGCCAAACTCTCCTCGAGCAAACCAGAGCACAACACTAGCCCTTTCATGCGCAGCTCGGCAAAGAAGGCACAAGCTAAGAGTATCCAGCCGAACCACCTCCATAAGCGCCTTCACCCTCTCCCACCGGCCAAATCCATTGCCGCCACAAGCCCTCAAGGCTTGCTTGATCCAAAACCCTAGCACCTTCCTCTCCTCAATCCTCATACTCCTCATCCCTCAACCTTAATCCTAGGCTAGACCCATAGACCACATTGTTGAAGATGAGTCTATGCCTAATTTTGAAAATTATGACACACATTATAAAAGAGAATAATTTTCCCAATACTCTCCTCCCTCAACCTTAATCCTAGGCTAGACCCATAGACCACATTGTTGAAGACGAGTCTACGCCTAATTTTGAAAATTATGACACACATTATAAAAGAGAATAATTTTCCCAATACTCTCCTCATGTCTTTGATCAGGTAGAAACCGCATAGAGGTGAAATGTGTTGAAATGTAGCCATATAAAGAAGACATATGCCCATAATATCCACAAACTGAATTTTGTGGAGGATAAGGAATGAAACATTTCGTGCCTCCTAAAATTGAGTCATCCGAGTATGAAATTGTGCGAAAACAATTTTCATGTAGGTGAAAATTTGAAATCGCTAAGAAAAATGTAGTAAATTCCCATGGGGAAAATCCATAGAAATGGGTTAGGAAACATCCATACATCTTGACCATACTATAAGTTTTTGACCTTATGCTTGTTTTGTTGAATTTCTATGTCTAATGTTATTTTGAGTAATTTTTACCTATTTCTACCTATGTCCTGAGCCCAAAAGTATGTTTGTGTCGGATGTAGTGTGTAGAATATACTCAAATTAATGCACCCTCTTTGATGTGTGTGTGATAAAGAGTTTGAGTGTATGACTCAAAAGAATAGATGTATAATAATGTCCGGTAAGTTTGATAATCTGTGTAGGAAAACACATGAAAGGTTGATGTGGTGGCCACTAAGAAGAACCTATACTTATAAAGAGGATGTGCATGGTAGAGACCATGGTGCACAACAAGAGAAATAAAGAAACAAGAATAATAGTAGCAACAATTTCAACAAAATAACTAATAGCATTAGAAGTAGTAGTGCGAAAATAGCGGTGAAAACAATGTCACATATAAATATTAGCACATGCAAACATGGGACACCCATAGTGTCGTAAGATAATCAAGGCCTTTAAGCTTGAACCAAGAGATGCAATTGTTGGGAATTTGTTAGTGCTTCATATTTTGTTATACCCGTGAATTAGTATTTAGAGTTATTTGTAACACATCCCTATTTATTAGGAGGTTGTTTGGTATTGGTTTGGCTATATAATAGCCATTGTAATAGCAGAGTGAAAATATAGTGTGTGAAAAAATATATTGCCTCTACCAAATTTTCATTTAGTACCGAGCGAAGTAAACTCGAATGAGAGTCTTTCGACATCAATTTATTTATTTACGTCGGCGATCATAGCATTCTCGACCATGACATATGTAGAGTCTCGCTACCCAAAGTGAACCTCATACAAAGTTTTATATCAACCTAACAAGCGATGGATTCATTGACCGATTTTGTGTGATTTGATCAAAAATTAGCAACGCGACCTTGACAGTGTTTTGGATTTGTTGGATGGTGGACATCAAACTTGACGGTGGACATCAAACACTGTGCATTTGGCCGCCATCCATGTCCGAAAATGGTGAATTTGTGGGAATTTATTATGTTCAATGACACATTCTTGAAGGATGAAGCTCCTGCAGTGACATGTACGTCTGCATTTTAAAAAAAATGGTGTGTGGGTTTTAAGCAATATAAAGTTAATATTCTGTGCTCTTTTTCTAACCAAAGCATTGACACATTCCACGTCTATTTCTTTGTTTAAGGTGTAGTTGTTAATGTCTTAGTATTGGCTTTCAATATTGTTTGATATTTTGGTAAACACCGTACATAAATTCATTGTTATAGAGTCAATCTGCAAATTAACAATGGTGGTGTCAATGTGTGGTATGCACTTTCATGCAAACATGGCAGCTATTATTTAGATTGTCCACTTGTCATTCTTACCATTTTCTACATGCCTTGTAAGGAGTTAACAACGATCGGTTGTTGTCTATTGGTGGTTTCATGCGAAAGAAAAAAATAAGTCATTCATATATTATACAATAAGTATCCATTCCCAAAGAATTAAAGTGGAGCCACCTCTCTAAGACACTCTTCGTGCTCAACTAGTTTTGTTTTTATTTTTTTCTTTATGAAGTGTTTTCAATAATCCGTATTGGTGTCATCTTTGCATGGTTGATAGTAGTTATCAAGGTTACTTTTTAAATAGTTAAGTCTTCAAAGTCGTCAAAATAATCATTTTTCTATCAGTTTGTCATCATAAAGTCATTTGTCAAAATTAGTGTCTCATCTAAATGGAAATTCCTCTAGAAAAGTTTAATGGCCTTAATTTCCACACTTGGAAAGTAAATATCCAGATGCAGTTGATGAACAAAAACCTTTGGAGGATAGTAGATGCAAAAGAACCAGCACCTACAGATCCAACCAAATTGGCAGAATGGGAAACGAAGGATGATAAAGCCAAAGCCATTGTTGGCCTTGCTATCTCAGATACTGAGTTACATTATGTTAATCTTGAGAAAACATCAAAGGAAATGTGGGATAATCTAGATAAATTGTTCGGATCCAAAGCATTCAATGCGAAGTTTTCTCTAAAACTCCAGTTGTTCAAACTCAAAATGAGTAAGTTACAATGTCCAGATCACATCAATGATTTACGGTCTCTCCTCTAACAAATGGTAGAAGTTAAGGCTCCAGTAGAAGATGAGGATGCAAAAGCTATTATGTTGAATAGTTTGCCTCCCAAATACGATAATCTTGTCTTCACACTCGATCGAGATGCCTTCCAACTATACGGAAGATATGATATCAGCTCTTCTATCTGAAGAAAAGAGAACCAAAGAAGACACAGATGAAGAAAAATCTCTATATAGTAGAAAGAAGCACAAGAACTTTTCCAAAAATGAAGGAGAAGTTGAATGCTTCTACTGCAAGAAAAAGGGCCATACCTCTACATATTACAAAGTTCGTGCTCGAGATGTACTAAGTGGAAAAATTGGCAATAAAGCCAATATAGCAACAAAATAATCATCGGGAGAAGAGGAACCTGAACCAAAGGAATGTGGATACACGTCGGAAGAAATTTTATACTAAGAAGTCTTTTCTTGGAGACTGGAGGATGGAGCCACATGAGGATGGAGGACATATAGCGTCCTCCCATCGATCGCCAATGACGGGCGGCTTCTGCTATGATGACATATGTGAGTGTGTGTTTATCTCGGTCTAATTTTTTAGAATAATGTGTTATCAACTTCACATTGTGCGAGGGAAAGGACACAATGTTTTTGTTTGATTTGATTAATATGTATGAATTCCAAAGTAATCACATGAAGGTGAAGACATGATGATAGTTCAAGTAGTACTACAAATCGTGATATGGTTTCGAGTAAACCATTGGAAAACCTCTTTTGTCTCGATTTTTGTTCAACGAATAGAAAACCATATCTCTGTCTCAGCTTGTTATAATCCAATAGAAAATCACACAACTCTCAATTTCTGGATATCCAATAGAAAACCATCTTTGTCTTGGTTTGTGATCAACCAATGGAAAATCACACCATCATGAAATTAGGTGCAGTGCAAAACGGTTGTTTTCCCCATGTTCGCATTAAGGGAGGGAATGTTGGGAATTTGTAAGTGCTTACATATTTTGTTATACCCGTGAATTAGTATCCCGGGTTATTTGTTGTAACACCTCCCTATTTATTAGGAGGTGGTTTTTTTATTCGTTTGGCTATATAATAGCCATTGTAATAAAGACAGATAGAAAATATAGTGTGTGAAATAATATATTGCCTCTACCAAATTTTCAGCAATGTCACACAAGAAAGTTATGATGCCACAAACATAGGACACCCACAATGTCGCAAGACAAATTAAACCCGTAGGCTAAAATCAAAGTAGCAAACAAATAACTACACACAACTACAAAACATGTACAAAAGACAAAAGTATTAGAATGTGATGAAATTTCATATCAAGTGATATATAAATATGTGAAAAAATAGTTCTTAATATTGTACAAGATACATGTGTTAGTCATGTTAGTTCAAAAGATAAAAATACACTATGTATATAATCAAACATAATGAGGAAGTGAAAAAGCTACTATAATGAAATAATAACACCTGGTTTGTGTGGAGGGATTCCCCCAAAAGAAGTATGTAAGGAACTATGATAGCTCCCATAATCATGTGTCAATATGTATGTCTTGCATCATGCTCAATATACCTTATGAACACATGTGTAAAGAAGAAAAATGTTATCTATCAAACTAGAAGGATAAAAAACATGTATAATGTAAAGTGCTAACAATGTATGCTAGAGAAATAGGTCCTAATTTTTGTATTTTTGAAAATATTTGAATGTTTTTGCTTTTTATCATTATTTCCATGTTTTTGTATTTTCTAGTGCATGGCTATGTACAAGAAAGAGGATAACATGAAATATATCGAAAGAGAACCTCTTGATGAGATGAATAAACCACCACAGATGATGGAGTCCTAGGCCTCATATGTGCTAAATAATCTGACTCAACTACCAATGGAATAGTGGTAGTAATATGTGCCAAAAAGAGTTTAGGAGAAGAACAATGTATAACAGTGCAACGACCAATATGTGATGTATGAGATTTCTATGTTGGACTAGAAGAAAGAAAACTCCTGAAAGATTGATAAAAGGATGTAGAGTGATGATGTGCACTAAAGGATTGATGGGGCATCCTATGAGAATATAAGCCACTAGAGACAATATGTGTGGATGAAGGGCTAGCCGGAGGTCGAGGAAGACTAGAGCTATGTGAATCAACATATGCAACCAAAGGCCTAGTAGAAGAACTAGAGCTATCTAAATCAATGAGTGAATCCAAGGACCTATGTATAGTAGTACTAGAAGTAGGGATAAATATTGTGGGAGAATGACTAGGAATGTGACTGGAAAGAGCCTCCAAGGGGATACCTCAATTAGTAATAACCCACTAATTATGAATGAACTTGATACACTTTGGTGAATAGTGATGGGATAGCCTTATGGGATAGCCTTAAGGCACATAACCAAGGGAGACCGAGATGTAAACTACTATAGCTAAGAGAATTGGCAACCAAAAATGAAACCAATGTGGTAATAAGACCAATCATGATAGGTAACATGATACTACGATAACAATGATTCGAATAATATGTAAGATTCGAATAGAGATACCTAGAGATTAAAGCAATGACCAAGAACACACATTATCTTTATTTTGTGGATTAACAAATACTCCATGTATAGGTACTTTATTAATAGAGACAATGTATCGAAAAGAAATGTGTCATATATATCAAATTCATCAAACTAATGCATGATGTAAAGGTGGTATGTGAGTAAAGGTGCAAATCATAACATCTAATGGATGATTGTAATATGGTGGTGGTGGTACCACATGATAAACATTATGAAACTCAAAAGTATTTGTATCAATTGTATGCTTAGGGAGTAAATCATTTAATATTTACAATTTAGAATTGTCATTTATTTGAGTAGAATATTCAATGGGCTCATCCTTTTCAATGACATTAGAGTCAATAACATCGTGAATAACATGATGAATCTTTATGCATTTTTCTTTAGAATGACCAATACATTGATGATAGTCATAATAGGATTTGGGATCAAAACTCTTATGTTAAGAGTTTCTCTCGTCAACCTCAGATGGTGGAGGGAAAGACACAAGATAGCACTCAAGTAATTGTTTTAGAAAAATATGGGGAACACATGGTAAATGTCTAAATTGTCATCATACGTGTGGCAACCGTAGCTAAGTAGGTTGATTACTATCACTAACAATGTCTTTAGAGGAATCCCTAGTATCGTAGTCTTGCCCTTAAATGTAGATTTTATTTGAAATTTAGCACTACATGTATTGGGAATGCTAGTAACATACTTGAGATTATTCATATGTAAAAACTTAGCCTCTCGCTCTTTTAGCGGATGACATAGATGGTCAAATGATCTAAATTTTTCAAACTTCAAATGATTTGTGTAAAAAGGTCTTGCAAGTCACTATCAATGAGGATATTATTCATGTTGTTAAGCATGGTCTGATAACGTAAGATATACTCATTGATATGTTCATCAGAGGCTTGGTGCAGCTTAGTTTTTTTGTACAAAAGAAACCTTATCCTTAACGTTGACAGAAAATTGTGCCCAAAAATGATTTTCCAATATAGGGAAAGAACACATAGAATGTGTGGAGAGATCCTTAAACCATTGCAATGCAAAGTTCTTAAGGCTCCTAGGGAACAACTTGGTAATCAAGATTTTATAAGAGGCATAATCGATACAAGGCAAATTAAATGGATTAAGATGTTTCGCGAGATCACCTTTGCCATCATAGATAGGAAGTTTAGGTACAAAAAAACAGGAGAAAAAGTATAAGAGGAAAATTTAGGAGCCATTGGATTATGTAGTAATTGAGAAGAGTCCATAGAATGAAGATATTTAATTAGACACAACTTGTTGCAATTTTAAGATGAGGCCATGAGGTTATGATACTTACGAGTAGAAGGGGAAAGCTCACTATGCTTAGTAGTTGGATTTGTGAGACGGAGCACTAGGACACAAAGGTGTGAAAATAAAACATAGATAAAATAAAATAAGTTGATATCAAGAATTAACAAAGAACACATACTTACAAAAGAAGAATCCCTAGGGAAACAAAAACACAATGATCAATTCAACAATCCACGTTCACCAAAGTTTTCACCCTTTTTGGTATGATTAAGATTTTACACCTATAACAAAAAAGCGAATGAAATAGAAGATACATGGGGTTATTCTGATTAATTAACTTCTAACATTAATCATTAAATATTAGAGAACCCCATTAATACTTGAAACAAATGTACACTTTGTACAATACAATCTCACAAATATATGGGATTTAGTGCACTTATCGATTACATGTGATTATGGCAAAATATGGGTGATATGAATGATGAAATAACGGTATCTGAATCTAAGAATGATTCTAGGAAGGAACATACACTAGGGGCATGAATGTCTATATGGTCTTGACTCTGTTAAGAAATGTGACCTACAACTTTCTAGGTTTGTCTCTCTCTGTCATAGAAATTGTTGATCACGGTGTGTGTTGAGGTTAGTAGACCGGTTGTGCATGACAATATATCGATCTAAGCATACATGCAAATAAAAGCGGATATTCTACCAAAAGAATTATACAAAACAAGAGACATAAATCAACACCCAGTTTTAACGTGGTTAACTCGGTGTGGACTACGTCCACCAAGAAACAGCCACTCTATTATCCAAAGCTTTGACAAGATATACAATGAAGATTTACAATCTTCCACACCTCTCAGATGTTCAGTATTGTCTTTCTTCAAGCTTTTGCCTTCTTCACCAAGAATTCTCTCTCACACAATTATCTTGTAATTATGATCAATCCTCTACTCTAAACCCTAGCTTTATGCTTTAAATAGTCGTTTAAGACTTTAGGGTACTTAGCCATGTAATTACATTCATTAAATCTATTCCTATGCTAAAAATAGAAATAAATCCCGAGAGTTAATTAAAAACTCGTCGCATACAGTAACCGATGCCGGTTCTACCCAACCGTCGCCGATTCCAACTTGCCCTGACCGATGCGGTCACACTCTAACCGATGTCGATCTGCCCTAACCGATGCCGGTTGATGTATTTTCCAAAGAAGTTCCAATTGCATGCTAAAACATGAGTAATTTAGCTCCATACTCAACACCGTGGGTGCCTATGAATTCTCTATTCAATATTTCAAACCCTAGTTTTGGATGAGAAGTCCTATATAATAAATTTGTTTGGTTATGTGAACCCACGTGCACTACTACGAAAAGGCCTTAACACCGCACGTTGATCTCCACCTAACATGTGATATCTAGTTGTAGTGCAATTAGATTTGACATCTTTCCTTTGAAAACGTTTGACTTAAGTTTCTCTCTTACAAATATACTTGAGTGCTTGACCTTGACTACTTTATAATGTGGGAAGTAGTCCCTTAGAACTAGTGGTAAGCTTCAAATTTGTATATGGCGCTGCCCTATTGAATGTGCAGAGGTATTTGTAAAGTGTGAGAACCTTTAGGTGCCTTTTTGTTAGCTTTTGCAATAGGAGTCCATAAGAGTGTTAGGTACTAAATTAAGTGAGTTGATGCAGCCTAGAATTCACCAATACAAGCCCAGGCGCGTTGGCACATCACTCAGCCTAGACTGAGCGCTCACCCGAAGCGCGCAAAGGTACCAAGCCCCTCTTTAGGGTTGTTGTTGCAGGATGTTAGCATGATGAAGACTTTAAGCATTCATATCTATGACTAATATATCATTCTACAATGCATGTTTAGATCTAGATCTAGAGAATAACTAACTTAAAAGATAACCATGATGAAATCAAGCATGCAATACTAAACTATAACCATGATAACACCTTGATTCAGTCCATAATCTCCATTATATTAAATGTAGTAATACACAGAAGCTTCCTTACAATAATAGTAGAATACGCTCATACGCATAATATATTTGTTAGTATAATATCACTATAACCTAGTTCTCACACGTATATCCTATGTTACACAGTTTACTACATATTTATAGGGGTGGGAACTTGCCCTTCACCGCTTAAATAATCCTAAAATAGGTCGCATGCTATTATTATCCATACGCCATTACAAAAACAGCCACACATGAAAATGCGCTAACAATAGACTACTTTTAATTAACTGACAGCAGTAGATCTATTCCCGTCCTGTGTCCATGCAAAGCGCTTCGTAGTTGATCCTCTAAAAGTTGTCAATGCGTGTCGCGCAAGTCTTTGACAGGTTTGTGTGCTCCGCACGCTATCTCCAAAAATAGATATAAATCGTAAAAATGGCTAAGTCCCGAACCTATTTTTGTTCTTCGCACGCAATCCTTTTCGATACTTCTGCGCCTTTCAATGCGCTATGCTTTCCCACGCGAACCTTCGGTATTTTCTTCGCTAATTGCCAGAATCTAACTGATCAACATTACCCGACACTAGTTGCATTGTCGCCCCGGCAATGGTTGTCTCCAAAATGAATCAAAGAATATAAAATAGAAAAACAGAACGAATCCTGATGAATTAAAGAATTTCTTTACCTTGCAATATCTTCTGATTCAACCTGAATAATCAATTCGGGATATTCTTCTTTTATCTCCGCCTCTAAGGTCTGCCAATCATTGAGCGCGGCCTCTACCTTCTCTGGAATATCCACTTGTAATTGATTCTAACTCATCCCTTGCAATCTCTCCCTTCTCATTCTGTAAGACCAACACAATGTTGGACATGGCAGTCATTCTCCCTTCTAACAAGTCCATCTTTTTCGCGATCAGTTTCGAAGATCATCCAGCCTTTCCTTGTGTGGTTCTTGAGCTATTGTAAGGGCCTCGTGCTTCTGCTTAATAAGTGTTAATCATTCTGCGGCCCAATGTCTCATCTTTCATGGCCTTCAGGACCTCATTGTCTTCCAAAATGGTCTGGTCCTTATAACAACTTTTTGCGTTGTAAAAATATTCAGTGTTTGATCTGCCTTCTTTAGTTCCTCCTGCAAGCTCTAAAGTAACCTCTCATATGATGCAATCTTTCATATCATTGAAGCCTTTTCCCATTGTGCTTCTGTGCCAAAACCTTCGGTTCGACATGTGCAAAGGTTCATCTTCAAGCACTATGTCCACCAATGTACTTACATAATGTATTGTCGAAAGAAATGTTTTGGGTACATTTGGCTCTAAGTGTGGCCTAGTCTTGGTGACATTATCTGCAATCTCCTCTACCATGCTAATAAAAACAACATTCTTCTTCGCACCAAGTCTCTTTCCTTCTTTAAGCGCATTATTTACTCTTCCTTAGTCTTGATCTCCTCTCATAGCGCCCTAATTGTTGCAGCTTTATCCATATTTCGTCATGTCACCTATGTCGAGACTTTCACCAAAGCATTGCTTACTTGCTCCTCTGACATAACAAAGAGGCTTTACTGTTATGTGTCTGGCCTAAGGTGTCTTTTTCAACCTCCTTGATACGCATGACTCCTCACACACATCAAAGTATAGTTCATCCATGTGCATGTGCATCGACCATGAAAATTGCTTCCTTGTGTGCATGGTTGTCATATCTTCATCCATCAACTCCCAGCCATACAACTCCTTTTGTGTCATTGTGCTCTGGAAACGGGCGCAGACAATTTTACCTGTGTCCTCGGCATAGCCCATGGCTAGTAGAATATATTCCCCACTTGTTCTTCTTGATCTAGGCTACTTAGTAACTTGGGCTTCAAGATTTGGAACTCGTGTTGATGTGTCCAGAGCGCAGTCTCGGTTGTTGTCTCATCTACCCCATTTTCTCCCTCTTCTCCATCCTTCATTTCTTCATCTTTTTGTTCTTACATGTTCTTTGGAGGTGTAGGAGAATTGGACATGCTTTCCTCGAGACTCCTTTGCTTCCGTAATTAGCTTCAATTTCCTTCTTCTTTTCTCATTTGTATACTTCTACGGAGAGAGTCGAGGCGTCTGCAAGCACTGCTTCTGAAGTAGCACCTTGGGTCCTTGTTCTCTGAATACTCTCTTGAAAAGCGCTCTCCTTGACTGCTTCCAATTCCTCATCATCTTCTTCTTGTGGGTGAGGTCGTGTATTCGCGCACTTAGCTTCTTCTTCCTTATTTTTAGGCTATCTTCTACCTCTCGTGTTCCAAACCACCACTATCTTCATGCTCTTCTTCTTCATCATCTACTTGAATTGTTTCTATACGCTTACGTGTTGGAACATTTTCCATTGTATGCTTACCTTTTGGCGACCACCAGGAGCGTGAACTCATTCTCCACATACTTAGTGTTCTCCACTTGGGTTTGAGTTGCAGGCACACAAGCGCTATTCCAGTGTCTCCAACTGCCAAGCTTACAGGATTCACGTTTATAATATCGAGATAAGTCTTTCAATGTAGGCATTCCGCCCTGGATATACATATTTCTTTCTCAAAGTGTGGTAGTCACAATCTACCTTGTCTACATTGAAGGTTAGGCGGCGCACATCTGAAAACCAAATAACGATGCCAAGAATTACCTTACTTTGTGAAGGCATACGGTAGTTTGAGCCATGGGCTCCAAGCCCCATCCTTCATTGCAAATCACGTGATCCAAAAATGTTGGTACACCGCAAATTGAACGCCTTACACACCACCGAAGGCAAATCCTTGGGTATGCGTCGGTCTTCTTCGAACACCGCACGGATTATATCATACCACATCTCCGCCCTTTGCTTGAATGGTCCGCTCATTGATCCATCACACGTATTTGCTAAATCTTTCCGAGTGACTTGTGCTTCGTGGAGGACTCCCAAATCTTCTCCTTTGGACCATCAGGCACCCCAATCTCCATAAACACTAAGGACAATAACACAACACCAAAACTTATTTTGTCACTTGTCTGCGCTTCTTCAATGATTGTCTTTGCTATGTGATCTGTAATATTGTCAACCACTCCTTGAGACATCTTCTTTGCGACGTGCAGCCACATTGTGTTTACCTACGACCATATTCCTTGGTCATTCGGTTGTGTTAGAAGATGTGCAATGCTGCACTCTCTGCGTACTTTTTTTCAATTTGTCAATATCCATGCCGGGCGGACCTTTGGTATACCTCAGCTCCTTTCTTGTCTCCGTGATTGCATCCTTATCGCTTAAATCACTATACAAATCCGCTCTTGAGGCCCTTAGTCCAGCTTATTGTTGAAATCAAAGCAATTGTGAGTCTAACCCTTTATCCTGCGAAGTAGAAGAAGTCATCATGGACTCTGCTCATCAACCACCAATACAATGGTTGATACTTTCCAAAGTATGGCAGCTCATAAAACAGGTAGACTCTATTCTGCTTCAACAACTTCTCACCCGCGTCATCGTATAATGGCATATCTTTGGCTATGTGCATGTTCGTTTTTATGCTCAACAATGCATCGAGCTCCTTCTTATTATCTGATGTTCGATGGTTGTAATCGTTGATATTACATTGGCAGATATGGGAATCCCATTCTTGTCCCACAGTCATGCCCTCTGGATACTGTATTTCTAAGAAATTACTCTCGGGAGTAATTTCTTCTTTCACTTTAACCTTCTTCTTCCCCTTTTCTCTCTGCTGCGGGTGCTTTCTTCGGTGCCATTTGAAAAATCTCTCTTTTCTTCCCTCTGTAATCGAGCAAGTCAAAACCCTAGTTTAAATCTTCATGCCCTAGTGGAAATCACATGCCCTAATTCATCTCGTAACACGTCTGCTTTGCTCAAACTCTTCACCTATGGGAACGCAAGCTTTTCCTTCACACAAACCTTCTCTCCACGTCTGGTTTCACACTCTTCACACCTCTACATGATTTCTCGGCTCGTTCGCATTTAGCCCTTATCAAATTCTCTCAATTGCAAAAGTAAAAATGAACTTGCATCCCGTCCTTATATAGAATTTACAAAAATGAGTGCATTTATTACTCCTCCACCTACCAACAATCCTCTCATTAATCGACCATTTTCGTTCTTTCCACGAGGTACATCTTCATGCCCAAGCTATAACCTTCTAACGCGCCCTTCTACCTTTTGGTTGCAGACTTCTCTTTAGCGCTTCCATGCGCCTGAGTACCTCATCACTACGCCTTCCACTAGTAGTCTTCCCATCCTCTACTTACCTCGTGTTATACTCGTTTCTTCATTCCTCTCTATCTATGGTTCTTGTCTCCAGAAGCAATCTCTTTTGTTTTTCAATTCTCCAACCTTGTATAGCATCCGTAGATAGTTCCTTTCATGTGTACTTATGTCCATCGGTCTTGTACCTAGATAGCAACATGACCTACCCCACAATAAGGGTATGTGCAGTCCTCTCGTGCATAAAAATTCTTCAAATAGTAATTAGCTTCGCACACGTAAATGCTCTTATTACACAAACACACCAACCGAATTGACAAAGCATAACAAAAAAACAAGGAAACACATTAAAGGAATACATAATTAAAAAGCTAATCTAAATGGCAACACTTCCTTATTACACACACAAAGAAGACTTATTTATAGTATGGCTTGACCTACTCCCGTTGAAGTAACCAGGTAACCGTATTCCATCAAGTTCCTCTAACTGACAAGCGTCCGATTCGAGTATGTGAGTAATAACATACGGCCCCAACCAATGTACCTTGACTTTGCTGGATGGCACAAAAATTGGAATCATAAAGGAGCACCATTTGCCCTATCTCAAGCTTTATATCCTGATATGCCCATCATGCAATGCTTTCTATCTGGCCTTCTCTTGTTTTTGACTCCAACATGTTATGGCTCATCGCTCATCCAACTTTATTAACTTTTCAATTTGTTCTTTTAATGTTTTCATATCAGCAATACGTAAAGAAGGTAATATAAATTCCATAGGAAGAATTGCTTCTCCACCAAACACTAACCGAAATGGTTTGGCTTTGTTCAACCTTTTATATGTTATCTGATATGCCCAAAGTACTGCAGATACTTTATCATCCCAATCCTTTCTTCCAACATCACATATTTTTGTCAATGTCTGGCTCAAAAATTTGTTGAAAGCCTTAGCAGTCCCATTTGCCTAAGGATGATAGGGTGTAGTCTTATGGTGTGCAATCATGAATTCATCCAATAAAATTTTGATTGTCTCATAAAGAAAATGTGTGCCCCTATCACTGTTCAAACTTAAAGGACATTCATACCTTGTAGTAACATTTTCACAAAGAAACCTAGTTGTTGTAGCCATTGTACAATCATTTATGCATGCAAGTTATGATGTAGCGATCCAGCTTTTGTGCTTGCATTTAGTGAAATAAGACCCACAAAATCTATAGCCCATTTCTCAAGTGGTTATGCACTAGTAATGGGTCTTAGAGGCATTTCATCTCGTTGACCTAGTTTCCCAAGACGTTGGCAATGATCACATCCCTAAGAAAATTCCTTACAATCTTTATATAGGGTCTCTCACCATAATTCAACGAGTAAAATCTTGCGTGCAATGGCATCACCTAGCATAGTGGCCACCTGCAATACCACCA
The DNA here is from genome assembly GCA_018340775.1 of Taxus wallichiana var. yunnanensis. NCBI lineage: Eukaryota > Viridiplantae > Streptophyta > Pinopsida > Cupressales > Taxaceae > Taxus > Taxus wallichiana. The sequence continues at coordinate 713,809,361 of CM031235.1, read as the reverse complement.
TAAGCTTCCTCCATAATATATGTGCGCTCATGTTCCAATACACAATAGCGCAATACTTCATCCCGGCCTAATTATTACAGATCGCCACTAATAAACATATAGGGTGCGGTGCGTATAGAAAGTTGTATCTTGTCCAAGGATTTTATTCCTTCGGTGTCATGCATGTTCATAGAAAGACAACAATGTCCTCTAGTTCTGATGGTGCTCATTGTAACTTGTATAACTATGCATTTGGCATGGTATCTTCAATTACCTGTGCTTCTTCTCCTGATTGTATTCTAGATAGATGGTCTGGTCCAAAATTACTTTTCCCTGGTTTTACCACAATTGTGAAATCAAATTCCTGAAATAAGAGTACCCATCTGCATATGTGCCCTTGTAAAATGGGCTTATTTACCAAATACTTCAATGTCATGTGATCTATATAAAAGATGAATGGTGTAGCTAGTAGGTACTATCAAAATTTATGTAGCGCATAGATCATTGACAAAGCTTCACGCTCTGTAGTTGTGTAATTATGTTCTGCAAGAGTCAACTTTCTACTAGCAAAATAGATATGATGATCTATAATACCTTCTCTAGGTTGAGCCAACACTACGCCAATTATCGTGCCAAAGGCGTCCACATGTACATGAAATGGTTGGTCCCACGAAGGAAAATGCAGAATAGGCGCGGTAGTAAGATTCTCCTTTAATGTCTCGAATGCACACTATTGCAGTTCTCCCCAGTAGATCATATCTTTCCCTTTCAGTAACTCTTCCAACGGTGCGGCAACTTTGGCATATCCTTTGATAAACTTTCTATAATATCCTATATGACCCAAAAATCCACACACCTCACTCTAACTGGTAGGCTCTCTTAGGCCTATAATGATTGCAACCTTGGTTGGATCAACCAACAAACCTTCCTTGCAGATTATGTGTCCTAATAGTATTCCAAACGGCGTAGCAAATATGCACTTCTTGATGTTCAAAGAGATACTCAACTGTCTACATCTTTCAAACATTAAGCATAGATTGTCACAATGATCCTTAACTAATCCATACACCATCCAATCATCTAAATAGACCTGTAAGAAGTTGTGAATAAATTCCTTGAATGCTTAAACAACTATGCATGAAAATACAACAGGCGCATTTTTCAGACCAAAAGGCATTACAATATAGGCAAAGCTACCCCATTCAGTAGTAAACGTAGTCTTTTCCTAATCCTCTGGGCAATCCAAACCTGATGATACCCAGAGAACCCATTTGTAAATGAATAGATTTCGCACCTACGCAACGCCTTCTAGTATTTCCTTAGTGAATGGCATAGGAAAGGGATCAGTTACACATGCAAAGCATTCAGCTCCCCGTAGTCCACGCAGATCCTAGTCCATCCATCCTCCTTAATACTTGATCACCATTGGACTAATCCATTCTTATTCATCTAGGGGCTCTATAATCCCGGACTTCAACATTTTTTCAATCTCTTCTTTGACCTTTTGGCACAAGTTGGGGTTCATCCTGTGGGGTCTCCTTCTAACTGGGTGCACACCTTCTTTAAGCTTTATCTTCATCTCCCTAATGATTCACGCACGCCTTTAAGTTCATGGTACCCCTAAGGAATAAGTCACGATAATCCCTTAGTAACTCTATGATTTTTGCCTCTTCGAGTCGACCAATATTCTCGAATTATGGCGTCCTTAGGCTCAACATCTAACCCAATATTCACCTTCTTTGTCCAATTAGGTTTATGATAGGTGCGCATGGTCTTATCTGCACTATCCAAAATCTCGAGGCCCACATCTTGCATAGTTTACATACGAATTTTATACTCCTTCGTCATCCACTAAGTAGGCCATTTTTACCTTTTCTTTCTTAAGGTAAGTGACTCAATAATTATGGCATCATCCTTTGTTTCTTCATTAAGACACACTCCTAAGTTTCCTTCATCGAATAACTCCTGAAGGAGTTCTTCAACCTTAACACTATCTCCCATAGTTAAGCGCTTTATGACTTTTAATGCTTCTTCCACTAGAGGCTTTATAGAGAAGAAGTCAAACGTCTGGGCCATTCTTGCAATGAAATCCTGCCAATTTCCAGTCTCTCTATGGAGTTCTGTATATACATACCAAGCACGCGTGCATCCTTGTAAAGTGGAATAAAACTTGTGCACCCATAGCGAGGGCGGTAAAGCTTCATGCCCTTCTCAAAAGTCACTCACACTTCTGAACGTGGTGTTGAACAAGTTGATTACCATGATAAGTGCATATTTGAGTAGGTGCATTGCTCCTGAAAAACCTAGTAGTAAGAGCAATCCTAATTTCATTCCATCCTACAAGATTATCCTTGTGGGCCACCCACTAGCGTGTTGTTGTCCCGCGTAGTGTATATGCTAGAATATTTCTTCTTTCCAGTGGGTCTATTCATAGTTCCTCCATGGCGCGCAGGAATACCATACGATCTCCTTCTCGGGTGTAACAAGGTACCAAGTTGTTACCTATCCTCCTGACATAACGTGGTTTTCTTCCCTTAGGAAATATGCTCTTGACTTCACGCTCTATAAAATCATAAGTGCTATGAGCCCAATTATCACAAACAACACTCGAATTATCACTAATAAACTGTGCATCCTCCCACTGAATTATTACTTCTTTAGTTTTCTCAAGCATCTCTGGATCTCAGATGGCGCGTACACAAATACTATTCAGATCTTTTTCACTTAAGGGCTCAACATAGGGTGAAAATTTTCCATCTCGTTAAAAGGATACTAACTCTCTCCTCCTTGTTTTAAAAACTGATATAACCCTTGTTGAACCGAAGATCGCATTATTTGCATAGCACCAAGGACGCCCAATAGAGTGGGAAGCTATCCGACTCTACTAGCGCTAAAACCTCAAAATCTCCAGTGAATTTGGCTCCTTGTATGGTAATGGATGCATCTTTCAAAACTCCGATGGGAGTGGGCGTAGTCCGATTAGCCATGAACAATACATTAGAGAATGGTTGCAATGGGTGTCTTCCCATTTGTATGCATGCATCTAAAGTAAGAACATTGACTTTCATGTTTGTATGAATCAATATATTACTCAGTAGTCACCCATCCACAACAGCATTCAGAGTTATTTCCTTATCATAATTTAGGCTATGAGGGGGAGATCCGCATGCGGGATTTTTCGTCCCAAAGTGTCGACTTGCTCGCGGATTGTTTCCTTTTAACCAATTCCCTAATAGTGGAATTATATGTTCCTAGCACAACAATTTGCACACTTCTCTCAAGTCATCCATATCAATTTTGACCGTCATTGATTCTTTCTTTTTTGCTCCATCTTCCATGATTGCTCTTTTAAGTATTGTATTTCACCCTGAAGATTCCTGAGAACTTCCATGGTTTCTCGGTAAACCTCCTTCTGATGGGTAGGATCTAGGTACCATGCATGTAGAACCTCCTCCTTAGTGATGGTAGGCTTCTGCTACAATGTTTCTCTTGCGTGTGTCGCCTCAGCGCGGGTCGTGATCTTTACTTGCAACGCCTCAGACTCTGCTTCCAACTTAGGCATCCACTGATTTTCCACAACGCGTTGCATCCTCACCATCCCTGCTCCTTTTTTCTTGTGTATGTTGCTTACTAAGATGCTCATACAAGTCCGAGCACTCCTCATAGCTATAGTTCTTTCCACAAAAAGAACATGTAATATTCTGAGGACATTCATGCATGTAGTGGTCAGGACATCCACATGTATAACATGTTCCTTGAGGGAACTCACTTCTTCCACCACCACGGCCTCGTCCTCCGAATCCACCGTGGTATCCTCGACCTCATCCACGACTGCCTTCAAAATGCCCTTCATTCCGATCATAGCGCGCTTGATTGTGATCTCGATCCTGATGCTTGTTCTTGCCTTTAGAGTTATCTAAGACTCTTGTCTGTTGTACACAATTATCTATAGCATCATGGATCTGACCAATCATCAGGAAGTCTCCTGTGTCATGACTCGTGGACCTGCAGATTTAAAAGTAGCTTGAAACGTTCTTCTTTATCCCGCATTGTTATAATGGGCAACGGCTAGCATCATGGTCTAAATGGCATATCTCACAATCCAACAGCAATGAGCGCACTGATCTGTGAGGAAAACTATCCTTTATCGACCTTCTAATTCAAAATCAGTGCACCAAATCCCTATGTGGGTCTCTTGTGTTGAATTTGCGACAGTTTCTCCAACTGCTTTGCCATAGCTGCGATTTGTGTTTCCAAAAATGGGCTCACCCTAGTGTTTATACTTCCAACCGCCTCAGCATAAGGCCGCTTCAAGTGCTTCATGCATATCGGTGTATGTATTATGTGATAATGCCCTCTTAAAAGGGGTAATCGGGCCCCAACGAACCATTGTGTGTGTTGCCTTGCGTGTATATCATAAAAACTTAGATAACAATGTTATTAAATGGGTATCATACTCTCGACATTTTCGTAAGTGCCTTACTTAATATCCTTGGAGTGCACTTATACTCTTCTCGCTCAAACTCAGGGATGTGAAACTCTTTAAGGAATGTATCTTTTAAAGTTGTATAGTCTACGCAAGTCTGAGCAGAGTCAAACTTTCTGTACTAGTTATGTGCATGCCCTTGTAACGTAGTAGCAAATTAGCTTGCCCTACGCCGAAGCCGTGAATCCTTTTGTGTACCATAGTGTTTCACACATGTGCACATGTTCAGCAATATCTTCTATGCCCCTATACTCCTAAGTCGAAGAGACATCTCCATGTAAATATTCGGGGGTTAGTGCGGACCTTGCCCACCGATCCCGAACCTCATGTGTTTCCTCTGCCTCCGTAACCATCGATCCGCCGGAACTAGAGCTACCTATGCCTCCTAATCCCGAACTCGTAGCTGTGGTTGGAATAGAAGACAAACTTCCCTAAAATACCGTGGATAAAAAAATTGACCTATAATGCACGCTACACACAACATAGCAAGTGCTCCAAGTACATAAACTCGACTCGCATATAACAATCACATAAGTCATCGACTCACAAACACTCAAGAAAACAACATAGGCATGTCGATGCCACACTTCTCGCAATGAACGAATACCAGCAATGACCCAATCACAAGAAACATGACTTCAGGAACGGCGAACCCACAACACATCATTACTTTAAATGTATTTTAGTTACGATTAGCATCCCAAGAACATTGTTATGTAAGCATAATTTTCTCCCTTTTTCAACCTACATGTTCTGAAAATTCGTTTCACATTTCACTTATTGTTCAACCATTTAATTTTTCTCTTTACCCTTATGACAATCTTCATAACTTACATAAGTATTTTCCATATTTCAAATTTCATACAAAATTCTAACTCTCTCATTCTTATGTTAAGATTATGCTTCCCAAAACGCTTATTCAATGTTTAGAGTTTAACCTTGCTACGTATGAACCTAACGTGATGACAAGATGAAATCTTGGGATTAAGGAGACATAGATTCAAATAGCTTTTTCCCAAGAACATGCTTTGACCACGGAAAAGTTATTTCGCTACCATAGTTAATAAAGTTCAATAACTTATTGACTTCCATTTATATTTATATATCTTTTGTTTTCTCGAAGTTAGATCACACCAAGGCAATACATATTCTTTGAAACACATAATGATACTTAATTGAGTTATAAGGACTCCAAGAGTGGCAGTATGCCTAACCTCAACTCTCGTTTTTACTCTTGTATGCTTTATTTTTCTACGTCACACTTTGGTCGCATTTTTACCATCGTTTTATAACAAAAGAGTTACGAAAGAACTTGTCTGACATATTAAGGAAGTACATGGTCAGAAGCATTATAAAATACACATGAACCACAAGTGACATATGTTCACAATGATCCCATGTATTTGTATTTCACGATTCCGCATAAGAAATATTCCTTATTCCTTAATGCCACATAATGACATAACAAGGGGTTAAGGGACAAGATTTCAATTTCTAAGGTTCTCTAGAATCAACATATTTCAACTCAATTTCGTATGCAAGGAGTTAAATTATAGTTTTATACCCACAAGATAACTCCCTAATCCACTAGGATTTAGTTAAATTCCAATTTTTTCACTTAGGGCTTTACACTCTATTATAGATTAGAATAAGATTCAAAACATATCTGCCCTATAAACTCTCCGTAAAAGATCAAAACACTATATTGTCACTAGCCAAGGATAAGACATTTATCTATGAGGGACAAAAGAGTTTACTAACAAGAATGCCAGACATAGAGCAACTATATCACGATCTCTAATTATGTCGTTTGGATTCAACAGGGATTTCATTCGATGGGGGAAAAATTTACTTTTAAATCTATCTTCGGAAAAACAAGGTAATCCACTAGGATACGGAGGGAGGGTTAGCTCTACTTACTCTAGGTCGAGTTTGGTTGTGTTGCTCCTATATGTCTGGTTTATGTCGATGTCACTAAACGTACCTACTAAGACGATAAACCCCTTTCTTGGGATCTTATTTGCCTAACACTAGGATGTTCCATCGAGTGTAAAGGTTCGTTTGAAGGTCACGGTTTTCTACGCTAAGGGATTAACATCGGCAGGTTAGTTATATACAAATTTTGAACTAAGGTTGGCTGTTGTGGTTAGGTTCCTTTATTACATTTTCCAGGTAAGAAAAACAACACCAATTACTAAACCAATAATAGCGCAATGAAAGTTCACTACAAGATAATAATTTCAATTCCTTTTGACATTTGTATTTCACTTTTACCATAACACTTTTAGGATCGAATAACATCCATGAAAGAAATACCAATTTTCTCAAGCATTTAACAATCTAACGACTTTTACATCTACCATTTTCAGCAATAAGTCTTTCAATATAACACCAAAAGTAAACAATGAGCAAAACCCACGTGAGCAAGATATCGGTGATAAATAGGCGGCATGGCATCCACCCTAATCAATCATAATTATCATTTTTCGCTTCCCATTTACATAAGATAAAAATTACAATTTACAAACGAAATAAAAAGGATTAGAGACATGTATTCATTACATTTCATTTTTCTTCATTTTGTAACCTAGAGAGCGAAAGAGAAGGGAAGAGAGAGAAAACATTGTTTTGTCAAAAGTTCTAACACACACAACAATTTACATTATAGTGTTTTAAACCGTTATTTGCATGTGTTAAAAGTTTCCTGGGTGATTTGGCAACCCTACAAGGGTCCGCAGCTTTCTATTTTTACATTTTCTTACTAGCTACAAAAATACAAAACAAGCTCGGAGGCTAAGAAACCGCTTCCAAAAGTTATCTTCCGTTGAGAACGCACACCACAATCAACTTTCTACGTGTCCCCAGATATACCAAGAGTTCATAGATACTGACGGAATTAAAAAAGAGCGAACGGTTTACGTTTGAAGGCTAGTTCTCTGGGGCTACTGATCGTAGTTCACCCAGTTGTAAAATGACAAAAGTTAGCTCGAGGGCGAAAACCGCGTCCATAACTGACGTTCGATGGAGGAGCACGCAACGAGACATCTCCTACTAGTTCCCCTATATAAGGAGAATTCATCAGAGTTGACAGGACTGAGAACTAGAAAACTATTTTCAAACGGCGACAAGTTTTCTGGAGCAACAAGGTGAAATTGGTCCAGTTTAAACTCACAAATCATGCGATCAAGCCCTACAAAATAGCTTCACCAAACTATCCCGAAAAGTGCTCTTTCCTATACTGAATGTTCCATGCAATTTTCTAGTATAAACACTAGAGGTTTGCGAAGACGGGAAGTGATTTATCTTTCCAGGTTTCAAATGGCGGTCCAAAACGAAAGCCAACTTTCTAGTTTTAACAACTTTCTACTTGTTGTAAACCAAAGGTAACAGGGGCTCCTATAAGAGCGTCAAAAGGATGTCATATGTTCGTTTCAGATCAAACCAAAGGTCAAGGTGACTCCTCGTATATCAAGGTACACGAATGAAACTTCACATCTCGTTTCCAGGAGTTACGAAGGGTACTTAGTGAGCCTTCAAAAAATCCAAAATTTAACTATTTTAAACAGGGAAGGTCAATTTTATCAATGGGGAGTCAAATTCATTTGGTCGGTAAAACAATATTGGAGCAATCAAGATGGGTAAGAGTTTTCTAAATCATCTCGAAGTGAGCGTAATAGTTCATGGTTTAAAGTAGACGAGTTATAATGACGTCGTGAGTTACGACATGAAAATTTATTGTTTTGCAACAAGTTGAAGGGACATTTAACTGTATTAAAAATCCTAATAATTTAAAATTCTATTTAGTTGCAAAAGAGAACTAAAACACAAGAATTACGAGAGGTAAGGGAAGAAGAACCATGCGTGGAGAACGAAGTCGGACGAAGACGCAGGCTTTGCCCGTATTCTTGCTTGCACTTTGTCAACCAGTTCACGAGCCTGGATCTAACCTCCACCACGTCACACCAACTTCCCGATCACATGAAGTTTTCCAACAGAGTATGCGCTTCTTGAAAGTTTTCGAGCCTTTTAACATACCCACTTCGTACAAATCCTGCTAATCAATGATGCAGTGTATGAGGTGCCCCAAGCTAGTTAGAACGCATACAAGCAACAAGTCCACCACACAAAAATCTTGCTCCAAGATTCACATTTCGGCACAAGGAGTTAGGATGCTTGCAAAGGTTATGAAATTTGGCTTTCACCCACCATAGTAGGTTATGAGCATGCATATCTCCCGAATGAATCCAAGCTCAACCGATCTTTATGAGCACCAACTTGTTTGTAAATCCACAACTTGCATACAAATCTAACAAACCATGGTTGTGCATACTCTACAAATCATGTTGTCCATGATAAAACATCTCTTTGGGGTATTTTACAAACAGTCAATGTGCTCTGTCAAAGCTTTCACATTTTGCATTTGTATCTAACATACCCATTTTGTGCAGATCCTGCAAATCATGGCACTCCATGAGACCGCATTTCTTTGAGGCATTCTGTCAAAACAATTCACATGCCCTGAAAACACTTCCACATTTTCACAAATAACAACTAAGACCCTTACAAAAACCAAATTCTTTTGTTCATACCCTACTCCAAGCTGCCACGTAATTTTAAACCTTATCTCTCCAACGCATTGTTTGAAAACCACCATGTATAAATCTCCAAACATTTCAACCCTTATCCCTCCACGCGGCTATATAGCCAATACAAAGCTTAACGCCTATCCACAAGGCCCACAAATTAACAAGCAAATCCCCTCTATCCTTTTCATGCGCTGTCCAAGGATTCGCTCAGGTTCTAAAACACGTTTTTTTTTTTCTCTCTCACACACAGCAGAAGATCTATTCCCGAGAAGTTGTCCCATTCTTTCCTCTAGTCAAAACCTGCAACCACGTCCCCCAAGGTATTTACAACTACAACATCTGACAAAATCTCTAAATCGTTTACACTTTGCAAGATGATGTGCAGGTCAGGGGGCTCGTTTTTCTTGGACGCAGGCTGGGGATTTGCTGGCAAATGTAAACTGATCAGGTTGGAGCTTTCTCCCCTCCCTCCAAGGCGGCGGCGCTCACTCCCCCACAGAAAAAGACAACCAAAAACCACAAAGGCATCCTTTGCCCTAAAACCGCCCCAACAAGAAATCACGGGTTTTTCTTTTAATTTGAATCCTTTTATTTTATTTTATTTTATTTTTAATTTTTTAATAAACGGAGGCATTACAAAACGGCTAAGCCCCGAACTTGTTTCTATTCTTCATGTGCGATCCTTTCGATACTTTCGCGCCTTTGAATGCGCTCTACTTTCCCTTTCGAACCTTCGTATTTTCTTCGCTAAGTGCCATATTTTGACTTATCAACATGAGTTTCACTTGCTTATATACGCTTTTGAAGGTGATTTAAGTTATAAAGGCCAACCGAGGAGTAAATGAATAAAAGAAAAATATGCAATAGAAATTTCAGGACCAAAGTGAGCAAGTACAAAACCAAACACTAGGTTTAGGACCGTATGGACGCATCTTGCCCCTATTGTATGTTTTTGACCCTAAAGGGCCAATCTATAGTGTAAGGTATGAAAGATAAAAAGTAGACTTTATAAATGGATTTTATGCATTTAATTCTCGAAACTTTAAACGTGATAAGTTTGTATGATCAACAAAACTAGACAAGATACCTAGATATGTATTCAATGAGAGTGGTTAAAGTGTACTTATTTGAGAAAGAGAGAAATATCAAAGCTAGTAGTGTAAAATAGTAGATTTACCAAATTTGAGTGTCTATAATTTTTATAAAAACTTGCATTTAACTCTCAACTAGAGTCTACAATTTAAAAGCTTACTCATCTAAGTTTCTCTATTTTTCAAGATTCACATTCCATGAGTAAGGTCAACACTCCTAAATGGTCATTATCGTCATGTAGAAACAATTTAAATTTTAATGTTTTGAGCAACAAAATTTATTTTATTTAACAACAAACTCATCACTTGATTTAAATTTTCTAAAAAATTGTGAGAGAAAAATACAAATACAAGAATCATGCTAGACATAAAGCAAGAGAACCATGGTTTATTCAAAGAAGATTTGTTTGAGAAGGGGTGCTACAACAATGGATTATTAAGGAAGCACAACTTTACATATTGCATTATCTTTCGATCCTCTTCCTCACTAACTCGGATAACACCAATCATCACAACCTTAAATCATTTGTGGTAGTTGACTTGGCATAGGCTTGGGTACACAACTCCATAACAAAATTTCAAGCCTATAATTGACACCTACTGGATCTCTAATGGATCTTTGGAAATGTAATAGGTGAACCTAGTAGCATTTGCAAATCAAAAGATCTAAACTCCATGAGACATTTTGTCAAATAGAACACAACTTTGAGTAAACTTCCACATTTTGATGAATACGAGACTATAATAGTTCGAAGGAGTTTAAATAAGATTCTTGTGGCTGGAAAAACAACAAAGGTAATCTAAAACACACATTGTTGGATCTGATTGGACTTAAAATGTGAGAAATGGCTTTCATTGGGTTGCGGATTGTTTGATGACAACTGCAGGCACATATATACAAGGGCATTTAAAACTACATTAATTGACAAAAACCCCATTTTCCTATGCTTGATGGATGTCAAAACAATGACGAGAGCTCCCATTTAGGCATAGGTTGTGCGAAATGTTTCCCTTGGCTCTAGAAACTAACACACAAGCATTGCATAATGAATGCAAATTGTATGATAGGCTTGGAAAATCGACAACATACAAGGCATTAAATTAACATTTGAACCCTTTCCCATGCCTTGGATTATTTTATTACATATATATTCAATTTGTTTTCTTTTAAATCATCCACCTCCCACACTCAAATTCTCACCTAACTGTCTATTTCAAATAATTTCTTCATCCACCCACATATTTTTATTTTATTTTATTATTAATTAAACCTCCCTTTTAAGGGGCCTTAATTGGGAGTCCGAGCTCCCGACTTTAATCGATGCAAAACTTACCTTCTCACGAAAATAAAGATATAAGGCCACGAAGATCATAAACAACACAACATTATATCAACGTTAGAAGGACATCGATAAGGCTAAAATAGAAGGAGGTATTATGGATTGGGAGGGGCGTTGTGGATGTAGATATCTCTAGAGATTATGATGAATTGTGTTATGTCTCATCTGAATTTGCTTCTAGTCAAATTGATGATGAAGATTTTTATAAATCTAATTTTTCTCAACTTTGACTATGAGGATTACAGAATCATTTCCCTCGATAATAGGAAGTAATACCGGACATAGTATTTGATTCGTAGTAGACAAAAAAAAATCCTATGCAAAAATAATTGCATCTTTCTGTAAGCTATATTTCCCCACAACCTTCACCTTCAATAAAACAAGAAACACCTAGCAATGAAAGTACTTATGGCCTATAGATCAAAGGTATGATGTAACTTTAGAGTCAAGTTTCATAGCCAATTTCATTTCTTATTGATAGTGGATGCTTGAAAAGTGTTGCAAAAAACATGTCACATTCCCAATATAGTTATGTCATAATGAATAAAAATGTCAAATGTCAATACTATGCTATTAATATTCTTATTTTTTTCCATCGTGAGATTCACAATATTTTTTTTTATCAATGGTATGCTCTCATTGATAACATTATCCTTGTCCAAGATTTCTTGAACAATCTATAAGAATACAATGTTAAGCCAGATAGACATCTTATCTTTACCATCAAATGATCCCTTGACTGCATTCCATTAATTTAATATAATTTTAAATTTTCCATTCAAATTGAATGTCTTAACTTTTTCCAATATATCTATAATATATATGAATTTTACCAAGCAAATGATGAATCCTGTAAGCTCCAAAAAAGTTATGAATAGCAATCTATCGCATTCTAGAATCCCATTGAGCTTAATCATCCTATCATCCTCTCTATTAAAAAGGATGTCTATTACACTAATCCTCAATAGATCTAGCACTAATATATGAATATCTATGATATTCATACAATCTCAAGTCAATATGCATATAAAAACTAAGACCTATGTATCAATCATTAAGATATGTCAAATATAAATAAAGAATTTGATTCATTACTTGATATATATATAATTGAACCTAAACAATATTCATATTTCTCTCCTACATTTATGATCAATAAGCATATTGAGTGGAAGACAGATAAAAAGATAATGATAATAAATTATAAAGCATTGAATGTTATCATGACACCATTATGGTAGCTTATTCCCTATTAATGCAAATTTCTACAAATACTAACTCATAGGAACATATATTTCATATTTAACTATAAAAGTGGGATTTTCTAATTAAAACTTATCTTGATCATATAAAGAAAACTACTTTCTCCACACCTCAAGGAAATTTATAATGGCTTGTAATGTCATCTGGATTGAGAACCGGTCCTGTCTATTGTTAGCCATTGTGTGTTAGTGTTATCATTGATTTCAACTCCATTGATAGAAAATGGTGCCATGGCATGGTATGAGTCTCTATCATGTGTCAATTAGATGTCAAGCATGAAGGTTGATTGGTAGTGTCAAGATTTTGTGAGTTCTAGGAGGTCCTAGTGCATGGTATACTCAACCGAGTAATGTATGAGCTTTCATGAGGTGATTTGTTGATTTCATGAGGTCAAATATGGTTGGTATGATGTGTCATGGATGCTCATAAGTCTACATAAGGTCGGTATGGTCGAGTTCAAGGTATGTCACGGTTGAGTTAGGTCATTTCGAGGCTTATTTCTACAAACTAGAGCATGCGGAATGAGTTGGAGGTGTGAGATTTGGAATTGATCAATCCTATGAAATCATGTTTGTAGCATGGTGTAAATGTTCTGATTTGTATGGTGAGTTTCAGGACATAAGCTGAAAAGTTTGCATATTTGAGGTCCTTGGGAAGAAAGTAGTTGAGAACAAGCGGTTTAGCAATGGGAAAATGAGATTGGGTAGAGGGTATCGGGAATATATGTACTATGAGGTGAGTACGAACAGGTAGAAGATGTTGTCATGATTCTTCATGACAAGTTTCACGTCATTTTGAAAAGGAAATTTGCACGTATGCAAGTTTTGGTAAAACCAGGTAAGTTTCAATGTGATATTTAAAGAAGAGTTGGACAATCGATGATCGTTGTGAAATGTATGCTTTGCATGGGGACCTGATATCTTTGGAATATATGGTAAGGCTAGTTATTAATCTTTTACAAAATAATGAGGTGGTTTCATTGTCACGTTTTTAAGAACGATTGTTAAGAAGGTAAAGTGGTTTGAAACCTCACGAAACCCTAGCTAAGATCAACCGGCAAAAAAAAGTGAGTATACGAACATGTTTTGATTCCTTTTTCCAAATTGATAATTCGATGTTATAGATAACCCTTCCACATTTCCAAAAAGGTAAGTTATAACATGTGGTGATATGTGGGCCCCACTTGAAAACGCAAGTTTCTGAAGAGTTTAGTTTATGTCAAAGTTCTCCAAATGATTTGATGACTAAATTACCATTTATTATATCCCATGGTTTTTGCTAGATGTATATGAAGGTTTCAAGACATGGTGATGGTGAAAAAGTGCAAAGTGTTCCCTATTTGAGTTGACTAGTCAAAGGGCACTTTTGGGGTAGTTAGCGGCGAATGGTTTGGAGTAAAATTGACATTACAGGAACTACAAGATGGCCTAGGAGGTGATTCAAGTTGTGTTGGAAATATAATTCATAGATATTTTTAGTGATATTAGTTTTTCTCATTATGATAAGTTTTGATATGGTTTCAGTCAATTTGTCGATAAGAAGGTTTCTTGCCTTTCGGACAAAACTGATTTTCTTTGGAAGAATGTGTTGGTTGAGGCATCGGATGGATGAGTTGAAGCTTGATATCACCAAGAGTATGAAGAGGGGTGAAATTTTCATCTATTGAATCCATTTTCAAGTATTAAAAGTATTATCAATGTTGTTTATCACTACATTTGGAAAACTAATTTTTAGGAAGCTTGATTTTGTGAAGACAAACATTGATGTGAATTGAACCATAAGTTGTTTCATGAGTTGTAACTTAGATATAAGTCATTTACATGTCCTGAGGTTTCCATAGAGTGGTCACCGTCCATATTTTAGGTGTTCTTGGGAGGTATTTAGGCCCAAAGTTAAAATCGGGCTATTGGAAACAGTTGTTTTGAGAAGGTAATGAGTCAGTGGGCCCATTAAATGAAATAATTTGATTGGTTCATGTGAACTGTTACCATGGTTTATGTTTAAATGATGTATTACTCGTGTTTGATGAATATGGTAGCTTGAATAATCATGGATTTGGAATGGGGGATTTTTCTCATTCTAATGGACGGGTTTTGAGGATTGTTGGCGTATGAAAAGTGGTTATTAGCTAGGACGACCTATATGGGTCATATGTGACCATTGTAATGAGTTTATTTGAATTTTTTTAAGGTTTATGGGTAAAATTCATCATGAGCGACCAACCTCCTTTAGGTGAGAGAGAAGAAATGCATATAAAAGTTAAGTTTCAGCTCATTTGGTGAGCTAGTCTTGCAAGGGGGAAAGTGTGACTTAGAGGAGATTGATTTGTAGGTATGAAGGCATGATTTGAAGGTTGATAAGATGTGTTTCATGTTGATGAAGTATTGACAAGATATCTCATGAATAATGGGAATAATTTTAGTGGCGAATATTCGTAATATGGCAAATATTCCATTTTCAAAAAATTGAAAAGGCAAATTTTCTGGCACGGGTCAGTGTCTTGTTCGCCTAAAAATTATAGTTTAATTTTTTTAGGGGTCGGCTTCGCCTACCCTTGAAACTATCCCCTATATAATCCTAGATTATTCGCCAGGTAGAACACTACTAGCTCACTCATACCACTTGGGGGCATATGTATTATCAAGAACAGTAAACACACAACATGAGGCGAGAGGCTACGACGCGCGACAAAGGGCGAGAGGCTGCGATGCGCGACAGAAAAGTTTGTTGACGCGCGATTAGGAGATTTTGTTGACACGCGACAGGGAGAGTTTGTTGACGCATGACAGGAGTGCGGAGGAAGTAGACGTGCGACAGAGAGAGTTTGTTGACGTGTGACACAAATATTCTCTTGTTGCATGTATGCGGCGTTATGTCACACTACTTAAAAATCGGGTGAAAATTTTTTGTCGGATCCCCAAAAATTTTCTTTCTCGCGAAATCGGTTTTGAGGATATTCATCGGGTATTTTCCACCTCCGATTTCCAAGAGGCCTCTTAAAATGAACCTGTCGTGAAAAGAAAAGTCTAGAGGAAAGTAAAGTTGAAAAGAAAGAAGATTTTAAAAGATTTAAGACCTAGGGTTCAAGCTAGGGTTTGTGAGCTAAATAAGTAATCTCCATCGGTTGTGGTAGAACAAAAATAATAGATCAAACATCTTCGGATGGCTTAGTTTGTGTTTGGTCATCCTAGGGGGTTGTATCCTCCTTGTGGAGTGGGTGCTTCACTAAATTAGGAGTTGGTGCTCTTTTTAGGGTTGGTGCTCTACTAAACTAGGGATTGGTGCTCCTTGTGAAGTTGGTACATCAATAAATCTCTTTTCTTTACATGATATATGTAGAGTTTCGGGTGGTTTTCTTCCCCTTAAGGGTTTCCCACTTACATATGGTGTTCTTGTGTTGTGTACTTTGTTTCATGCTCTTGTGATTGATGTTGCATATCTTAATAAGCACACATGGTTATAAATATTGTATGGACAATCTAATTAATGAATCTATGGTTTTGTAAATGAAATAAAAATCATTGGAGGATTCATTCCCCCCCTTAGTCCCTTGTGATTTCAACAATTGGTATCAGAGCAAGTCCTTGTGAATCAATTCTAACAACTTGAAAGGCATCCTAGAAGCACAAATGGGTAGGTCAGATGATCTTTGGAGGAAACAATGAGATTTTTGAGTCTATAGTTTTGGATTACAAGAGAATATGAGTGAAATGGATAAATATCATGATCAAGCTATCAAGGATTTGAAATCTCAAGTGGAGAATATGTCTAAAGCCCTAAAGGAGAAAGAGGAAGCATGTTCCAGGTATGACAATAAATTGAAGCCCTTAAATCAGATTTAGAGAGTGCATCTAGTAGGTTAAGGTTGTATGATAGGCTTACAAAGAGCTTTAAATCTCTTGATGAGGTTTTAGAAGGTCAAAGAGCCATAAATGATAAAACATGCCTAGGGTTTGAAGGAAAACATGTGAAGAGTAATGATGAAGCTAGTCCAAGTTCAAAATAATATGTGATGGTGATCAAGAAGACTGATTTAAGAAGGTCTAACACAGTAAGACAACCTAATTCTATGAGGTATGGTTATTGCTATATATGTCATGATTTTGGTCATAGAGCTAGAGATTGTAAGATAAGGTATCCTATAGTTGATGTAGGTCTCTTCAGGGTGAGTGTTACTCGTGTTGTAAGAATGGGCAAAGAATCTAAAATTGTGGATGGAATCTTAGTGTGTTTGAGCCTATAAGAAAGAGAGGTGTTGTTTTCTTCAATTGTCAACAATCAGGTCATATTGCAAGAATTTTCCAAAGCAAGATGAGATTCATTGTAAGATCTGATCTTATGGTCAATAAGGATGTGGTTTAAGCTAATGATGTTAAGAAAATTGATTCTCAATCTATTGTCCATAGTATGAAGGTTGTCGAAGGATCCTATTGGAATCAAGATCGGAAACATGGTCAACAAGTTCAAATCAGTTAAGGAGTATGTTTTCCTTAGTTGAAGATCTCAAAAGTGAAGAGGATCATATATGCTTGATTGTTATTCACTCTCCATTCCATGAGAAGATGAAATCTCTCGGAGTATGCGATACTTCAAAGTTCATAAGGTATGTTAATTGATCTCTTCATGAGTTTTTGTTATTGTTAGGTGTCCGAGTTTGTCGGTGTATGTAGAAGTAATTTCATCTCTTTTTGGGTGTCTCCTCCATGCTAAAGAGTCTTTAAGTTGTGGTATCATCATTATAAGGTCATTATATGTGTGTGTGTCATGCAAGGCTTTATTAAATGTCTCAAGTAATTAGGTCTCTAAGTCAAAGGTGGTGAAAAGTCATGTAGCTTGCATTGAAGTACAATGGTGTCCATACAATGACTAAGTGATGTTATGAGTCTATATCATATTTCCTGAAATTGAGTCCTTGCTCTAGCTCCATTTAGTCAACAAGATGTAAGAGGATCTGAGTTTCATCCTGTCATAAAGGTCTCGTAAGTTGCTAGTTTGTTTTCAAAAGGGTCATCATTCAAAGTGTACCATCTAGGAAGAATTCTTCAAGGTTTGTCATAATTGTTATCATTGTTGTGAGGTTTGTAGTCTTGTCTCTATGCTACAGTACTTATAGATGCATGTGTCATTCTATATATTTACTATCAAGTCAAAAACTAAAGAGGTATCTAGTTAGTCTAGAGTGTCAAGTATCGATTGATATGACTATCATGGAAGGATCTAAGTGTTGGAAAGTATATCGGTGATAAAGTCTTATTGTGATGCCTAAATTATGTGTCTCTCAAAAAATCTTACCAAAATGGGTACTAAACAAAGTTGTGTGTATCCTCATAAAGGTTGCAAATGTGCTCTAGACCTTGTAGTTGGGTTGTTGTCACATGTTAAGATTACTCATCCATGAAGTTCAAGTTGATGTAGGGCTTTTTGTTAAAAACCGAGAGGTTTGAATTGTTGAGGTGATAGGTTGTGAGGTCCATATTGGTTCAAATTCAGTCTACAAGAGATCATATAGGTCTCAAATTGTTGGTCAATGTCATGTATCGGTGCTTGAATGGTGTCTCGAAAGTTAAGTCGGTTCTTAAGAGTATTATGGAGCCTTGTCAAGTAAAGAAAGCTACGGAATCTATGTGAGGTCTTTCTATCTATGTTCTAGATGGTCAAATGTTGCAAATGTATTAAGCAAGCGTGTACACAGGAAGGGCATTCCAGTTTCTTCTCAGAGAGTAAAGCTACAAGTGTTAGAAGTGTGTGTACTACTAACAATGTGATACCTCAGGCCAAATTCAATGATGTAAGCCCTAAAAAGATGTTACAAAAACCTTGAAGTATATACAAAGTTGAAGGTGAGTATGATATGGAGTATGAAGGACTTCTAGAGGTCAAATCAATAACTTACATTAGTTTACTCCAAGAATCCGTGTTACTACCAAAACATGAAAATTGTTCTCGGTGTAAGGTTTTAGCATGAAGATCTATGAAGACTAAGTAAGTTATTACAAGATGAAGTAAAAAGTCATCTATAGGTTTGAAGTTGATCATCTAAAGTCAAAGAAGCTCATATTGAGGTACAACATATAGTATATTAGTCAAGCATGCATGTTGCAGGATGTATAGAGGTGAGAAAGTGTTTACTTCGGGGTTTCAGTGGTTTGTAGAAGGTATTATTGTTCCATGTCGGGTTTTTTTCCTTCATGTGACAATGGTGTGCTTAGTGGTTTGAACATCAATAAGATGCATATAAGTCTTGAAGGATATGAGAATGCTCTTCATGAGCTTAAGAGTTGGTTCTCTCATCAAAAAAATCATGATAAATCAAAGAGGGTCAATAAATGTGGTCACAGAGGTTATAACTAAGTGTGTGACTCACTAAGATATGAAGTCAGGTTTCTTAAAACTGTGTTTGTTTCACATTTGGTGATTGCTAAATAGCATCATGATATCAAGAAACAGCTTTATGTCAATAGATGACATAAAATAGTGTCAAGATTGATGCATTTCTCTGTGTCAACCTGAGATTGCTCCAAAAAAGACAAGGTATGCTCCTTTTTGTCAAACCTGAGTATGATAAATTAAGGTTTGCAATGAAGTTTTTGAGCAAGATTTGAATCCCCACATTGTGAATCAATGCAAATAAGGTGTGCTCATTTGATTTGAGAGATAGGTGTGTCGTTGTTTCTAAATAAAGGAGCATAATTTATCAAGTAGTCCGAATAAGCAAGTGAAGTATTCAAGTTTTCCAAGAAACCATATTTTTGTTTAAGGTGAAAATAGGATTCCCCATGGTAACATCGGCATGTGCAAGTATGGTGGATAGATGAGTTGGAACTCATATATTTGAAAACGGTATGAGGCTACAATAATCTTAGAGAGAGGGATATAGTCGTATTACAAATGCATGCAAGAGGGTTCCAAGATAGATGGTCAAGACATCCAAGTGACTCAAATGAAGGATATGAACAGTATATCCTAAGGAAAGATAGATGTTGGTATGATCATAAGTCTATGTTGATAGATAAGAAATGTGTGATCCTTCATGTACAAGTGTTGAAGGGAGAATGTATGAACTATGTTGTGTCATGCTAAAAGAAAATAATAAGGAGATGAATTTTGTTTACAAAGGTATGACTACAAACAACAAGCATATTTAAGGTTGTTGTTTCCTTTTGAAAAAAAATGATTAGAAGGAATGTCAAGTAGGATAGGATAAGGACTCAAAAAGTTAAACTGCTTCAAGAATGTACAATGACTCGTAGAAGAGAAGAAAGAAAATCAATATCTAAATATTTAATTTGCTCACCAAGGAAGGGGGACAATTGTGCATTCTCTATTTTTTTCTTTTACGTGTCGAGGGGCACAAATCAAAGCATATCACTCATAGATGCAAAAAAAAAGTGAGTTGTATTGAACCAAGTTTTCTATTGTCCTCAAATATCAAGAATATGACAATCTACAGCGGTGTGTAGGTAAAAGGTCTAAGAATGTGCTTAGGAAAGTCTAAAACATGATTTCGATGAAATAACGAAGAATCAAGGTTTGTGTGATGATGAGAAACAGTGTTATAAATCTAACATGAACTATTAAATTAGGGGAAGTACAATTTTTGTGCTCAAATAGGTTAATTACACTTTGAAAAATATCTTCAGGACTAAATCAAAACTTTTTACCCCATCTTATAGTTTGTTTTAAAGATAACAACTCTGATTTGTGTGCTTACAATGAGATATAGGTAGTACTAACTCAATGCGGGAGCTATAAGGGGTTGAACTATGACATTTGTGGATGTCTAGATCTTGGAAAAGTCGATAAATTTTGCACTGAAAAGGTTGTTTAGGAATAGTAGTTCCAAAATGTGAAATGATAGCATTGGAGGCACATTTGATGACTTGAGCTTAGTATTGACTAAGAATGTGATGTATGACAAAGAATGAACACTTATAGGAGGATTTTCATGCTTTGAAAGCGAGTTTTCCAGTCCATGGGATCTTCATATTTGTTGTTGGAGTCAAAGAAGGAAGAATACAATCCGAAGGGGCTTCTTGAGTCATGTAAATCAATTTGTGCATTGTTTCCATTGTGTGTTGTCATTTTCCATGTAGTAGAGTCATTGTAGCCGATTTCATAGATGGAAAAGGGGGAGAGAGGCATCAGAAACATGGGAATAAGGTCATTTGTGTATAGGGCATGTTGGTTGTCATAAATGTTTTTGATTGTTGGTTGCCATCAATGACAAAGGGGAAGATTGTTGGCCATTGTGGATTAGTGTTGTCATTGATGTCAAATCCATTAATGGAAAAGAGTTTTATGGCATGGTATGAGTCTCTATCAAGTGTCAATCATATGTCAAGCATGAAGGTTGATTGGTAGTGTCAAGATTTTGTGAGTTCTAGGATGTCCTAATGCATGGTCTAGTGAGCTGAGAGTTGTATGTATGATATTTCTTTAGGTGATTGGTACGATTTGTAATGGGTGCCCATGAATTTGCATAAGGTCAATATGGTCAGCTCATGGTGTGTAATGATTGAGTCGAGATCATTACACGCTTGTTTCTAGCCTGCAACATACATAAATAGTTGGAGGTGTGAGATTTAGAGTTGATAATTCATATCCAAGCATTGTTGCGGCATGGTAGAAATGTATCGAGGTTTATGGTGAATTTCAAATCATAACTCGAGGTTTGAAGCATTTTGAGGTCCTTGGGAAGCAAGCGGATGAGAACAAACAGTTTAACATGCCCAAATGAGATTGGATGGAGAGTTTAAGGAATACATGTGCTATGAGGTGAGTATGGACAGTTATAGGATGTTGTCATGATGCTTCATGACAAGTTTCAAGTCATTTTGCAATGGTAATTTGAAGATATGTAAGTTTTGGTAAAACCAAGTAAGTTTCAGTGTGTGATTTTAAAGCAAAGTTGGACCTTTTGATGCTCATTGTGAACTATATGATTTTCATGGGGACCTTATATCTTTGGCATATATTATAAGGTCAATTATTAACCTTTCACAAAAATAATGAGGTGGTTTGATCATCACGTTTTTATGAACGATTGTTAAGAAAGTAAAGTGGTTTGAAACCCTAACAAAACCCTAGCTAGGAGTAGCTTACAGAAAAGTGAGTATATAGAGCTTATTTTGATTCATTTTTCTAGAGTTATGATTGAATGTTATAGAGGAATCTCCCATATTTCAAAAAATGTAAGTTAGAGCATGTGGTGATGTGTGGGCCCCACCTGAAAATGCAAGTTTATGAATATTTCCAGTTTGTGCAAAACTTCACCCAAATCATGTGATAACTAAATTGTCATTTATTATATCCCATGAATTTTTCTAGATGTATATGAAGGTTCAAGTCATGGTGATGGCAAAAAGTGCAAAGTGTGCCGTATTTGTGTTGACCGTCAAAAGGAAATTTTGGGACAGCTTTAGAGCACTGAGTAAACTTGACATTTCAGGAGCTACATGATGAGTTAGGATGTGATTCAAGTTGTGTTGGAAAGATAACTCAAATATATTTCCAGCTATATAGGTTTTGTCTCATGATGATAAGTTTTGATAAGGTTTTCGGGAAAAATTGTGGACAAGGTTTCTTGCCTTTCGGACGAACCGCTTTACTAAAAGAATGTGTTGGTTGAGGCATGATATTGATAAGTTGAAGATTGATACAACCTGGAGTGTGAATAAGAGTTACGTTTTTACCTATTGAATCCAGTTAGAGGTCTTAAAAGTATCATCAATGTGTATATCAACTAAGTTCGTAAAACTAATTTTTAGGCAACTTGATTTGGTGAAGTCAAACATTGATGCGGTTTGAACCATAAGATGTTTAATGAGTTATAACTTACATCGAAGTGATTTACGGTCCTAAGGTTTCCATAGAGTGGTCACATGTCATGTTTGAGGTGCTCTTGGGTAGTGTTGCGACCCAAAGGTAAAATCAGGTTGTTG
This sequence comes from Taxus wallichiana var. yunnanensis, assembly GCA_018340775.1. Taxonomy (NCBI): domain Eukaryota; kingdom Viridiplantae; phylum Streptophyta; class Pinopsida; order Cupressales; family Taxaceae; genus Taxus; species Taxus wallichiana. Next base: position 713,786,675 of record CM031235.1, on the reverse strand, counting down.
GAAACAACTATGATAAGGTATTGAGCCAATGGGCCCATTAAATGAAATAATTTGATTGGTTCATGTAAATTGAGACCATGGTTGATGTTTAAATGATATTTTTGATGAATATAGGAGCTTGACTAAGCATGGTTTTGGAATTAGGGGATTTTTCTCATTCCAATGGCAAGGTTTTTAGGATTGTTGGTGCATGAATAGTGGTTTTTGCCTAGGGCGACCTATATGGGTCATATGTGACCGTTGTAATGAGTTAATTTGAATTTTGTTAAGGTTTATAGTTCTAATTTATCATGAGGGACTGGCCTGATTTGGGTCGAGAGAAGTAATGCATATAAAAGTGAAATTTGAGCTTATTTGGTGAGCTAATCTTGTAAGGGGAAATTGCGACCTAGAAGAGATTGAGTTGAATGTATGAAGGCATGATTTGAAGGCTAATCGGTTCTGTTTCGGTTGATGAAGGATTCACATCATGTGTGCAAGAGTTTAGAGGCAAGACAAGTTGAGAAGGAAGAAGATTGTGCAAGATTGAAGACTTAGGGTTTGAGCTAGGGTTTGTGAGTTGAATAAGTGATCTCCATCAATTGTGAAAGCAAAAAAATCAGAGATAAAACATCTTTAGGTGGTTGAGTTAATTCTCTGTCATCCTAGGGGTTATAGCCTCCTTAAGTTGTGGGTTCTTAACTAAATTAGCGGTTGGTGCTCCTTGTAGGGTTGGTTTTCTCCTAAATTAAGGGTTGGTGCTCCTTGTGAAGTTAGTGCTTCACTAACTATTTTTGCTCTGTAATATAAGCAAAGTTCTACTAGTTTTCTTCCCAATGAGGGTTTCCTACTTACATATGGTGTTCTTGTGTTGTATACTTTGTTACATGCTTTTGATGTTGCATGGATAATCTAATTGATGAATGTATGGTTTGGTAAATGAAAGAAAAATCATTGTAGGACTGATTCACCCCCCTCTCGGTCCCTTGTTCTTTCAACATCTATTTCCACCAATGGATGGATTCTATATTCTACCCTTTTAAATAATTTATTGTTGACATTATAAATTTCAAGAAATATTAAGAGTATAATGAAAAAAATGAGTTTTCTATCTTAATCCAAACTTGAAACATACAAGAAAGATATCTAATTTTTTGGAATGGATATAAAAGGAACTATAATCAAGAAACAACCTCATGTATTGAATTTCTTAGATTATTTTCATGCTCACTTACTAAAAATAGTATATTTAAAAGTTCCTTGGTAATATAAAATATATTACTCCTTCTCTTCCTACTCGAGGAAGATACAACATTTTTTGACAGATATACTCAAGAAAAGGCAAAACACAATAAGGAAAATCAAGGAAATGCGTAGGAAAATTGAACCGCCTATAATGGATCCAATAAAATAATACAAAAGTTGGTCTAAGATTATAGAACATGAAATTTTCCACTAAACCACAATTTTGAAGAAAGTGACAGGTGACATAGATGACTATTGTAGTGATTCGGATGTTGTCTCATTTTTTTCTCATGATGATTATTAGTGTAGGTAGATAATGCTAGAATAATTTGTCCTTTCCTGTTATCTTTATGCAATCTTTATAGAATAAGTTGTAGTATGAATAGAATTTCGGGAAGTGTAAGGCTAGAGATAACAACTAAGACTCGATGTTGATAGCATGACTAGATGGACAATGGGTCCTAATGATTATATGATTTTTCAAGATGACTGAAAACATTTTTGTGTGTTTTGCATTATTGTATTACTATATCTTCTAAAGTGGATTTGATACAGATTCTTGTGCATGTCTAGGTACTAAGATATGTCTTATATGCTATTATAAATTCTACTTTATGTCAATGTGTCGTTGCTTTAATTAGTGATTTGTGTGCTTATGGTTAATGGATACACAATTCATCCTACATGAGACGTAAATATTACCATAAAACGTTCTACCTAGTCTCACTCCTTAAGCTTATATAAAGCGGCTCATTTAATTGATTTGAGGAACAGTTTGCAATTGGGAGAGAACATTGACTTTCGTTATTTGTAATATATTCTTAAATAATATAAGCCTATAGAAGGCCTCCTTCTTGGGTTTGTTTAATGTTGATATAATCATGCCTTAAAATCCTACATAATGTCTCCTCTTATGGATATTAGCTTAAACCCGATGATCAAAAATAGATGTTTGATCCTTTCAAGTTGTCATGCAATTTTTCCTTCCATTAGGGATATAACCATACCATGTATATACACCATGAAAAACAATGATGTTGTAGAAGAATTAGTACTTGGTACTTAGAGCAATATAGAAAACATTTAATGAAAGTCATAAAAACTTGACAAACATCGGACTTCCAATATATTATTACAAGTAAACATGAATAACCTTTGAATAAGGACTTTTCTTTCTTTTTTAATTTTTGCTAAGAAGTTGCATAAGAAAGTGATAATTTTGATGAAGTTGTTGGACAAAATTTGCAAAATAACAATGATAATTCATAGACTATTATTCACCACAATACATTACAATTATATAGGAATATCATTCATATAAGTTAGGATGTAGGTATAACTACACCTCCCACAAATTTCTCACAAGCGCTAAATACATGAGTGGTTAAACTCACACAACAAATATATTTGTTATTAGTTGTTTATATAACAACTATATAACAAATCAATAAATAATAATTACTATGCGGTAAAACATTAATTACCGTGAGAACTAGATATAATTTTCCTAACATTCCCCCTTAGTGCAAACATGGGGAAAACTTTCCATGTCTTTATAACGTGTCGTTTGAAGCTTTCTCATGATCTCTGGATAGTTTTGTTTTCAAGATAGCCAAGAACCATTGGGATGGTTTTTTTCAAGTGGAAAGCCAATAACCGCAATGCAGATGCTTTTTTTAACGATAACCAACAAACCTTCATGATGGTTTTCAAAATGGATAACCAACAATCATAATATCATGATGTTGCAGTAGTATCATCAACTCTCATCACATTCATCCATCGGGGGTTACTCAAGAAATGTGCTCACACATTACAAACATAATGTAGTGCCTCCTTTAGATATAAAATAATAATAATAATAAAATAAATGTAAAAAAATAAAATAGAAGTTTTAAAATTAAGAAAACCCGTGATTTCTTGGTTAGGGGCAGTTTTAGGGCAAAGGAAGCCTTTGTGGTTTTTTTGGTTGTCTTTTTGCTGTGGGGGAGTGAGCGCCGCCACATTGGAGAGAGGGTTTTGACAGATTTTGGAGTCGCATATGCTTGGGTGGGCGCCGTTTCAGGTTTTACCAAATGAAAGAACGAAACAGCTCTCATGATGTGAGTTTTGCAGTGAACAGAAGTCATGGTTTCCTCACAAGACAGTCACGCTGTCCCCCGTATGCAGCAACTCCAACCCAATCCGTTTACATTTGCCAGCGAATCTCCAGCCTGTGCAAGAAAAAACATGGCAGCTTGGAGCAGGGTATGAACAAAAGAATCTGGTTTTTGTTAGTGTCTTAGTTGTTATTCGTGAAAATGTGGAAGTATTTTCAGGGCTTGTGAACCATTCGACTAAATGCATGGAAGAAATGCAGTTCCATGGACTGCAATGATTTCGGATATGTGCAAAATGGATGTGTAGAAGAGGCCGGTGAACTGTTTGATAGAATGCCTCAAATAGATGCGGGCTCATGGAATGCCACGATGGCAGGATATGCACAAATGAGTTTGTTGAAAAGGCCTTGGAAACTTTCAAGCAAATGCATTTGGTGCGTGTTAAGCTAGACTCCACAACCTTTTGCCAAAGATCCTCCCAGCCCACGCCCAGACTTGTGTGGGCTTCCATCAAAGCATAAAATATTGATGAACTTTGTCAGATGTTGTAGTTGCCAATGCTCTGTGCACGCTGTTACAACGTTTGACCAAATGAAAAAATGGGAGAGCAGCCTCTCTGGAAATGCATTTTTTTGGCAGCGTACAGAGACACGGTTTTCCTCGCGGGATAGTCACACTATTTGGCGTGTGCAACAAACAGGTCTCCAACCTGATAGTTTTCATTCCCAGCGTACTCTAGCCCGTGTTAAAATAAGAGCTTTGATACAGGGAAGGGACAAGACGTATGGCAGATTTTTGGAGTTGCAAGTGTTATGGTATATAGGTGGCTGGAGGGACAACGTTGGTTGCTCTATATGCCCAGATGGGTTGTTTAAAAGGCCTTGGATCCTCCCTAGCCAATGCAACAAACAAGTTTCCAATCTGATTAGAGTTTATTTGTTGCACACGTTGGAATATGGTATGTTTGGCATGCACATCAACCTGTTTTATCAAGGCATAGAAAACAAGATGTTTTTGTTTGCAATGCAACTTCCCTGGTAGACGTGTATGCAAAATGGTGGAGCTGTGGATGCTCGTGAACCGGTTGACGAAGTGCCCAAGCAAGATGTTGAACCGAAGCTTGCGGCTTCGACCGACTTCGTTCTCCATGCATGGTTCTTCTTTCCTTACCTCTCATAATTCTCGTGTTTTAGTTCTCTTTTGCAACTAAATAGAATATTAAGTTATTAGTTTTTAATACAACTAAATGTCTCTTCAACTCATTGCAAAAGAATAAAGTGTCATGTCGCAACTCTCGAAGCCATTATAACTCGCCTACTTTAAACCACGAACCATCACTCTCGCTTTGAAATGATCTAGAAAACTCTTCGCCTTCGATCGCTCTCAATGTCGTTGTATCGACCAAAAAAGAATTTGACTCTCCATTGATTAAGTTGACCTTCTTCCCTTCTACAATAGTTAAATTTTACATTTTTCTGAGACTCACTAAGTGCCTGCGCAACTCGGAAACGAGATGTGAAGTTTCATTCGTGTATCTTGGTATACGAGGAGTCGCCTTGATTTTTGGTTTGACCAAACAATCATATGACATCCTTTTGACGCCTTATAGGAGCCTGTTACACCGGTTTACAACAAAGAGAGAGAAGCTGTTAAAACTAGAAAGTTGGCTTTCGCTTGGGACCACCAATCAAACCCGGAAAGAGAAATCACGTTCCGTCTTTGCAAAACCTCTAGTGTTTATACTAGACAAATGCATGGAATATTCAAAGCATTAGAAAGAGCACCTTCCGGGATAGTTTAGCGAAGCCATTTTATAGGCCTCAGGTGGCGGTTTGATGACGACGCCAAACCGGTCCAATTTTTTCTTGTCGCTCCAGAAAACTTGTCGGCGTTTGAACATGGTTTTCTAGTTCTCAGCCCGTTGACTCTGATGAATTCTCTTTATATAGGGGAACTAGTAGGAGATGTCCCGTTGCGTGCTTCTCCATCTAACGTCAGTTATGGATGCGGTTTTCTGGGTCACTTGAGATAACTTTTGTCTTTTTACAACTGGGTGAACTACGACCAGTGGCCCCAGAAAACTAGCCGCCAAACACAAACCATGCACTCTTTTTCAATTCCGTCAGTTGCTATGAACTCCTGGTATATTTGGGGACACGTAGAAAGATAGTTGTGGTGTGCGTGTTCATTGGGAGATAACCTTTGGAAGCAGTTTCTTAGCCTCCGAGCCCGTTTTGTATGTTTTGTAGCTAGTGAGAAAATGTAAAAGTAGAAAGCTGCGGACCCTCGTAGGGTTACCAAATCACCCTGGAAACTTTTAACACACGTAAATAACTGTTTAAAAACACTATAATGAAACTTGTTGTGTGTATTAGAACTTTTGACAAAACGATGTTTTCTCTCTCTTCCTTTCTCTTTCTCTCTCCTGGGTTTATAAAATGAAGAAAAATGAAATGCAATGAATACATGTTTCTAGACCTTTTTATTTCGATTGCAAATTGTAATTATTGTCAGATGTAAATGGGAAACTGAAAAATGACAATTATGATTGATTAGGGTGGATGCCATGCCAGCGAATTATCGCTGATATCATGCTCATGTGGGTTTTACAGGATGGAAGAATGACGACGAAAAAAGGTGATGTGTAATTTATTGATTATTATTGTAACTTTTATAGGTCATTGTAAAATGAATAATTGCCTAATGTAGTCTCTTGTTACCGAAAGGTTATAATTGAAATTTGTTAATATGCATGGTATGTTAGTTTTAGGGATAACTTAGGAAATGTGCATCTGATCACCAGTTCAGTTTAATTCTTAGTTGTGTATGGCAAAAAAAAGAGGGTTTGATTTATATAAAGTAAATTTGAAATTGAAGTTAATATATTGTAGTACCTTCTCAATATTCAATAAACGATTAAATTAATTTCTAGGTTATTTTCTTATCTTGCAAACATAATAAAGAGTTTAATGGGAACACTCAACTTTAATAAAATATTCGTGCATAACTTGCATGCATGTGTGATCCCTTTTATCATATAAGAAATTTAAGACCGTAGAACGAACTTAAGCTTTGCACTCGATGAGATCCCTAGGTTAGGTAAATAAAACTCCTCGTTGGAGTTTACCGTCATAGTCTTTATGTCTCAAAGAACATTGTCGTGAACCCATATTTAGGAATGCCATGGCCCAACCTATCTAGAGTATGCGGTTTCCTTATAGTTTTGACAATCGCGAGAAGAATGTCCCCTTTTAGGTCCGACACCAGCCGAGTGGTGAAGATCGCCTGAAGTCACCTTATGAGTCCTTATTAGAAGGAATGACTAAGCGGTGTAACTTTACCATCCGAGGAGTAGGAAGAGATATTACTCCTCAGTATCATATTGGATTTCCGAGCATTACGAAATTATATCTAGAAATTAACTTCATCAGTAAATGAAATCCTTGTTGGACCCAAACGACCTAAATGAGGATCGCGATATAGTTGTTCTTGTCTTGCATTCTCGTTAGTGAACCCATTTTGTCCCTCGTAAATAAATGTCTTGTCTTGGGCTTGTGAAAATTTAGTGCCTTGATCTTTCACGAAAGGATTATAGGGTATATACCTTTTAACCTTAATCACACCTATAATAGAGATTGAAGCCCTGGGAGAAACTGGAATTAAGCTTAACCATGTGCTTCTTTAATATGTCAGATAAGTACTTTTGTAACTCTTGTGTTTAAAACGATAGTAATAATGAGATCCTAGTGCGACGCGAAAGTAAATCATATGAGAGTAAAACCAAAATTTGAGGTTGGAAATAATGTCACTGGGAGTCCTTATGACTTAATTTAAGCAACTTCATGTGTTACAAAGAATATGAATTGTCAAATGGTGTGATCAAACTTCGAGAAAACAAAGGATGTATATATATATAAATCAAATTTGGAATTCAACAAGTTATTGTACTATAATAATAATAATAATATGGAAATAACTATTCTGTGATCAAAGGATGTTCTTGGAAAAAGGCTATCTCGAATCTATGTCTTCCTTAATCCCAAGATTTCATCTTGACATCACGTTAGATTTTCTTGTGTAGCAAGAGTAAATTTTATACATTAAATAAACGTTTGAGAAGCAAAATCTTAACATAAGAATGAGAGAATTAGAATCTTGTAGGCATTTTGAAATATGGAAAAAATACTTATGTAAGTTCTGAAGATTGTCATAAGGGTAAAGAGCAAAATTAAATGGTTGAACAATAAGTGAAAAGTGAAAAGAATTTTCAGAACATGTAGGTGGAAAAAGGGAGATAATTATGCTTACATAACAATGTTCTTGGGATGCTAATCGTAACTAAAATACATTTAAAGTAATGATGTGTTGTGGGTTCGCCATTCTTGAAGTCAGGTTCTTGTGGTTGGGTCTCTACTAGCAACCTTCCATTGGGAAAAGTGTAGCGTCAGCATGTATTTGGTGTTATCATGTGTCTATGTGATTTGATGACTTTTGTAAGTGTCGATATCGTTGTCGAGTTTCCTACTCGAGCCCTTGTTGTGTTGTGTGTAGCGTGCATTGTAGGTCAAAAAAAAAAATTATCCTGATTTTTTACTGTTGTATTTGGGTGTGTAAAATGTGGGCACTACACATAAAATTGAAATCGAACATTGGTATCATGTTCCCCCATATTGTGAAATTTCCACTTATTTCGCAAACTAGAAAGGAACACCGAAATCAAGCATACCACACGCAATTGAAATGAAACATTCTCTCAAAAAATATGTCACCAAACCTTTTTGTGGCCACAGTTGTTAGCGATGGACGAGAGGTCGCCAATCGACCTCCAACCTCGGTTTGCCTCCATCCAATCAAACTCAATTTTACATACCTCAATCAGACGTCAGATTCCACCGAAAATGCATTTGTAATGCAATTTTTTTTCACAGCTTTTGACTCCACAAGACAAAAATGACAAGTTAATAACCCTATTGATATTTTTGTAATTTTTTGAATCTTTTTACTCGAATGATTTTATTAGAACGAACAATAACAATATATTCACATGTTTGTAAACTAATGACCATGAATTCACAATTATTTAACAATACGAAGACTTAACAAAATAACTCTAGACTCTCAACTCAATTTATTTTTGACATTCATAAGACAACAGATTGATTGACAAAAAGTTAATTACTATTAAACCAAATACCCGTATGGACTCATATACCTTTAAACTATATAAATCTAATCACCTAAGACATAAACAATATATATGACACAATCACGCCATACAAAATTAAACTAAAATACTTATATAAATGACTAATAATATACTAAAAGACTTATTTTCTTTTTTACTAAATGTATAAAGAAAAGAAATTTTTGCAAGGCTTTCACACTTTTCTTTAAACCCAAATAAAATATAAAATACCTATCCATTCACACCTTGACATAAAATTTGCATAGAGATAAATAGTGAGAACATGAATGCCAATTCCAAGCACTATCTTCCTTCTCCGACAACTTGGATTTAGACTTGTGAAACTTTATTTCCAAGCTCAAACTGGATGTAGAAGGTGCAAAGAAATTATAGTGGTGAGTTGGGCATTTCTTCAAGACTACATTGATGTGAGCATAGATAACAACAAAAAATATCTGATCTAGAAAAAAGACACCCACAAATGCTTTTGAGATCTCTATTCCACGTTTTCTGGTAATGGATGTATATAGAATACACACTTAAAAACATTCCCTAACAATGGTGAAATGTGTAGTGGAGAAAATCAAAATCATAGCTTTATAGATGAATTTTAAACCAATTGTAAATGTGATTCAAAGATAATAAATAGTTGATCTTATATTGACCATTGTATGGTGGTGCCTCTTATAAAGGCTATGCACGGCTCGGGGCGTGTTAGACAATGATTGGTATATGACAAGAAAGTCTACCATCAAACGCATAGAAATCCGTAGTGCCTACACACACTACTCGGATACCAGTATAGCCCACGGAAATCTTTGCATACACCCGAGTCTTACGATCCTCAACACACAATGGCACTCGTATACCTTCATAGAGCACGACTCCATGCAGACAGTCACGCAATAGTATCCACTAATTTCGCTCGATGCCAAATGAAGTTGTTGAACCAAATTTGCATAATAACAATGATAATTCATAGACTATTATTCAACACAATACATTACAATTATATAGGAATATCATTCCTATAATTTAGGATGTAGGTATAACTACACCTCCCACAAATATATCTCAAACACTAAATACGTGAGTGGTTAAACTCACAAAACAAATATATTTGTTATTAGTTGTTTATATAACAACTATATAACAAATCACTAACTTAAAATTTACTAAATAATAATTACTATATGGTAAAACATTAATTACCGTGAGCAATAGATATAATTTTCCTAGCATATGAGAGAAATGGAATTAGGACTCGATCCCTCAACCATATTGTTTTTTAGTATTAATTTTATAAATATTTTTCTTTATCTTGCTTGCTAGGAATTTATCGATTCAATAGGAGAGAGTACCCTCTCCCACCACCACCATAAAAAATAGAGGTGGAGTGTCATTTCATTAAGGAATTGATTCTAAAACTCTTAAATGCTTGTCAAAAACACCATTTTTTTCGCATGTCTTGCAATCATAAGAGTCCATGAAACCACATTATTTTGAGTTAATTTGTTATAAACATCCCATACATTGTATATGCTTGCACATTTTACATACATATTTGTCATGGCATTTCTGACTCGAAATTTAAAAAATTCCCATTTCCATTATCATAGTAATCCATGAGACCACATTTATTTGATGCATTTTCTCAAAAAGTTCTCATGCCTTATGTATTAATTTGTTTGCATTCCATGAGATGAGATCTCTCTGAGGAATTTTGTCAAATAGTTCACATGCCTTGTTTATACTTCAAACTTTTTCATTCATGTCAACCAAGGCACTTGTAACTACAACACTTGACAAACAATAGTTTTAATTATGCTTTGATGGATGTTAATACCTTGTTTAAAAGCTCTTATTTTTCATGGGCCAAAATATATTGGAAAAGGCAAGTTGATTAAGTTATATTATTTTGAAAATTGTATAGAAAATGCAAATCATATAAATGATAAGAGACTTGATTTATTTATAATGAGAAAGGTTTTTATTAACGACATAGGCATGTAGTATTTAAAGACAATTAAAATAGTTTACACGGGTTTAAATAATGTTGTGAGATTTAAAGTGGCACTCACATTGAAAATGTATGATTATAATTACAACATTGAACATGTGCATTGTTATTCAATATTATACTACCATATGTATTCTCAACCTATTGTGACCATTATGGTGGCATCGTTTGATGTGAATCTATATGGGAGTACACCATTTGAAATCCATATAGGATGGTGATCTCCAACCCAATTCCTCATTAATGTGAATGATTTCAACAATTTATGTTACTTTTGCTAATACACTATCAATATCTATCGAGATAATGGAACCAACCAAAATAATACAAATAATTTTTATTATTAAACCCATTTCAAGTACTAATAAAGAATGCCTCAATGAGTTTTATAAAAAATCCAAATGGAAACACATTCAATTTATTCTAATTGGATAACGGAAGATACCCTTACACAAGTATAGGATAAATAAAATGCAATAAGACTTATTCATGTTATTGAATTATTTACATCCCTCATCCACTAAAACTACAAGGTTACACGCTACTAAAACATGACCAAAACCTACATGGTTAGGGTGCACTCCAGTGCTCCATATTTTCAAAGAGTTTGAGAGAATTCTCGTAAGAGTCATTTTTTTGCATAATTGCAGTCCATGGACCCACAATTTTTTAGGCATTTTGTCAAATAATTATCATACCTTGTGTATACTTCCAAATTTACACACATATCTTTAAGGTCATTTCAACAACAACATTTGATTAGAATCCCTTATCCATTATGTTTTGATGGATGTCCACTCCCTATTATAAGGCTCCCAATTGGCATAGCTTGAGATGATTGCGAAAAGGTTGTAAAGTCTTGCTTTACACTTGTCAATGGCATCCACTTAGAATTTTACAAGGCATTTTCAAAAAGACCATTTTATGCAACAAGAACACATTTCTTTAAAGCATTTTCTTGAAAACTCTTAAAGCGTCATCAAGAACACTTTAGTACATATCTTGCAATTATAACTTTCATGAAACCACATTCTTTTGAGGTATTTTACTGAGACACATGTATCATAACATTTGTAAGTACATAATCCAAAACAATTAAATAAGATAATGGTATAATAGTGATCCTATCACGGTCAAACATCATTAAAATTTTATGGGAGATGCATGCAATACATCCGACACTTTTACTATGAATGGATAGCTAGGTGTTCTAAATCCTTGCTCAACAACATGTACGAATTTTTTCCTTAAAAATGGGTTTAATATTAATATTTCTAGTGGAATTAATAAAAATAAATAATTTGTTTGCATAAACATTTAATGTCTCAATACAATGGGGAGAAACCTATCTTTTGAGAATCATCAATGTTGCAGTTAATAGTAATTTGTTTTTCAAGATAACCTTCCATAGAAAACCCCACTCTATATATTTTCTTGACATCAAGTCCATACCCTACTCTAAAGCTCCCATTTTCGCACAAGTTCAAAGAATGTTGTCTCAAATTCCTCGTAGAAATTTCCCAAAAATCCACATTAAGATGAACATGCACGAGATCTATTTATACACAAAAAGGTAGCGAGATACTACAACTAATTTTATGAATCGTGAATTAAGAATCATAGAAGATATTTTTTGGACGATATGCAACACCATGTGGTGCCCTAGGAGTGGAATGAATCAATCAATTTGGAAAAGGATTTGTCATGTCTTTACCATAAATTAATACACCCATATCACTAAAGATTTCATAGTTTACAGTGTCATGCACATATTCTAAGACAAGGCAACATGAGACAATTTTTGGGACTACCTGTGGGAGGTAGACTCCTGCATAATATATCCTATCAGCTAATTAAGCCTATCATGGTTAGTTATCTTGGTTATTTTGATGTCCTTTTTGCAAAAAGGATTCCCAAAAGTCTTAGAACTAAAGAGACACCACTTTTCCATTATTATTCTTCATATTATTATTTTTTGTGTGGACCTATCACATTAGGTAGGACTAAACTATTATGGAAGTTATGGAGATGGAATGGTGATTACAAAATCTCTACCTTTCTCTAGCCAATAATTTTGTCAAATTACAATTTATACACCACTTCGAGCCCTTGTTATTTTAAGTCCATATTATGTAAAAACATGCAATGTTATAGGATTCCAAGTGACTCCTCCATGGATAATCTCTCCTTTTTATAAGTTAACAATCTATACCATGGGGTTTGAACATTGCCCATATTTTTAATGGGCGAGTCTTCTAACCACTAGGCTTTAAGAGTAACATATACAACTAAATACTTAATAGTTTACGTACATAGACAACTTGGTGGGGGTAACCCACTGGGATTTACTAAATAAACATTTGGCATGCCACATTCATTTGTAGAATAAAAAATAATACCTAGATTTCTAGTTTTACCTCTTGATATTCTATTATTAATACCCCCTACCAATACACCATTCCAATTTCAAAATACCCCTTACTTGTACTAGATATCGAAGTACTTATTATTTATATGACATTGTTAATTTGTACTTATTTCATGTTGAATTCAATACTTGACATCCACTACAACATTTAATCATGTTGTTTGTTAAATCCCTATTGAAATTAATCTTAGAATCTAAAGAAACAAGTCTCGATATCCCTAGTTTAATGTCTTCATTATTTTGTTTTCTATTTGTTTACTGTCGTTGTTAAGTATTTCCATTTCATATCCTTTTGGCATCCTCCTTTTATTTCCACACTTGTTGAACCTATTTTCCTATAGTATACCCTTCACTTTCCCATCACACTCCCATTTTCTCTTTATACTTCGAGTTTTTTCTTATATTACCTAGGGAGAAGGTTGTAGCATATAAAAATTACATTACGAGCGAGCCTTAAACAACATCGCTCATCTAGGATCTCATAGGAAATATCCTTCGTGTGTATAGGATGCGGGGAGAGCAAAGAGAATCTGTTTCATCCCAACCCATTATTACATGCCTTATAATCACATCCGGAAAAACCTAAATCCCTATACTAAAAAAATTGCCAATGTTGGCTACATTCTTATATAGAAATATACTACATATTATCTATGTGTCCATGTTTAATCAGCCACCTTCTTCCCTTTTCCTTTATCTATTTTGACTTCAGACATGATATCTACATCCGAATCACCATTCTCCCGCTCATTTTACATGGAGGAGGTAAAACAACAAGGGATTTCCCACCTTTTCTTCCAGGGAGATGAGAACCCTACATCTTAGCCGAGAGCTTCATATACCTTGAAACCACCAACAAAGGTGCCTTAAGCAAGAGCTTGTAAGTGAAAATGTATGCACATCAATCTCTCCTCTAGCTCTAAGCGCTCCCGGTGAAGAAGGAATTTTTCTAAAGCGTTCGAGAGGATATTTGCACACTCAAACCCCGCGCCATTTCAAACACGTTCCCACGGCCCAGGGGTTTCTTGGGATCAAGCATAAAATTCCTCATGTTCCCAAAAATGTGTTTCTTCTACACAACATTCATTTCACAAATATATACCATGCCCTCCCTAACTATTATCTCATAACAACATTCTTAAGTTTCCCCATTCATTCAAAGAAAGGACTCCCTTGTGTCATCTCCCCTAACCAAACACTTCCTCTTCCATCTCAGACATTCACCAATATCATTCCTCTCATGTTGCTACTCGTTATCGGGACTGTGCAATCAGGAAGGTATTTGTAGAGCCCCCAAAGCTCAACTGCACTAGCTGAAATTCCAAAAAACCTATCCCACATCTCGCTTTTATCATCGTCCTGTGTGCTTCGCACAACCAAAGAGACTGCTAAGTATAAATTTTCCATTTATCTTATGAGCTTGCATCGACGCACGAGAAAGTATTAACTTACCCTCTGCCAAAGCACCCAAGCCAAATTATTTTCACATACAGCCATTCATGGCATCCTATGTCACTAGTTTTAATACGTCATTAGGAAGATCATCCTTCCAAATAATGTGGGAGACACCTTTCTTAATCATCATTTCAACTCTTATGTTCGCAAGACAATCTGATACCTAGTTCCGATCACGCTTGATATGGGAGAAGATGATACTTTAAAATGAAGGTATTAGATCGGTCCAAACTTTTGATGATCGAATCCATATTCCAAGCTCTCGCTTTTCCGGACTTCATGGCTTCAATAATCACCTTAGATCCTCATTCCACCTAAATCTTTAAATAGTGTTGTCTCCTAGCCTCCCGCAAACCCCGTAGAAGATCCAATTCCCACCTTATTATGCGAGGCAATCCCACATCCACAAGATAAAATAAGATTTGGTTGACTTTCATAATTTTGAAAAATGTATCCATATCCAACTTTACATAGATTTTATGTAGATGTTCCATCAAAATTCATTTTTACACATGTCGGTTGGGAGTCTCCCATATCACTATCCTAACATTTCCATTCCCATTATCGGGACCTCTATACTTCATTTCACTAAGGGCATGTATGGATATTTAAATTTAATGGGATTGGTAAATAAAATTTGTATTATTATTTTCCAATATACGTTGTGGTTATGATG
The DNA here is from genome assembly GCA_018340775.1 of Taxus wallichiana var. yunnanensis. Lineage (NCBI taxonomy): Eukaryota > Viridiplantae > Streptophyta > Pinopsida > Cupressales > Taxaceae > Taxus > Taxus wallichiana. The sequence goes on along the minus strand of CM031235.1, from coordinate 713,771,588 downwards.
ATTATGCTTCACATTTCACATACATAAGAAAATCTTTTCATTTCTAAAGTGACAAATATTGACAATAAGCCATAATGGTTCTGCAGTTGATAGGGGGATTCTTGTTACATATGAGGAACAATTATGTTGAGAGTTGTATAAGCAACATATACCTTAGTATCAATTGTTACATGAATCATTGATTATTAAATAAAATGAAAATCATTCAGTCATGGAGAAAGTAAACACAACACCCGACCCATTATGGAAAGGAAAATGTTTATATAAGAAAATTCCAAGTTTATATAAGAAAACATTGAGTTTACTCACTTATGAAAGGTGATATCTTCTTGAAACATTTCATTTGTTGACCTCTTTCTAATACATTATTACACAAGGTGTGAATAACACCATTTTGAGTCAATTTTGCATTAGAAATCAACCTTTTTGGACTTTTGGTGTTGTTTTTATGAAAAATCATGTCATGAAAGGTGGCACAAATGTGACGCAACCTTGACATGATTAGATATTTTTAATTACATCGAGTTTACATTGATTTAGTGCCATGTTATCTATCATTTTTGCCACATATAAGTGACACAATATTGTATTTTTCACCAATATGGTGTGGCACAAAAATGACACAAACTACATTCACAAAAATACCAATAATTATACTCTATTGTTTTATTTTTTATATTAATAAATTATTTGAAATTAAACTTTTTTATTTATTATACTTGATAAAAATAATTAGATTGTGCAGTCCCTCTCTATATCTATATGGGAAGATCCGGTGGGCCTCACACATATACCATATAGCAAGCTATCTAGATATGGGGTAGGAGTTGGGTGTATCCATCCCCATATATATATATAGGGGATTATGAACGAAGGAGAATGCCCAAACAAGAAACAATAAACATGTAACAATAAGAAAAATAATATTTAAATTCTAATTTGTTTTATACAATAATGTATAATATATTTACATTTGCAAATGACAAAAAGGGACCAATTCCCTTCCAAATTACAAAACAAATAAATATAAGGCTAGGTGATAATCCTCATTCTCATCCTCATCCTTGTATTCATCCTCCTCCTCCTTATCCATGTGATCTATGTCATCATCCTTGTCCCTGTACTCATTTCGGTGATACCAATCCCCTTCCTCCTCTTCCAACTCCCATTATATTTCAAGCTATAAATATATATTAATTAAAATTTAGAATTGTTTTGATTTGAAATCTACATAATTCACAACTAATTAAATAACATGTCATATTAGAACAAATCCATTCTCGTTTGATTAATTGATGAATGTAGATGAGTCCCATCCCATTGATTGTAATGATGCTTGCATTTTTTTGTTGTAAGTGTATTATAGCGGGTTTCTTGCAAAAACACGAAATGATAAAATTACGTGTATTAATAATTTACATAAGACAATTTATATAAGAAAAAAATATAATTGTACAATAACTTATACTAAACATAAAAATTTGTTTGTTAACTTTTTTAAGTTGTGTTGTCCCATTCAATGAGTCACTTGTCCTTTTCTCATGCACACATCATAACCTAATAACTAGGAACTTTTCCTCCTCCGTGAATTACAATATTTGTAAAATATTTAATTGATAAAAAAGTAAAATTTCAAATATTATAAATTGAGTTCACTAAATTTCAGACTTATTATTCTTGTCTCAAATCATTTTGTCACATAGGACATTCCAAGTTTTTTCAAGTACATTGCGAAGTCGAAGAAGTCTCCTCTCGAAAACAATGTTTCCTTCATATTTAAGATGTAAATTATAGATTTAAAAAACAAGTAAAAGAGTATAGATTTTTTTAATGTTATATTTATGGAATAAAATTACATTGCTATTAAGCGAGATTTTTACACGAATTCGATATTCTAGAGTTTAAACATTTCAAGATTTCGGATCTCAAGAAAATCAAGCAGAACTTACGAAAGTGTACATGCATATGACACACATTTAAAATAATTATCTCTAAGCTCTCTTATGAGATACATCCTACACAACATGCACAATGGTTTGTAGGGGGACTCTTACTACCCTTTAGGCGTGCGTTGTCACACAATACTTTCACCAATCCCTAGGAAGCATTAGAAGCATCCTTGCAAGTGAAAACAATGAAAAGTTTTGATATTGGTGTAAGCCCATTCATGGAGGCGCATATCACATCTATGGTGACCCAACTAGATAAATTAATAGCAAACAATGCACACAAAACACATAGTGGAATTTGGTGTACTGATTGTGAAGTGGAAGGCCACACCAAAAACACATGCCCGCACAAAATTTGAAGGCCATGCTTAGATCATGTCGATTTGTGAAGGAAACCACGACGCTCAAAATTGCCCTTACTTCACCGAGCCAAGCGAGAAAGAGGTAACAACATACCAAAATATGTGATGCACACACTCATGACACATCATAGTTTCGTATTATTGACCAAATCCATGAAGCGGATCAATAGGAATTTAATAAGCTACCAAAGAAATGCTAATGAAAGGCATGGTGGATATGGTTGCAGATGAAATGGATGAGGACAAGGAGGTCGTGGAGGTGGTAGATATCCACCTAGAACTTGTTATAAATGTGGATCGCTAGATCACTACCAATGTGATTTCCCAACATTCTCAACTTCCACACATTGTCAAAAGGAGTGTTAAGTAGAAGATTTCCCTATCTCGTATAAGATAATGAAAGAAGAAGGTGATATAGGAGAAGGAATGATTAAGATTGTGCGCATTATAGGGGTTGAGACTAGGACAAAATCTATATCAATAGTCAAGAAAACAACCAAAGTATAGGTAACCACACGCTTGTTATATGCGCGAGAGAAATACCTTCAAATAAGGTGCACCCTACTCAATTAGATTCTACGAAGCCCTATCATGATAGAAAGCAACGAAAGAGGTTGTTCATAATGTAAAATACTTGATAAGTGAAATTTAAGAAGAGATATAATTCCTTATAGATGAAGTAAAGTTGTGACATTAAAGGTTAAAGGATTCCAAGGATGAACAAATTAGCGAAAAATTAGTTTTAGGAGGTGTGTAGGTTTTTCGCATAGAAGGTATCTTACCCCTATTAGGTCAATGGTTATCACACAATTTGAGGACGGTAGTGCTTGGGAAATAAATGGGAATGACTTAAAAGCAAGATGTAAGATCAACAAGGGTGGAAATTTTTGTGAGAGATATACTTGTTGATGCCTCATAGATCGGTTGGAGCATTAATGAAATATTGGTCAACATTGGCGCAAAGAAACATACTTACAATAGATTCTGGAATAATATGGGATGACCAATGCTACATGCATCTCTACACATTTTCTTCTTGGCTAACAAAACACGGGTAGTACCTAAAGTATTCTTAAATAATTCCATAATCAGTATTATGGGGGTGAAGTTCCATGGAGATTTCAAACTTATACCATTAGCTAAAGCAGATAATTTTCCGAAAATAGTTTGATGACCTTGGTGTTATGTCAATAATGTTGATTTATGATTTAAGAAACAAAATGTGAGTTTCACAAATGATAATCAACATGTTATCTTTCCTATGGACTCTAAATAGAGTGCATCGTATGTAGAGAATATGGAAGAACATGAAGATTTAGAGCATTTATAGGGATAGAGAATTTTGAGCCCACTAAAAAAAGGAGAAATAAAGTATGGTGATAACTAGTCAATGTTTGACACAACCAATGTGGCATGGGAAAACTATTCACATTGTTCATACGAGCTAATAGGAGACTATGGTATCATTACAAGCACATCCTCCTATAATATTATCCAAGCATCTATATACATTCATAGAAGTATTTCAAGCATCGCACAGATAACCCCCAACCTCCACCGAATTTTAGTGCAAATGAAAATATCAATGATTTTCTTAAGGATATGGAGTCTTATATGTAAACCAACAAAGCACGCATGTAATTGCTTAGTCTATTTGTTAAAAATTACCACAACAAGATGGTGTGAAACACATCGGTTCACATTATTATCGAGGAGAGACATAACAAATGATATGAAGGATAGGTCCGAACAATTCAATGGTGCATGAAGATACCCCGATTACTTACACTGAGTCACTAGTCCGTAAGAACATATAAATACCTACGTGGAGATATGAATGACTACAAAGGTTAATAATGCCTTATGAACACGTCTATTCTATCATATTCTATCATACATTACATGTATTGACACGATCATGGTATGTGGGTTCTGAGTTGAGAAAACAATTGAATTCTTAGAAAGGACAGACACAACGATTTCTCCCTACATTTTCCTTTGTCTCATCATCCCCCACTTGACTTACCCCATTCAATGTATAAAAGAAGTGGTATTTGGAGATGATACTCCTATGAAAGATAAAATGTTGACGCTACACAACGAAAAGAGTTTTTCCCTAACCACAATGTTCATTGAAGATACTTGTTGTCACGTAAAATCTATAGCATGAAAAATTCAAAGTTTTGGTCATGACAACCAAGCCCATACTTGAAATTCCCTTTCTCGATCAATGTAAACCTTTCCTCCAACCATCATTTCAATTGTGTCACCCTCATTATAGTCGAGAGGAATGTGCTAACATCATTTTAAAGTGTATTTCATGTGTAGAGAATTTTACACAGCTTGGTTCTTGAAGCTACTGAGATCTAAGAAAGAAGAGTGCTCCCGGAGGCTCAATAAGGGGTTATTTTTGGTCTTTTTGCCACTGTTGAATATCCTCTTAAGGAATACATGGAAGATTCAAATCATCTAGAAGTTTTATGGAAGATCTTTGAAGTTTCTATAGGTATTTTGGGAAGATTCGGTGAAGAAAATTGATTTCAAGAACAAGTTAAGCAATATCGGGTCTTTACGGGAAAGGCACTTTGGGAAATGCATGTCTTAAATAGATAGTCTCCTTGTTCGAAATGTTTCGAGAGCCTAGTGAAGAGTAAGGATCTCATATCCTAGGCATCGAAATATGATCAAGACTACATTCCGGTGAAATGATCAAGAAAAGATTATGGGAACATTAAAATGTGGAAAATTGTCCGACGATGGAGCTCAAGAGTCCTTCTACAAGACAAAAATTGTTTGAAATGTTTCAGGGAGCCTCGTGAAGATTTATGCGAAAAAATAAAATAAAATGAGGGTATTTTTAATTCTCTCCATTATCCGTAAGTTTTTTTGGTTCGGTTTCATCAAAAACTATTATTTCCACTCAACTTACCGACGTATAACTCGAGAAAAATTGAATGTCTGGTAAAAATTCTTCAAGAATTCGGTTTCAAGGATTCTAAATAGTCTCATTGGATTCATTGGTGTGTTTACACGATGATTCGTATATTGGTTTGAAATGAAAATCATGCTCACATGCAACATTTGAGTGCTTGGGTGCACTTTTGGTGTCCTCTTGCACCCTTGGTGCACATCTAAGGTGAAATTGCAAATAAAAATTTTGTGTCACTCTCATTGGTCCATTTCCCAACTCAAAAACATAAGATGTAGGCTTAAAAATTGCACTTTATGACTTGTTAAGTGTTTTAAGTGATGGTGAGTCCCACTTTTCCCTCACATGTGCCTTTTTAAACATCTCTTGCACCTTGGGTTCACTTTCGAGGTGAGATTAGACCCCAAAAGGATGTCATGCTCTCATTGGTGCATTTCTTTACATATATACATGCCATATCAACTTAAAAACGTGAAAAGGCTTGTAAATGTGCATGTGCATGCCATATTTCCCCATCCCCGTGCCTATGGTGACCTTTTTCTCACAACCATGCATCTTGGGTGCATGTTTGAGGTCAATTTTCACCCAAAAATGTGCCCAAGTACAATGGAGATTCCATTCTCCACTTCTCCATTCCTCCATTCTCTCATGTGCACTCTCCACTTCAACTTCCACCATATAAATTCCCTCACCCATGCTTCCCACAACTCATAAACTTAAAACACAACTTGAAAACATAAAGTCACTTCCTTAGCAGCCAATTAAAGCATCTTTTGAAGCTAGCTCTAACACCGAAATATAAAATAACTAATCCGGAGGACATTTTTGGGCTTTAGATGTTCCCAAGTTCTCCCCAAAAAGGTACTGATACAAAATAACACTCTATTACATTTTCGACGACTATTTGAATGCGTGAAACGAACATTGTATGTTCAAATTGTCATCGATCAAAGTTCGGATCAAAATTTGTCAATAGGGAAAATGTAGGTATGCAAAGCACCACGGCTAATTATAAAGAGCCTAGTTACATATTTTGGAGTTCACCGAGGCAAAAGATGACTTGGATGCATTGAGTTGACTTCGTCGGTGTTCGTCACACATTTACAAAAGAGGGGGTTCAATAGTGGGGTCCACTTTTGTTTCGAAAGGGGACCCGGCCACCGTGGTATTAGTGTAATTTTAATTATTCAATAACATTATAGTTTATATCAAGTCATTTTATGCCCACTCATGATGACACGTGGCCGATGAAGAGGGGTCCACACGGTGGGTCCTCAAAGCCACCACATGGGCTGCCACTATAACCACTCAACTGGCCAACCAACTCAGGCTCACAATGTCCAACTCGGCTAGGAGGTAGGGTAGCTCGGCATGACAAGTAGTTAGCGAGTAAGTCGGGAAAATAAGCGCAATGATTCGACAATCAAAGCTCAATGGGCTATTCAAACAAACCGACCCACCTATCCTCTTGCCAGCTAAAGAAGCTAACCAAACAAACACTAATCGTGCCACCAAGCACCTTCCATGTTGGTCTGCATTTGGGTTTTAAAATTTTACTTTAACAACCACGGTAAAGGGAGAGCAAGCCCCTCCTCTTTATTGGAAGAGGTTCCCTTATTAAAAGCAAACAAAGAAAGTTATATACAAATGTACAACTTTTAAAGCGTGGAGTCCTAATACTTTGAAACGTTTTATGCCCAAAGATCATCAATACGAAAGGATGGAAGAATAAAGGAGATGAGGAAGGAAGAACATAACAATACCTTCAAGAAATATAGATGGCAGAGTACCACCTTATACGTATTGAACTAGGGAGTTGCGAGTAGAATCATTCACTTTCATAACCAATATAATTCCACAGACGCAAAGTTCCAGAAATCATATAAACAAGAACACAAAGTTTCCTATCATAAAAGATGGATGATTCCCAAGTTCCAGACACGAAAAGAAGAAAAGCAAGAGGAAGAAAGGGGAAAACTTCTGTATTGATTACTTCAATCTATTACCTTTATAGAGTCTCAGGATCCAACCCAAACAATGGCGTGGAAAATCCAATAAATAGTTTCTAAGAACGGTTACATTCGGTTCTGAAAAATGATGAAATTGATTCAAGAAACCGTTCTCTGAACTTCTCAAACGCATCGGTCGTTTCCATGCCTAGCGGTAAAACAAGACGCATTGAATCCCAGTCGTCCACCCTGCCTTTGCAAACTTTAAATCCAAGTCGTCCACGTGGGAGAGATTTAAATGGAAGCGGGCCTACGGACGCCTTTTGCATTTTTGCCTTTGAAGTTGCGTCGGTGACACGTGGAGAGCTCTTCCGATTCTTTTATACTTAGCCGATTCGAGCCTATTTCCTGCTTGACTTATGTTGACCCTAGACACGTGGAGAGCTAACGCTCATTTGAGTTTCCACTTTGGAAACGCCTCCTGAAATTGTGTCAAGCCGACTTGTGGCTCCTTACTGCACGGTCTTGGATTTTGACAACCGCCTCTGTCTCTCCATTGACTTTGACCACGTGGTGAGTTGGCACTCATTTGAGTTTCCACTTTGGGAACGCCTCCTGAAATTGCACAGAGTTGACGCGTGGCTCCTCCCGTTGATCCTGGACTATTCAACGGCCAACTCTGTCTCTCCATTGACTTTGACCACGTGGCGAGTTGGCGCTCATTTGAGTTTCCGATTTGGGAACGCCTCCTGAAATTGCGTCGAGCTGACGCGTGGCTCCTTCCGTCGGTCCGCCCATACTTAGTCAATTTTAACGATCGGCTCTTTCTCTTTTTGGATTTGGGACATGTGGAGGACTTGCGCAATTTTGAGAACCGCCCCTGGCTTCGACTCTTGAAGTTACGCAAATGATGCACGTGGAGCCTTCCGCTGAACCTCCCATACTTAGCCGATTTGGGCTTGTTCTGTCTTCATTTTGGACCTCGAACACGTGGAAAGCCTACACTTATTTGAGGATTGTCCCCAGGCCCCGCCTTGGAGTTACATCATTTGGACACGTGGAGGCTTCTACTTACGCAAACAAGGCCAAACCACATCCAATCAGAGACGTCCACGTACTACCTGTGGATCTTTGGGCAAAAATTAACGGGGAAGATATGCCTATCAATCCCAACTGCGGGAAGAAAATAAAAAGAAAGGGAAAAACTCCACCGTTATGCCCGACTTTCAAATTGTTCTCCATGGAATGGAAAACTGTAAACGATACCAGGTTTGGCGCAATACAATACTCCAAGGTACCGACTCAAAATTTGCGAAACTTGACTTCAAAAGAGAGGAATTTTGAGGGCGATAATAGGGTCAAAGCGCTATCCATAACAAATTATATTGGCAAACAAAAGCGACCCTAATTGCTAATGTGAACAAGTCAAAGCGCTATTTTTAAACTAGGTCATCTCATCCCCAAACCGATGATGTGGGATAAAGAAACCAAAAATGGTAAGTCATAACGCATGTAATGGGGTCCAAACACTAAGGAGGATTGAATCGCCAACCTCCTAGAAAAACTTAAGCGCCCTCACCTATCCACCATACCATTGGAAGTATTATAAAAAAGGGCAAACTTTTACTTGATTAGAAATGAAATGCAGACTTTGTATAATTTATATATGGGTAGTTTGTAAAGAACGGTGTTTTAGGCCATTATAGGGGCATTTTTAGCTTTTGACAGGGTCTAGACTATTGTTCATAACTCGAAGACGCTCTACTGAAGACTGTGTGTATTTTCCCGATTTGGTGTTATTTTGAAGTCTTTGTAAGCGGTTGACGGTCACTTTGATGTTAAACACTGGGAAGTGATCGTGTTATTGCTACAGGAAGTTGGGCGACATCGATGAGTTTATTCCGAGTCTTTCAGAGGTCTGTGGGAAGATTTTGGAAGTCATTTAATTCATTATTGAATTGCAAGCTTTTCTTATTGTACTTATGAAATCGTTTATTAATGGATTGGTTCAATTGAACCTAGAGATAGCCAATTTGTGAACTTCGTAAACAATTTTAGTGTTGTGTTCATATGCATCTGTTATTTTTGATTATTTGCATATTCAAATCAGATATTAATTAATTAGATGCAATTATAACACTTTCACAATGATTGCACAAATTGTAATTTGATTGTGTGAACTAGAAATGAATAATCATTTAAAATTCAGATTTTTGATTCCGTATTTTTGCACATTTAAATCAGATTTTGGATGAGTTTCAATTATTTTAAATTACTGAAATTGATATTTAATTAGTATATGTTGTGAAAATCTATTTCATAGTAGGGGCCTACTATAGTTTACAAAACAAGTTTTGGTATTAGAGTAGGTTTTCCTACCTATAACCTTGCTATATATGACACAAGTTTTGGTATCAAAGCTCGTAAAAAGTAGCATTAGCTTCTTTTTGCATACTTGATATTAGGATTTCATTGGTTTTAATTCAGTTTGTGCAGACTTTTGGGCCTTGTTGATCTTCCATTTGTAGTGTGCAGTTGTTGAGAGTACAGGTTGTTTACAAAAAATAGCGAACCAAGTGACAAAGAGGGATAGATGGATCTCTCTCCGATTTCACTTGCGGGGTGACGGATATGGACATGGAATCTATACGGTTATCATCGGTCATGGTGCTTTGGTGAGTAAACACCATATTGAGATGCTTTATTTTTTGATATGATATTTGCGATTGTTTTACACCTATGTCCTTTAATTAGGAGTAAGTGAAAAGACCATTACATTTTGAGATATGGAAATGGCACCAAGACATTGTTCAGGGATTGGACATTGTTATTTACACTCGTTTTAGTTGGATACTAATTGATTATCAATTGAATTTAGATTAGCAACTATTCTTAAGCATTGTGGCATGCAATATTAATGTTGTTTAAAATTCAATGATTGTTAACCTTAACTCACGGGGTGTATAGTTTTCGGTTTGAAATGACGGTAAATTAATCCAACATTTTCTTCTCTATAAGAAATGGATATTTTACACAAAGTGGTTTTCGTATCCACGTTTGGATAACCTTTGTGTGGCCTGCTGGAAAGATATGCCTTGTTTTGGAACTATTTGAACTATTGGAAAACATGGGCTTTCATCGCTACCTCGTTTAACAGGAGGATTTCAAGTGTTGTAGCCTTTCTATTCAACTTGTTGAACGACGAAGATGGATCAAAATCGTATTGGTAAAAATGATTTCTTGAATAGTTTTTATTGCATAGCGATATTGGTAATTGGCATGCATGTTTTTAAGAACATATTTTTGGGATTGTTGTGGTATATTGAAGGAGATTTCTATCATATGATTTTGGATTTCAAATCTGGTTAATGGTGTCACCTGTAGGGAAGAGCTAAGTGACAGGTTTAACATGCTCATATTTTCTTCTCGCATTTATGGTTAACAATTTCCATTATGATTCAAATAGCAATTTATACAAGTTCAGTGGGCATTTTCAGTATGTCTAATTTTGGATATATTTTGTTTTCATTTCTAGTGTCCATTATGGATGCTTATAAGACCCATTTTCGACAAATGTTTGTATTTTGTAATTAATTTAAAAACTCGTTATATCCACACGTAATAACTGCACATGATCTTAAGTCCCTTATTTTGGTAATTAATTTGTAACTATTATATGTGGTTACGATTAGGGTGTATACTAATTACACTAACAAACCGGTTTCATGATTGCACGAGATATTTTGCAGGTGATGAAAGTTTCACCAATTTGGGATGTGACAGTTGTGCAAGCAATTTGATTCTATCCCCAATTTCACATTGGATAGATATTTTGATCTTCACTTGCTTTTTCAAGGATTCAGTCTAACTTTCACCTCATTATAGGCATTTTTGCAGTTTGATTTCTAAATCATTTCCATGATATTTTTGCAGTGATGCTTTGTCATGGTGACCGACGTTTCATAGAGGTTAGTGGAAACCGCACATTGTTTGGAATTTGGTGATCTATTTCATACTGATCATTTACATTACTTTGTAGTTTCACATGATTAATGGACACTTGCCTATGTTTAGAATTTAGTCATCTATTTCATATTGATTGATTTCAGTGATATTTTGTAGGGTTTACAATTTTTGTAGTCCGTCGGATCAATGGGCACTCACCTATGTTTGACATTTAGTCTTCTATTTCATATTGATCAATGTCAATGATATTTTATAGAGTTGACACTTTTGCAAGGTCAGTGTACACCTGCCTATTGTAAGCATTTCAACGATCGATTTCATACTCATCGATTTTTAGGTCGGTATTGATTTCAACAATTCACACGGTACAATTAGACATTGATGTGAATGTGTTGTGTCTATTTACACTAATCCATATTCTGTGATATTTTTGGCTAATTCAATAAATTTGGAAACATTAACCACTATGTTATATTATGGTTTCTACACTTTGAGTGATGTAGAGAGTCGTGTAGAAGATTCAAAGGGTGATTGGATTTTTCCACAATGCTTTTGGATCACAGACAACTTGTCTAATTTTGGAGCAAGACTATTGAAGACCACAAAGTCCCTTGCAGATATTTACATGGATAATACATAGTTTACCAAGTCCATTTGAAGATTTTGGTGGAACAAAATCCTTCTCATGGTGGAGGTGTGATCTAGAGGAGTTTTTTGAGCTTCATATGTTCCCAAATTCTCCATAAACTAGTACATTATGGAAGAGCACTTCATTAGCTTTCCGATGACTATTGGAATGCGTGAAATAAAGACTTTATGCTCATCGGGGATTTCGAAATTTAACCAAATTTTCAAAAGCGAATTAAAAGTTCTAGAACACTCCAAAGCTCACATGGTCTCGGGCCCGTCGTTGAAAAGTCAAAGCAGAAGAGCGGGCCGGAGGAGGAAATTGAGTTTTTGAGCCTTTTTCCAAAAAAGGTTTAAAAGTTGAGAAAAGGGACGCTACCCCGCCTACAACAAGAAAGTGCCACGTGTCTTAGTCAAATCGGAGCAGCGGGCCGGTGGAGGAAATTGAGTTTTTGAGCCTTTTCCCCAAAGAACGTTAAAATGTTGAGAAAAGGGCCGCGACCCCAATTCCAATCAGAGGGTGCCACGTGTCTAATTTAAAAAGTCAAAACAGGTGCGAGCCAATTTGTTCCAAATTGCCAAATCTCTAAAAAGTCACAAAATGCAAAGGGCTTTCCCGTAATCGCTCCAATCCCTTCTGCACGTGGGCACTGCCCGATTTAAGAGTTAGAGCAGCAAATCAAATGGTCTATATTTAAACTGGCAAATCGAATGTAACGGTTGTTTTACAAGATCTGGTTTTTAACCCGCCATGAGCATTTTCTTCACAATAGAGGAATTTGAAAAGGCGTTGAGGATTTGTGAAGTTGTAACGGTTTCTTGCAAAGAATATAATGGCTTCTCGACATCATTCCAGGGGCTGGCGATTAATTTCAAACAAGACTAGAGTGCTATGTACCTGGAAAATACAAAAAACACCATTCTTCTTCTATTTTCTCTTCTTCCTCGAATTTCTTCCATTCTCAAGCTATGTACAAACTCTGCTTGAGCTTCAATAAGAAAATTAGGAATTTTTGCCTCTTTGATTGAGGAATTAATTGGTACTTTCGGACCAACAAGTTTCATTCTGGTCTTGTAGCTTCTCCTGCAGATTTGTTCTTCTTCTAACTATAAATGCATGTAAATGAAATTTCTAATTTAGTTTCTCCTACCTTCATTCTCACTCCCTTTCCCCTTCTCAGACAAAGTTCTTCTCTAGTGAGAAATTGCTAGCTTTGCCACAGGGTCAGTGGAGTGCCCCTGTTGGACCTTTGGTCGAAAGGCCACCATTGAAATCCACTTTTTCACGCATGCACATACGGTAGTTGCACCGTTCAAGTAGAAAGACTTAGATTCCCATAGCGTTGGCTTGAAACCACCAATTTGTCCACAAGACAAATTTTATCGCCAACAAGTTTCTATCCAATTATTTTGTGCCCTCCCATTATGACACGTGGACGATGAATAATCCACATGATGGGTCCTGGGTGTAACATCTCGTTAATTAACCCTTTTTTATTCGGCGTATAATTATTCGGATAAATATGAAAAATGGAAAATGTATGTCTTTTGAATAATTAAATACCACATATTATAAGTATTAAATGCAGATTGATTATAATTGTGGAACTTCGTTGTCCGGTTTGGATTGTGTCATTGTTATAATTATTTCATGACTACGGAAATTATTTTTGAGATGTAGTATTTTGGTGAAAATCTCTCAAACTTAAAAGTTGGTTGAGTGGATTTATAACACTGATTTGTGGCCTATTTTAGTATTTCTGCCATTAGAATATTGTGGGAAAATTGTCACACCCTCGGAATCACTAAGTAATGTTTGATTTTTTTGTTTTGACTACAAAAATTACAATGCGGTGATTTAACACCCTAAAGGCTTGAATATTCATTATTTATATATAATTGTTTTGGAGTTCATGTTGGAAATGGCATTAAATACCATGGTGTGGTCAAAAGTTTAATGAATATAATATATCCACTTTAGTGGACATTCCCGTGGATGAGGGAGATTTAAATTAATTGTTGAAAAGTAATGTCTTATTAAAAAAAATCCCCACCCACGTTGATATGAGGCTTTTCCAACCACCCATTTGGCATTTTGGAAATATGGAGAGTAAATGCGACTTAGGGATTTTTGGGATTTGTGGGAAAAGAAGAAAAAGATGGAATTGGGAGTTTATTTGGCATTCAAATTTGTGAGAGAGCTCCCATCTTGGAGACACTCTGCAGAAATTTTGCCTGTATGTGAGGGTGGGGCATTTTTATTCAAAACCCTTTATTTTAATTGAAGAGTGCATTATGGAAGTGTGGTTGGTTTTGGAGAAGTTGGAGCTTAAGCACCCAAAACAAATCGACTAGGGTTTTCAATTGTATTTGGAGGCAAATTAAACAAAAGGAAATTGATTTTACCAGGAAAGGGTTTCTCTGTTGTTCTCCTAGTTTTTGATTGATAAAAATATTATAATCTTTTGTGGGTTCTACATTCTTCTCTAGTTTTGGAAAATAATTGTTGAAAACATTCTCTGAGCTTGAAATCTTTGTATTAAAATGATTTTCTATTATGGGTTCTATAGTTGAATGTGCAAATCGACTATTGGGGTTTTTCCAATGATATTTTATATTTTTGTTTGATAAAAAGATTAATATCTTTTGTGGGTTCTGCATTCTTCTCTAGTTTTTGAAAAATAATTAGTGAAACCCTCCTCTGAGCTTGAAATATCTGTATTAAAATGATTTGCTACTGTGGGTTATGTAGTGGAATGTGCAAATCGACTATTGGGGGATTTCCATTATTATTTTCAATATAAATTTGTTGGTCGTGTTGGGTATTTGGAAAATAGTAGAGAACCAGTTATTAAACTCGACTTCCTTCAAAAAGTATGACTGTGGTTTGTTTGTTTTCCTTTATGAGATCTTGCAGTTTGAATTAATTGGATGAGTTCTTTTTCTTCACCCAAACTCAATTTGCTATTTCCTTGCATTTAGTTCAATGTCTCTGATTGTATAGCTTACTTGAAAAGACGAATGACTATTGGGTTGTGTGCATTTTGTAAAAAATTTGGTGGGTATTATTTGTTTTCTTGATATGAATATTCTTATGGTTGTTTGGGCTTGATAAGGAAGTAGAGGAAATTTTTGGAATGGACCTTTATTTTACTACAAGATTGATAGCTGATTTCTTAGTGTACATTAGCATTGAATGTAAAATCGCATAAAAGTACTCAAGCTAAACTAAGGTGTTGGTTTTACTTGTCTTCATTTGGGTATTAAATTGTCTGATCGCATGAATTCCAAAGAACCGCTAGCTATGATATTTATTACTGTTACGGCTTGTAATTTTCTAATAAAATGGTATGGCTTATTTTGATTTACCGTAGCAACAAAAGTTAGGTTGTTGGTTTTCATTGCTTGAAAGAAATTTGGTGAATATATTGTCTTCTCGGTTGTATTATGAAAGGATTGTGTACTAACTTGTTCTATGAAAAAGAAGAAATGGAAAATGCAGTCTTTGATTAAGATTATAAATGCAAGTAATCCTTATGCAAGAACATTTTGGAAAATGATATTAAAATAAAATGTAAAGTTGAAATACTGTTGGGTAAGGCTTTATTTTTAATGTAATTAGTTCCTTCATTTTTACTTATCCCAAGATCCTTTGACTTGGAGGGTTGGATTACTGGATCCATGCCTTTTCGTTCAAGCTTTTGTTTCATTATGAGATTTTATTTAGATTGTATAGACCTCGTGGTTAAGGATATATGAAAACAAGATATGATTAAGAACAACGTAGGGAATGCCAAAAGCATCACAAAATACATCTAAAATTACTCTTGGGTATTGAACCTAATAAGGAAAAAACAATGAGGGCAGAGAACTTATTATGCCACCATCACGAGATTTGCAAAAACTTCCTCATGTTGCAGATCTCTTCTTTCCCTAGCATAGAATTTGGAAAAAATGTTCTCAAGTGATAAATAGAATGAATAAAATTGAGACGCAAACAAGATGTGAAAGACACAAATAAATAAGAAAGTTTTTGACGATTTATTTTTGAAAAAAGCAGAGAGGTTGTGAAAATTGTTGAGCCTCTTATTAAGGTGTTGTGGTTAGTGGATGGGAAAAATTAGCCATGTGCTATATTTATGAGCCTATGGATCGAGCAAAGGAGCAGATATAAGGGTAGAAACAAAGAAAAAGTAAAAGGGCCTATATGGGAGATTATAGATATGATGATGGAACAATCAACTCTATCTCCCTATACATGGAGTTAGATATTTCTTGAACCCGAGATATCATTATAAACCTCAACTTGAGAAGATCAAATAGAAGAAGTAAAATATGGTTTGTCTGACAAGTGCCTAGAGCACATGGTCCTTGATGAGAGGCAACAACTTCTAATTCACCGATTAACAGCTTTTTTCAAGCAGATCCATAAGTACCTTTGCTCCTAGACATGTTTTGTGAAAGATTGGTGATATCTTGGACATTATATTTAGATATTGATTATATTAGACATGTGTGACATTCAGCGCGTATAGCGCCAATTTAGCCTAATTTCTTCCTTGTCGTGTTTTCTTATTATGACATGGAAACAAATGAATATGATGTGGTTGGAACCTAATTATAGTGATGGATATTTGTCGCATGGTGAGACTATATGTCACTTTATCATCTTGTCTAACTTTTGAATATAATTGTGCACGTTGTCGCAGAATTTGATTTCAAAGGGATGTTAGGTTAGTTTAGCATGCATTGATATCTTACTATGTCATTTAATTATATCAGACGACAAAAAGCGTAATGTGTGCAATGAGTGTGCAGTGACAGTTTACACAGAGAACGTGGATTCGTGCCAGCTACTCAAAACTTGCACAAGCAGCCTCACGGCCGAGTCCAGCCATGTTCACCGTGGTGAAGCCCTAGATAGATGATTATTAATTTTGGGCACTTTGAGTGACCCCAATGTATGGAAAGTATTTTGCTTTGATTTATTAATTTTGTTTAGGGTTGTTAGTAAAGTTGTAAACTTGTTTTGGGAGTTAATAATCCCACTTTCTTTTAAATTGTTGATTTTTGTTAATTAGTCTCTTAATCACAAGGGTTTAGGGTCACATGTGAGACCCTTGGGTGGTCCCCACACCCTCTACCCTTGTGCCAAAATGCAAAACCCGAAATTAGGGTATTTTGGGCATTTTGGGACCCTCAGTAGCTCGGGAGTCCCCTATCACAAAAATGAGCCCTTGGACCCTACCTAATGGGTAGGGGGTCTTGTTTTCAAGGCTAGAGGGAGTTTTCCCTCCCTTTCTACCCTTGTTTTGTCACATCCATGTAAGGGATGTGGATTTGTGTGTTTATCAAAAGTTCAACTAGTTTTGTCTTAGCTAACATTTAAGGGAATTTGGGAGAAGAGGGCAAAAGATAATTTTACCCTTTCTCTCTTTTTGTTTTGGCATCTTTGACCATGAGGAGGAAGAGGGGTGACACATGTCACCCCCTCATTTGTGAGGATGCTTGTTGTCTCCTCTTCAAATTCTCATTCATGGGAAAGAAAAGGGACTTTTTTTTTGGAACTTCTTGCTTTTGGGATGCTTGGGGATTTGGAGCTTGGGATTTGCTTGAGCTAAGAGTGGAAAACTTGAAGTTAGGAAGCTTTTTGAGAGCTTTCCTTGAGGTAGGCTCTTAGATCTTATTGTTGTGTTGCTTTAATTAAGTTGATAGTTAGATTTGCTTGAAATTGTTATCATTGATCAGTAGCTTGTGGTGTGTTTGTGTGTTTTTACTCCCTCCATCATATGGCATGATGGAGTTTTGGAGTGTGGGGGAAGAGAGAGGAATTTTTCTCTCAATCCTCAAGGCTTGATGGCCAAGCCTCAGAGGACCTTATTGTTTTTTTTTCCCTCAATGGTTGAGGTGGGGGAAGTTGATTCATTTGGCTTGAATCTCCTTCCCCATCCTTGGTAAGGAAACCCCCTTTTTGGGGTTTGAAAATCCTTCCAAGGAGGACTTGGAGAAAGGGGGAGGAATAAGGAGGGTTTGTTTTGAATAAGGAGCAATAAGGAGGTTAAGAAGATGTGTTATGTGCAAATAATATTGATGCTTTATTTTGGAGAACTTTCTCCTCTCTTCCCCATTTTTGGGGGATGAACATGGGTTCTCCTCCTTGTAGCTTTCTTTTGGAGTCTTGTTTGTATGTGTCTTATTTTCTTTGCATGTTTTGTATTATTGTTAGTGTATCCTTCCCCTTGTGCAAGTTTTGGTAGCTATCCTCTTTCCCATGGGCTTGGGGGAGGCTAGCATGCATCCCAACCTTGGGATAGGCATGTGATGATGCCTAAAGGTTGGGTGGTTAAACAAGCCCTTTCTCATCATGTGGTTGGCCTCTTTGAAAGATTTTGGAGTTGGTCCAAAGCTATCGGAAGACACTTGTCAATCTAGAAATCCTTCTTGTCTCCTTCACCATTTCATGGACTTCTTTTTTTCAGATATCTTGAAAAGAATGGCTTGTGTGAGCTTCCATTGTCTTGAAAAGATATTGTATTAAACCCTTTTGATCTTTTGGGATATGTATTGTGGCATATGTGAACTTGAACAAGAAAATAAAATAAAGTATTGTAATGGTTGATTTCTTAAGCATGAAGCATGGTAGATAATCTCTTTTGAAATGAAAGAGTTGTTAGTTGTTGGGCTTTATTTTGAAGGAATCTTATCTTTAGTTTCTTTTACTTTAGCTTCTTGGAAATAATAATATATAGAGAAGTTTTAATGCTGTTTTCTTAGGAAAGCAACCCTATTGTTTGATAATTCTTCCTTTAGAAATAAGTCTTTCATTTTATTGAAAATGGTTGTTTCCTTCCAATACATATTGTAAGAGTAAATGCATATGAGCAGAGTAACTAGGTACTAATTTTTATATTTAAAACTGTACATTTACTTGTGCTTGCTCTTTAGATGGAACAAAATCTCATTTTAATATATGGAAAATATATTTTACCGCTAAGTGTTGTAAAAAAAAAAAAATAATTGCTTTACTTGTGTTCAAAAGAAAATGGGCATGTTGAGAATAATGTCATTTTAATAGTTGCCAAAGAAATGATCGAGAGAAATTGATCTTGCATGGATCAAGTTTTCTTGGAATATCTTTGAAAGTAAATGTGTCAGATTTATATGTGTGAAGCTATGGCTTAAGTATTTCATCTTTGTATAAAATTCTTTTATTCTTCTTCTCTGAAGTATGCATGTGTATGTATAAATATACATATATGGCAAACAATTTTACCTTATTTCTTTATAATAGGTACGGTAGTAAACATTATATATATATATATATATATATATATATATATATATATATATATATATATATATATATATATAAATATTTTTAAATAAAAAACTTAAAATAAACTAGACAAAAAAATAAATAAAAAAAATAAATAAATTATGGGGGGGTTCGCCCCATGCCAGACCCAAAAAATCTTAAAACAAAAAAAAAAAAAAAACTTTGGGGAGGGCTCGAACCCTCCCCCAACCTGCCCCCCTGGCCGCACCAAACGCCTCGCCCGCCTGCCCTGCGCGCCTCCCCTGCCCACTCCCCCCGCCCCCCCACGAACCCCCGCCGCCTCGCTCCACCTCGGACCCGACCACCCTCCGAACGCGCCGCCCTGCCGCCACACCGCCTGCCTCGCCGTGGTTGCGCCTTCCCTCCTCGCACTGCACTGCCGCCCAACCCCTCCGGGCTCCCTTCCCACGCCCCACCACCACCTCCACAACCGCTTCCACCGCCTCCTCCACAAATCCGCCTAATAGCAAACTCAAAACCAAATAAAATGAAAATGTTGTATTAAACAACAATAAATAAATGCATACGTTTTTTTTTGTTCTAGTAATAATAATTAATAACCAAAAAAAAAAAAAAAACAAACCACAAAAAGAATAACAATTACATAAAGAAATATAAATAGGTATATATTTACATATATACAAACTAGGGTTTATCAAAAAAAGGGGCTCCATAGCTTACCCTCAACTTGCTTAAAAAATCATGGGGTCTTAATGAGAAATGGAAGAAAACAAAGAAAAAGGAAGAGAGGGTGAATAAAATAAAAGAGGTTTAGAGTTATTCGATTAGGACCTTAGTAAAATTTAAAATATAATTAAGTAAATAATTTTCGAGTAAGGGTTAGTGAACATTTTAGTTTTTTTTAAAAAAATGCTATATAATTAGTAGTTACCATGAAAAGATACAAAAGATGTATTAGTATTTAGCCAAACACTTTAAAAAAAAAATTTACCCTAAAATTTCTAGTCATTATTGATGTGGTTTTCGATGTCCCAGGAAGGGGCATTACAGTTGGTATCAGAGCTTGGGGTTCGCACTCGCGGACCACTGGGTAACTAATTAAAATAATTAATGTTAATTTTAACAACACAAAATTAACTAAATGAATAAAAAATAATAATAATAATAAAAATAAACAGTTAAAATAAGTCACCCCTCTACCATTAAATTTTAAATTAATAAATTGCTCGCTCACCTCGTGCGCAGGATGGCGCCTAAGCGAGGACGATCAGCCAGAGGTATGGGGCGTAGCGCATCTACGCAGGAGCCGTCGGCGCCCGATTTTGGGCCTCGGATATTAGAGGCCTTACGCCAGCTGATAGGCGTTGTGGAGCAACGCCTACCACAGCCGCAGGAGACGAGAGTGGAGACACCATTGGGAGACGAGGAGCCGATAGGCGAGGACGCGCATTCGGAGCCGCCAGAGCACGATACACCGAGGCGGGAGAGGTCACGCAGCCCTTCCGTTCATCACGAGAGGGTAGCCTCATTCCGTCGTAGCCGCTCACACAGCCTCGAGGGACCATTCGAGGATAGGCGACTCCCTTCGCCTGTGGGATTGCATCGTCAGGATCGAGATACAGGCAGTGTGATCCGGGATCTTCTTCGCTTGCAGCCGCCCACTTATACCGGCTCTACAGATGGCTTTGGGGCTGAGTCATGGCTCCTTAGCTTGGATAGTTGCTTTGGCTTGCACTCTTACGAGAGCAACGTCAAGGCGAGGTTCGCCATACACCTCCTCCGAGACGCAAAGCAGGCTTGGTGGAGGAATGAGGAGCGAAGCTCCATCCGACTCGAGAGACAAAGTGACTGGGAGTTGTTCGAGGAGCGTTTCAGGGCGCGTTATATGTCCGAGCATTTTGTTCGTCAAGAGGATCGACGAGTTTCACGACTTACGACAGGATCCGCACAAAGAGCGCAAAGATGAGAGCAGTTCCCGGATCTTCTTCAAGATGTGGATTACCCGCAAGATGAGAAATCGCAGTTAACAGTTCATTCGAGGGCTCAATGCAGATATAGCAGAGCAGCTTAGGATGTTATCTCCTCCCACACTTGAGAAGGCCGCTGAGAAGGCCTACTTAGCCGAGGAGAACAGACCAAGGCACAGAGCACCGTGATAGAACAAGAGCAAGTTTCAGAGAGGATACAGCCTTCGTGAGTCGAGGTCACGAGGTACCGCACCACCCCTGTAGAGGAGGATTTTGGCCTCCGCCAAAGCCAGCCACGAGGGCTCCACCGCACCCTTCGCACGACCGACACACAAAGAGAGCAGGCCACCCAGCAGGGGCTAGCAGCATACAGTGGATTTCAGAGGTGTTTCTAGAGGTGGTTTTAGTGGAGCCGAGATAGGAGGCAGGGGCACTCAGCAGACACACCCACTCGCACTCAAGCAGCTCGCTAGGGTCGACCAAAGCAGGATCGATACACCGTAGTACAGAGGGACCCCATCTCAGAGGGGTACAGGAGGTTGTTTTATTTGTGGATCTCCATATCACTATGTGCGCATGTGCCCGCACAAACCCAATACCATGGATGCACAGAGAGCTGCTAGATCCGAGCAGATGGTGGGTGATGTAGGACGCGCTCATCGTGTATATGCAATGCTGTCGACAACCGCCAGCCGAGCATCAAAGCCACGGTCATTGAGACAACAGTACTATCGTGGGTATTTCTGCCTCAAGATTTTTGATTCAGTGCTTCAGATTCTTTTATATCACCTTCTATAAAGTGGACCAAAGTGTGGGCTAGTGGTGGCTAGGCAACCAGATAGTTGGCAGGTGTTGAGTTGGCTTCTCGAGCCAAACTCGCCGTGGACTCGTATGTGAGAGTTGCGTACTTGATTTAGGAGCCTTCTCCACTACTCTTGACCTCCGAGTTATCCCTCTAGGTTCCTATCGTAGTTTTGGGTATGGATTGGCTCGAGTCTCATCGAGCTAAGGTGGATTGCGAAATAAGATCACTGAGTGTCGGGATGATCTTGGGAGTGCAACTGTTATATCGTGGATGCAGAGAGGCTATCTCCTCGCGCATGATATCGGCTAAGCAACTCAAGCGAGCATGCGTAAGGGTTGTCAGCTTGTTTGCTATCACCATCGTTGATCGATCCGAGAGCATTCCAGAGCATTCACCTTTAGATGATCATGCAGCTTTTGAGGAGTATGCAGATGTATTTCCAAAGCGAGCTTCCAGGTTACCACCCCACAGAGAGGTGGATTTCACCATTGATTTAGTACTGGATCAAGACCAGCACCGCTTTCTAGGGCACCTTATCGGATGACGACACCAGAGCTTCATGAGCTCAAGATTCAGCTTAGAGGAGTTGTTGATAAGGGTCTCATTCGCCCTAGTGTATCTCCTTGGGAGCGCCACATATTTGTGTGAAGAAGGACGGTTCTCTCAAAGCTTTGTGTAGACTTCAGCAGCAAATTTCAACAAAGTCACAATAAAGAACCGTTATCCGCTCCCTAGGATTGATGACTTGTTTGATCGATGCGGGAGCGAGAGTGTTCTCCAAAATCGATCTCAAGTCAAGATATCATCAGCCATGCGCATTTCGATGCGTATATCCATAAGACAAACTGACTTTTCGCACACGTTATGGGCATTATGAGTTCACAAAGTGGTTCCATTTGGTTTGACCAATGCCCCACTGTCTTCATGAGCCTCATGAATGGAGTGTTCAGGACTTTTCTGGACCGCTTTGTCCTTGTGTTCCTTGATGACATATTGATTTATTCTCGCTCCGAGGAGGAACACGAGGAGCATTTGAGACAGTGTACTTCGTGTTTTGAGAGAGCAGAAGTCAGATGGGAACTTGGAAAATGCAGCTTTTTTCTGCATGTAGATTCAAGATTGGGTCATATCATTTCGTGCGAGGGTATCTCCGTAGATCCCTCTAAGATACAAAGCTATCTTGGATCGCCAAAGCACCCACACTCGCCATCGAGGTGAGGAGTTTCATGGGTTTGGCAGGTATTACCGCAGATTCGTGCAGACTTTTCTAGATTGCTCACCCTATTACTTCTCTTCGAGGAAAGGGAAGAAGTTTGATTGGTCGAAAAATGTGAGCAAGCCTTTCGCCGCTTAAGGAGAAGGTTAACCACGGCGCCCATCTTAGCAGCCCACCCGACAGAGGATTTTGTTGTTTGTACGCATGCATCACTAGAGGGTTTGGGAGCAGCCTTATGCAGAGCGTCGGGTTATTGCTTTTGAGTCTCGTAAGCTCAAGGACTACGAGCTTAATTATCCTACTCATGACTGGAGCTTCAGCAGCTTGTACATGCTCTAGTGCGTTGGCGACATTTCCTTTTGGGTAGGCCTTTCATTTTGAGGACAAATCACCGGAGTTTGCAGATATCTTCTCACACCAAACCTCAACGCTCACAACGGCGCTGGATGGAGTTCCTATGTGAGTATGACATGGAGGTTCAAGACATCAAAGGGAAGGAAAATGTTGTTGCAGACGCTCTTAGTAGACGACGACATGTGCTTGCTTTTTGACACTTCAAATGATTTGAGAGGCAGATTCTTGAGCACCTTCCAGAGGGACAAATTTTATGAGGGAGCTAAACAGATGTTAGAGTCTCGTGGTTCTTAGAGGGCGATATTCCGGTGTGTTTTAGAGACGAGATGGTTTGCTTCGCTTCCACAGCGCATCTACGTGCCTAAGTCGTGTGATCTCGCGTAGCTTCATCCTCTCGTAGGCTCATCGAGCCCCATATGCGGCACATCCAGGAGTGAAGAAAATGCATGCCGATCTGAGGGAGTTATATTATTGGCCAGGTCTTCGACGGACATAGCAGATTTTGTTGCACGTTGCCTTGAGTGCCAGAGGGTCAAGGCAGAGCATTCCCATCCCGCAGGACTTTTACATCCCCATGATATTCCCGAGTGGAAATGGGATGTGATCTCCATGGACTTCATAGTCGGACTTCCTATGTCTTCTTATCGTCATGACGCCATTATGGTCACCGTGGATAAGTTGACTAAGGTTGCGCATTTTTCGCCAACCAAGGTCACCTATAATGCACAGGCCATTGCCAAAGTATTTATGGAGGACATTGTTAGGTTGCATGGGATTCCGAAGACCATCATTAATGACAGGGATACTATCTACACTTCAGTTTTGACTTCTTTTCAGGCCGCTCTGGGTACTCAGATCAATTTCAGTTCAACTTATCATCCAGAGACAGATGGGCAGACAGAGAGGGTTAATCAGGTGTTAGAGGACATGTTGAGAATGTATGTCATCGATCACAGAGAGGAAATGGGAGGATTATTTCGATCTAGTTGAGTTTGCCTACAACAACAGCTATCATAGTTCCATTGGTATGGCTCCTTGTGCCTTGTATGGACGACCTTGCAGACACCTTTGAGTTGGGATAGACTAGATGACAGGATCATTTTGGGACCAGCCTATCTTCAGGATTTAGAGCAGCAGGTTGTGTTGATTAGACAACGTCTTGAGCAGGCCAGCAGCACGCCAAAAGGCGTATGCAGACACCAAGAGGACTGATCGTCACTTCTCGCAAAGGGTGACAAAGTCTTCGAGGGTTCGTCCGCATAAGAGTCCTATCCGTTATGGAAAGGGTTCTAAGCTATCGCCTCGTTTTGTGGGGCCTTTTGATATTTTAGAGGTCATCGGTCCAGTTGCCTATCGCCTAGCTTTGCCACCACGCCTTGCACGGGCCCACGATGTGTTTTCATGTTTCTGTACTACGTAGATATGTACTGATGCTTCTCATGTCTTGATTGGTCGGCATTACAGGTGTGCAGGACGGAGGACAAGGAGATTGGAGCCCGTACGCATACCGGAGCACCGGAGGTCATGGCCCTTCTGGGGTCGAGACTGGACCAGTTAGAGTACAAAGGGGGACCGGTATGACGAGACAAAGCAGCCTACTGGGAGGATGCGATACCTTTGAGGGCTAGATATCCCTACCTTCTTTCAAAGTGACTTCCAGAGGAAGTCTAATTTTAGTAGAGGGGGATGTAGTGCCCACACTTTCTATAGCTAAGAGCTTGTTGTTTATTTGCTCATGACATGTTTTGACAGTGATTGGTGATATCTTGGACATTATATTTAGATATTGATTATATTAGACATGTGTGACATTCAGGCGTATAGCGCCAATTTAGCCTAATTTCTTCATTGTCGTTTTTTCTTATTATGACATGGAAACAAATGAATATGATGTGGTTGGAACCTAATTATAGTGATGGATATTTGTTGCATGGTGAGACTATATGTCACTTTATCATCTTGTCTAACTTTTGGAATATAATTGTGCACGTTGTCGCAGCTTGATTTCAATAGGATGTTAGGTTAGTTTAGCATGCATTGATATCTTACTATGTCATTTAATTATATCAGACGACAGTGCAGCTAATGTGTGCAATGAGTGTGCAGTGACAGTTTACAGAGAACGTGGGATTCGTGCCACTTACTCAAAACTTGCACAAGCAAATTTCACTTGGCCGAGTCCTAGCCATGTTCACCGTGTGAAGCCCTAGGATAGATGATTATTAATTTTGGGCACTTTGAGTGACCCCAATGTATGTAAAGTATTTTGCTTTGATTTATTAATTTTGTTTAGGTTGTTAGTAAGGTTGTAAACTTGTTTTGGGAGTTAATAATCCCACTTTCTTTTAAATTGTTGATTTTTGTTAATTAGTCTCTTAATCACAAGGGTTTAGGGTCACATGTGAGACCCTTGGGTGGTCCCCACACCCTCTACCCTTGTGCCAAAATGCAAAACCCGAAATTAGGGTATTTTGGGCATTTTGGGGACCCTCAGTAGCTTAGGAGTCCCCTATCACAAAAATGAGCCCTCGACCCTACCTAATGGGTAGGGGGGCTTGTTTTCAAGGCTAGAGGGAGTTTTCCCTCCCTTTCTACCCTTGTTTTGTCACATCCATGTAAGGGATGTGGATTTGTGTGTTTATCAAAAGTTCAACTAGTTTTGTCTTGCTAACATTTAAGGGAATTTGGGAGAAGAGGGCAAAAAGATAATTTTACCCTTTCTCTCTTTTGTTTTGGCATCTTTGACCATGAGGAGGGAGAGGGGTGACACATGTCACCCCCTCATTTGTGAGGATGCTTGCTTGCTCCTCTTCAAATTCTCATTCATGGGAAATGAGAGGGACTTTTTTTTGGATTTTCTTGCTTGGATGCTTGGGTGATTTGGAGCTTGGGATTTGCTTGGAGCTAAGAGTGGAAAACTTGAAGTTAGGAAGCTTTTTGGAGAGCTTTCCTTGAGGTAGGCTCTTAGATCTTATTGTTGTGTTGCTTTAATTAAGTTGATAGTTTGATTTGCTTGAAATTGTTACTGTTGATTGTAGCTTGTGGTGTGTTTGTGTGTTTTTACTCCCTCCATCATATGGCATGATGGAGTTTTGGAGTGTGGGGGAAGAGAGAGGGAATTTTCCCTCTCAATCCTCAAGGCTTGATGGCCAAGCCTTGTAGGACCTTATTGTTTTTTTCCCCTCAATGGTTGAGGTGGGGAAGTTGATTCATTTGGCTTGAATCTCCTTCCCCATCCTTGGTAAGGAAACCCCCTTTTGGGGTTTGAAAATCCTTCCAAGGAGGACTTGGAGAAAGGGGGAGGAATAAGGAGGGTTTGTTTTGAATAAGGAGCAATAAGGAGGTTAAGAAGATGTGTTATGTGCAAATAATATTGATGCTTTATTTTGGAGAACTTTCTCCTCTCTTCCCCATTTTTGGGGGATGAACATGGGTTCTCCTCCTTGTAGCTTTCTTTTGGAGTCTTGTTTGTATGTGTCTTATTTTCTTTGCATGTTTTGTATTATTGTTAGTGTATCCCTTCCCCTTGTGCAAGTGTTGGTTAGCTATCCTCTTTCCCATGGGCTTGGGGGAGGCTAGCATGCATCCCAACCTTGGGATAGGCATGTGATGATGCCTAAAGGTTGGGTGGTTAAACAAGCCCTTTCTCATTGTGTTGGCCTTGAAAGATTTTGGAGTTGGTAAGCCATCTAAGACACTTGGCATGTTGTGACACTTGTCAATCTTGGAAATCCTTCTTGTCTCCTTCACCATTTCATGGACTTCTTTTGCTCAGTATCTCCAAAGAATGGCTTGTGTGAGCTTCCTTTGTCTTGAAAAGATATTGTATTAAACCCTTTTTGGGAGGATATGTATTGTGGCATATGTGAACTTGAACAAGAAAATAAAATAAAGTATTGTAATGGTTGATTTCTTAAGCATGAAGCATGGTAGATAATCTCTTTTGAAATGAAAGAGTTGTTAGTTGTTGGGCTTTATTTTGAAGGAATCTTATCTTTAGTTTCTTTTACTTTAGCTTCTTGGAAATAATAATATATGAGAAGTTTTAATGTTGTTTTCTTAGAAGCAACCCTATTGTTTGATAATTCTTCCTTTAGAAATAAGTCTTTCATTTTATTGAAAATGGTTGTTTCCTTCCAATACATATTGTAAGAAAATGTAAATGCATATGAGCAAGTAAGTAACTAGGTACTACTTGGTTTTTATATTTAAAATCGTACATTTACTTGTGCTTGCTCTTTAGATTTTAACAAAATCTCATTTTAATATATGGAAAAATATATTTTACCACTAAGTTTAATTTTAAAAAAAAAAAAAAAAAAAAAAATAATCTACTTTACTTGTGTTCAAAAGAAAATGGGCATGTTGAGAATAATGTCATTTTAATAGTTGCCAAAGAAATGATCGATAAATTGATCTTGCATGGATCAAGTTTTCTTGGAATATCTTTAAAGTAAATGTGTCGATTTATATGTGTGAAGCTATGGCTTAAGTATTTCATCTTTGATAAAATTCTTTTGCCTTCTTCTCTGAAGTATGCATACAAAATATGTATGTATATATATACATATATGGCAACAATTTTACCTTATTTCTTTATAATAGGTACATATAGTAAACATTTTATATATATATATATATATATATATATATATATATATATATATATATATATATATATATATATATATGTTTTAAATTTAAAATAAACTAGACAAATAAATAAAAAATAAATTTGTGGGGGGTTTCGGCCTCACTGCATCCGGTATCAAAAATCTTAAAACAAAAAAAAAAATAAACTTTGGGGGAGGGGCCGAACCCCCCCCTCCCCTGACCTGCCCCGTGGGGCCAAACGCCCGGCCCCCTGCCTACCACCGCAGCGCCGCCCCCCTCCCTCCCCCCCGACCACGCCCCCCACGGACCCCCCCCCGCCTGTTCCACCTCGGACCCCCGACCACCCTCGAACGCCGCCGCCGTGCGCCCCACTGCCCGCTCGCCGCCGCCCGCGCCTTCCACTCGCCCCACTGCACTGCCGCCCAACCCCCCGTGGACTCCCTTCCCACGCCCCCCCCGCCATCACAACCCCTTCCACCGCCCCTCCTCCATATATCCGCCCCCTCTGCAAACTCAAAACCAAATAAAATGAAAATGTTGTATTAAACAACAATAAATAAATGCATAAACGTTTTTGTATAATCTAGTTGAAAATAAATGGTTAATAACCAAAAAAAGGAAAAATAATAAGAGAATAACAATTACATAAAGAAATATAAATAGGTATATATTTACATATATACAAACTAGGGTTTACAAAAAAAGGAGCTCCATAGCTTACCCTCAACTTGCTTTTTATCAAGGAGAATGGAAAAAACAAAGAAAAAAGGAGAGGGTGAATAAAATAAAAGAGGTTTAGAGTTATTCGTTTAGGACCTTAGTAAATTTAAAATATAATTAAGTAAATAATTTTCGAGTAAGGGTTAGTGAACATTTTAGTTTCAAAAAAAAATGGTATATAATTAGTAGTTACCAGAAAAGATACAAAAGATGTATTAGTATTTAGCCAAACACTTAAAAAAAAATTTACCCTAAAATTTCTAGTCATTTTTGATGTGGTTTTCGATGTCCCAGAAGGGGCTTAACTTTGTTTTTATCGTCATTGTTTAATAATTATACATTAACATTTTTTATTACAAGCACCTTAGTGGGATTCATTTGGTAGTCGGTATCCTCAATTACAAAAGTTTGCAATTAGGATCCCGAGCCAAACTTTCAATATTTCTAGGTGCGAGCAATATTGAGTACGTCTTTAAGCGGATACACACGAAGAAGAGAAACCGTTTGACAACAACGGTTGTATGATCTTGTCTTTGTGCAAGATGACCTACGGCTACCAATATTGAACCGAAACTCCCGATACAGATCCCATTGTCTTGGGTGATATAGATATAACCTACAATTGGGTAGAGGAGAGTCGAGTCATCGAATTTGATCCCAATGACTTGGGGTGGATGGTTTTTCGGGATGATGAGCCACTAGCACCTTCATCGCCACCGTCACGAGACATGGTAGGCACTTAGTCGGACTCGTGTTACTCCCAAAGCCAATACAGTTGTTGAAGATGTACACGAGAATTTGGATGGGTCCGAGTAAGAGGGTGGTGATGATATTGATAAGGATTAGCCTAAGGATCCCATTCTCAATAGTGATGCAAAGTTTGACAATTGAAAATTGATGTCATCTAGTTTTGTCTAAAGTTTTATAACTTGTAGTATTTGTATCAATGATCATAAAGATGTTGTTTTTTTTTTAGTCTCGGACCATAGAGGCCTTTTAGAGCCTCATTATTTATGTATTTTGTTTCAAATCTCATATATGATATATGTATTGTGTTTTGGACTTGGAGTTCGTGTCATTTTGCTATAAACACCTTTCTTAGATATATACATCAACAAATTTTGCATATTTTGTGTAATTATTAGAATCAAGGTTTCTAATCTTTCAAATATATTGTTTTCATTAAACATATAATTTTTTATGTGTTTTTTAGTAAACCAATTCATAAAGTTTCATTTGGTCTAGTTCGGTCCGGTCCAAATTTCTCAACCAATTCTAAGTTCGGTTCCGATTTTTAAAACATTGATCCGGAAGGAAGACCATAATGTGCGGTTTTGTAGGATGCTTCGTAGAGGACAAAGCGGTGACTCTCACCCATGACACGAGCATTGTCGCGTTATTCGGAAGCAACAGAGCATGCACAAGAGGCGCATCGGGAGGATGCAGGTTCCCCCTACAAGTTGCTTCAAGAGCGGTGACCCAAGTCACTATCAACGTGATTGCCCCAAATTCCCGACTTGTGGATACTACAAATGGTGCACACGATCAAGATTGCTCGAGTTATATAAGATGATGACCCATAAATTGAATGGCCTTAAGGACACAAAGATTATCAAACATGGAGAATGGGTCCCCAAGAAAACCAAGAACCCAAAGGGAATGCCAAGGTGTGTGTGACCACACACAATGGTGGAAGCACTCAACCAAAAGGGCGAGCTTCCATGAGAACCTACGAAAGACAAACATGCGAAGGTCATGGACAACCTTGACAGGGTTGGACAAAAACTCATTCTACAAAAGGCCAGGAAAATGATAAGGGAATTGCAGGGAGAAATCAAGATCGCACATGAGATAAGAGGCTTAAAGGCACCCACACATGAGAGATCAAGGAAGTGACTTAAATCATCGACCTCTAAAGACCAAAGTGGTGTCTCGCCCCTTTTAAATAAATGGTTGTAGGAAGTCCTTCAAATAGAAGTCTCGCGTAAGAGTAAACAGAGGGTCGAGAATTGAAAATAGCAAAGTGTGGCTTTGATAGCGAGATATTACTAGATGTGGCCTTGAATAGACACGACATGTGCAACATCTTAATTGATATTGGCGCGGAGGTGAATATCCTAAGCATGGATGTGTGGATGCACATGGGGAGACCAGATTGTAGCTTTGACTCAAAATACATTGTTTAAGGTCATGTCATGTCCCTTTTTAGAGACTAGCGGATTGGAAGATCTTAATCCATTTTCCTCCCATTGGGCTTAAAGAAGGAAGCAAGGGGAAGACTTGGATGACATTTTCTAAATAAATATTTTCATTATTATCATGTATTCCTAGTGGGAAGCCAAGCACTCCAATAGAAGAACTTATTTAATAAGGATATAAAGAATTTTCAACATGTAGGCTCTAAAAACAAATTAGATAATTAAAAGGTACTTATTATAGAGTCGGCCAAAAGTTATGATGTAGCACCCCTTATGTTATAAAAAGGGATGTTTGGCCAATATGTGGGTTGTTGAATCTTATTATTTCTTCTCGCTAAAGGTTGTACCTTTCCTTTCTCATCAAGGAAGAAAACCCTTGTCGAGACCACTTCAAAGACTAAAAACTTCATACTTGAACTTGTCTTGGGACGAAAAACCCTCGAGCAAGGATATTTGGAACTATTGAATATTTTAAGGTATTTAGAGTTGATATCTTTCTATCTAGCCCTAGGCGACATGTATCATGAGCATTTTGGATGTGTTTTGATGGATATATGGTATGATTCTTGCATGGATGAACTTGTACTAAATTTTAAAGGTGAAAGCAATCCTTTCCTTGCATGTTTGAGCCACTAATTAAATATTTCCAAAACGGGTGAATTACTTGTAGGTACAGTTTGGCATGTTTAGGTGGACGTTTGGGCAAGTTGATTTGATATTTGCATTCTTCGTATCTTTGAACCCCAAGATCCTAAGTTTTGTCAATTTTAAAGCTTCCTAGGTAAAGTTGTGAAAGTTTAAAGTAATGAATGAATTCTACGAGACAAAGGGTTTATAGAAAATTCATATCTTCATTTCGAGGCATTAAAAATTAGTTTTCCTTCATAGTTTCATTGTTGGTAATTAATCATAAGTTTTGAGCTTGATTGGGCACATTTTCGGTGAATTTAAGGCATCCTAAAGTGAGTGGGAGTTCTCAAAACATATCGCTGCCCTAGGAAGGGAAAAATTGTAAGTTTGAATGTGCATTTTCAGTCATACCCAGCCCTCGAAGTCTGATTACAGACATCTAAAAATTAATTTCAGTCATCTCTCATTCAGCCCTAGCTATTTTCTGGAAGTCCCCCAAAAAGGGACATTATAGACTAGCAAAACAAGGGTTATCCCACTTGGAATGCTCAAGGGCATGAGCATAAATATTATGGGTGTAATGTTTAGAGCAAACTTCAAGGTTATATAACTCGGCTTAGGTTGACCACTACTCGCCTATTAAGTAGGCCATGGTCCTTCAAGAATAATGGGAATATGCGCTTCAAAAATGCTACCTTATAGTTGTAAAAACGGTGAGCAAAGGGTGATGATCCTATTGGATGCAATCCAAGAACCCCGCTTGTAGAGACTAAGGATGTCGAAGAAGATATCAACTGCATCTACAAAACTTACAATGGAAGGAGAAGACTCCATCGAACCAAATAAAGAAGGATTCTTTGAATGCAATACAAGCAATGTTTGCAAAAGGTGTGTGGAGGAAGCCTATGAGCTTATCGGTTGCCATTGCACCGAGATCAAGAGAAAGTCCACACGATCCTTAAGGAGTAGAGAGCTAAGGAACAACAACATAATCACTAAGGCAAAATATGCACCAACACATGAGTGAAACCAAAACGCAGCTTACCAAGAAAAATCCTACTTACAAGAGGAGCATGCCCACGATAAAAAGAGTCCTCAGGATTAGCAAGGGGATCTTGTAAAGCTACCAAGATATGATAGAACGAACTGCGCACAAGCCTATATGGTGGTATTAGAGGCATGTCTGCCTAGAGAGGAGGAAAGGGTACCCTCTCTTTGTTTACAACCTAAAAAGTATAGCCCATGAGGGAGGGCAACACACCACCCTCATTACTTAAATGAAGCAACATTAAAAATCCTTATCATCCCGCAATGAGAAGAGTAATGTGAAGGAAAACCTCCCAAGTTATGACAAAAACACATGTCCACCCTCTCATGTGTGCGCATATGAAGCAGTATGGGTTAGCAATCCTATGGGTACAAACATTCTACATCACATAAATAACTTGGGTGTGCGTATGGTATATCTTGAGTGAGACAAGGACAGAGGCATTAAACTACGAGCAGTAAACACATACTTGCACAAACCTTCCAGCTTAAGTTCGTAGAAGAGGAATGGGTTGAGCCTTTAACAATAATGAAGGAAGCCATCTTTGAAAAGGATGTTGTTATGGAGAAAAGGGTAACACGGCTCTTTGATAAGAAAGCCCACGAACTTGGAGATCTTTTCATCAAAACAAACTATCCTAGCTCTCATGGATGCCAGGGGCCAAAAATGGGTGAAGGGGTTCGTCAGGGAGAATGGGAAGGTCGTAATGAAGGTCTCGACTACTATTGACGAGTGCATTGTGCAAGACGAGCGCGATGCAAAAAGAGTTACTACACAAAACCTATATACACTACGGAAATGAACATCACCTCAAAGGAAGTGCCACAAATGATAACTCTAAGGGATTAATTGTCGATGTAGAATTGGCACACATAATAGAAGCTGTTGCGAGAATTCATCGACTTGTTCTCCAAGGGCTACCACAAGATGAAGGAAGTGC
The DNA here is from genome assembly GCA_018340775.1 of Taxus wallichiana var. yunnanensis. Taxonomy (NCBI): domain Eukaryota; kingdom Viridiplantae; phylum Streptophyta; class Pinopsida; order Cupressales; family Taxaceae; genus Taxus; species Taxus wallichiana. The sequence continues at coordinate 713,738,017 of CM031235.1, read as the reverse complement.
ACGCATCCCTTGGGAAAATGGCAATAACACTAAAAGACGGTGTGTACCTAGTAAGGATGAGGTTGTATTGCATGAATCCAAATTTGCGAGAAGAAGGTGAAGGAAGAAATAGACAAGACCCTTAAAGCAGGTGAGTCATATACCCAATAATGGAGTCCGAATGGGTTAGTCCTAAGGTAATCAACATTAAGAAAGATGGGCGCATAAGAATTTGCATTGACTTTGGTATATTAAATGACGCTCTTGTCGTCAACACCTTCCCCGCCATTTTTACCAAAGAAATCCTTGAGGTCATGGCAAGATGTGAAATTTATACATTCACCAATGGAATCTTAGGATGCCACCAAGACCAGATTGCAAAAGAAGACAAAGAAAAGACCATGTATGCAAATAAATGGGGCTCATTTGCATACAATGTCATGCCCTATGGTCTAAATACTGAACAAACAGTTTTCTCACACGCAGAGATTGAGGCATTCTAAGATCTTAATCACATGTTCCTATAAGAGTAATTGGATGATTGAACCATCTACGGTTTAGTAAGAGACCACCATGCCAACTTGAAGCTCATGTTTGAGAGATGTAAGCGGTAGAAATCTCCCTCAACCTTAAGAAATATATATTTGCGACACGAGTTGGGGTCATGTTGGGACATGTCATTTGCGTAAGAAGGCATGTTAGTAAACTCTGTGAAAATTGTTGCAATTATAGGCTTGGAGGAACCTACCACCCAATGCGATTTACGCATATTCCTAGGGCATCTACGTTGAGATACGGATCCCTTGGAGGAGCTACTCAAGAAATATGGGCCATTCTTATGGACAATGGTCCAACAAAAGGCGTTCGAGATTTTAAAGGAAAAAGAGCAAGTGTGTCTATCCTACGGTTTCTTGATTGGAAAAATCCCTTTCACGTCCATGTGGATGCCTTAGGAATGGTAATAGGGGTTGTTCTAACCTAGCCAAGTTAGGGCAAGATAAATCTTGTGATCTACTTTGCAAGAAAAAGTTTTCTATAGAGCGCAACTCTACAATCACCAAGTGCGAGGCCACGACAATGGTCTACACACTCCAAAAATTTCATCAATATTTGTTGGCCACAGTTTTGTATTCTTCAAACTATGAAGCCCTAAAGTATCTAGTCAATAAACCAATATTGCACAAGCACATCTATAGATGATTTATCCTATTTTAGGAGTTTAACTTCTCTAGTGATGAAGCCAAGAAAGCTCAATTGTGGACTACACAATTTATCAAGAATCAACAATGGGGAAGTTGTGCTCAATATTGAAGATGAGATGTTAGATGTGTAGTTGTGTAAGGTCTAATAAGTTCCAGGAGGAGCTACATGATATCGCACCTTCCTCACATCGTGGATAGCACCAAACAGTTGGACCACTAGTGAGAAGAAGTGACTTTCCGTTTGTCTTGCACCCTACCACCTCATTAGAGGGGAATTTTACAAGTTTGGATGGAATGAGGTCCTAGGTCACTATGTGTTACAACATAAACATGTTGTGATTTTTTTACAAGCCCATAAAGGCATAGCAAGAGGACACTACGTTGGATTCAAGATTCTATTTTGTGGCCTACGCTATTCAAACATACCAAGGAGTATGCCGCCAAGTGTGACATGTGCCGGTGAGTAGGCAAGCCCAACAAAGGAATGAAATACCCTTACTACCCGTGTTTGTAAGAGAACCCTTTGAAAATGGGCAATTGACTTTATGGGACATATATTTTCCATTTCTGCGCAAGATTGGAGCACGATATATCATTACTTGCCATGCATTATTTGATCAAATGGGTGGAAGGAGCACCCACGAAAGATGTATGTCAACAACGGACGCAAGAATCTTATGGAATCATATTATCATGGCGGACAAATTTCCCACTAAGTTTAATAAGTGACTAGAAAATTCATTTCCTCATTGACACAAAGTAAGCATTCTCTTATCCAAATTAATGATCTTGCAAAAAAAAAAAAACCACTTCCTATTAACCCCAAGAAAATGGGACTATGGAGGCTTTAAACAAAATCACAAGGAATACTCCAACGAAAATTTGCTAAGTAGAATGCAAGGATTAGGATGATCTAGTTTCTACCGTGTTACGCACTGCGATAGAACCACTTATAACCAACTCATAAAGTTTGTGTCATTCAAACTAGTGTTTGGGAAAAGGCGATTCCTATAATGTTTCTAGTATTGTCGATTCGTATAACACATGTAGGTAACTTGGATGAATAGGCGTATATCAACCAAAGGTTGAAACCTGTTGATGAAGTTGGATTTGACAAGGTTGATTGCACAATCGAGCCAAGGAGAGGAGAAGGCAAGGCAAAGACTTGGTGTGACAATAACATCAAGAACAAACTACTAAGGGAGGGCGTGCACGTCTTGCTTTATGACTCCCGATATGCCAAGTACCCAAAAATGTTACACAACAAATAGCTAGGGCCCTATGTGATTCACAACATCATAGAAAGTGGCACTTGACATGGAACAATTGCAAGGGCACTTCAATAGTAGCGAGTTGAAGCCTTACCACTCCTAGTCACCTAACATCTCAGTAATAAATAAAGTCTCTATGAGCCACCCCAAAATATTTCCTTAGTCATTTCCATTCCAAAATTTTGTTTTTGGAAAATTTTGAAGCAAATATTCAATAAGGCATGACGAGTGTGTGCGAGTAACTACTAACAACATTTTTGGTTTTGGTTCATTCATTCTTGTGAAGTTAAAAAGAGCATATAAATAAGAGCACACAACAAAAATGTACATCCCCACGCACCAAGCACGCACATAAAGCTTAAGGATCAACAAGAAATCAATGACACGCACGACTAAATGCATCACAAATAAATCGGTGCTACCAAACAATAAGAATATTGTTTACGTTCACAAGAAATATTGCCCCATTGAAAATGTTGATGACCCAAATGGAGGACCATGCCCTCAAAAGTTAGGTAAGAGAGAAGAAATTTCTTACGACTGACGCATCAAAACTTACTATCAAGATACAAGGCGGGTCTCGAAGGAAAATTGTGCACAAGGAAGGGTGCACATGACCCAGAATGCCGCTTAAGCGAAAGTCGCGTCTAGATGCTAATATCACCTAAGGAGGGGACTGAGGCGGGAAAATAAAAAAATAACACCTCCGATGTTAAAAGGGTTTGGTAAATTTACCATGTCGACTTTTTGGACACTTAGGGCTAACATCACAATGATTCAGGCCTAAGCAAACTCATTAAATACACCCCCAACAAGCAAATGGTATCCATTATTTGCACTTGAGCTTAGCAACCAAAGAGAGACAAGCCCCCACCGCGAGAAGAATTTCCCATACCCAACACAAAAGTGCATAAATTGCACCAAAACCGAAACCAAGTGATAGATCAGGTCGCAAGATAGTGGAAGAGGGCATTTAAAAATATTTTGGAGCTATCAAAATGGGGAAACACAATTTTTGTGTTTGGCATATCAGTGTTCACCATTAAATTACAGTAAAGTTTTGTACCTAGGAGGAAATAAACCCCCCAACAACCAAAATTGTAACCTTTCCACCTAGACTGGGAAAAAGGCAAGTAGAGATGATGGATGGCACAAGCCATCCATTGAAAAATATGTGTGGGCATGACACCTTCATGCACGAAGCAACAAAGGAAAAACTTCCCATAGTAAGCAAACCAAAAGATGTTGACATCCCCGAGATGCAATTCCCAAAAGAATCCATCGTGGCGAAGTATATGGGAGAGAAACTTTTATAGGTGGAGATGAAATAAATCAACCACCAAAAAAATCAAGAACTTGGAGGACGAGTATTTGGTCGAAGGCACGGTGATAGGCGCAGATGGAAAAATTGAGTTGGATAGAAAGAGACACATAGAACTAGAGGACCTTGGGCTATTATAGTTATTCAAGCTCCCTTATTTTGGCCACACAACCCCGGCTCATGCGCTTCCTCCTATCATGCCTCAATGGAAATCGCCTTTATTTTGCAAAACAACGGAAGGAGATATCCAAAAACTAATTCACAAGTGACAAAGATCAACAAGGAGGGCGCGAACATATAGAAGGTGTTTGATGAAAAGGTTACACAAACATTAACTTATTTAAACTTTAACATCCATAAGAGCAACAATCACATAAGATATAACAATTGCACAACACGAGATTTATGTGGAAACCCTTTTGTGAGAAATCCACCGAGAAAATACTGCTTGGATATACTATCCAAATCCATTAAAATATCTCAAAATATATTTGTAGGCACCAACCTACTGGAGACACCAATCTCCAATATTGAGCACCAACTTAGCCAGTTTGTGAGCACCAACTCACAAGAGACACCAATCCCCTATGTCGAGCACCAACTCAACTAATTCATAGGCACCAACCTACTACAAAACCAATCCCCAAATTGTGAGGCACCACCCTCAACAATACAAAAATCCAACTTCCATAGTTGCTTCTTGAACCCGATGATGACAATTATGATTTCTTTATAAACACAACTTTGATCGTACTTCCATCATGGACATTGGTCCAATTAAGGAAATCAACTCGTTTTATATTTATGTTCTTCTGTGTTGTTTATACCTTCATTCTCCCATTCTTTTCTTCTTTGTTGTATTGTGCACTTTTTTAGAAGTTTTCTTTGAATACTCTTTCCTTTTCTTTCTTCTTCTCGCACCTTCACATTTTCAACACAGATGTCAACATAATTCTTTCAACACAAACTCCCAACATTCACCTTTCGCAGCTTATCCTCATGAAATCATATTACTTTCTTTTATATATTCCACTCCCAAGTTACGATGTCTTTTCAACTTCATATGCCTTTTGATCTTCTCACATGACTCTTCATTTTCTTGGGCGCTAAACAACTTGACACGGTTTGGAATTTGAATATAAAACACCAAACCAACATAATCGCCAACACTCCTTAATAATTATAAATTGGCATTGCTTAATGACATTTAGCCTTACATGGTCGAGATAGAAAGTTACCAATTAGAACCCTTTGGCTTTCCTCGTCACTTCATACACACGTTGTGCACGTGTTGCATATTTGTTGAATCCTGGTTGCATATTTGTTCCACATTCACTATGAATTATTGCGTATTTGTTACACATTCGTTGATCTCACGTTATCCACTTTGCAATTCACTATTTCTTCTCTCTAATGCATCCTCTCATATAAATATGCACTTCTTTCACATTTTCTCCTTCACAAAGAACTCGTTGTCTCCTCATTGATGCATTTTATTACACCATACTCACTTATCTTGCTCACCTCCACATACTACTTGAGTTTGCTCTTTCTCTTCTTCAAAAAGTTTCCATTTCTCCACACTCAAAGATCTTCTTGAGATTCAAGCAACAGGATCTTCATTAATCGCTCTAATCTTTTCTTTAGCAGTTCACAATTTCTTCTCTACTTCTCCATTTTCTCCAGCCAAGCACATTGTCCACGGCTTCGTCTTCACCTTCTTTTAGACATGTTTATTTTTTGTTTTTCACACATTAAAGGGTCATCCAAACATGATCATAAAATTGATTCAAAAATCGCATAAATGCATTGCAATGCTCGACCCAAACTAATGGTCACAAACCAAAACAAATCACAAACTTCAAACAGACTCTGAAGCATTCATTTCAAACTCTGAAGCAAATAAAATAGACTTTGGACAGACTTTGAACCGATCTTGGTCGACCAGAAGTGCTTTAACACATCGGCCAAAATTGTTGGTCCCTTACAAGATAAACCGCAAACTTCGACAAACTCCGAAGCAATCAAACGGACTTCGGAAAGACTCAAGCATTACGTATGCAGACTCCAAAGCGACAATATGAGACTCAAGCAAGGCGACAGACAATACCCTTACAACACTCTTCTTTGTCAAATAGATCCTGCAACAACCTTTGACATCAATGACTCCTAATCAATCATGTTATGTCCTCCAACTTCGCTTGACATCAATGGCAATTATTCCAACAATCTTCCCTTTGTCATTGATGGCAACACGCCATCTTATATACACAACTACCTTATGTTTTTGTATGTAGCTTGTTCCCCTTTCTACAAAATCTCATATTGTTGAACTGCTCCTCCTTGATTTATCTCTCCCCTTTCATTTATCTCTCCCCTTTGACATAAATGGCAAACGCAGCACAACTCTCAAAATTATCCTATTTCTATGAAACTCTCCTTTTCAAGTAATGTCTTGTTGAACTACTTGCTTTTGCTTTAAATTTGCTAAAGTTACAAGTATTGCTCCCCCTTGCTCTACCTCTCCCCCTTAGAGTATGCATCATTGATCACTTTTAACCTACCTTCATTATGATAAAGAAATAAATTTCTCCCGAGAATATACTTCCTTTGTGCATCATGATATTGTTGCAAATGTAATCTTCTTTTACTATAGAATACTTGCTTCTTACTTATCCAAGATATCAAACCATTATCCAAAAAGAAAGATCTTCCTTTTAAACTCTTTCTGTCATCAACACTTGATAGCTCAACCTCACTGTTTACATGACTTCAAATGACTCAGCTCCAAGTAACTTCTTTCAACACTCTTAAATCAGATTTTCATGTGCCTTTTCTTCTTTTTATCTTGTGACCCCAAAATATCCTATTAACTATCTACTGACTCTTGACAAAGAAATTATCACTACAACATTATCCACAATCCTTGAATCTTGCATCTTGTCTCGAAGATACATTTTATTTCTCATGGCTTCTCTTGGTTGTACTTTATTTTCTTGAGATCTTCATTTGCTTGCCTTTGAATCTCAATCTTTAGTTGCTCCTGAACCGCTCTCGCTTTTCTCTAGAAAAGCATGTTAATTTGCATATTCTCGCCATCATCATATGTTGAATCCTCTTCATATTCATAGATGTCCTCATCCTAATAATCACTATCTCAACTTTCTCTTTTTCATTCTCATGAGAACCCTTCATTTGCAAGTCTTGTAGACACTCCTCTTCTTGCATTTCATTAACAATTGTTGCCATCACTTGGCCAATTCACTCTTCACCTTTGCTTTCCTTATTGAAACTCCCCTACTTTTTCTTTTTCTTTTTCTTCCACACTTTTATGCATTTGCCTTTGAATTTATCACATTCATCCGTGCTTTCTTGTTTTTCTCAACAAGATTACCTCTACACAATCCAACCTTATGTCCATACTTGTCACAATTATAACAAACAATATCATCTGATAAAGAATTAAACCTTCTACCCAAGGGACCATCTACAACTCTAATTTTGTTCCAACCATCCTCATTCTTATTCTGTCATGGGGAGATTCTATACTTATGCAAAAGCATGTAGGAAAAATTCATATTCTTGCAAGGATTAACCATAGATATATCAACACACAATTAGAAAAAACAACTTTGCTAACTATATCAAGACAAAATAAACTATGAGCACAAAATCTCATTCATTCATTCATCCAAAAAAGCTAAAAATCCTTTCTTTATTGCCATGTTTACAAAGTTGTGCAATGAGAGAATGAGGAAACATATAGAAAGGGGAAATAGAAGAAAATGATATTTTTCGCTTATTCTTGGTAGTTATCTACTCTTGAATTCACAAAATTGGCAACCCCGTGAAGTGAGGAAGTCACTACAATTTATAATATTCAAAAGAGACTCTTCACCTACCACCACATGTCTTTTCACTTGTCTTTTACAACTTGTGACTCTTTGCATTCCTAGGAAAGAAATTAAGTCCCCTTTTATTAATTGAGGGAAACTTATTACAATTTTCAACTATAGTCACATTAATGAATAAAATGAAAGTGAATAAGACGTAAATGAAAAGTGCAACCCCCAATGAAGAAATAGAACATGAGAGAAGAGAGAAAGGGGTGGGGAAGAGAGAAAAGAAATAAGATAGCTAATCGGATGAAGACAACGCCGCATTCGCCGATGGACATTCCTCTTATGATGGACTCTTGGAAATTTCCTCTCGAGAGATCTCAATCCCTTTGAATTCTTTGTTGTATAGTGTTGTTACAGTGCAACTTTCTCGGCCCAGGAATATGCACAAAAATCAAGGACTTGATCCAATTTTCAGACAGAGTGTTGATGTTCTTGCATTTCGTAAACCAAGACTGATCCCTCGTGGTGTTTGATATGATTGCCCTTATCTCAGCCAAGATTCTAATGTGTCTACGTTGAATGAAAACAGATCTTCGGCCTCCTTATTGACAAGATCTTCAAATGGATTCAACAGATCCAAGTTTTTATATCTCATTATTGGCATCCCCTTGCATCTTTGAAATGTGTTCCTCATACGAATCTAATTCATCAAGAACACGGTTTATCATTTCGTAACGAGCAACCAGAGTCCTAGCCGAGACTTGAGACAAGTCTTCAGATGTTGAATTGAATACCCCCTTGCTCACCAGTAGAGAAGAGTTGACTTTGCCCATCTCAATGACCAGTGGAAACACCTGGTCCCAATGTTCCTTCTCTACTTCAATCTCCTCTCTAGTCATGCTTACTTTCGCATCCGTTGCACTCATGTACTTGAACAATGACAGGATCTCCGGAAGCAACATTTTACCCTTCTCCAAAATCTTGCTCACCCATTTATCATTTGCTCTACCCTGCATGGTGAATCCTTTTACTTTTCTCGCTTGGACTCAAGGTCGAAGCTACATATGGGAGTAACTTCCTCATCCTAGAGAGATGTAGTATTCGGATCCATAAATGTTTTCACGTATGAGGTGAGGGTCCTTGTATGTCTTCCAATTGATCAATTCTCTCCTTATACCCCTAGTTTCTCGCAAGAAGGCAAGTTGGAACACCCACGAAACAAATGAGCATCTCCCTCATGTGTCGCTGGTCCAAGGGGAATGGTGTTGATCTCATAATCCGATGGGGCCATCTCACTTATAGACTTGATGACTTAAGGTCGACCTACCTCCACATATTGGTTTCCTTAAGTGCCACTGAAAAAGCGGGAGGCAATTTGGGCTTTCTTCCCCTTCTTTGCCTTCACCATTGTAGATATAACTTGGAAATGGGATCACCCCCGATGGCTCGTGCGTGTCTCTCCTCCAATCATATCCTGCACCCATGAGAATGTCTCATTTGCTTCGGTTTTGACGTTGGTTGTGATAGCAATTTCTTGCTCCGATTGAGAAGGTGCATCTTGGAGTCGATTGAATAGGCACAACTACTACGGAAGAAGCAATACTCTAAGTTCTTTGAAGAGTTAGAGGTCGGGTAGGTCAATTTCACCTTGTTCCATGAATTCTACAGGCTCTTGAGTTGTTTTGACCTTCTTGTGTGTCCTCTTGTAGTGAGTTGGCTCGGATTCCATTGATTTTCTCTTTTGAAGCCTTTCAGAGTGGGCGGAACTAGAAGCTTTCTCAGCTACCTTCGAAGCGGAGAGAGGAGATGATTGTTTCTTGAGAGCATGGAGACCTCCTGACTCGATGAATGTTACTCTCTTCTTTTTGAACCACTCTCTGGATCTTTGAATCACTACCTCAGTCCTTTTGTTTATATCCCTCGATTCCCGGATGCTCCAAGAAACTTGTGGGAGAGGCGAAGCTTTCACAACCTGATACTCGGGGTTGTATAACTTCCTTCCATCATCATTAATGCCCTCCTCGAACCAATCAAAACCAAACTTCCTCATTTGCTCTATTGTCATCCTCATGTGATCCCTTTCCCTAACTTCAAGATCATCAAAACAATTCACCCAATAGTCCTCAATTTGTGGCACGTGGTGCAAGTCAGGGATATGAAACATATCGGGGTGCTCTAGATATCAAAGTTAGCCCTCGAAGTGTAGGAATAGAGATTCAACTGAGAGAAAGAGGCTTCCAAATTTGATGCATCAATGAGAGACTTGCAAGAGAAAATTCCCAAAGAGATAGGGAAAGACACACCTTTCTTCTTCCTGCTCTTGAGTTTTCCGTTGACATGGACAAGTTGTCTGCAAAGCTCAAACATGACAATCTTGTCACTGAGGTACCTTGGAAGTTTTCGCAAAGCGAGGTCAAATCCAGATACCTTGATGTACGAGAAAGTTGAGAATTGCATGAAGAAGGATCTATATCTTTGGATCAACATCGCAGCATGCGAGGACAGTCTCAGTTCCGAATTTCCTTCAAGCAATCTCATAACATACATGGTAAATGCATCATTCACCTTTGCAAAGTGGTGATTACTCTCCTTGAGCGTCAACGGTGGATGTCTCTCTAGTGATGACGCTTGTTTTCAGCCTAATCGCCAAACTAATAACCACATTTTCACTCTTCGAGCCATCATTGAGGATGCACATCATCACTCAAAAGGTATATTATTGCTTTGTGGATTTTTAGAAAGCCTTTGACTCAAGTGCCACGTGAGGAACTTTTTCAGCCGCTCTGTGACATTGGTATTTTGAGACCCTTCTCACGGCCTTCATGCGTTTGTACGAAAATGTTTTGGGCCACCTACGTACCTCCCAGGAGAGTCAAAGTTCATCCGGAGTACCATCGGGGTAAAGGAGGGTGCCCCTATCCCCCAACTCTATTTGGGATCTACATTGATGAGCTTGAGTCTTTTCTCCATTAGCATATTCGGGAAAGTTATGGGTGCCTCCTGCACTTGGTTTTGATATCCATTCTTATTTTTTCTGACGATGTGGTTCTCCTGGCTTCTTCTTCAGAGGGCTTACAAAGACAAATCGATGCCTTAACATGGTTTTGTGATCTTGACAATTGATGATGGTTAGCCTTAGTAAAATCAAGGTTATGGTCTTCAATGGTTTGAAGACCTCACATCTCCACTTCTTCTTCAGAGGTGAGGAGATTGAGATCACCAACTCTTATACCTATTTGGGGATTTTTTTTTCTAGCCCTCGTTTCATTATGAGACAAGCTCTCCAATCTCGACTTCACAAGGGCTATGGATCCTTAGTTCTTCTTGAGAGAAAGTGCTTTCGCCATCACTTTCAGGACATCTCCTCCAAAATGTCCCTCATGGAATCCCTTTAGACCCACAATCCTCTATGGTTCTTTTGTTTGGGTACCCTCTTTGCTAGGTATTGACTAGGCTCCCATCAAGAGAGTCCAAACTCTTCTCCTTTGCCGCTTCATCAGGTGTAAACAATCTATACCCCAAACATTATTTTGCGAGTTTAGAGCCCATCGTTTCAGACTGGAGACCATATTTGACTTGGTTTCTTTCTTGCACCGCATTCGGGGCTCCGCGGACATTGCAAGAAGCGGGACAGTACCTCGTACTTGGGATCTTTGCTCTTCTAAGGCTATTACTCTTTCGGACTCCCCTGCTGGCATCGTAGTTGGTATGTTGAGGTCTCCGAATTTTGGGGGCAATTGTTATTCGATGGACCATCTTCCACTTTTCCAGCTTCTCCTTAGACACTCCAAGCCATCTTACGCCTACGAAACAGAGATGAACAGATCCATTACAAAAGAAATTTACGGTAGTTCATCCATACCACCGGTAAACCCTCATGGAGGTTTACATCCCGAGATGGCCTTTTACACTGAGCATTTTTAGAGCCGAGGGATGGTCTCATTATCCGCCCTCGGTATACCCTTCGGCATTGGATGCATGCCCTTCACATTCCCCTTGCTCAGTTCAAGGTTGGTTCTCATAGGCTCCGTTGTGAGATGGATCACCACCTTGATCGTTTGGACAAGATCTGCAGTTGTGTAGCCTCCAGGAGACCGAGACAAAAACCCACTTCATTTTTCCATTCCCCATTTACTATGAGATCAGAGGGAGATTTCATTGTTTATTTAAGCGGTGGCGAGCTCTCTCTAACTTCTTCAGGTTTAAGAATCTAAGGTGTATGTCTTTATATTTACAGTAGGCTTTGAAGCTTCATGAGCACACTCTTAAGCCGCATCCTAGACCAGACTCTACCTAGCGAATCACTTCCTTCTTCACGGTTTTACCGATGGAGAGAGGAATTCAACCCCCTTGTGAGACCATTCCCGCTTCTTCCTCTAGGTTGGTTCGGCCTAGTTAAACTATCCATGCTTCCCGAGTCATCACAGGCATGCCCATACTAGGCCGGGCATCAAGTGACAGAGGCGAGATCCACCGAGCATGTAATGTCTCCTTTTTCCATTTGAAAATTATTAATTAGTCTTCTTGTCATTCCTTCTCCATGGCAAAGATGTGAAAAAGGTGGAGGAGAACCTTGAGCTTCTATTTGCATTGTTTTTCTAATATTTTATTTATTACCCTGGAGTTTTCCCCTCTTAATGAGGTCGGTTGGGTTTAGTGTCTTTAATAAGGCTTAATGAAATATCATAATGGCTCATTAAAGGTCGGCCTTTCTTTTATGAGCCTTGGTGCCAAAAGGAGGTTATAACAAGAGAGCTAAGGCATCATTTCAAATCTAGACATAGCGCATTTTATTTTACGTAAGCATTGTGAGCTTGTTGCTCCATGTTCTTGCACTTGGGGACAAAAGCCTTCATGTTTGATTGCCTAGAAGACGAAACCCTTCTAGAGGTTGAAGAAGGATGAAAACTCTTCTCCTTAACTTATCCCCTTCTCGGTATATTATTTAATTCTACAAAATAATTAACCAAGTCGATTCTAGAAGGATTAAATCCTCTTAGCTCGACCTCAAATAACCCAATGTCAACACTAATACAACCCAAATGGGGTTGGATTAGGCGTAAGTAGTGGGTTAGATGGGAGAACTAGTTAGGAAATTAATCTTCTCCAAATCTGAAATTTACTGCAACAGTTAATTAATTAAAAATGCACTAGAACAAATTGAAACTTCAAAACTTGATATCTTACTCAAAACTCAATTTTTTTCTCCTAATAAAATGCAAAATACTTTATAAATCAAGGCCTTTCCAATGAACTATACATCTGAATTTTCTAATAACTAAAACCACCTCAAAACAGCCCCAAAAATATGAAAACCAATCGCTAGGGTTAGGATAATTTGCATAAATAATTTCCAGCACTTTAAAACCCTCCAATACACCCAAAATAGTTGCCCCACACTTGGAAAATTATGCCAACACAAACTAGATTATATTTATTGCTTATTCACCCTTAAAACATACCAAAATAAGACCCAAATCAAGTCGTCATAGTTGGAATAAATGCAACAATAACCAGCAGCTCAAAAACACTATTAAACCCTTCCCAAATCACTTAAAATGGAGCCACAATATGCCAATACAGATCAGATTGTATAACTACTTCAAAAGACACCCAAACATGCCAAAATAACCACCCATGCAAGTCGTTATGGCTGGAATAATTGCAGCATTAATGGCAGATCATAAAACACTATTAAACTCTCCAATAATCATCAATAAAATGCAGATTTCCTTCTCAAATAAATGTGCCAATCATGGAATGAATATATCAAGCAACATTCACTCAATGAAAGCTTAGAAGGTCTCACACTCTCCACAATAATGGTGGTGTTGAAGAACACCTTTATAATGTGATCACATGGGCATACATCCCTCTTCAAGCATGAAGATATTTTTAATAAAATTCTCAACATGCCCCCAAGGGGTCGCCATTTCTCCTTATATAGCTTTAGCAATTCAAATCTCCAAGTTTCCCTCTTTCCTTTAGCGCATTTTCTCGTGTAGAAGGGTCACTTTTTAATATGGGTCTCTTTTCCTGAAAAGTCACACTTCAAAAACAATATCAACTCCCTCTTTTAATGTTAAAAAAATAAAACATAAGAGGAGAATTAATTATTTAATTTTATAATAAAGGAGTAATGACATTTTTCCCAATATTTATCCTTTAATCCATGGGAAGAGTGGATTAAAGGTCTCGCATATTTTTAATTAATTAATGTCCCAAAAAGGGGACATTACACTTGGGATCGATGTTTGAGGCTAATTTGGAAAGAGATTTGTCATTTACTGACATGTTATTGATTTATTAGGGGTGGAACGACCTACCTTGCGTAGGGTTTTGAACATTTGGTGAATAAATTATGTAATTTGGATTAATAATTTGCTTTCTAATATTTTCTAATTCCAAAATCTAAAGTTTGATGGTTTTGGGGGTTTATATGCCCTAGATCTATAATTTTCTTGTGGCTGCAATAATCTGTTCATAATTAATTTCCAACAGTGAGTTCTTCAGTATTTCTTGTGATTTTGGCTCTTGTTATTCCATAAAATACATATAAAATTGTGGCAAGTGGATTTAAGGTGTTTCATGGTGTTTTTGGCATATTTCATGGTAGATATAGTTCGTTGATTTTGCATTTACAGCCTCCGCAATTTAAAAATCATATTTGCATTTTTTGTGTGTGGTTGAAACCCTTAAAAGGGTCATTAAAGTGGTATCAGAGATCGGATCTTCAAAGGCCTAGGGTTTCAATGGAAGATTTCAACTTTGAATAATTGATGGCACAGTTGAACCATATCACACCAAGTTGAAGCAACAACGGTGCACTAACAAACTTTCGGTGAGATCATGGCTATCGAAATTAGAGGCATACTTGCCATCAAACCCTATGTGTGTAGAGGATGCCCTCAAATTCATCCCTTGTCAATTGGAAGGGATAGCGAGATTGGTGGTACCATGTGATAGAAACCCAAGGAGAAGAATCGGTTTACTTATTTAATGATTTCAGTTAAAAGATCATAGGAAGGTTCGATGTGCAAACATGCAAGGATGAGCCCCAAGGTAAAAGCTCATTGGTGTTTAATGATATTCCTTTGTTGCATTGGCTTTCAATTTGTAGGCAGGAGACTAGAAGCTCTAGTGGTGTCAGAGGTTCAGGCGGGGTTGCTTATCCGTCGAGATACTTTCCAAAACAAAGCATTTCGGTGGTTATTCTTGTGAGTTTGCTGTTTCCTTTGGGTCGCACAATCGGACCTCACCCCACCTTAGACACTTTTTCTTTGCGGTTTGTTGTTTCCCTTCGGCTTCCTCTCCCTATGTCATTCACAATGGCCCCGACGAGGACCCCTACTTCACCTCTACACGTGTATTTCTCGGTTTATGTTATTGGGAGGTCATTCTTTTGGGGGATTTCAATATGCGGACCAAAAACTTCCAGGTCCCTTCTCATGACAGGACCAGTGATGTGTTTTGTACTTCTGAGGTTGATCCTGACTCCATTGGTCTCCAGAGGGAGTCAGAGGATTTTGCAGGACCCTTGACTTCCTATGGTCGGCATCTCTTACAGTTGGGTGAGTCTCACGGGCTGCTGATTTTGAATGGTATTCCGTGCTTTCTTGACTCCAGATCCTTCACCTGTACACCTCACTGTGGAGGGGCTAGCGTAGTGGACTACATTTTAACTTCCTCTAACCTGATTCCTCACATCCATCACTTATCCATCTCCCTCATCCCCCTTGTTGATCATGCTTCCCTTTCCTTCTCCTGCAGTTTACCCCCAGAGCTCTACCTCATTTCCATTGCCCTCCACGCACTATCCTAAAGTTTGGTGAAGGTGACCCTATAACCTTCTCATCCCACCTCCGTCAACTTCTTCCTCCTGAGCCTCAGTTCACCTCGCTCCCCACAAGCACGAAGTACAACCTTCTTTCTTCCATTATCCATGAGGCTGCCTCTAAGTCTTACCCCATGTTACCCTCACCCCTTCTAACAAAAAAACTTGTCCTATGAACCAATGGTATGATGAGGAATGTAAAGCCCTCCACCGACAGCTTCGCCGTGCTTCTGTTCACGCTCTCCCTTCCTTTCCCTCTCTCAAATCCGCTTATCGCAACCTCCTTCGCCACAAGAAACACATGTTCATTTCTCAACGGAGATGGGAGCTCCGTGAGTCCCTCTTACACTCCCCCAAGCATTTCTGGCATACCATTCTCCCCGGCACTCCCCTCTCTTGCATGACTTAGATCCCAACTCCATGTATGCTCACACCTCCACCCTTTATGATGTCCCCGGCCAGCCCCAGATTCGTGTGGTTTCCCCTCCTCCTACTTGCCACATCTTCACCCACACATATGTTAAAAAGGCCATTTCAAACATGAATAAGCAACAAAGCAAAGGTGAAGAGGGCTTTGAATGAATGTTTCAAACAAGGGATTGGCATTCTCAATACCTATTTAGTGGATCTTTTCAACCAGGTGGTTTGTACAGGATTTCAAGGTGCTTGGTCCCACCACATTATTCACCCTATCCATAAATTGGGCCCTACCTCGGATCCCAACAACTATAGAACGATCATGGTAGGTCACACATTCGCCAAGCTTTATGCTACCATCCTCCACATGCGACTATCGAGTTTCTGGACCAGAACCACTACAGGGCCAGGGGACAGGCGGGGTTTCGTCCAACCTACCAGACTACAAACCACATCCTCACTCTTCGGGCCATCATCGAGGAAGCACGCCACTGTTCTTCCAAGGTGTTTTGTTGCTTTGTCGACCTTCGAAAAGCCTTGACTCTCTCCGCAGAAGTCCTCTTCCTGCATCTTAGAGAGATTGGTATCTATGAGATTCTTTTTGTTGTCATCATGCACCTTTATGAGGAGATTTTGGGCCGTCTGCTCACTGAGTTCTCTGACTTCATCACGACCACCATTGGGGTCAAGCAAGGTTGCCCTTTGTCGCTACTTTGTTCAGTATCTATATGGATGAGTTGGAGGAATTTCTCAGGGATCACATCCAAGAGGGTGACGGAGTGTCTTCTCCACCAGGTTTTGATCTATATTCTTCTTTTTGCAGACAATGTTGTCCTTTTGGCCTCCTTGGCAGAGGGCCTACAGAGACAATTAGATGCCTTAGCCCTCTTTACGACCATTGGGAGCTAACAATTAATATTGCTAAAACCAAAGTCGTGATCTTGATGCCTTAAAAGACTTCGAGTTTCACTTCTACAAGGGGGAGGAGCTTGAGATCACCAACTCTTACACTTATTTGTCGTAAAAGTGCTTCGTCATCACTTCCAAGACACCTTGTCCAAATTATTCCTCTCTGAATTTCTTGTCAGACCCATTGTTCTTTATGACTCGAGAGATTTGGGGACTTTCCTTACTTGAGTCCGACTAAGCTGTGGTGGAAAGGGTTCAGATCCTTCTTCTCATAAGTTTCATTAGATGCAAGGAAATTTTGTTCCTCATAATACTATCCTAGAAGAGTTCGGCACTCGTCCCTTCGAGGTTGAAACAATCTTTAGCTTTGGTTTTCCTCCTACATCGTATTCCGAAGCTTGTTAACTCCTTTGTGGGCAGGGACAGGTATGCTTACCTTGCTTAGCGTTCCTCTTTGGCCATTGCTTCAATCGATCGGACGTTACGTATTCAGACATGGTATGCAAGTGTTTCACGATTTGCTTGAGTCTATTGGCATTCAGATAGATCACCTTCCTCTGTACAACTTCTCCCTAGATGCTCCCACCCATCTCCTTCCCAGCAAGCAAGATCTAAACAGGATCATTAGAGATGATATCTACAGCAATTCATCCAGTGTACCTGGACCAACCCTCTTTGTGGGTTACGTCCGAAGATGGCCTTCTATGCCACACATTTTCTTGAGATCAACAATGGTCTTATCTCCCGGCCCCAATATATCTCCCAACATTGGACACACGCCCTTCGTATTTCACTTGGTCAATTCAGGGTTGGCTCTCATAGACTCAGAGTTGAGAGTGATCATCATGTTGATTGTTCCGAGCGATTTGCTAATTATGTTCCCTCCAGGAGATCGAAACGAAAGAGCACTTCATCTTTGTTGCCCCATCTACTACGAGATCAGAGGTAGATTTCACTGTTTGTTTAGAGAGCATCCGACATTCACCGACTTCTTCAAATATCATGATCAGAGATGCCTTGCTCTTTATCTTCAGGAGGCTCTCCGACTTCGGGTGGAGACCCTTCAGCCCCCTTCTAGGAAGGGAACTACGCAACTGATCACTTCCTTTTTCACAATGTTCTCACCTGGAAGGGGCACTAAGCGGCAAAGTGACACCACTCATGACTACCATATGAGATTTGTTCGGTGTCGAGGTATTATCTCACGCACTGACCGGGGGCTAAACACTCATGACTTCAAGACCTTCCTCCCATAGAGGGCCTTTGAGGTCCACCAGGCGCACACAGAGGGCTCTCCCTTCCTCCAGACATCAACACCCAAGTTCTTACACGCTTTTGGTCTCATACTCCAACGACATCACCAACTTTTTTCAGTCAGCTTCGAATGTTAGTTGAGGGGGCTCCTCTCCTCCTCTTCCTTCCCTTCCTTCCTCCGCCTACTTTGGCTGCTCTTAGCAGGCTTTCTTCGGGCTCTACTTCTCACTCGTTCCTCCTTTTCTCCTCCTCTTCTCTTCTTCTCTCCTTTGGTTGTTTCTCGTGACCTTTTTGGTCCTCTGCTGCGTTCTTTTCGCACGTTTGTATTGGTGCAGTCCCATTGACCTACTTTGTGGTCATTCGTTGGACATTTAATATATTTATCTTATCTTATCTTATATTTGGTTTTTAATTATTGTATGTGGCAAAGTGTTGAAGAAAACTCCTATTTGCATGAAGATGATACTGAGATGATGTAGGGGCAAGTTTGTTTTGGAAAAGAGTACACTTCCGGTTGCCCTTGATCATGATCAATTCGCTGAAAATTCCCAAACAACAGTTCATGATGGGTTGATTGAGGGAGTTCACACCATGGAAGGAAGCTACAAAGAGTTTCCAAGTATGTGCCCACAAGATTTGGTGATTGGGGTTCACTTACCGGAAGAAAATAGTGACATTCAGCTTGCTGGTCTACACAAAATTACAGCCCATATGAAGCAAAAGGATGAGGTTGGTAACTCAAGCCCAAGCCATGAGGATGATACATACATGTGTGCACAAAGTATGGATGATTGCATGGCAAAAATAGCTCCATTTGTTGAAGATAAGTGGCTTCAAGCAGGGCAACCATTGGGGCAACACATTGCTTCATGTTTTGAAGAGTACAAAGCTCTTCCGGAGGAGATTCGAAATTCCTTGACTCTTGCTGAGTTCTTGGGAGTGAAGAAAGGGAGGATTAAGCCCCACACTAAGTTCAAGGAAAAAAAACCCAAAATTATTGGGTATGGTTAGGGAGCAGCCCTTGGAAGCAATAGAGGCTTCCGTCACTCTTGCCAAAGATGAGTCATTGACTGATATTCAGAACAGCAGTACAAAAGAGCATGTTTTTGAGGAGAAAACCATGGAGCATGAGCCAAAAGAAGAGGAAAAATCAGATTTGCATATGGGTGAAGTGAAGTTGGTGATGGAGGACCAATTTCCAGGTGAGAATGAAGACAAGGAGCTTGCTGGAATTTCCAAAGCAGCAGCTCATTGGAGGCAAGTTGATGATATACATGACCGTGGTAAGGACCATGAAGAGGTTCCATGCATGGACAACACAAGGTATGGTAGAAATAGTCACATTTCATATTCTTTGTCTCCTCCTATGTCGCTACCATACTTGTTTCATCATGGGCAGCTTGTTGAAAGGGAGAAACACATGGCAAGTTTGATGCTTCATGGTGGCCATTATGGAAAACACTCTAAAAAGGAAGGATTCAATAGGATTGTGGCTAATGAATGTTTATTTCCATGCATATGGTTAGAAGAAAAATCTATGAAGGATGTTATGCATTCACACCACTTGGTGAAAAATGAGATGATGCAAAGTAACTTCATCACCAAGGACACCAATCATTCAAGCTAGCTTTGGGAGGCACATGGTAAGCTCTGTACTTCCATTTGTTATTCAGCAGTCATTTGATTTGGATTTTCAGTTCCTAGTCAATGCACATATTCATAAAAAGATTCCTCCAATTGTAATAAAAGTTGTGTGCATAAAGTTGGTGTTTGAATTGAAGTGGAATGAGTGTTATTCCTTTGATCCGGGCATTGTAACTCAGCTGAGTTTGAAAGGTATGATTGGGAGCAATAAGAGGGTTGATTTGTGGTGTTTTAAGCTTGCCATTGCGAGTTTCCATGTTGTTGTTTTGGAACAGCAGTCACATTACAAAGTAATTCAGCTCCTTTCATGGATAATCCATGATGAAAGGAATTCCTTGCACCATATGTTGCTACAGGAGTCTCATCCAAAGGAAGTTTCACTTGTTTTATGGTTGACACATGCTAACAACTCTCCATTTCCAATTGAGTTAGTGCAGCAGTCATTGAGGAGTAGATTTCCACTATGTCACCATGTCAAAGAAGCTAAGAAAGACCCAAGAAAGAAGGGCATGGAAGTTGAGATTGGTGGACTCCTCTTCGCCATCACAAGCATTCCATACCAGCTGGATATCCATGAAGAAAAGGTATGTGGGATGACTGATCTATATGTTGTTGAGTATGGTAGAAGCACTACTACTTCCCATATTTGCTTGCCCCCCTTCGTGTTCAAATCTATGCAAGTTGGAGATGTTATGGCAATTTTCAGATGTCTTGCAATCCTATGCATACTTACCATGATTCGTGGTCAAGCCTATGCAAGTTGGAGATGTTATTGCAATTTTCATGTCTTGCAATCCTATGCATACTTACCATGATTCTTATGACAGCAGTGATTGGTATTCAATGAAATATTTTTGGCATGAAAGAACTTACGTGTTCATGTTGGAAATTAGAGCCAAAAGATGGGCTCTTGAAAGGGGCTGGAATCTGAAGTTTGGTGATTTTGGAGGTTTCTATGCCCTTGATCTATAATTTTCTTGTGGTTGCAATAATCAATTCATAATTAATTTCCAACAATGAGTTCTTCAGTATTTCTTTGTGATTTTGGCTCTTGTTATTCCATAAAATACATATAAAATTGTGGCAAGTGGATTCAAGGTGTTTCATGGTGTTTTTGGCATATTTCATGGTAGATATAGTCGTTGATTTTGCATTTACAGTCTGCTGCAATTTAAAAATCAGATCTGCATTTTGTGTGTGTGGTTAAAACCCTTGAAAGGGTCATTATAAGGCATCGAGGGGTAATATTGTATTCAAACAATGACATAATAGGCGACTCTCTCTTCGGCTAGTCGGCATTCTATCCACAACTTCTTCCAGTTCGGCCTTGGATGTTAGGAGAGTTGGATCTTCCATCCCCTGATGGGCTTTCCTCTTTTCTTCTCCTTGGTCATCTCTCCCCCTTTCTTCCTCTCACTTGTTTTTCCACCCCTATTTTGGGTGCGTGTGATTTCTTCTTCTCGTTGGTCACCTCTTCGGCTTTTGTATTCATCTTTCAAGGAACTCTTTGGTTTTCCTACCTTGTATCGGTGCTTGTTGATTTTTGCAATCCCTTTGACCTACTTTTGTGGTCATGTGTTAGACATTAATATATTTATCTTATCTCATCTCGTAGGCAAGGGCCTTTTGGGAGATGTTCGGTGTGAGAGTTAAACCCCGAAAGATCTCGTACTGGCAAGAGCATACACTAAGTATGATGTCATGGAAAACTTTCTGGTGATTGGAAGCTAGAGCAACTGAAAAATGGAGGTTGTCACTGATGATTTGACCCCAATCAATCATTTGCTTGCCTTGATGATGGTAAGGATAAACAACACCATCTAATCATGGAACTCCTTGGTGGTTTCCTCTCCCATCACCCTGCTCAAAAGAATGATAGCATCCGAGAATCCTTCGTGAAACTCATGCCTAGACCAAGACTTCGACACACGGGAGGGTTTCCTTACTGATTTAGCCATGACCCCAATGCAAGGCCTTAGAGGTATGAATCTGTCTTCGACCATTCTCTGATGCAAACTCCTTTGGGATGATTACCATATTGCTCCAAGTTGGGATCTGCATACTTTGTGATATTCCTTTGGGGGTGAGCACTACCAAGATTGAACTATCATCTGCTGTATGATTCGAGTGTCTAGTTCGTAGTGTTGAGCACAAGTCATCACCAATTTTATGCTTTGACGGATAGTGGGTGGCCACCTGCTGCAAACAAACCACTTGTGTATATTCTTTCTTCTACATGTTCTATGGGTCCACCAAGCATTAGGTTTTTCAGATCCTCCAAGTCCATGTGAGCGACATTGTTGTCTCCCACATCCGGATACTCGATGCAAGGGTTGAAACGGGCTCCAAACCAACAAATTTGAACTTCATTGTTGCAAAAATCCACTAGGTGAGAAAAAATGAGGAAGATAGCAACTTTCTACACCTAAAATGAACACTTTCTATTTTTAGTAAGTAGGAGCTAAGGGTTGTTTTTTCTACTTTTTCTTGCTTTTTCAATGTCCCAAAACTCCTAACATACTACATACACTTTCGTTGATGTCTTTTTGATGATTTGTGATAGTTACTATTTTAGAAAGTGCATTTTTGTTTTTGCTTTTTTCTACTTTTTCCTTTTTTGACCAAATTTGCCTAGTTTGCCTTCACCATTGATCTCTCGGTGCACCGACTTGAAAGGTTTTGCTTATTTGGAAAATTTCTATTTATAGTAAGTGGAAAGATCAGATACTTACTAAAAATAAAAATGGCACTACCCTTGTTAGTTTGCCACAAACACACGCCTTCTGGAATAGGTACACTCTCTAGATCCCGCGCTCAAAATTTCATCTCAATCCGCCTGTCGGAATGCTTGGAAATCAAAAAAGCATAAACTAGGGCACATAACTAGGGTTTGCTACCGTAAATAATCCAAAGCATCATGTGGTTTACAATCATTGTGTTCTTGAAGGCGGCTGGATTGTAGAATACCTAAGAAAATCTTGTTCGAATCGGATCACTAGTTTGAAAGATATAAAAATTTATTTGTTTTTGTGTTCGTGGCTGCCCCAGATGAAATTGCAGGTATATCTGATGAATTTGCAGGTGTTCTCGAGCTTCAAGATGTCAACAATGGTTGTCTAGGTTAACTGGTGAAGGAATGGAGTGAAAAGGTTTGTAGAGCTCTTTAAAAGTTTAAAACAATGTTATTTTTAACCCGTGAAAGCATGCTTTAAAACTTGGGTTTGAAAGCAAAGGGGTGGGCGCATTTTATCGTCCAAATCTGTCTCCAATGTCCCCAGGCAGGTTGGGACGGTTGGAGCAAGAAAATACGCCCCCTTCCTTGGGCTTGACAAGTGGCGAGGAGATGAGTGGAGAGCTGGGAGGATGAGAGAGAAAGGTTAGAGCACCTAGGAGACAAAATTTGTGGTCACATGATGAACCTGTGCGGGCTAGAGGTGGGACGCATTTTGATGTCCCAACTATCCCCACTGTCCCTGACAGTTGGGACATAAAAATGCGCCCAAGGTTTAAGAGGAAAAAACTTAGCCAATTTTTTCATCTGTGACCATTTAGCACTTCCCAGGAAGATACAAGGTCACATGAGGGTCCAAGGGCTACAATTGGGCGGTGGGGCGCATTTTGTTGTCCCTATTGTCCCCACTATCCCGAAAGATGGGACAATTGGGATAGCAAAATGCGCCACCCATCCAACTATGAAATTGACTAACTCCCAAAAACATAAAACTACTTTTCCTGGAGCTCAGGAGGTCTTTTCAGGCAAATTTTTATATCAATTTGACTCCTAAGACCATTTCAAGATCAATGGGATGGTTTTCAAGACCTGATTTTGCCTCCTCCAAAAATGTTGCTTTTTCATTCGAGACCGCAAGGTGAGTTTGCTGAGATTGATCTGCCCTGAGAAGTGTTTGAGTCTTGGGAAGAATGTGAAGCGCTTAAGCTTTCCAACAATATCCCGTTTTCCTCTTGACTCGTCTCGGAGCTTCCGAAATCCTTCGTTGAAGTTTAGTTGTCTTTTTTCACTGCAAGCTCCTTAATCCTCCAAAATCGGCGTTCACAGCTCTTGTTCCAAAACCTCTGAAACTTTCCTAAATCTTCGTAAACCTACTCCATTGCATTTCAAGCTCTTCAATGACATCTCCAGATGACTTTAGGCTTCTTGATCAACCCCGGAGGGTGCACATCTGTCCCGGAAAGGCTAAAGAATAGCCTTTCTAAGCTTAGTACAGATTTCACCTTTCAACAACATTCAACTAAAAGGACCAAATGACTTCATGACAACATTTCAAACACTTGGGAAGGTTGTTCATCACATTATGAGGCTTTTCAAGGATGGGAAGATTATGACAAAAAAGGCGGTCGACTCGGAGGATGACTCAGGAGGGGCTTCAAACAAATTTTTGACACTTGGGTAAAGTTGTCATGTTTTCAACTTGAATTTTGACCTTGCAAAACACATGACAACAAAACCATAGCTGGAATTAATTAAATAACCAGTAGAAGTACAACTCACAATAAGGGTTGAAAATGATGTTTCCAAACCCCAACAAATACCAATGAAGTGAGAAATCAGCCTTATAAATTAGGAGGAATCTGAATATCAACACAAAATGTCAATTGGTGCCCTAGAAGGCACTCAAACCCTTCTCCACCCAAGTCGCCACCCTAGGAGAGGGTGCCAAATTGATGTAGAAGACCTTGATATCTTCTTCTTCAAGCCCTAGTTGCCAACCAGCAAGATAACCTTCTTTGAAGCCCTTGGAACCACCAATTGGAGAGTTTTCGTTCTCCAACCTTGAACAAGGAAGGGTTTCATCTTCCTTGCTTGCCACACCAAAGGATTTTCGCCCTCTAGTGGAATGGAATAGAGCAATCAGCCCCAAAACCAAGTAGAATAAAATTATAATAGGGAAGCATGCCCAAAATGAGCCTAAGTGACCCCTTTTATATCCTTAAGGTGGCGCCAAAACCCCATGAGGAAGTTCCCCCATGACTGACCTCATAAAGAAGCTTGCTTTGTCTTTTAATTTGCCTTATAATCCCTCCAGTCGGCCTACGTCATAAAGGAAAACACTAAAAGAAAATATAAATGCTCACGGAAAAGGACTAAAATCATCAACAAATACTTCCCTTGTTCACCTTCTTCTAACCCACGGAAAGTGGGATGAGCTAGAAGTCTTCTTAATGCATTAATTCGAAAAAGGGGCATTACGGTATATATAGGAGGTTGTAGTTACTAGTGGAACACCATATTGTGTATTTCATCCTAATGGCAAGGTTTTGGAGGATGCCTCGTCGAAATTATGGTTTTGTTCCATCATTCGATGTTTTATTGTTGGTATTCTACTTATCTATCGAAAGAATTCCATTATAAAGAGAATGCCCTAGAATATATTCCAAAGTAAGAGAAACATATGGGAAAACCAGCCCAATTAAAGAAATTTCTTAAAACATAAGTTTGGAAGCCAAAAAGAAACAAGAGTGGGAAGAAAAAATCATTTCCGTTTCCCAAGTCTATTAAGATCTTCCAGATGCAGAGGCATCACATCTTCCAACAAATCAACAATTGGAAGGGCTTCTAAATGTGGGAGCAAAAATCCCAAGACAAAGTTGGGAGAATGAAAGAAGATGAGACAAAAGAATGAGGCATACAACTTTCAAGTTGGAGAGGAGGAAATTCGGGCAGAAGATGAAGGAAGAAGAATATGAAGAAAATAAGGATACAATTGAGGATGAAGGAAGAAGTGTGTGAAGAAAATAAGGATACGGTTCAAGAGGAAGAAGAAAGGGTAACATTAAGAATGTACTTAAAAGGAGTCTGATGAGCAACTCAAAAATTACAGTCACTCTAGAACCTAAACCCCTTCTTGATACAAGAGTACATCAACAAAGAGGAAGTCACTCAATGCCACAAAGAGGCAATAGGAGGCTTGGCGAGAATACGAGAATAATTGGAGGAGTACAGAAACAAATGGAAGAATTATTCATAGTGAAGGGGTGAAAGGCCCTAAGTATGGCAGATTATACAAGGTTCTAAATCCGATATCATAATTCTACAAGAAACCAAAGTAAATAAGGATGACTTTAGAAGGATATCCCATTATTGAGGCATCGAGTGAATGGAAGTTGTGGGAGTTGAAGGTACAGCAAGAGGCATAGCAGTTTTATAAAATACTAGAACTGTAAAAGATTAAAAATTGGTTGGAAACAATATCTTTAATCTAATTTTCTAAGACATAAGAAGAATATATCTTTTTAGCACTCTAAATGTATATGGGCCAACAAATATAGCCAGAAAAAAGAAATATTGGGAGGAGGTAGAGCACATTAGGAATGGGCATTAACATACTCATGGCTTCTAGGATAAGACTTTGTGGTCGTTCTTAATGCTTCAGAAAAAGGGTAAAATCAAAGACCACCCTAGCTATGACTAATTTTATCTATATTTGTAATAATTTAGGGTTCATAAATATAGATCCCAGTAAAGAGATGACCAATAGGAGAGATGGAGACAATAGTTAGAGAAAGAATTTGGCAATGCAACTAGACCTTGCATTAGGTTCAAAAGAATTTGGTCAGTGAGGATGTGACATGGGAGGATGAAGTATTCTTGTAAAAGCATCCAGAGATGGTCAAAATTGCAGACAACATTGGTCTTAAGGGAAAGGGCACACTATGTCCTTAACTTGTAACGTGTATTGGGATATGTTTGGCCAACTTGTGGTTGGCATTAACCTCTAATTAAGTCATACAATCATTTATAGTGTTTCATATTGGTAGTGGGAAACAACATTGATCTTAAGGGAAAGGGCACGCAATGCCCTTAACCTGTAACATGTATTGTGATATGTGTGGCCAACTTGTGGATGGCATTAACCTCTAATTAAGCCATACAATCATTTATAGTGCTTCATATTGGTAGCAGGGGAGGCCTAGCTAGTTTCCATAACATAAGGTACATATAAGAGGTTGCAGTTAGTAGTGGAACATCATATTGCATATTTCGTTCTTATTGTAAGGTTGTGGAGGTTGCCTCCTCAAAGCAAATAAGACATATCTACTTCAATATTCTGATTTTATTCCATCATTTGGTGTTCTATTGTTGTAATTCTACTTATCTATCCAAGTAATTTTATAACAACGAGAATACCCTAGAATTTATTGTCAATAGGAGAATCAGCTGACAAAACCACAGTAAGTAAAGAAATCTCTTTAAAAAATGTTTGGAAGCCAAAAAAGAAACAAGAATGGGCAGAAAATCATTTTCATTTCTAGATTCAAGTACAAACTTCCATTACCAAAGGCATCAGATCTTCTAACAAATCAACAAAGGGAAGGGCTTCTAAATGTGGGAGAAGAAATCCCAAGATGAAGTTGGATGAATGAAAGAAAATAAGACAAAAGAATGAGGCATGCAACTTTCAGATTGGGAAAAGAGGAAATTTGGGTAGAAGATGAAGGAAAAAGAACGTGAAGAAAATAAGGATACAGTTCAAGAGGAAGAATGGGCAACGTTAAGAGAATGTAATTAAAAGGAGACTGATGAGAAGCTCAAAAATTACAGGCATTCCAGCAACTAAACCCCTTCTTGATACAAGAGCACATCAATAAAGAGGAAGTCAAAGCAATGCCACAAAGAGGAAACATTAGGCTCAAGCAAGAACAGAGAAGAATTAAAGTACAAAAACTACTACCAGAATTATTCTTAGTCAAGGGAGAAAGGCCTAAGTACGGCAAATTATACGAGATTCTAAATCTGGTATCGTGCTTCTACAAAAAACCAAAGTAAATAAGGACAACTTTAGAAGGATAGTCCCATTATTGTGGCTTCAGAGATAATGGGAAGTTGTAGGAGCTAAAGGTACAGCAAGAGGCATAACAACTTTGTGAAATATTGGAACTGTGAAAGGGTAAAAGTCGGCTAGAAACAATTTCTTAAATTTGATTTTTAAGACTTGAAGAGGAATATCTTTTGACACTCTCAAATGTAGCTGGGAAAAACAGATGCTAGGAGGAGCTAGAGCACCAAAGAAATGGACATGAACATACTCATGGATTCTAGGAGAAGACCTTATGGTTATTATTAATGCTTCAGAAAACAGAGGGTAAGATCAAAGGCCACCAAAGCTATGACTAATTTTAGCTCTTTCTGTAATAATTTGGGGTTAATAGATGTCAATCTAAGTGAAGGGACGACTACATGGAACAATAGGAGGGATGGAGAGGCTAGTTAGAGGAAGCGACTAGTCCTCGCGTTAGGTTAGAAATAATATGGAAAGTGAGGATGCAACATGGGAGAATGAAGCCTATAGAAACATTCATCCATAGTCAACATTGAGGACAACATTGGTCTGAAGGGAAAGGGCATGCTATGCCCTTTCCTGTAACATGTACTGGGATATGTGCGGCCAACTTTCTGCTGGCATAACTTCTAATTAAGTCATAAAATGAAAATCATTTATAGTACTTCACATAGGTAGAGGGGCAGCCTAGATGGTGTTTGTATCATAAGTATACATATAGGAGGTTGCAGTTAGTAGTGAGACACCATATTGCATATTTCATTCTTATTGTAAGGTTGTGGAGGTTGCCCTCACAAAGTGGGTAAGTCATATATACTTCAATTTTCTGCTATAATTCCATAATTTGGTGTTCTATTGTTGTTATTCTACTCATCTATCCAAGTAATTTCATTACAAAGAGAATGCCCTAAAATTTATTCACAACAGGAGAAGAAGCTGCAAAACCAAACCAAGTAAAGAAATCTCTTAAAAATTAATTTGGAAGCCAAAAAAGAAACGGGAATGGAAAGAAAAAAACATATTTGTTTCCTGACTCAAGTAAGATCTTCCAGTATCAAAGGCATCACATCTTACAACAAATCAACAATGGGAAGGGCTTCTAAATGTGGGAGCAGAAATCCCAAGACAATTGGGTGAATGAAAAAAGATAAGTCAGAAGAATGAGGCATACAACTTTCAGACTAGAATGAATAGAAAATTTGAATAGAAGATGAAGGAAGAAGAATGTGCAAAAAATAAGGATACAATTCAAGAGGAGGAAGAATGGGCAACGTTAAGAGAATGAAATTGAAATGAATCTGATGAGCAGCTTGAAATTTACAGTCACTCCAACAACAAGAGCACATCAACAAGAGAAAGTCAAAGCACGTCAACAAAGAGGAAGTCAAAGCAATGCCACAAAGGGGCAACATGAGGCTCAGACAAGAATAAAGCAGAATTGGAGGAGTACAACAAATGGCAGAATTATTCTTAGTCTGGGGAGAATGGCCCTAAGTACAGGCAGATTATACAAAATTATAAATTCGATGTCAAACTTCTACAAGAAATGAAAGTAAATAAGGACTTTAGAAGGATAGTCCCATTATTGTGGCATTGGAGTTAACGGGAAGTTGTGGGAGCTGAAGGTACAGCAAGATGCATAACAGTTTTATGAAATACATGAAGTGTAAAAGAGTAAAGATTGGCCACATAAGGAATATCTTTTTAGCATTCTCAAATGTATATGGACCAACTAATATAGCCAGAAAAAAGATTTTCTGAGAGGAGGTAGAGCACTTTAGTAATGGGCATGAACATGATAATGGATTCTACGAGAATGTGACCGTTCTTAACGCTTCAGAAAACAGAGGGGTAAGATCAAATACCACCCAAACTATGACTAATTTTAGCTCTTTCTGTAATGATTTGGGGTTAATAAATGTAGATCCCAGTGACGGGATGGCTATTTGGACAAATAGAAGGCATCCAGAGGGCTTTATAGCAGAATGCGTTGATCATTTTCTCTTAAATGATGAGTGCATTCCCTTGGGGATTGAAATTTTTTCCAGAATTATTCACTTCCCAGAATCTGATCATTGACCCATTTCTTTGGCAAGGATTTAAAAACCAACAGGCATTGAATCTGATCATTGACACATTTCTTTGGCAATTGTGGATAAAAAAAGTTTAAAAACCAACAGGCATTCCTTTTAAGTTTGAAATGATCTTGACATTTGATTCAAATTTTGAGGAAAACGTTTAGAAAACCAAGTGGAAGGCTGTTGCAAGAGGATCCAGAGATACCTGTTAATTAAGAAGCAAAAAAACCATTGGACTGTCAAGAGAAGCCAACAAGTGGAATAAGGAGAAACGGTTGGGAAATCATTTTCTCTTGAATGATGAGTGGATTCCCTTGGGGATTGAATTTATTTTCCATAATTAATCACTTCCCGAATCTGATCATTGACCCATTTTTTTAGAAAAAAAAAGTGTCAAGGCAATTGAGGATGAAAAAAGTTAAAAAATTCCAGCGCATTCCTTTTTCAAAGTTTGAAATGATGTCGACATTTGATGCAAAATTTGAGGAAACGTTAAAAACCAAGTGGAAAGCTGTTGCAAGAGGATCCCGAGATACCTGTTAATTCAGAAGTAAAAATATGGCAAAAGAGAAGCCAACAAGTGGAATGAGGACACGGTTGGGAATAGCTTTCACTCTAAACAAAAACCGCTGTGGGATTCGGAAAAAGTCCTTAAAAACGAACAAAAGAGATGGCATAAATGAGAAAGCAGCAGCCAGGAGCAAGCCCAGATAGAAGAGCTGAATAAAAATTTTAAAATGGAAGAAATCTTCTACAAACCAAAAAATAGAGTAAAGCAGGGAGATGGTAATATCTCTTTTTTGCATTTATCTATGGTGATAAGAAGAATAGTAATGGTAGCAGTGAAATGACAACTCCTGACAGAGTGAAAAGTTCTTCCATATATCTGTAGTGATAAGAATAGTAGTAACAAAATCATGAAATAGCAACTACTCGTGGCGTGAAAATTTCTTCCATATATCTGAAATGAGCTTGCTTGTGGATGAAATGGAGAAGGATTTCGATTTTCTGTTTGCTAGTTTCAAGTCCAGTTTAAGAAGGTTCTTGGGATTTCTGAAGTGGAATGAAGTGAGCTTCTTGTTCACCCCTGCCTGTTATAATCTGTTTAACCTTGTAAAACTTTAAGATTTTCAGGACCATTACTTTGTTCGGCTAGAATTTTATTGAAGAAGATTTTTACAAAGGATGGTTTTCTTTAGAAGGAAAGAAATGATTTTTTTGGTACGGAGGATGTGTCTCTGCCTTCAGCACATATACAACCCTTCACTTACTCTCCCCTTTTCCTTCTTTTCTTTTTCTAGCTCCCCTTTTCTTTTTCACAGTATTTTGTATAGAAAGATTTATGTGGCAAATAATAAAACATGGTTTTTGTCTGCATATTAACAGAAATTTGCAGGTTAGTGGAATTCTGGAGGCTGTATTATCTGATGGCAGCATGATGTAAGATATAGAGAAGGGATGTGATGAAAGTTCTTGGTTGTGGAGTAGGGCTGTGTCTTTGACCCACTTTTTCTATTTATTTTTCTGCATATTCTTTCCTATCCCTTTTCCTGTTTTTCTTTGTGGTATAAAAAAAGGAAAAAGTATAAAACAAATTTATGAAGAATAAGTCCAGTCTGATTTCTATTCATTATGCACATTGTATGAGAAGGGTTGTGAAATGTTAGCACCTTGTGAGAAAGGTTTGTGGTAGATTTAAGGCAAGAATTCCATATATAAGTCTCAATCCTGCTCCTACTAATCCCTCTGTATTTCTAAACCTCACTCTCCAGTATCATAGTTGTATTTGATTCAACTGGCATCCTCAGCAGGTGGTGAAGGGAATATGCCAAAAGGAAGTAGTAAAATGGCAACATGGAACCTGTTTTTGTCTTATCACCCCAAAATTGCAAAAATAAGGAGAGAAGCAAAGGTGACAGTTCAAAAATGCAGCTGGATATTAGCTCCATCAATCAATCACGGGATTATGAATCCTATTATCTGCACATAGATTGACGATATGTTGACTTGAAGAAATCACTTAGGAAAATGATGCTGGACCCAAAGAGAGCCTTTGGGCACAGAATGTCTTTGATGTTTTTGTAAATCTATCTGTTGCAGAAATCCTTTCTAATGGAGGTGGTACATATATGTTGCACTAGGACCATAATGATCTGGAGGTATCCCTATCAAACTAACAAAGAGAAATCAACAATGAACTCTTCAGGATTCAATTCAAGATGATTCTGCTGTTAGGCTGCTTGAATTTCTTTTTTTTCCTGAACTATTTGAATAAGCCTTAACTCCATATGTTGGAGAACCTTTAGAAGATGAAGAGTTAATCAAAGTCAAATCCTTTGATGAGGATTTGGAAGAAACCTAAGAGGTTTGAATTTCAGACGTGGATATGACTCTTTTTAGACTTGAATAGGACTCTTTTCAGACTTGGATAGGACTCTTAGACCTTAATATATATGGTATGCACTCTTTCAAGTCTTCCTGTTAAAGATAACTAGGCACTCAATTTTTGCTAGCATTGGAGAGACCTGCAGAACCGTTTCTGCTTTTATTACATCAGACATAGATCACATCTGCATAGTAAATTTTGTTTCTGCATGGGGAATTTTGACCAAGAGAACTTTCATCTTGGGTTTGCTCTCTCTGTCTATTTTCGTTTTGATCTTCTTCTTGTGAAGAAAGTGAAATGTGAAAAAAGAAAAACGTGGTGTGGAATGACAAGAGAGGAAAAAACGCAATGTTTGTTTGCATCGTGAGAGAGAGAGAGATGTGGAAGGTATTTCAGTTTATAGCCTTCCTTTCAAGATTTTTGGTTTTTATCTTCGGATATGAATCTGGGATTAGAATGCAGTCCAGAATGTGAGAAAACTGTGAGCATAATCTAATACGGTCAGTTGCTGAGTGCACGAGTGGATAAATCCTGTATTTCAGTCTCGTCTTCTCATACTGCAGTGTTGGGTTGCTTCAGTAACTGATTTTGTTGAAAATTCCATCCTCCAGCACTGCCTTGCCCCTCGTAGTAAGAGTACAAATCCAACATGTTGAAGGTAGGTGATATATCTACCCCATTCAGTAGCTCTATCTTATAGGCATTCATTGAAATTCTTCTCAAAACTCTATAAGGCGTACTCTCCTTCCTTTTGGGCTTGATGTATGTTTCTTTAGGGAACCTCTGCTTACACAACCAAAACCAAGTCACCTACATGGAAATCTTGTTCTCTTCTTGTATGATCATCTCTGTATCTATAAATGAATAGATAGCAAGTAATGAGGACAAGTATTTCATCTTATGCTCCATTTAAGTTATGTGACTTACAAACTCTTTGTTCCCAAGGAATTTGGGGTAGGCTCATCTACCTACATCATTGTGCAGTTCAATTTTATTCGTTCTTAGTTTTTCCATCATGATTTTCTTCTCAAGGTTGGTTACCTTATGCAAGTAGGTGGCATCCTCTAGTTTGGGATTGACAACATTCTTATGATACTAGAATTCTTCATCCCTAAAAAACATTTCCCCAAAGGATATGACTGAATTTTTTTTTCAATATTTGATTTGAGGTTACTCTATTAGTGTTTCATTTCCAAGGATGCTCTAATGCTTCAACCATTTATCTATGTTTGTTGGAAACATCTTTTCCATCAACATGACAAACATTGAGTGGCACATCAATTAAGTGTTGGTGACATGGTGCAGCAACACTTGGTAAGGGGCAGTTCAAGGGTGAAGAACAAAAATTTTCAATCTGATATAGTATGTTCAATATGGTGAGAATTCTTTTACGCTAGATTTTCCTAGATACATAGGAATCTACAGAATCGGAAACAAAACAGCTTGGAGTTGTAGGGGCCACCAATGTTCGATGATGACAGAGCAACACTAGTTCTTCCATTGGTGGAGGACATACAACCCAATACCTGACAATTGTTACAGCAGGATACTATTCTACAATGCAAGACCAAAGCATCACACCATGGAAAGATCAAGTTGTTTTAAGATTTGGATAGAAGAGCGAGTTTCCAAAAATGCCATTATAGTATTAAACAATGTAAAAGTTTCCTCATCTACAAGAGGAGTTTTAAGGATCAATAAGCTTTAACTAATAATGAGCAAATTGAAGGCTTGTTGATTGGCAACCAACAACTAAGGAAGGATACCTTGTCCCTAAAGGATCGATAATAATTAGTTACATTTCATGCTCAAGGCTTGGAATATTCTAAGTGTAACATTAGCTCCAAAGTCTTCATCTCTAACAAAACCTATTAATCTCCAACAAAATATTCACTTACATTGGAATCTCAATCTTCACTCTAGATTACTTGTGCTAACAACAATATTCCTACATCCCAACTTCCCCTCTAACCCAATAAGGTTTTAGCATGCTGATCAATCTCCTGTCTTGTCTACCATTTACCATCACAATACCAAGTTTGAAAATTACTGATCCAATCTTCAATAGGCTTCACTTAAAGTGAAGAAAAACTTAGTTAGAGAGACAAGATGTCATTCACAAAAAATACCATCATTACACCATTCAAGTTGAGTTTGTGCCTAAAGTTAACATTGGCATATTTTTAATAATTAGGAAACATCACTCAGAGCACTATTCTTCCTATGGATAAGACTGAATCAAGGCAGTCATAAATCATACCAATATAAAATATCAGAAAACAGGGTTTGTCAAGTGACGTGTTGGTGACTTTTACAAGTTAGTTAAAACCATTTAGTTTCCAACAAAGCCATCAATTTGCAAGAGAACTAGAGTTGAGGGAAGTCTCAAATCAAAGTTAATGAGAAGTATAATAATAATCAAATGAAAGTGATCAAATCAATAGCAAATTTATAAACAAGGACTAGTAAATCATACTCAACTCCTCCAAATGCATTGACAAACAATAAAATTGAATGCAAACTAATCACCAATTCAAGAGGATTATTAAAAGATAGGTTGAGGCTTATGGGGGATTAAATTCAACATGCTAGTTGGCTTTTAGGCTTTCTAATGAACTTCCAAGGCAGCTGGTTGCATTGGACACTATAATTGCGCAATTTAGAGGGTCCTTATAAATAGAGTGGGGCTTAGGTTGTGCAGTACAGATCCAGTTGTTAGATTCTGTAGAAGAGAAATGGAAGTAACAAGTGCCTCATTTCTCAGTATGTACAAAGGAATAAGAATCCAAAGATCACCATTGTCTACTGATAAGAATCCACCAACAAGATTCCCCTTCACACCGGCATCAAAAGACTGAAATAATGATAAAAAGGATAAAAACCAAAAAGATAATCAATGTTGAAAGCCTATGAATGCTAATTTCCCATCAAACCATTTTATCTTTTATGAAATGATTTTAATCTCAAATTAAGGTATGAGATTCTAATATGCCATGTGGAACAATTTGGCTTTGTGGGTCTGTTAGATGTTTAATTCATAATAGTAATTGCTGTTAGCTTCAACTGCCTTCCGCTAGGTCACAGACTCACAAGCTGTTATTCATTTATCAATACCAGCATACCAATTGGAAAGCAGCAATGCATGAGTTGAGGTTGTTAAAAATGTTATTATTTTACAGATGCATTGGCTGACCTCACAGCAGCCTAGTATTTTCTTCCATGTATACATTGATTTGTTTTCCAAAATGAGTGTCACATGATATATAGTCCTGCTAACTGATACAAATCAGATTTTTCATTAACAGTAGAACTGTAATTATTATTTTTACCAGTGTAAATTTATAGAATGAATCATACAATTTCCACAAAAAAAAGTAATACTCCAGTTTAATTTTTATCACCCAAGGAAATCAATCTGACTGTGGCTCTCTTAAAAAGTGTTTCAAAAGCTCAGGGAAATGAACTTGCATGAAAGCATGCATTTCCAAAGAGATCTTTATAATTTTATTTTTCTGTTTTCCTCAGCTGTGAGGATCAGGGTTCAAACACCAGTTCATGCTTATAAAAATACTTGAGTTCAAATCCTGGCAATGGACATGTTTTCTAGCATAGGGTGTCACCATAACCCAAGTGATCTAGGTGAAACAGGGACTGTACCTAATTGCAGGAAGAATGATCCTAACACTGTAAACAGTAAAAGCCAAATAGGCTCACATCTGCATATACCCTCTAAGCCTACCAAACAATCACAATCCCAACAATCCCATCAAACAGAACACAACAATGGCTTTTCCATTGTTATAATCTTGGAACTAAAACAAACATAAACTCCACCTAAATATTAGTCCAAACTTACTTCATAGACACCCATAAATTTATCTACCTATCTGCATATATCTTGCAATAGGGTATCAATACCACTGAGATTCAATTCACGGAGACTATCAAAGTGGAGAAAATGCAATAATGCCATGCTTATTAATTGATTGATTCAAAACCCAAGAATCCCTGACTTGAGATACATAAACCCAGAAGCACATATAAAAAGAAAACCCATAAATTCAAAATGCATAATAACAACATTGAAAACTACGAACCTCATAGCACTACTACTCTGGGTCCTTGATGGTAAGCAATTCGTTCAATAATGTCTGAACTAAATGCCATTTATTAAACACCGGATGAATTCCAGAAACTAACAATGCCCTGCTCTGTATTTTATATGTAATACAACCTTAAAAACACCATTAATTAAACAATTGAGGGTTTGATAAATAATTGTACCACCAAATAATAAATGGAAGAAAGATTTCACAGAGGTATGACTTACCTGCAATACCGTCTGTGAATAATAGCTCAACGTCTGGCCTCCACCGTAAATTCGCTTCACAGCAAAGAAACAAGACATATAAACGCAGACACATAATACAACACACACATGAACATATATACATACGCTTAACACACACGCATGAACATATATACACAGACGCATGCACACCGTGACACCAAAACAAACAAGACAGGACACACAACACAGGAAAACACTACAGTTATACCCTTCTTAGGCAGTGAAGAAATCATGGGCAGAGGACAGAAGGAAATTCTGTGTCTGTCTGATATTTTTTGGATATTTATTGAGAATGTAATATTCAACGGTGCTTTGAAAAGTGCAGACCTCGATCTACTTAATCTCTATCGAGTTTTTTTTTTGCTGGCCGGGGCAAAATAAAATTTTACAAACGTTCCCGTTATGGAGTGCGGGGGAGTCAGGTTTTGCATGCGAATGCATTTTTAAATTCAAATCATACTGATGAAGTTTTTGTAAT
Organism: Taxus wallichiana var. yunnanensis; assembly: GCA_018340775.1. NCBI lineage: Eukaryota > Viridiplantae > Streptophyta > Pinopsida > Cupressales > Taxaceae > Taxus > Taxus wallichiana. The sequence continues at coordinate 713,701,252 of CM031235.1, read as the reverse complement.
CTGTTTAAATTAACGTGAATTGTTGTATACAAATGGGATTTTTAAATACAAAGTCATATGGTTCAAACTAATAAATTGGATTATGGGGAGTTTTGGTTTTAAATATAAGGTTGTATGGTCTAAAGTAATGAACTATTATATAGAGAGTTAAGATGTTTTTAATGACAGGTCATATAATCCAAATTCATGAATAGATAAGTATGAAATAGAGTTATCCACTAATTAGAATGTACTTACTCAATTAGATAACATCTAAGCACTACCTTCATACCCAATTCTTTCCATTGTCTCTAATTTTACAATTCACGAAGCACTAAGCATTAATATTAAAGGGAGTGCACATATATTTATCTAAATTTCTCTTTAAAACTACTATTTGAAATGTAGTTTACATGTCATGGATAGTAATGAATAATAATATATATTCATATAGGGTTTTTGAGTTGTGTCGTAAAATTTCTTATTCTAAGATTGTTTCCATAGTTAAGCAAGTCACATGAACATATTATTGCATTTGGTGATATTTTTCTCATGAATTACACTACAAATTGGACACTAATATTTTCTTGTGGTGAGGGTGCACAATATTGAAGAACATCGCTTGTTTACAAAATTATTAACCACTGTGGGGAAAACAGATAACCTATAATTAAATTCACTTGAACAAAATAATTTTGAGATTATAAAGCCGCATAACAAGGGATGGGAAGGTCAAACATGGGTAAATAGTACCAACTTTGTATTCTTATACCACCATGGGTACCCATTCTATTTTGCCAAATTATCACCCTCGACTATGCCCAACATACTACCTTACCTTTTCAAATATATCAACTTCAAGACATAAAAACATGGGTCTACCAAAGTCTTTCGATTTAAAGAAAAACTTTGTGCCTTTGATCACAATAATTTACCGATATGTTATCCTTTCCTAAGATTTAGAATCGAAAATGAAACACTTGAACAACTATTTCTCTTAAAATGATAGTGTTACAAAGATTTACCATGTTGGCAAATGTCACTTAGCGAGACAATGTGTACTCATCCTATCTTCATACTTTCCTTTCCCAATATAAACTCATGTCATCACCTTCATAATTCCAACAAAGGGAAAAAACACAAAGTATTATTAATTCGTGTGTAATTTACATGTAAGTAACTTCTAAAACTTCTAATTATATTCGATAAAAAAATTACGAGACCTTTTCAACAAACCAATTTGTGAATATCCTTCCATCGTAGTAATTTATGGTGAATATCATAAAATCATTTCATTCCATGAGATGCCATCTCTTTGAGGCATTTTGCAGGCTCAACAACATGCTCTTTGTTCTTGCATAAGGATTTATGAATTGTGGGTTTGTGTGTATTATTCTACGGTGAGTGGCGAGGTTAAAATGATGTTGCTTACTCCTTTGTAGCCTTGTGCTTCTCTGAGGGATAAAAGATTGGGACTTGGGGCCTTGCTTCCCCTAACACTTTTAGTTACATCTACAAATCCACTTTTCATTAAGCTATCATGGTTATTTATGCCTTTTTTAAACTCCCATTTTGGAGTTATAGGGAAGAGGATAACACATATCATAAATGGGCTTGATGGACTCACATTCATATTCAAACAAGCGAGCCCTGACAAAGCTTGTGTCGAGTTGCCAAAATTTCATGTTGCACAACACATGGTTAGGATGGCACATGTAAAGGCAACATAAAATTTTAAAACATTCAATCCTCTTCAAGATTTGTAGGTTATTATGGTAAGTGCAACATGTCTATAGATGGGCAAAGTCATCAAAAGAAGTCTCTACCCAATCTTCATTGAAAAATAGGTACAAACCCATAATTCTCCAAATATTATGTAAGAACATGTTATCATGAAATTGAAAATTTCAAAATTTTGAGTCAAAAGTCAAAAAAATAGATTTGAGAGTCACATTATTCCTTTTTGCATATTCCATCTTTTGGGACTTAGCCATTTTTTCTCTAAATTTTTAGATGTGTCGTAAATCAACTTTTGATGGAACAAGGAGAACAGTTCCTTCATTCCCTTTGTTCCCAGGTTGGGAGAAATTAGTTGGTTTTTTTTTAGGTTGTGCATTTAGTTGGCAAAATCAACATTTTTCATAATAAGAGGAATTGTTCCTTTGTTACCTAAGTTTGTTGGTCGAACGATTTAAACATTTTGGGCATTATTTGACCTGAGATTGGCTCCACATAGAATTAAAGAAACATTCATTTGTTCCATTTATTTCATGTTTCCCACATAATTTGATTTGCATTAAGTTGGGTTTTATTCGACTAAATTGACTCTCCATAGAATTGTTGGAATTGTTCCACAGTTCCCTCCATTTGCCACTTAACCAACTATGGTAGGTAATATCGACCCTTTTTGGTTGAATCAATCCTAAACAAAACTCACTAATAGTTTCATGGTTCCTCCTAAACATTGATTAGCTAATGGAAATAGTTATAAACATAATAGATGGTTCCACTGGCCATCCTAATCATTGATTAAGTTTGGCTATAAATACCTGAACTCGCCTAATCCATGTCATTTCTAATACCTACCCACCAAGTTTTTCTCTACCCATGTGTTCTTCCACATTTCTTTAAACGTGACTATTATTTCACCCTTGTGTAGTCATTTTCAGTTACCAAATTTGAAATTTCAAACGCCAACAAGGTCGTAACTTATGGAGTTCTCCATTTTTCGTGTGAATCAATAAGTGTTTTAATGTTTGATCTCCTGGTTTTATTCATTTCTCTCCTCTAAGCTTCCATTTGCTCCTAGGTTGCCAAATTCCTTTGTTTGACACATTATATATTTTAGTTACTCCTAATAGAGTTCTATATTGGAATTACCAAAATTAAGTTCTAATATGCTAGATATGAGCCCATTTCTTCTCTTGAGACCATTGTCCCACAAATTGGAGACAATGACGTAAAACATATGGATTAAGTTTAATTTTGGATCGAATGGAGAATGGGAAGAGGAATACATTGGTTGATTGAGTTTTCAATAGTGGTTTATCACATGTGGGTGGATTTCCTACTTCTATTCAATGTGTTAACATAGTGTTGGCATGTGCTTTATGTTTTGATCCCCAAACCAAGTAATTGAAAGATCCTCAAGGCCAAGTTATTGCTCAATTAGATGCATATCATATTAACCTAGCCCTTAGAATCACTCATGTTGTTGGCACAAGTGTTAAGGTATTATCTCTTGAAATGACACAAAATGAGTTTGATTTAACACCAAACAAATAATCCTTTGTTAAAATCTAAGAAGAAAGGGCCTTCCAACTTGGCCAAAACCCTTTACGAAATGATTTCATTGAAGAATTGTTGGATATTATTACTCTTCTAGCCAAAGTAATGGGTCTTCCATCCATGAGATAATTTCATGATTGGATGTGTATTTTTATCAATTTGATATGTGACGGAAAACAAGCTTTGAGTTGGGGAGAAATCATTTGCAAAAATTTAACTAAGCAAGTCGCTCAAGTACATAACATTAAGTCATTTTATATGACTTCCAATCTGATGTATGCCATCGCAGGATATAGAATTTGGGTTGGCCTTTCAAATCAGGGAAGACAAAATCTCTCTCGACCCATGTATGAGTGGTACACCCAACTGACTCTTCACAATAGTAAGAGTCATTCTGAAGGGCGAATTATGTATTTACCATGTTCATAATCAGGTTATTAGAAGGATGCGGGTCACCAACCCGATTTCTCAGAATCAAAGTAATTGGTACCAAGTTTGGCAGATATTTCATTCAATTTTACAAGTTCTCTTATATCAAAGCTTTAGGATTTAAGGTAATCCCATAATAGCTTCCAATTTATTACATTGAGAATATCATATTGATTAAACTATGTAGATAGTTGGGAATCCTCCACAGAATTATAGGCATAAGAAAGTTTCCAGGAGTCTAATTTCCCTTATATCTTAAGAACTACATTTGTAGATCAGGTATTGACATTCAAAATGTTGAAAGAACAATTTCTTCATTCAATATGCATCCTTTCCATAAAAGACTTTCATTTGATATCAAGAACTTCATCAACAAAAATATTTGGTTGTCAACATCATATTCATATGTTCTAACTATTGAAAATTATTGGGAAGATTGCAACGATGAATTTGAAGGAAAAGATTATTTGGGAGGATGACTCTTTAACAAATTCATAGTTTTCAATTGTATCGGTACTTGTAGGTATGGTGGATGATAGATAAGATATTTGTAAACTGAGTTTATGTATTCCATTTAACATTCTCCTCTTTCTATCATTGATTGGTACCAAAAGTAAAAGGATAACATTGATAATCTCACTACACCCATTCTCCTAAGAAGCAAGAAGTGGTTCATGAAGAAGTTGGTAGAGTTCAATGTTTCTAAGAAAGATATTGTTTCCCAAGATGTACCTTCTTCCTTGCCTCAAACATAACTAAGCATGAATCTCTATATGCGGACTCCAAGGGTTGATCCTAAAATCGAAGAGGTTGAATTTTTTGAAGGGAAGAGGAGGAAGAAGAGGAGATGGAAGAAGAAAAATCTACTAAAATTCCTTCAAAGAGCATAACTAAAAGGAGTGGTTCAAGAAAAAAATTAACTATATGAAGACCCCGTGGCTCATCAAATATATCTACTAAGAATCTCCCTCCATAGAAATCATCTTTGCATCGGTTCCTTGTCCTCCACCCATCACTATCGGTGTACACGTGTTGCAACTTCATTGATAGAAGATGTCATTCGGTACCTCTTTATCATAGGTTCGACTAATGGTTGAGAAAAAGAGAAAAGATCAATCTAAAATAATTGTTTTTTATTATGATGGTGTAGCTTCTCCTTGGTACCCCTACTCCCGTGAAAGCTATATAAACTTCTTTCTTGGTGATTGATACCTTAAGACAATAACAATAGCTTATGAACTTCCAAGGATATCACTCGAAGAATCCACTGCCAAAGGAGATGTGCATAACTTGAGAGAGATAGTTTCTAAGGTTATTGAGAGGGTGGAAAAAGGTAAGCAGACACAAAGAACAATTGGAAGAGAAATTTCAAACTCTATTGGCTTACATTAAAATATTTATCTCTTAGATCCAACTCCTTGTACATCTCTCCCATCTTCCTCCTTCGTGAGTGATGTTGATATCAAGTCCATTTCAGAGGTCCATAAGCACACTTTATGAGGTAAATTTGTAGAAACATGGGTTGATAAATGGATTAAAATTCATTGATGAAGGACGTAAAGTATATGAAAATCTGATAGCTTCCCAAAAATAGGTAAATTATGGAATTGAAAACATTGAAAAAGAGGGCAAACTTTGGGTTGATATGATTCAAGATTTGAGGATCATGAAAGTAATTGATGAAAAAATCCACCTCTATGAAAAGATTTTTAATAATTCAAAAGATAATGTTTCTCAAACTTGGTCATGTAGTATGGAATGGAGGCTTAAGATTCTATAAGAAGCTTCAACATATCTACGAATTTTCATTTAGGAGGGTGAGTCTTTAAAAGCTTTTTTTTGTTGATTTCAAAGCCCTTTGTTGTGATATTTTTAAGATGATTCCTCTCAAAGGAATATAGTGGATGAAATCAAAGAACAGTTCAACAAGCTAGTTAAAGAAGAATTATTTAAAATACACAATTTCAATCAAGACAAAATGGACAAGCTTGTTGAATTAAACAATGTGGTAGTAGAAGCCTTCAAGAATTTGGCTCAATTTGGTGGGATAAATTTTGAGATGGAAAATACTTTGGGAATTTGGTTGAAAAACATAGCGAACATCGTGATCCTAAGAGAATTAGATATTACTTCTATGATAACGAAGTTCAGGATGCATGTGCTTAAGCTCAAAGTTTCAACTTCCTCACTTCTTTCTTAAGCCCTAGAAAAACTAATTGTTATATTTTTGCATTGCATTTTTTTGGGTGTTTCATTTTGAGTTGTTAAAAAGTGTAAAAGTCACTTAAGTGACTCAATTAAGAAAAAGTGCAATTGTTAAATAACAATTAGTTATTTTGAGGTAGTTACAACCCATTTTGCCTATAAGAAGGTATCCTCTCCTTTCGCAGGGGAAGTTGGTTGATTTTTGTAAAAAATACTTGGAAGATGAATATAAAATAGAGTTGTCTCTCCTTTTTATCCTATTTTTCTTTCCATTTCTTATATTTCAATTTCATATAACATAATCTAAAACTTTGTATCCGCTTTTGTCTTTTCTGATTTATTGAATTTTGCGTTAGTAAATTTATTTTATGGGAAAGAATTTCTATTATATAATATTATAAGTTCATTAAATTATCGACATGCATAAGTAAATTTAGATTTGTTTCTAATTTTCTAAAAATTTTGTCACCTTTTTTCTTCTCCCCAAATTTTTATTCCCGAAATCGAAATCCTGATATTTCTCTCTTTTCTAAATTTCTTCTGACAAATATGTACAGAACAATCAACACCCCCAAATCAAGATAGTGTTAGTGTAGATATTATAAGTATATTTTTTTGTTATAAATAAGGGAACCTCCCCATGAAGAGGATGGACTTCTTTTCCTTTGAACTATTAACAATTTGTCTTAGTGTAAATTTTCCCGCCAACATTTTTTGGTGCCCACCGTAGGGCACATTCATACTTAACGAGTATTAATCATCTTCTTATGATTATTTCCATAAATCAAGATCCTATTTTCAACTAAACCTTAATTGTATTCAAAAATCACAAGAATAAGCTGCTTGAAGCCTCGTGGAGTGTTGCATGGGTGAATTGTACTATTACCGCAAACCAATATCACGAGTTGTTGCGCTTATTGATCGTGAAGAGTAACAAAGCCAATATTACATGTAAAACGCACAAAGAAACACAAAAAATATGAAGGGTTTAAATAAATTATTTAAGCTAGCTAAAAGAATTTTCACTCAAGCAAGTAGAGCATAAGGATTTGAATATTCTTCTTTTGAATCCCAATAACTTCACTCCTTCAAGTTATCTCCAAAAAGGAAAGGGATAAGTAAAAGATTTATAAGTACTCCACCAAATAAGTGGAAACAAAGCTCTCCTATTTAGGTAAATATGATTGAAACCTTAATTCTATTAGGAACTCTTCTTCCTTTGTAAGTTATCTTTCCTAAAATGCTTGGCCCAACCTCTTCATGAATTATAAAAGGGGACTCAAAAGAATCTCCCAAAATTTAGAGGTGATGGAAAATTTCATCCTAATGAACACCTTACAACATTCTATGTTTCATGCAGAGTACTGGGAGTTTCTCATGAAGATGTCTCGAGTTAGAATTTTTGTCGAAAGCCTATAATATAATGTGGTTGAATGGTTTTAACACCTTCCAACTAATAGTATCACCAATTGGGATGCCATGAAGAGGAAATTTGAGGCCAAGTTTAAGCATGTGAAGGATTTTCACGCTCTTTTAGCGTAGCCTTCTCATCTCAAAAAGAACCCTACGAACCCATAAGGGAATTCGTAGCCAAGTTCAATAGACTTACATACAAAATCCCATTTTTTCTTGACCAACTATTGAAAATCTAAAATGTTTCTTTATCAATGCTTAGCTTCCTGAAGTGAATTTTACACTACGAGGATCTCAACTACCAAATTTACAAGATGATCAAGAGTTATACATCAACATAGAAGATGACCTCATTATGACAAAAAAGTTGAAAAAAACTTACTAAAAATAAAGCTTAAACTTCGATCATATAAGTTCATGCCGCTTTATCTAAAAAATGGTTAATTATGTGATTGCTCTGAATAAGTGATTTAATTTAATTTGAATTAAATATAAATATTTCGTAGTCACTACTGAACCAATAATGTATAAGTGCGAAATGAAGGATTGACGCAAGAAAACTAAGATGTAATATGTGCAACCCTAAGAAAAGAAAAAGGAAAGAGGAATTAGTTGATTTACGCTTGATCCGTACCGATTTTGAACTAGGAAAAGTGATGAACAAAAGGGGAGAGTGTCGTTACCACTCATAATAAATTATGCAACTCACGAAAGAGCTGGATGAGGGTGCCTGGGACAGACAAGGGCACTTGAGGTGTTGGAGACCACTTTTGGGCACTTGGTGACCGTACAAGATCTCCGATCTGATTTTTGATGTATCAAAATATGTCACAATTACTTTGTGTTAAACACTGATGATCACACAATGGTCATTGAGGGTACCCTGTAACCTACAAAATAAAAGTTCACCTCCAAAAACCACAAACCGCATCAAACCTAAAAAGAAATATGTAATATGGGAGTCTGGATCGACCTCGACAGTCACCCCGAGAGTGAGCTTACGACCGAGCATTGCACTACATATTAGACTCCATGTAGTTCTAGTTTGTGTGTGTAGAAATTATGCCCTAGAATGACCTTGTGCAAGTGCACTTGATATGGGATGTAGCTAAATGTAGCAATGTAGTCAAATGTGTAGATGGAATAATGAACTTCCCCTTCCTATATTTTGTATGCAGAGTTGTTACAACCCTTGTCCCTTGAGTAAATGATATATGGATGCTTTAAGGTGCTTTAGGTGCCTTTTGAATGCAAGCTTAGGTGATGATAGTAATGCTTAGTGTTTGGTCCTTGATTTTGAACACATAACTATGTATTTATATGATTCTTTTGTTTGAATTTCATAATTGATAACTGGAAGGTGACCCATAAGTGAAAAAGATGCCAAAAAGATAAAAGAGACACAAAAGAAGTGAGTAAGGTGAAAAGGGTCAGGGGCATCCAGAGGGGATAGGGGCACCTGGGTGCTTCTATCTTGGTTGGGCGTTGGTGTCTAGAGTCATAAAAGATAAATAAGTAAAATACCGACTGGGTTGTAGGGTGTGTAAGACCAAATAGAAAACAAGAAACACAGAAAAAGGCCAAAGACATTCATCACTTACTTGTTTTCTTGCTTAGGAATCATGTGAATGCTAGTATGTGTTTAGGACCTAGAAATGTGCCCAAGTATGTGATTTTATGTATATTTCACGCTCTTTTAGCATAACTTTCTCATCTCAAAAATAACCCTATGAACCCACGAGGGAATTTGTAGCTAGGTTTAATAGACTTACATACAAAATCCCATTTTTTCTTAACCAACAATTGAAAATATGAAATGTTTTTTATTAATGTTTAGCTTCCTCAAGTGAATTTTGCACCATGAGGATCTCAACTACCAAATTTACAAGATGATCAAGAGTTAGACATCAACATAGAAGATGGCCTCATTATGTCGAAAAGTTAAAAAAAAAACTTGCTATTTAAATAAAGCTTCAACTTTTGGTCATACAAGTTCAAACCAACTTGTCTAAAAATGGCTAATGATTTGATTGATATGAATAAATAATTGTTGTATAAAATCCCGTTGAACATGTATAAAGTTGTCCTAAGAAAAAAAAATTGGTCATAGGAATTGTTTACCGCTTATTCAACCTAAAATTTCCGTTGAAGCCCCTCCCGTGAAGGCTTCATCCAATGCTGATGTGTGAAATTCAGAAATGGATGTCGAGATAGTGGAAGAGGAAGTTGAAGAGGTTGAAGAAGAGGAAGAAAAAGAGACAACAAGTGAATCCCAAATTGGTTTTATCACATATGAATATGAGATGGATGATTATGAGGAGGCACTAGAATATATGAACATCGGGTCATATGTTGTTATGATTAGAGCTCAATCGATCAAGAAGAAATAAATTACTCATCGAAGAAGGACAAATCCACGAGTCTCTTAAAACATTCCAAAGATTATAAAGAGAGAGGATCGCATATACTTGTTCTTTCTAAAATTACTACTAAAAAGTAAGTACTCCTTCCCTACTCCTATTTTAGAAGATTTTGCGTCCCTAAATCTAAAAAGGTCAAAATTCTTGCTACGACCACATCTAAAGCCTCTTAATTGGGCTCTTTTGATATTGTTGATCATATGAAGAAATCTGAGGTTCATATTTTTGAAGGAGAATATTTGTAGACGCATCCCGAAGCATTTGCCAAAGTTGTCAAATTCATGACTAATAACACTCGAAGTTTCTTTGAGAATGAGCTATCCTCTAAATACATCTTACCCAATCCTAAAACCCCTTCTATGAAAAATTTTCTAGCATCTTCGCTTTCCATGTTAGGAAAGATTGAGCCCTTTTATGTTATGGTGTTAATAGTAGGTCACAAATTCAAAATGTATCATTGATTATGGTGCCTCCGACAACATTGTGTTTATTCAAGTCACTCGTGCTCTTGGTCTAAACCTCACCTAAGCCTTTGGCTCATACTGCTCCATGGAAACAAAAGAAGTGCCTCTTTTTGGTTGAATAAAATATGCTCAAGTTGCATTTTTGGCTTTCCCAAAAAAATGATTTAAAATTACTATTTTAATGGTCGATATTCCAACTTCTTACGGGATTATATTGACCATAAGTTTTTGTATAAATGTAGGTGGGGAAATCCAAGTTGAGTGGTCTCATGCTTTGATCCCAAAGAAATGAGAAATTGTTGCAAGAGAAACGAGCTAAATACTTCATTCGAAAAATAGATGATCCTAGGAAGATATATAGTATTAAGACTTTGGTCATGCATAATGTCTCGATTTTGATCTTGTTCATCCCATGGTGGCTCACGAAGATTCAAATGATGTTTGGATTTTGGATTTTGATGGGAGATATTATTTTGTTGGTCCTTGTTAGCAAAATAATTTGTCGATATGAGAAATTAGTGGATTTCTTCCAATGCTCTGGAACTAGCTCCCTCTGCTTGAATGGGAAACTATGTTATTATATGTGAATGAAAAATAAATTTGTTGTTAGCCCAAAGGTCGGGGATCCAACATGAACACTCCACTGCACCTGTGGAAAATGCTTGCAATTTCATGCAAGGGAGGAATTTTCTAGGAAGGTGGGAATGTGGGAGTGAGAAATTAGGAGGGGGATTAATACTGCAAGTAGGAAAAGTTCATATTCTTGCCAGGATTAATCAGAGATATCAACACACACAATTAGGAAAGAATAACAACCTTGCTAGTTATATCAAGACAAGATGAAACCATGAACATAAAATTTCACTTATTCACTCATCTAGAAAAGTTGAAAATCCTTTCTTTATTGACATATTTGCAAAGATGTACAATAAGAGAGATGAAGGAAAACATAAGTAAGAGAAATAGAAGAAATTTGATCACTTGTTTCTAGAGAGAGTATGGGAGCTAGTAAACAAGATTAACCATCCTTTTACAGTGAGGAAGTTGTCTCCTTTTATAGCTTTAAAATTCATCTCTTCATCTAACCCCACATGACTCTTTGTGTTCTCCTTACAACTTGCGACTTTACATCTTCCTAGGAAGTGAAATTAAGTTCCTTTTTTATAAATCAAAGGGACTTTTACAATTCAACTTTATAAAGTCACTTTAATGAATAAGACAAACTATCATGATTACACACAATGAAGAATTATAAGAGGGAGAGAAGAAAGGGGAAGGAGGAGATAAGGAAGAAGAGGGAGTTGACATATTTAATGAAGAAGCTCCCTGCGATGAAGAACTTTGTTGATTCATGACCATAGTATCCTCCTTATCCATGATGCATAGACGTCTCAGGCTGCCGAATGAGTGTTTAGAAACACTGTTGAGAGATCCCCTAATGTGATCCCAAGATGAATGCATGCATATGATGATCCTCTTGATGCTTGATCAATCAACTCCTACACTAAGGTCAACCCCACCATGTACTTATAGGTGAATGCAAAGGCCTGAGCATGATACCTAAAAATCTTAGTGTGCTCTTCCACTTCCCGAGTGGATAGTGAAGAATCGAGCTTCGAATCTTGGGGTTTGTGTCGGTTATGACGTTGATATTAACTTGTCCTCTATTAAAGAAGCATTTCCTATTTTAATTTTGAGGGATCAAGGGGATGTTCAAGATGTTTTTCTTCTACTTCAAATATTTAAAAATATTTTGGGGAGGAAATAAGATTGGCTTTGGCTCAAAAGTAAGATGAAGAATGTGGGATGAGAGAAAATCCCATCTTGTGGTGAGTCAGGGAAAGATCATTATACACATGCAAGAAACCCAAAATTGCCTCATCATTTTAAGCATAATCCATGGTGACAAGCTCATTTTTGTTTTCTACATAAGGGAGTATTGTTGTGTTTGGAATTTTCTGCACTAAGGGTTCAAATCTCATGGATATGATAAATTTAGTTTTTATTAAACCTACATCTGGAAAAATTTGAGAAAAGGAAGAAGCCATAGATTCAGCCGGTTGATTTGTTTTTCTAGGGATAACTTCAATGGAGTTGAAGTAAAATTCTTATCTCACATATGACATCCTTGCAATGAAAAGTGTTCTACTCGTCTCATAAACTTTGGAGACTTTATTGACTACCAATTGTAAATATCTTAAGATTCTAAGGTCCCTAACTTCCATCATTTTTATGATGACGAGGCCAATAAGAAAGGCTTCATATTCTGCCCCATTATTGGTGCACTCAAAGTCCAATTTAAAACCAAAGGGCATGATCTTACCTTTTGGAGAGGTTAAGATCACCCTTATGCCCACACCATATCGACACTTAGCTCCATCATACCAAGTGTCCAAGAAATGGGTGGGGAAGATAGAACTCACGTCTTCCTTAGAGGATTCTTCTCCCGCTTCCAATACTTCTACCATATATATGCCGACAAGATCGTCAACGGGAGAGAATCCAATCCAAGAAGGCTACCAATCCCATGTGGGTCAAAAGGAAGGGTGATTGGTGAATCATTCTCTAAGAGTTTCACAATCTTCATTGTGGTTTTTGTGGATAAGAATTCTACAACAACCTTATTGTTACCTTTTTCTATGGCTTTGATTGTTTTTGGTTTATCCACACCGGCCTTTGGAACCCGTTTTATAGTTACTGACTAAATCCTTCCAAGGGGATGGTTTATTTAGTTGGTTTGTAAGGATTTTAAATTCAAAATGAAATTTATGCTTCCTCTTAAGATTTTCCAAGTGTATATCAAAAGTTTTAGGATCTCCTCGATTGACAAAGATCTTGCATAAATGAAGAAACCTAATCTCTCAAAACAAGGTGGAAGGAATGACCTTCATCATGTGAATCCAAGACCTCCCCATGAGAATGTTGTATTTTTTCTCCCTATCTATAATGTAAAACTCAGTTAAAATGGTCTTGGGTCCAAGGGAGACATGAAGGATTATGGTTCCAATTGAAGTGATTTTGAGGTTGTCATAACCTTACAACTTGTTTCTAGTAGAGGGGTAATTGGTATATACATATCCTAACTTCTTTAAGAAGGAGAAGGGAACTATATTCACAGTATCCCCATCATCAATAATGTATCTCTTAACGTAATTGTTATAAACCCACACTTGTAGGTATAATGTAAGATCTCCTCTTTGAGTTATTTCGGTGTTGGAGGGCATCTTACTTATGTCAAACACATACCCATTGTCCCTATTATTCTCGCCATAGGGGATGTATGCCAAAGTCAATATGACTAATTTGGGCCTCATGTGTGTTAGGTTGTGGAGACTGTTTTCATGTGAGAAAGTGTTGAAGACTATACACTAAGAGTATTGTACACTTTCCACAGTTGTCTCACCGAGTTCGGGCAAAAGGCACACCCCGAATTTTATTTTTTGGCATTAAAACGCGTGCCCGATATATCGGGAAATGTGATTTTCTCATATGGGCGGGTTTTTGACCCATAGGTTTATGGGACGGTTTTGGCCTATGGTTTTGATACCCACGGTTTTGTAAAAATTCTTAAGCAATTGTCTATTTATATGGTTTTGTGCATATGGTAGATATAATGTAACATTGCAGATGTGTTTTGAATTCGGGTGTGAATTTTGTAGAGTTTGTTGAGCATAGCTCCAAATAGATTTGGGTATTGTATTGAGAGAGTGGTGGCTTGTAATAAAATCTGAGCAAGTGATTCTTGGTGGATGTAGCCCAAATTGGGTGAACCACGTTAAATAATGTCTCTTTGTGTTGTGTTATTTTATTCTACACTTTTATTTGAGATCTGTAATAATTTCTGCATATTAGTTTCTACTGTTGCAATTCTATGAGGGATTATTCCACATATTTTATCCCTTATTTCCTAACAATTGGTATCAGAGCCTGGTTTGGTTTGCTGAAGTGTTGAATCACAGGGAAAGTTTTATCTTGAGTGAGAGCTATGGCAGATGATGGAAGATCTAGGGTTGATAAATTCAACGGGTAGAATTTCAGTCTTTGGAAGATGCAGATGGAAGATTACCTTTATCAGAAGGATCTTTATATTCCGTTGTCTGAGAAGGTGAACAAACCCTCGAGCATAACGGATGCAAATGGGATTTTCTAGATAGGAAGGCACTTGGGACAATCCGGTTGTGTCTTGCATCTTCGGTATTATTTAATGTTTCAAAGGAAAAGACTACAAAATAACTGATGGATGCATTAGGGAAGTTGTATGAAAAACCCTCTGCCTCTAATAAGATATTTTTAATGAAAAATTTGTTTAATATGAAGATGTCTGAGAATGGTTTAGTAGCAGATCATTTAAATGATTTTAATACGGTTGTAAATATGCTAGATTTGGTTACAATAGAATTTGATGAAGAAGTTAGGGCTTTATTAGTTCTATGCTCTTTACCTGAGAGTTGGAATAGCCTAGTAATGGCGGTAAGCAACTCGGTTCTAGCTAACTCAAAGTTGAAGTTTGAGGATGTTGTAGGGGTGATTCTAAGTGAGGAAATGTGAAGAAAAGCTCTGAGTGAATCTTCTACTTCAGGGAATGCTTTAACAGTGGAAACTAGAGGGAGATAGAAGAATAAAGGAAGCCATGGAAAATCAAAGGATCGAGCAAGGTCAAAATCTAAAAGCAAGATAGTATGTTGGCATTGTGGAAAGTCTGGGCATGCAAAGAAGGACTGTTGGGAGCTTCAGGACAAGAAGAAACAACAAGAAGAAAACAAGGAGGCAAATGTGGCAACGGGTAATGTATGTCAGGATGCTTTGATTCTTTCTTTGCACAATATTACTGAATCTTGGGTTTTAGATTCAAGGGCTTCTTTCCATGCTACTCCACATAGGCATTATTTTGTTGATTATGTTCAAGGAGATTTTGGGCATGTTTTTCTTGGTGATGATGAGCCTTGCAACATAGTTGGAAAAGGTTCTATTCGAGTTAAGATGCAGAATGGGAATACTTGGCTATTGAAGGATGTCAGACATGTGCCTACATTAAGACGAAATTTGATATCGGCGGGGTAGTTGGGAAGTGATGGTTGTACTGTGATATTTACAATGGACTCTTGGAAGGTTACCAAGGGTGCTCTTGTGGTGGCAAGAGGTAAGAAGGTTGGAACCTTGTATTTAACCACTTATAGCACTAATGTTTGTAATCTTGTGGCTTTAGAAGTAGATACAACATTGTGGCATTATAGGCTCGGTCATATGAGCCATAAGGGCATGGAGATCATAAAGAAGGATTTACCTAGATATACATAAACATGTTTGGAGTTCTGTGAGGACTGCATATATGGGAAACAAAAGAGAGTAAGGTTTCTCAAGGTTGGACCTACAAATAAAGAGAGTAAGTTAGAGCTAGTGCATTCGATGTGTGGGGGCCACTCGGTTATCATCTCTTGGGGTTCAAGTTATTATGTTACTTTTATTGATGATGCAACAAGGAAAGTTTGGGTTTATTGTATTAGAAACAAATCTGATGTATTTGACACTTTTGTTAAATGGAAAGCCTTGGTAGAGAATGAAACAAGTCTTAAGCTAAAATGTCTCAGGTCATATAATGGAGGGGAGTATTGCAACAATGAATTTGATGATTATTGTTCTAAGAATGGAATCCATAGGAAAAAGATGATTCCAGGAACTCCACAGCAGAATGGGGTGTCAGAAAGGATGAACAGAACAATAATGGAACGTGTTAGGAGCATGAGGTTACATACAGGATTGCCTCTTTCTTTTTGGGCAGAAGCGGTGAGCACAACTATGTACTTGATAAACAGAGGACCTTCAAGTGCCTTGGATGGAGGCATACCTGAGGAGGCTTAGTATGGTAAGAAAGTTGATTATTCATTTCTTAGAGTCTTTGGATGTGAGGTGTTTGTCCATATAGACAAGGATGATAGGACCAAGCTAGAGGCTAAATTAGAAAAATGTAATTTCATCGGTTATGGTGGTGATGACTTTGCATATAAATGTTGGAGTATTAAGGACAAGAAAATCATTCGATCTAGGGATGTGGTATTTAATGAGAAAGTCATGTATAAGCAACAGTTGCAGGAAAATAGGGAAGAATCCAAGAAATAATATGCAGCAGTAGAGGATCTTCCGAATGGGAAAGTGACACATGAATCAGTTCAGGAACCTCCTCAACAGGAACCCCAAACTCCTATATTGAGGAGGTCTTCTAGGGTAAGAAGAGAACCTGAACGTTTTTCTCCTTCTCTTTATTATTTATTACTCACTGATAGTGGAGAGCCAGAGAGCTTTGATGAAGCAATGCAAGTAGATACCAGGAAGAATCGGGAGCAAGCCGTGGATGAGGAGCATTAGGCTCTCATGGAGAACCAGACATGGGATTTGGTAAAGCTACCCGAAGGAAAAAGAGCATTACAAAACAAGTGGGTGTTCAGAGTCAAAGAGGAAGGAGGCAAGAAAAGATACAAGGCCCGGTTGGTGGTCAAGGGGTTTGCACAAAAAAAAAGGTATAGATTTTGATGAGATTTTTTCTCCTGTAGTAAAAATGACTTCTATTAGAATTATTCTAGGAATAGTTGCAGTAGAAGACTTTCACTTAGAAAAACTTGATGTAAAGACTATATTTCTCCATGGTGATTTGGAGGAGGAACTATATATGTAGCAACCAGAGAGGGCTATGACGTCAAAGGTAAAAATAAGATGGTGTGCAAACTGAAGAAGAGCTTGTATGGCTTGAAACAAGCTCCACGTCAATGGTATAAGAAATTTGATAGCTTCATGATGGAGAAAGGTTATATTAGATGTCATTCTGACCATTGCATGTATACAAAGAAATTTGAGGATGGCAGTTATATTATCCTTTGTCTGTATGTGGATGATATGTTGGTTGCAAGTAAAAACATGTAGGAAATAAAAGTACTCAAGAAGCAGCTAAGTAAATCCTTTGCTATGAAGGATTTGGGGGAAACCAAACAAATCCTTGGTATGAGGATATCTCGGGATAGGAAGGAACGAAAGCTGACTTTATCTCAGGAAGAGTACATTAAGAAAGTCTTGGATAGGTTTAATATGTAGGATGCTAAACCGGTTGGGACTCCTTTGATAGGCCATTTCAAGTTATCAAAGGAGCAGTGTCCCTTGAGACAGAGCAGGAGAGAAACCATATGTCGAAGGTACCTTACGCATCAGTGGTTGGCAGTTTGATGTATTCCATGGTGTGCACCAGGCCTAATATTGCCCATGCAGTGGGAGCGGTGAGTAAATTTATGAGTGATCTAGGTAGAGATCATTGGCAGGCAATAAAGTGGATCCTTCGGTGTTTGAGAGGGACCATGGGGACAATTTTTGCTACAGTGGATTAGACACCACTTTGTGTGGTTATGTAGATTTGGATATGGCTGGAGATACGTAGACAACAAGAGGAGCACAACAGGTTATGTTTACACTATAGGTGGGACAACAATAAGTTGGATTTCACGACTATAGAAGCTGGTGGCTTTGTCAACCACAAAGGCTAAGTATGTTGTTGCCACAGAGGTAAACAAAGAAATGATTTGGTTACAACAATTGCTTGAGGAGTTGGGGCATAAGCAGGAGGAAGGAAAGCTGCATAGTGATAGTCAGAGTGTTATACACCTAGCTAAGAACTCTTCTTTCCACTCTAGGACAAAGCATATACAGTTAAGGTACCATTTCATCAGACCGATTTGGAGGAAGAGAAGTTGAAGCTGGAGAAGATTCATACCGTCACAATCCTATAGACATGATGACTAAGGTGGTCACAAGAGGAAAAAGCGAAGCTATGTTCGACTTTGGTTGGTCTTCACGGAAACTAGTGAAGGGTTGAGAAGATTGCTCAGAGGAAAACTAGTCTCCAAGTGGGAGATTGTTAGGTTGTGGAACTTGTTTTCATGTGAGAAAGTGTTAAAAGACTCAGTACACTAAGTGTACTATACACTTTCCATAGTTGTCTTGCCGGGTTCGGGGCGGGCCGGCCCTAAGTGAGGGTTCGGGCGTCATCCCCAGAAGTAGGGGGTTAGGGGCACACCCTTGAAAAAAAAATTTGGTCCTTAAAACGTGCACGATATATCGGGAACGTGATTTTCTCATATGGGCGGGTTTTTGACCTATAGGTTTATGGGATGGTTTTGGCCCATGGTTTTGATACCTGATTTTGTAAAACTGCTTGCGATTGTCTATTTATATGGTTTTGTGCATATGGTAGATATAATGTAACATTGCAGATGTGTTTTGAATTCGGGTGTGAATTCTATAGAGTTTGTTGAGCATAGCTCCAAATAGATCTGGTATTGTATTGAGAGAGTGGTGGCTTGTAATAAAATCTGAGCAAGTGATTCTTGGTGGACGTAGCCCAAATTGGGTGAACCATGTTAAATATTGTCTCTTTGTGTTGTGTTATTTTATTCTGCACTTTTATTTGAGATCTGTAATACTTTCTACATATTAGTTTCTACTGTTGTGATTATGTGAGGGATTATTCCACATATTTTATCCCTTATTTCCTAACAAGGTGGAGGTGTGACATGGATCGATGGCCAAGACCTAATGCATCTAATATATCAAAATGACGAGTGACAAATTCTTGAACATGTCCATAAATGAAATGTGGGAGAAGGTCTTGGTTAAGTCGATGTCAAGTCATATTCTCCTATTGGCTTGGGTATTATATGATTATCATCCTATGAAAGAGAGTAAGTGGGGAGGGGATACGAAGTATAGTATCTCATCCAATCCATCTCTCCGACTTCTAGGTCAATTTCTAACTCAATTAGGCCTCTGATCTTTGTCTTATTTTTCTAATTTAGATTAGGGGAAACCTTGGGATTCCTAGAAGTAGAGGCCTCATTATCATGGGTTTCAATGGGAATGCCCTTGTTCTCATTTTTTTATTTAGTTTCTCTTCTTTAGGGAATTTGGGGAATAGATCTTGATATATTCCAAAGTTTACATTTTGAGGTCTAATGAGTCCTGTATAGCCAAATTGCCAGTATCCCTCAGAGTTCCCTAGAAACATGTCAATGAACAATGTTGATACTCTAAGAGTCTCTGGATGAACTTGGTGTACTCTTTGCAAGTATGGGCATTTTGACCAAAAACATGGTGAAAACTACAATATAATTTAGGATTGTAATCCCTAGGCCTCTATTTTTGGTTTTGTTGTTATTTGAACCCTTGATTGATGTTATGGGGTTGGTTGTTATATGTGTAGTTTTGTGCCCCTTACATAGGGTTTCGGTATTGACCTTGATTTTACCAAGGTAGGGGATGGTTGAAATCAACTACATTAATATAGGGGACGTGGTTCCTTTAATTCCCCATGTTGTTATTATTGTTGTTTGTGTTACCATTTTTGGTGACTTAAGGATTTTAGTTTGGTCGGCAACACCATATGTGGTGGCACAATGATTGTGGTTCAAGACTTAGGGCCCTTGGTTGTTGTTTCCATTATTTTGATAATTTGTATTATTTTGGTTGGAAGTTACCAACTTCCCATTAGTACCATAAGTCTTGCATCTATTGTCAATAGCCATTTGGTCAATACAAATAACACCTTCTAATACTTCCTCGTAAGTATGAAAGGGGAACTTTTATACTTCCTCCTTGGTTTCATGGTTGAGAGAGTGAAGGAAGAGATCCAAAAGCTCCATTTGGTCCATGTTCGGTGCGCTTGCGGAAGAATAAATAACATTTTTCCATCTCAACATGAAATGACAAACATATTCATTTTGTTCTTGTTAAATGTGTAGGAGTTCTCTAATTCTGTGCGTAGCAATTTATTCATGTCGAAGGCTTTGAAAAATTCATATACAAGTTGTTTGAAAGAATGTACGAATGCCTCATGGATTTGCGATGCGGGAGCATTAAGAGGTGGTTTATGTTTATGATGTAAATATCATAGTTTGAGTTCATTCTTGATGTAAGGGTGTCTTTCAAAGTCAATAAGAAGCCTTTAATGAGCTTCATTTGTCTCTATAAGTCATAGTCTATTTTCCCTCCAAAATGGAGGATTTGAAAATTTGTAATGGTTGTGAAAGATTATAAGGATTGAACAAGTTATATAGGGTTTAAAACATTAAGAATGGTCCTAATAGGTCTTGTTATAGGTTAAAAGGTATTTTCACCCTTTGTAAAAGTGGATCTCATTTCAAATGTTATTTAGAAGACTAGTTCTATGTCGGGAGACAAGAGAAGCATCTTATCTAGAGATAAGGGAGAGATTTATGGTTTATTTCAAGACTAGATATCAAGTTGAAACCTATTATTATGTAGAAATGATTGTGAATGAATTCAAGTCAAGAAAATAAATAAGCTCAAGGTCAAATTAAGAGAAGTGAGTGGGAGAGTAGTAATGAAGGCCTCTAGGCTTGTATCTTGTAATTAAGATTATGTAAAAAATAATAAAGAAGTTATTTAAAGGTCAAGGTATGTTCCTTAAAAGAGAAATTTCCCGAGTTCATCCACGTAGTTCTAGATTCTTTTATATGTTGATGTTTTGGTTTATACAATATAGTGATTAATTGAGAAATCCTTCATATATGCATTATTTTTCATCAATGGTATGTGCACCAGTTTAAAGAAAGCTTATAGTATACAAAATTAGAGGCACTTTTGGGCACATGTTCATAAAAGAAGAAAGTTTCTTCCTATTAGCAAAGATCTCAAAGGTCGGTTCTTAAGTTTGAAATCAACCATAAGAAAAGATATATTGAATTTATCCCTATCGGGTTAATCTGTAAACCTTGAACTAGGGTTTAAATTGAATTATTTATATCTTAGCCTTTAAATCATATCGAAGTTATAAATGGGAACTAATCACCTAGAGGAGTATACTTTATGTTGAATGAGATTTCATACATTATATGCCCACAAAAGGAAGATCTTCTGACAGTTCTCAAGAAGTAGCTTATAATTCGCTTGATGCCTAATTAGCCCTCACACAAATTTGATCTAGGAAGAATTGATAAGGAATGGAGTGTTAGGACTTTTTGACAACCTTGAACAAGTTAACGGGTATATAAAAACTTTAACAATAAGAATAGAAACTGGATTACTCCAAAATATACTTAAACTTGTATAAACCCAAACCTAATACAAGGAAGAAAACATAAAACTAGGGTGTAAAGAGAGAGATCTTAATTAAATGGATTAAAAGTTGTTTCCTATAAAAATTTGCATGGTGACATAATTGTCTCAAGGCAAGTGAGCTGGTTGTTTATTGTTAACCATCAATAATTCATGATTCTAGCCCCGTATGAGGAGTTGAGTTTTCACAATTAAATTTTATAGCGGTAATATTGAATGAATGACCATTGTTAATAGAATTCGGGTATCATTTCTTAAGAGGAGTAGGGTGAATAGTGTTAGACCAAGGGAAAGTGTAGGCTAAACTTCTCTTGATACATTTTAATGATTTACTCGTGGTGTATTGGCATTTCATAGACAAGAATACAAATGATTGCACCTATAAGAGAAATAAGAAACTTAGATCATGTTTAAATGAATGAGAAAAAGTTGTGGATACTAATGTATGTTTACAAAGTTGTGGATCAATATTGATACCATGAGTGTTTATTGCTTAAAGGAGAACTTGAACATAAGAAGAAAACAAAGTCAAAAACACAGTCTTTGAAGAATTAAGAACCAATAGACAAGGGTGATTGGAAAGCTTGACATTTCAAATTCCTTTATAACTATGTTAGAAGTATGGACAAATTAGAAACAAGAGAAATATAAGTTGTGAGAGCTCTAGAGCACTATTACAAGTGTTTGAGGATATTAGTCTAAATATTATAATACAACATGTGATGAATTCATATGGTTTTCACATTTTCATTGAAGTTATTTACAGTACAATGAACAATGAGAAGGGATTAAGACCATAATGCATTCCAATTGGTTGGAAACATCAACCAAAGGTGTTTAAATACCAAATTTATATAAAGGAACTTTCCAGTTCGAGTATTTTTATCCTAGATGATCATTTATGTGGATTGTGCAAATTATTAAGATCATTTTTGCATGCTAATTTGAGAAAGATTCTTGATCTTGTGGAATGTTTATTATGATCTTGAAAAATGGCAATACATGACTGTGGTGCATGTAAGTCAGAGTTTAAGGTGGATGAGCTATCATATCAGGTTTATAACATGAGTTTGTTATCAATTTGATAATACTAATCAAAAGTGATCCCTTTAAGGGTCTTTGGGAATATCTTAACAACTATCGCATCCCACGAGAGCAACTCTTTAATTGCATTAGCATAGGACTTGATGTGGGAATTAGAGTCTCACTCTCCTTTAAACTTAGGGAGATCCGTAATGGGTGAGGAAGCATGACACACTACATCATGAAAATCAAGGGGTTCTTTCAAGTACTCGCGTCATAGGTTCCCATTACTACACAGATTCTACCATAGAGGTTTCTTTATGGAAAAATGGAGGAGGAGATGTTTGGTAAATTGTAGCATAGGTGTTAGCCAAAGTGTATGGGATTCCTTGGAACTGTGAGAATGGGCCGGGAACACATAGATGTCTAGCTGTGTAGAATTTGAAGACATATGCGTGCGGGGAGGAAACAACATTAGAGAATGCATTCGTGGGTGTTTGGTTATGAAAACCTACATTGTTGGGGATGACATGTGGAAAGGCATTACCAACATGTCCCTAGGTAGAGTATACGTGTGATGGTTGAGAACCCATTCCCGGTGGGCCAACCCTCGTGAGAAGATTATTTGGGTTTTATTGAACCAAATAACTTTGTTGCATAGGTTGTTGTGTTGGTTACAAGTTGGTGAAAGGGATGTGAATTTGATTATCCATGGGATAACCCATATTTTTCCCCATTACACATGTCAATTAACGAGGTTGAACACTTTCCAATTCCCAAATTATTCCCACTAACGTGGAAATAAAATCATTCGGTGAGGGTCAGGCCCTCTGTTTGAATGTGTTATCTTGTTGGTTGGATATTTTGTCAATCCAAAATATGAGGTTCAACCACAGTATATGGGATTAAATCCCTCCTCAAAGATAGGTGAGGCTGCCTACTTATTACTAATCTAAAACACAACAAAAACAATATATACAGTATTCACACTAATCTAACCATTGGGGTTGGGATAGAATCCCGAAATCCATATCCACACATTGGGAAGATGTCGTTTTTCTAAATGGACTGGTAGGAAATTATTACAATGAAAGAAGCACAATGGAAAGGAAATGAGAGCAACGTATTTTCTTTCGAGTAAACACAGAGCACGAAATAATCATACGAGCTTTAGATCATAAATATAATGTCTGAAATGATTAGAAACACCAAGATGCTAAACAAAGAATAGCTTAAGATTATGAACGTAAGAACAATGTCTTAAGAAAGATATATCTCACAACACAAAGTTTGCAAAATAATATCAACTCCTATTCTTCAAAATGATTAAAAGAAAACACAAAGTTTTTCTTCTTCCCAATAGCTCCCAATATTTCAAAAATCTCGACCCTTTAGAGTGTACACACATCCCTAATTTATAATGGAAAAGAGTAGAGAGAAAATAGGATAAATCCTAGAAAATAGTCTTTTAACGAGAGTCCTATTTTGCTTGACTCTCACGCAGGAGACCAAGTCAAAATTTGCTTCCTATGTGACGAAACAGAAATGAAAAAGACATGTCAATTTCAAGATTGAAATGACATGAAACATCAAGACTCAGTCTGAATCATCGTCTTTTTCTTCCTCATCTTTCCCTTCCTCCAACTGAGCCTGTTTGTTCCAAATTCTTGGAACTTACGGATTATACCTTGCATCTCATTTTCATCAGGCGCAGTGGAATGATCACTCAAGACTTCACACGTTTCGTGAGTGTCACTGGCACTACCGGAAGCTTTTTCAATCTTTTGTTGAGCTTTCTCAAGGCCTCCAAAGAATGTTCAATCTTTACAAACCTGTCGATGATTTCAATACCAAATCCGTGAGTTGGTTCATGCTGAATAGATTCTTGGATTTGTTTGAAAAGATCATCGGCTGATAGGATGCCTGAGTTTCCAACTGACACTTTTGCACAGATTTTTAACAGTTCTTCTTCCAGGTCGCTCTTGCCATCGATCAACTGATCTCTTGATTCTCTCAATTTACCACAGGCTTCGTTGAGAATATTCACCCTGAACCTGATGGCTTTGGTCAGCTGGAAATGCTTATCCGCATGTGGGATGATGCCTTCTTCTACCAAGAGGTGTGATGGCATTTGCTTTAATGCCTGGAGAGCTTCAAAAGTCAAATCAAGATGTCCAATTTCTTGGGAGAAATCATCATCCATCTTCTCTCCATCACTCTGAATGTTCCCCAAAGATTGATAGACTTCCATGACGTCTTGAATCACTTCCTTCCCCTGTTGGAGCAGCCTTTGGATCCATTCATCGACCACCCTTCCTTTTTTATTAATCTTCTCAATCGTAGGCACTGATGAGAAATCGAATCCGACAGGGACAGAGGAAGATGGTATGGATTCAAGGGGTTTTGAGAGCTTAAGCAAAACCTCAGTCAACTGCTCCACCTTTCCTTTAAGCTCATCTCTGTTGTCTTTTGTTTCTTTCAACTTCTGGCACAACACGTTTGTGGCATCCCATGCATCCTGTTGTGCTCCTTATTGTCACCTCTCCTAGAGCCACCCTGGTTATCTGATAGTCAGAGGTTGTTATGTCCTCTTTGGTTTTGTCAGTCGCAGGAGTGGTGATCTCTGCAAACTTATGCCCTGAAGCGTCCACCAAAACCCTTGAAACTATTTTGGGTTTCTTGGCTGATTTAGCAGTAGAGGCCTTGAGTGAGCTAAAATCAAAGGCTGGTATGGGTACAATCACCTTCCTCTTCCTCGAGTTTGCTCGAGTAGCCATTGAGGCGTGTCAGAGGGAGTTGCCACTATTGTAGAAGTTGGTATCATACTTTCAGGAGGAGAGGGATCTAATGGCGAAGTGGGGACAGTTACCAATGTGGCAGCAGATTCAATAAAAAGAGGCACAGGAGGGGGCGTGTTGGTGATTACTTTGGTACCAATAGAGAGGGGTGAGAGTCCAGAGAAAATGCTGGCCATGATTGAAGAAGTCGATGGGGAATGAGGAGGTAGAAGTGGTTGTGAGGGAGGAAGCGCAGATCCAGACTCCAAGGCCTGGGATGCAAGAGATAAGGTCTCTTCAGTTGGGCAGTCAACAAATGGTGAAACCAGAGGCTGGCTTCCTTCTCCTTCCAAAGAAATTTCTCCTATTTCTGGTGGCGTTGGTGATTCTGGCACATTCACCGTTTCAACTGGAGAAATAATCGAAGAGATTTCTCGTTCTCTTCTCTTCTTGACAAACTTGACCTTTATAGGCCCCTTAGAAGATCTTTTGTCTTTTCCCTTTTTGGAGGGCCCCGCCTCTGAAGCAACCAACTTTGAAAAATTATCATCTTTAAAACTCATTCCCCAAGAGGCGAGCCATGCTTTGGTGCGTGCAAGAATCAGAGCTGACCTATCTGTAATGGAGGCTTTTTCACTGATTGACCAATCAATAGGTGGGAAAACATATTGATCTTCATTCAGTCCATCATAGGAAAGGTCCAGAACACTTTCATTATCGCTAGTACCTTCTGGTAAGTTAGCAAGCTCAAGTGTTTGAATCTCAGCAAGTGTCAATCTGCTATGATCTTTTCTTCTGGACAAAGCAACCTCATCACGTAGATCAATCTAGATGTCCTCTATGCTTGGTCTGCAGGTGCAGAGTTCCATACGCCCTGAGGACTCCTCGAATATCAAACCCGTCTCGGGGCTTCATGTGCTTCTTCAATTTATCTTGAAGCTCATGGACAACGTTCTTAGCTTTCACCACTGTTGGACAAGTATACCTTCCAATAGAAATTGGGAAAGATACGGTGGCCTTGTGTTTACTTTGTTGGAACTTGTGAAAATCCAACAATTGCCTGACCAACTCCATCAAGATTAGTTTGTCCCCTGGATATCTGGGCAAACGGAAAG
The DNA here is from genome assembly GCA_018340775.1 of Taxus wallichiana var. yunnanensis. Lineage (NCBI taxonomy): Eukaryota > Viridiplantae > Streptophyta > Pinopsida > Cupressales > Taxaceae > Taxus > Taxus wallichiana. Next base: position 713,675,027 of record CM031235.1, on the reverse strand, counting down.
GATCCCCAGGTACATGACTACTCGAAGATATGTGAACTTCTTAAATTGCAAGAAGACACAACCCCATTTTGAAACTTCAGCCCATGCTTCATCAGATACTCTTGTTTTCCTCAGTTCGGGACTTAACCTGCAGATGTTCTCGTAAAAGAAGGCATCGTTTACCCTTCTGAATTGGTCTTGAGACCCTTTTCTTGTCAGCTGAGGGAAATACTGATAAACATGTTCCACTGTCTTGTTTCCCTTGGTGTCCAACCCGGATAGTTCCTCATACTGGCCGCTGCATAGGTGACATACGAGGACATGTAAAATTTTCCTGTAGACAGGATTGTTGTCATTTGAGAATCTATCTCGTTACTGATAAGAGTACCCCAATCAATTCCCTGTTGATTCTTCTTAATAGTGATCATGAACTGGTACATCCATCCTTGGAAAACATTTGATTCAGAAACAAAAACCCGACTCAACAGAGTAATGATATCGTTGATTTCCTGAATGAAATCACTTCTGGGAACAAGTCTTGGGAACACGAAGCAACTTGGTTTGGCTTTGATTAGGAACTTCTTATTCACGTGCTTGATGCAATCCTCCTGATCATTGTCCCAAGCTTTTGGGCTGACTTGAGATCCATATCTCCATATTCTTCAAAATTAGGCAGCTTAAGAAGGTCATCAAAGTAACCTCCATCCAATTTGATCACAACTTCTCCCGCCTGGTTTTTCGTAACGAGAAGCAGAGTCATAATTTGAAGCACAGGCCAAGATGAACTCGGGGCACTGAGTGGACATAGGGAAGCCTGCCAAGAGGTAGGCCACTGCCGACTATCGATTTCATCCATGGAGTTTGAGAAGGGCTCTTGACCCTATTCCAGAAATCCTCCATATCCACGTTTCCGAGCTCTGTATCTCGGATGTCGAAATTACAGTCAATATAGGATGGAGACTCCACCTTCCTGAATTTGTATTTCATCCTCCCTGACTTTTCAGTCTTTTCTTGTGATGGACTAGGGTCCGACATGAGGGATTTTGAAGGAGGAGAGTGTCGGAGATCAGGAGATGTTGAACACTGCGAAAACCCCGACACGGAGATGGAGATGCCAGAGGCTTGAAATAACCCGGCCAGTTCGACAAGCCGGGAGGATGTTGGGAGTTCGGAAAACCCGACACACTAGAGATGCCGGAGACTTTGGAAAACCCGACACTTTAAATTTTCTGATATACTACGGGTTTTGAACACTGCAAAGCACCCTGCGAAACCCGAGAAGAGGGAATAGGGTAATTGTTGAGTTGAAACATGCGGGTTTCCTTCACCATTTATATCCCAAACATATTTTTAATTATAACAACATTCTGAGGGATAAAACAAAGTGCTAATTCCAAAGGGGAAAACCCTAAAACATAAACCTGATTTTAGAAAACAACCCCCAAAATGGAAAAGATAAAAACCCCAAAACAACCCTGATAAGAAACTTGGAAGAATTCCTTACACAATTAATCCACAAAAACCACAAACAAAGAATGAAGAAAAATACCTTCAACCAGGACAAAGAATGATAAAAAATCGAGCAATGCAATCGGGCACAGAGGTGAGTTTCGGGTTTCGGGGTCGAAGATGCATGCACGAAAATCCACGAGGTAAAAAAGTACGTCTGGTAAAAATGACGTGGAAATCCGAATATATATAAGAAAATTCACATTTAATACACTTCAGTTGACACGTGCCAACTACCCGACAACTCAGCATTAATGCCATGTCAGCATGCTTGGGATATCCGAAACCCGACACAAAGGTTTTTAGAGTAATTCGGGTTTCGGGTTGCGGGAAACAATCGACATGAAGCATGATGTTTGATAGCCTCGAAACCCGAAACAAAGGAGTAAACCGGGTTTCGGGGATCGGAAGACATGCGACATGAAGCATGTTTTGACGAAGGCATGTTCCGATGCTTGGAAGATCCGCAAACCCGACTCGCCTTACTTGATGCGGGTTTCGGTTTCGGGAACACATGACATGAAGCATCCAAGACACATGTTGTCTTGCTTGTGAAACCCGAAAACCCGATTATCTCTCTGAAAGGTAATTTTTAGAAAACCAGCTCAAAAATTTCTTAGGGTTATCTGATTTTTTGGCGTAAACTCAAAAATGAGATAACATATCTATATGATTCTCCATAGGGGATGAATGATATCCCTTTATGAATTGTTCAGTATTCATATTCTTACTTTCTTGTAAAGGAGGAGCTTCAGGATGCGTAGTCTGCAACATTACCATTTAACATTTCAGAAGAATGAGTTTGCATTCTATTTAAAGACTCATCTATTGTACGTAACAAATCATTGATCCGTGTAAAGGTATCACCCTCGACGTTTGCAAGCTAATGTGAGGTCTTGACAAGACCCTAGTGTGGGAACTAGTCTTGCCAGTAAATGTCATATTGTTTGAACTAGATTGAACGCATTGAATGTTTTGGAGTTTATCAACCTCCTTTATCCTCACATGATCAACAAGTTTTGAGATGTAATTAGGGAGGTATGCATGCTTTTGGTGTAGTTGTTAGCCCAACCTGAGACAAGGAGATTGTTGAGGTTGGACATGGGCATAATACCCATCAAGGCCAAAGGGCTTGTCAAATTCTCTACCAAACATATTGGGGTAGTACAAAATACCCATAGAATAATGGAAGAGGGGAAAGGTGGAAAGAAATAAAAATAAAACGAGAAAAACAAAGTCCATCATGTCGGGTTCACCAAATTTGTATTCGTGGAAAGTGACACAAGTGTTCTTGTGGACTCGACTTCCCGAGGTCAGGCGAGACAATCGAAATGTGGAAGATGGGATGAGTGTGAGTAGGTGTAAAGTGGTAAATATAGAATATATGGGGATGGCTAAAGATCAAGATTCAAATGTCGAACAACTCTCAATCGATTAGCTTACAAGTATGAAATTTGCTCATTAAGGACAACAAAAACTCGTCTTATCTATGTGTGTTGACTACTATGATAAAGGATAATCATTGCCTTACACAATTCTGATTTATGTCGGTTAGGCTAAAGATGCTTTGGCTTGTTGTAGGACTCTTGAAAGTGTCCGTTCGTCTCTAAATACTCCTCTCTAAATACTCCTCTCCGAGAGAGATTCATAAGAATGTAAAAATACATATTAATGAGACCAAACTAAGGATTCAAGTTTCTAACTCGGTTTTCTTGATTGATCCAAAATTATTTAGAGCATCAAGTTCAAGCTAATGATTTGTGGGGGAAAGGGAGTAGATGGAAAACTAGTGCACGTAATCCTAAGTCTATGTCTCCCTGGTATAGGTCAATACCCAGTGGGTTAATGATTGGTTCAAGATTCTCCTATGAGGTTGAGGCGAATCGGAAATGGTCATGCGTGAGTGAGAACAAAAGAAATCAAATGGGTAGTTAAAGGATAATCAAAGGCTATGAACTGGTAGCATGAATTCCTAATAACTAGGTTTGTTGTCTTGATCTTGGTTCCTAGATTACGTTAAATCCTAACAATGAATGAATAATGGAAATAAATTTAATTAAACAAAAAGATAAATGAATTTATCCCTTTGGTTTATCAAATTCCTTTTCAATTAATTATCCAAATAAAACAAATGCAACTACTTTAATCTATCTTTTTGTATTTTGAGAGGCTTTTTGAAAGGAATGAATTAAAACTAATTAACTAATATTTTTTTATCTTTTTTGGATTATTTAAAAGAAAATAAGATATATAGTCTAAAGAAACAAACAAATAATTAAAACTAAATTAATTGCTTCTTCTAATCAAAATAAACTAAACAATGAACAACTGGATGTGGTTATTCCTTTGTTGCAGAGGGTTTTAAATACTAATTCTAATGAGGAAACATTCAAAATATTATTGATTTCACAAAAGTAAAGCTTCATGTAGTAGAGCTTCTGCCTTATATTTGTCGGAAGGGATGTTTCTCAGAAGCTATTTCCTTTCTTCTAGACAAACTCTCCTAGCATAACTGCTTCTAATCTAATTAAAAATATACTAAATAATAGAAGATGCAAGGATTTCCTCACTTCTTTCTCTAATTGATTTCCCAAGTAGATCCATATGGATAAGTTGAGTGGAGATTATCCAAGGTAGAAGCTTTATTAGAAGAAATCTACTAAAACGAATACATGAGTAACATATGCACACATGAAGTGATGATATCTTCCATTCCAAACTAATAAGGCAAAAACCATTCCAATGAGCCCATTTTTAGCAGATTTGATCAAGTAAACTTGGAGAAAAGCAAATCACAATCAAAACATGCGTTTTAGTTTTGATTTCCGTGTTGACACAACCGCTCCTATTGTTAGAGGGGTAGTTGCGCAACCATCGCTCTAACTTTACGAGTACTTGCACAATCATCACTAAAGGGTAGGGAAAATTGCATAGAAAACAACTTAGTAAGCAAATTGATAGTTTAAGAACTGGGTGAGGAGGCTTGGCTAAGTCAAAGTAGGAATGTAAAAGGGAAACAAAGGGATTTAGATTTTGTTATTGTCTTGGAAGTAGCTTTGTCATCATCATAGGCATATTACACACAAATATTACACCATGTAATTTTTGGGTGCATAGAGACGCCGCTATGTAGTAAAGGAAGGCAAGAAACAATGAGGAAAAATCCTTAAAGAAAAGTCAATCCAGAAACTAATCCATGAAAAATAAAGCAATTTAGCTATCCAAATCCTACACCAAGGGTGAATGAAAGGTAAGCGGCAAGAAATTAATAATAACGGTAGGGAAATCAAATTTTAAAAACAAAACATCGGAGTTTGACATGTCAGTTAACCACCTCCCTTTAATCTCTTCTCAACGATACTCTTCTTCCAGTGGCATAAACTCTTTTAGTTTCACTATAATTATTAAAATCTCTTGAATAGAAACCGGAATTAAAACAATCATTCCTTGAAAAGACACGTCCGGATTGTAGTATCAGACACAACTGAATTTCAAGATTTTAATATCATTAAGGAGCCTTTATATTTCAATGAAAATATAGAGAATCCTTGGTGTTTGACACATTATATTCATAATGAGTAATGAATGGACTCGGATAGCTATGCTCGACTGCTGAAAGAATGCATTCGCGGGAAATCTTTGATATATGGCAGACTCCTCCACGGCCATATCATAAAGTATGGCTGCAACCGCGGCATATTTCTAGCAAACCATATTTTGGAAATGTATGCCATGTGCAGTGGTCTCTTGGATGCGCGCCAACTGTTTGATAAAATGCCTGAGCGAGACCAGTTCACCTGGAACAGGATGATCGCAGGATATACACAGTGCAGGAGACTAGAAGATGCACGCCAACTGCTTGACAAAATGCCTCAGCGAAGCGAGGTTTCTTGGAATACCATGATTGCAGGATATTCTCGATATGGTCATGCCGAAGAGGCCTTTGAAATGTTTTGTCAGATGCAAAGAACGGGTGTAATGCCCAATGGATATACGTTTTCCAGTATTCTCAGCGTTTGCAGCCTACTGGAGGGTGGGCGAGAAGGAAAGCAAATCCACGCAGGAGTGATTAGAAGTGGGTTTGAGTCCAATGTCTTCGTGGGGAGCGCCCTTGTTGATTTGTATGGAAAATGCCAAATTATTGAGGACGCACGCCGAGTGTTTGATAAAATGTCTGAACGAGATGAAGGGATTTGGAGCGCTATGATTTCAGGGCATGCCCGACGCGGCCACAGTGAAGAAGCCTTGAAACTCTATTGGGACATGCTGAGGTCGGGTATGAAGCCAAGAAGTCAGTATAGCTTTTCTAGCATTCTCAGTGTTTGTGCGAATGTTCCGGCTCTTGAATGCGGTAAGAGTCTCCACGGTTATATTGTTAGAATTGGATTTGACACAAATCTTTTTGTTGGGAATTCTTTGGTTGATTTGTATGCGAAATGTGGAAGCATGGAGGATGCACACAAGGTGTTTGATGAAATGCCTAAACAAGACGTAGTTTCATGGACTGCTATGATTGGCGGATATGCCCAGAACGGATGCTCGAAGGAATCGCTTAAGCTATTTGAGCTCTTGCTAGGGACATATGTGAAGCCAAATCATGTTACTTTTGTTGGTATACTCTCTGCCTGCAGCTATGGAGGCCTAGTGGATGAAGGTTTTCACTACTTTGATTCCATGGTTCAAGATCATTACATCACACCACAAGTAGATCATTATGGCTGTATGATTGATCTACTTGGTCGTGCTGGCCGATTGGATGAGGCAGCGGACTTAATCAATAATATGCCATTTAAACCTAATGCAGTCATATGGGGTGTGTTGCTTGGTGCCTGTAGGATTCACGGAAATTTTGAGCTAGGACAAGTAGCAGCAGAACATCTTCTGGAGCTAGAACCGGATAAATCATCCACTTATGTGTTGCTGTCAAACATTTATGCTGCAGCAGGTAGATGGGATGATGCAGCAAAGGTGAGGAAATTAATGAAAAGTAGGGACATAAAAAAGGCACCAGGTTACAGTTGGATTGAGATTAAGAACAGGGTTCATGTGTTTGCTGGAGATGACAAATCTCACCCACAAACAGCAAAAATATATGCAAACTTGGAGAGACTAACACAACAGATTAAGGAGGTGGGGTACATGCCTGACACAAACTTTGTGCTGCACAATTTGGAGGAGGAGCATAAGGAACAAATTCTCTCTTACTACGGGTAGAACCTCACCATTGCACTCGGTATCATTCGTACTATTCCTAGTACTCCCATCAGAAAATTCAAGAGTCTTCAGGTGTGTTGGGATCACCACAATGCCATGAAGTTCATCTCCAAAGTTTCTGGGAGATTAATCTTAAGAGAAGTCAGCCATTTTCCCTTTGTGCTGCACAATTTGGAGAAGGATCATAAGGAACACATCCTCTCTTAGTACAGTTATCACCATCGCATTTGGTATTATTAATACAACCCCTAGAACACTGATCAGAATAGTTGAGAATCTTCATATGTGTTGGGATTTCTACAGCGACATAAAGTCCAAAGTTTCTGGGAGAGGAATTATTTGCAGAGATGCCAGATGGTATCACCGTTTCAAGACCTAGTTCTCCTTGTTAGCTGGTTTCACCATTTCAAGAACAGGGTGTTCTCTTATGTGAATTAACGGTGAAGCTAAGTAAAGGAAGTGATAAAGGGAAGTGCTTTGGTCACTCCTATTAATTGGCAGTTAATACAGGCATCCTTAAGATTTTAACAACAGTTATTCACCTGACGTTGGACTGTGTAGCCTGATACTCCATCCTAAGCATATTACTGCAGGCCTTTCTGGCACTTCAGTTTTCTACTTGAATTATTTTCAACCTTAGGCTTTGACCATGAAAACATCTCATAATTCTGTTGGTTGAGATAATCGGCTTTCTTCTTCGTAGTTTGTATGATTAATGAAGTGCTTGCGGGCATTTGTCCACTAATTACATGACGCGAATTGGGAAAACAGAGAATGCAGAGAATGTTCAGCAACAGAACAGGTTCGGAAAAGTCGTAAGGATGATCTGGACATCTTCGGTTCCACAACAAAAAGAAACATGGTATGTCTATGAATTAGAAAGATGCCATATATGCCTCATTTTCGGTATGGTCACATGCTGAATTCGCCACGAAAGAAAAAATAGAAAACAACTGCCTAGAATGGAAGGTGAAATGTTCCCTCTTCCTTCCTTTCAAGGGGATTGCCATTTGGAGTCTGTTCTGTTTGCAAGTATAAATACACCCCTTGGAACCATGTATTGGCAATTACTATTTGATTGTAGACCGTTTTGGAGTCGTAGAATGATTGAACAGCTCAGTGCAATATTGAAGAATGTTTTTGAACAAGTTTTCCAAGCAAGGCAATGATCTTGTAGAAGTGCTAGAGAACAGTCACAATGATCTTGGAGGCTCAATTTGAACAATTGTCTTGTAAATCTTTCATGATGATAACAGAGATGAGAGGGCACAACCCCATTTTTTGGAGCTTTTTTACATTGGGTTTGCCTAGGGTAAATTCTTGTGTCGATTCTCTCTTTCCATGTTTGTTTCACTCTTTTATCTGCTTAATTTTATTCTATGTAACTATTTCACAAATTCAAGCTCTTAAACAAACATACAATTTGCATCTTCATTCGATTGCAAGTATGGTTGTTGTTTATAACAACAAGTAGAAGTAGAATTCAGTCACATACAACTTAAAGAATTAATATACTTCCTTATTACATCATTTGGTTTTGTGGATTGGAAGGGTCGCATATTGCTAGTAGCATAAAAGGGGCTATGGCATCAGATTTATAGCATCATCGGCATGTATTTGAGCATTTACACATAACAAAGTGAATGAAAATGTAGATGACAGCCTGCAGCTCTAGCAAACATCAATTTTCCGCCTTATGCACATTGGTTTCAGTGTTGAAGAATTGCACATTGCAACATCCAAGTCGATTATAGATCAATATATGATCTCAGTCACTCTTATGGAATGTTAATTGTTGAACAGTGCCTGGATTATGCTCATCTATTGATGAGTGTTATAGTGGTCTGAAGCAGGTCAAGCAGTTGGGTGCCAACTGCTTAGCCAACCAGATGTAAATTTCAGTGTACATTGATTTAAACATAATCGTAACTTGTAAGGTATGGATCTGAACAGATTGTGTACTTTCTGCTGTTTTTTAGTTTTTGTTCAGAGTTAAAATTCAGAAATGGATAAAGTTATGATTATGTGTTTTAACCATGCTAAATCTCTCTGATCATGCAAATACAGGGAGAGTTTTGACAATTATAGAGGAAAAAAATACCAAAAAGTTATGGATGGAGCCCCGCTGGGATTCACAAACTAACCAATACCGTAACATGTCCATTCCTAAGTAGCCAATACATTTCAGATACGGGTATGGATACGAAGAGTCCGATATGTGGATACGGCAGTACTATATATATATATAATAAATTCTAGCCTGATAAATAGGAATTAACCACATGGTATGCATATAAAAAACAAAATAACCACAAAACACTACTAATAATTTATATAATGCCAACTGAATGCCAAATGAAACATCACAAATGTCATGATAAATATTAAATTTCATTATTACATCAAAATTAGGATTTAATTTGTTTATGGGAGAATGCAGCAGGGTCTGAAGCTTTTCACGTAATCATCAAATCAGAACATGCATGTACATCAAGAGCTACTGATTTTATTTTCTGGTTTTATAGCAGCACAAAACTGAAAATCAGATTTGTGGTGGGATTTAGATTTACTGTCACAATCATTCCTTGTCCAGGATTGAATATCTGCCTGTAAGTGATCAAATAAAGAGTATTTGGGTTGATTATGCTTGTTTTCTCCTGCTCAGATTTTTTCTCAAGATGCATAGGATGATCACATAAAGATTCAAAGCCTGCTGTTTTTTTAGGGTTTCATATTGTTTTATTTATTTTTGGTTATTTTATGTTTTAATGCTGAAAAACATTAGCAAAAATCTAAAATAATAATTTTTTTGTCCTGGGTATGCCCAATGTATCTGACTGTATCCGGACCGTCCAGGCCGCATCCTGGGCGTATCCAGGGCCATAAACACATCAGATACGGTATCCAGCCCTATTTTCTGCCATATCAGTATCTGAGATCCATTCATATTGGGGCATCTATTATTAATCAAAATCTTCCTAATATATTGCCCTGTATTAAGGGGTATAAGTGTTTAAAAAATAATGTTTCTATAATAAATATGGGTTAGGGTACGCAGGCACATTATTCTCACAGATGTTTTTCCAGGAGCAGCGGATATTCCTTATGGATCCCTACAGGTCTGTGTAGGCACATCATTTACTCTGTTTTTTCTATTGTTACAGCAGCTGATATATGTTGTGCATCATAACCTAGCTCTCTGGTGGTGTAGAATGATTAGAGAAGAGAAGTGAGCAAAGAAATCTGTTACAGGTAAGGATGTCCTTACCAATATGATTGTCATGTCACAGGTATATATAGATTTACAACACAATCTCACTTGCTATTAAACTAGAATTCCACAGTGGAGACACAACCCATTCGGGAGTAATAAAAATTTCGACTTCGTCAATAAATTTATATTGAAATGAGGTTGAATCCAGTAGATGTGCATGATTCCCTCAGGAAAATGCCACTGAGACAACAAAGCCTTCAAGCATAACTAACCAAAAAGAAAATGCCAAGTTTTGACCTTTGTACAAGACTATGCAGATCTTATTTTTTCCCATTGCTCAAGTCAAGTTAATCGAAAAATACAAGTATTAGACCCTTGAATTATTGATATCAGGCAAACATTGCATTTGAAGGCATGCAACATTTGTTTATCATAGTTTTAAGGCTAATTGTCTGCCAACCACAGGGCTTTTTAGTTTTTTTCACTTTTGCTTAGCTTGTTTTGATGGCTTACAAGGAATGCAACCTGTGCCTACATGATTGACATACCATTTGAGATGGGAAATATACAAGATTCAAAAGGATTGTAAAGTGTAGAAACTCATCACAACATTGTGGGTTACCCAAATCTATTGGCACATTTTATCAAACAGTTGATGTGATTTGTGAATTTCTCCACATTTTGCACATATATCTACAATGGCAAGGGCACTAGCCACAAATACATTAAGAGGCAAGTGTATGCTGGGCTAAGATGGATCCCTGCTTGGGTTTTCAAATGTTGGGGATCAAATCTAGGCCTGCACACAAGATGTAGATACCAAAGGTGCTCAAGGAGTGCTAGTGTCATAATTCTAGAGGATAGTAGCCCTAACCCTAAGGTAGCTATAGGTTTCCAAGGCCTATATCTAAGATAAAGATAGGTATCCTACTAGGATTCAAAATAAGAGTAGATCAAGAGATGGATAAAGCCAAGGGGCATAACATAATAAGACAAAGTAATAGACTAAAACAAACATACATCTACCCTAATCTATAGCAATGAATGATCAATCATTTGCACAATAATAAACATAAGATAAAGGAAAAAGAGGGTTAGAAATACTTTCCTGAAGTGTCACTTTGTTGATGCATGATCCTCCCCAGAGACAACAACATCGAGAGAGAATTACTATGGGTGGAGAAGGAAAGTTCAACAAGAAGACCTCCAGTCCTAAGTCACTATGGTGACCCAAATGCAAGAGGGTAAGCTCAAAAACCTCAAGTCCAACGAATAAGTGCTAGCTAATGCAAAAATGCTAAGTGTGCAAACGATAATAAATCATGATCATAAAATGACAAGATGGAGGAGTATAAATACCCGACAACATCGATCATGGTCGATCTTGTCGGCAGTGAAATATTAGATAATATCTACCATAGTCAATGGCATCGGCAATGATATTCACAAAAAAACAGACTGTACCATGGTCGATCTTGTTGGCTTTTGGGGAAATCCTAAGGTCCAAGGTGTAAAACAATGGGGAATGGAAGCCAAAGACATAATGGAGGTATGACGAAAGTCCAGGATGACCGAAAGTAGTGAAAAGACCTTGATTGAATGAGAACAAGTAAACATTAACTATGGAAACATGTGAGCAAGAGAGGAAACAAAGTGAGGATAGGGTAGCTATGGTATAAAGGACAACATAGCGATATCTCTCAAATGCTGTGGTCTAGCCCACATGACCAAGTCTGATCACACTTCGATCCTGGCAGACCCCTTGAGGCATTTGCTGAGGAAAATGCCTCGGCAGCCCCTGCATAAGAGAAAAGGTTAACAAGCGTAAAAATTGAGGTGTATACAGCAAGTTCCCACTTTATGACCTCTTGATGTATCTTCACACTATTCTAAAAATTCCAAGTTGGCTCAGGTTGAGAGCACATAAGAATAAGTACGGTGGTTTTGTTTTATGCCTGCTGGCTGTTGCATTTGACATAAGACGGAGAACGTATGTAGATATTTGATTTAGTTTTCGCCTTTTGTACTTCTCAACTTCTTTTTGATTTGGAAATGGTTGCATAAACCTTCCTGCAGAGCTTTGATATGCAAACATATACTCTCCCATTATCCCAACGAGACATGCAGTGTACATGGATGGTCTTCTCAAACCACATCTTGCACCCCTCAAACATATTTTTATATCAACATGAAGACATAATTTGATTCAGCGTCGTATAATTCTCCAACAATCAACAATTTTCCTTGACCAGATAAATAGGCCTGTTAATTATATCAAGTTCTCAACAATTAAATTCATAAGCAAAGTTTGAATTTTCACGAGTCATAGTTATGGGATTAATTCAAAAAAGCAATCTTGTGTATACTATAATGAGCCAAATCTGGAACTAGTTAAAAATAGAAAATAGCTACAAAATAAAAAAAACCATTGAATAGGATCTTAAAGTGTTCTCCATACTTAAATTGGAAATCTATAGAAATAATATATCCAAATTGCAAGAAATTGAAACAAAGGTTTATTATCTTCGGAACAATATTTTCTGTTTGTGTATAAAATAGGAATAACTTTACTAAGAAGGTATGGGTGTGAACTCATGCCCAATACAAGAGAAATACATGTTACATCTAGCCACAAATAGTCCTTTAGCATTGTACAAAATATTTTATAGTATAAAACACCATGTTACTTGGGGTTTAAAGACATTACTGTAAATGACCTAAGTCCTTTTGCCGCATGTGCTGTCACTTTACAATGATTGACATATTCCTAATTATCTGTGCTTTATTGATATATTGCTAACTACAATCCTATTGACTGCATAACTAACAAGTAATTGACATAATTATAGATAATTGATAAATGCTTGAATTTTGTGGGTGTGCTTCTTGAGATCAGTGCATCCACGAGTCTTTTTAATAATCCTATATTTCACCATTTTTTTCACTTTACCAATGTCATTCCACCTACAAGCTGCATGTATATGTTCTAAAGACGCACATAAGGTGTAAGATTTGTGGGGATTTGAGAAGGTGTTCTGCTGTGTTTAAGCTGGTATTGATTGTTTTGCAAATCCTTCGTGTAACATTTTTAAAACTGCCATTACATGCAACTGATCAACTGTAATTTACAGGGGATTAAAGTTTTAAACAGTCCAGATACAAGTACACAAACAGAGTGCTGTCTATCCACCTTTGACAAACTCCAAAAATTGGAACAACTTGTAACTAGATGCAACAAGTGAACTGTAATTTATAGGGATCCAGATACAAGTAGGTTAAAGGAGTGCTGCTGCTCCACTCTCAACAGCTTCCAACATCTGGAACCACCTGTAATTATTAAAGCAAGGTGAAGAATTAAGAGAAAAATGTGACCTCCAAAATCTGGAAGGCTGCATTAGGAAAAAGAGTCATCAATAGTATGTTTTTTTAATAAGCATTTTAGAACAATATGAGACATTGAGTTCAAATTTTCCCTTTCTAATATTATGACATCAAATTGATATCGCTGATAATGATGTTGGTGTGGGATATTATTTATTCCATTTATTTATTTATGTGGATTATTCCTACACATGGATTATTCCTACACTTTAGAGTTAGCTTGCTTAGGTGTACTAGTCATAGGAGTTACACTTGGAGTTAGTCACATGAGTTACACTTAGCCATCATTGTTAGCTAAGTGGGAGTTACTCTTAGTTTGACTATGTCAAGTGTGTGAGTTACAGTTCTATTTTGGGCTCTTTGTCCACTAATCATGGAGGAGTTACACATTCACTCTCCTATATGTACATCTTCATTTGTGGGCAATTAAAAAATAGTGTATTCAAAAAAATCTTGGTTTTGTTGCGTACAGAGTTATTTTTTTGCGCTTTCATGCTTTTGTTAGTTATTTCGTTTTCTGCAACTATGTGTGCACTTGTTTTTCTAGTAGACATCCTTATGGATACTCGATACAATATCAAAGTTGGTTGGAGAAAATGTGTGTCCATTTTTAGTATAGTTGTAGATTCAAATTCTTCATCCGAGCAACTAACAAAACTATTTGCAAATATTTTTACTCAAGGCCTTTTTCGTGCAAATCGAGTTACGCCATTGAATCTGGAAGGTGGAAAAACCATAAGATCGATAGTAAACTTGACTATAATCTGAGACACTATTTTTTTGCTCAAATTGGTCAAATTGTATGGAATTTATTTTTGAAAAATCCAAGATATGGGTTTTTTTGGGTTTCTATAAAAAATTAGTGGGTTTGTTTTAGTTTTTTGGTAAGAGCAATTATTTTTTGTAAATATGCGTTTGAGTGTTTCTTTTGCAGTGGTTGACCCTGTAACTCCTTCAATGGCATATTTTCTATATTTTGCTGATTTGCAAGCTTGTAAAATATTAATGGCGGTTCTTTAAAGCAGAAAAATCAGTCTTGTGGCGGCCATTACCAAGCAGATTCAAGCTTTAGGGAGCTACAAGGGCATTTTTTTCTAAATGCACTTTTTATTTGCATCGATTCACAATTTCTGTACAACGGAAAAAGAAACAATTTATGGGTTTTGTTCATAGCACCCAATTTTTTTGGGTAATTGTTAGATTTTGCAGATCTTGAATGGATTTAGCATAAAAGACTATTAAAATAGATGGCCAACTCTCCAACAACAATTATGATGACTAGGTTAATGAGCTAAGTTTGCCAAAATAAAACTTTCTTAGCCCTGGTTGTTGACTTTGCTATGCTACAAGGAGATTTTTTTATTGTTTTTGGTATAAAAACAACATCACAATTGAAATATTGTAAAGAGAGTTAAAAAGAAAGCTTTCTATTGCTTGTTTAAATCCCTTGTATTTTCACTTGTCAAAGATGAAGGGTGAGGTCCAGTTTGGCAGGAGGCCAAAACCCCCTCACAAGCAAAACAAAACTTTCTCTTCTTTTCTTGTCAATTCCAATGACTGGTTACAAGGCCACCTTGCTTCAACCCTTAATGCATTTTTAATGTTTTAGTGCAATTTAATTAAATGGGCCATTAATGACGGGAAATGGTTTCCTTAATATCTTTTGATCGGTAACTCAAAATTGAGTGTCATCTTCTTCAAAAGTGGATGTTTTTCGTCCTCTTTCCATTGGTACCATTTATATTGTAAAACACACTAAAATTATAAAGTGCCAAAATGGGGTTTTGATCGAAGTTGATTTCGGAAGGGGTCTTGTATGGTGATCTTTTTTTTTTTGGCATTCATGCATGTGTTGTTTCTCCTCATTGTGAAAAGATCACCTTGTATCTTCTTTTTACATCTTCCTCGACGCATTCTCGCTTTTACGCGAAGTCCGACATTTTCCATTTTGTCAATTTTTGTGACTTGAGACAGAGGAATTTTCTATCTGTAGGGGGCATTCATCCTCCTCTTGAAATTCTTCTTACAACATGGCTTCATGGTATGTTGAACCCCTCAACACCTCTAACTACAACACATGGAAGTAGATAATGAGGTTATATTTGATGATGAATGGTTTCTGGAGAGTCACTATTGGTGCTATGCATGCTCATATTTTCACTAAGGAGAAAGACATTACTTGGTTTGAGGAAAAACATGTTGGGGCCCTTTGTTGTATTCGCCTCAACATCTCAGACTATTTGTAGTCTCACATTGCACATGCCACGTCACCAAAGGAAGCTTGGGGCTTACTTCTAGAGTTGTTTGGGGACCCCTCTAATTGCTCCACCTCCTATTGTTCCTGCAGTTCCTCTTCCTTCTCATCCCCTTCTTTGTGATGATATTTCTGGTGATTTGCATGAGGATTTGTTGGTTTCCTCTTCTCCTACTTCTTCTCATATTGTAGTTATTTCTCCTCCTAGAGAGGACACACTTGCAGGTGGTTTGTTTGAGGCACCTATTAGTCATCCTATAGTTTGTACTCCTATTCATTTCATTGATCGAGAGGACATGATTCTAGAGGATGTGGCACCTCCACCATCACTTATGGAGATTATGGACGAGGCACCTCCACCTACTCCTATGCATTCGAGACCCTCCTTTGATCCTTTGCAACAGATCACATGTCTTTGGATTCACCTCATTGGACACATTTCTACCGGACATTGCATCCTTATTTGTAGAGTCCCACATTTCGGATCTAGATGACACCATTGAGGACATTTGTCTTCTCTTTGATAGCTCCTATGGAGTTGCACCTTCTTCTCTAGGATGTAATGAGGGTACTTATAAACCCTCCCTCCCTCCTTCATTTTGTGCTTCTGCATTGCCATCTTCTATAGTTAGGCCTGAATTTCCTGATCTGACTTTGGCACATTTGAGCACTCATTTGGAGACATTTGAGCATTTTCTAGACTTCTACATTCTCATTCCTACTTGCATTCCACTTGAGTGGGAATTCAACAATTTGCTTGTTATGGGTTTCTTTCTTCCGAAAGGAAGAGACATTATTTGTTATAGAGGGACCTACTACAACATTTACCATTTGACATTCTGCGTTTATCTTCTCTCTCTTCTTTGTGGAGGCACACATGGGACCTATCTTGCAGGATGCAAGATGGTTACAGAACAATTTTAGCTTCTAGTGAGGCTTATTAGATCTCAATTTTCTACTTTGTCTCTCTTTTAGGGAGGAGTTTTTCCCACTAGGGTTTCTCCTTTTATTCCACTTTGTGAGAGATGCATTGTACGTGGGTACCTCATCAGGCCTTGTTGCCGAACCCACTTTCTTTTATGCCCACCTAAGCTATGCTTAAGAGAGGGTGTTGGTGTAGGATATTATTTATTCCATTTATTTATTTATGTGGATTATTCCTACACTTTAGGAGTTAACTTGCTTAGGTGTACTAGTCATAGGAGTTACACTTGAGTTAGTCACAAGAGTTACACTTAACCATCATTGTTAGCTAAGTGAGAGTTACTCTTAGTTTGACTATGTCAAGTGTGTGAGTTACAATTCTATTTTGGGCTCTTTGTCCACTAATCATGGAGGAGTTACACATTCACTCTCTTATATGTACATCTTCATTTGTGAGCAATTAACAAACTGTGTATTTGGAGAAATCTTGGCTTTGTTGCATATTGAGTTATTTTTGCACTTTCATGTTTGTTAGTTATTTTGTTTTTTGAAACTATGTGTGCACTTGTTTTTCTATCAGTGATGTTTACGGATACTCCGATAAATGAGGTTGTACCTTCCAACATTTTGAGTCTTGATGGGATGGTATTGAGGATTTGATTTAGGATGAATTTTCCTTACTCTCCTAAGGAGGCCTTGATGAAGCGTTCTATAATGTATTTAGTTATTTTTAGATGATTGTGGTATGTTTATGTGTTTATATTTGTTCTTCATTGTATGTTTGCACTAGGGGTAGTTTTTGATCTAGGTTTTTATGTTTATTGTAACTCCATGCCATTTTTGATCCAAATTTTTAATTTTGTTTTGTTTCCGGAGTTGTTGCGGGTCTTTCCATTTGGTTCAGTACCACTAAACACCTATCTTTGTGATAGAGATGTTGACTCAACCACTTTTAGCAATGTTCCAAATATTAAATGTAAATGGCCAAGTGATGTGTGTGATGTGCTTGAAGGAGAAGAGTATAGTAAGGATTCTTAATTTAGGGCGAGAGAAGTTCAGTATATCAAAGTTGAGGTTAGTCTCTTAACAATTTTTCTTGCTGAAAACTACGATTGTATTGTTGATATTTTTAAGATTTTTTTTTATAATAGGTAAAAAGATGGTTTTGAAAAGGGCCCACACCCTTGTACTAATAAGTGAAAAATAAACAAAGAAGACCAATGCAAGATACAAAACAATGAAAATGGATGGACCTTAATCCCCATAAAAAAAAACAACAAAAGTCAACACTCACTTTCCATCAAAGGAGAGAAATGTAGGGTAGCATAAACATGGAGACAAAGCTACTCTTGGGTAGTAAGATATTTTGAAGCATGTTATTATTATTATTATTATTTTCTTATTTTTCCACCCTTTTGGACTAATAATGTTCTTGTCTTATCAAAGAGTGCATATGCCTAGAATGTAGATGGCTATAGGGGATAATCTAAAATTTGAAATTGTAGCTAGCAAAGGGAATCCAATTATTGGTATAGTTAGGTGTCAAAAAGGTTCTACATATGTCTTTGTAAAGTTGTAAACTGTCAAGAAAATATAAATGATGTAGTTGTTACATATCCCTTTGAGTTTTTCATAACAAGGACATTCTGTAAGTAATGATTAAAGTTTGTTGTATTCTCCATAATCAATGTAAACAACCTTAAGAAAAAAACCCATATACATACACATATAACAAATCAATGAAAGTTTAAAGTAAAGACATAACACAAATTTATCAAGGGTAACGCGAATACCAAAATTTTATCAAAAATCTCAAGCTTGAATTCACCAGAGTAAGAATAAGTCTCTTCCACAATGGATTCCTCACACACTAACTCTATTCTATTATTAAAAAAAACTAAGAGGCTAGGGTTAGGTTTGGAGAGTATTTGGCTTGCAAAGCAAGTCCGCTTTAATTTATTAATAGTGGAAGTAAATAACTTGGTTGATACTCTGCTCTATTAATATACATAGATAAGTGTGCACCAATGGGTGAATTATCCACATATTAAATTACAAATAAATATTGCAATTGTAACTTAATATCATTAGTGTATGGAAATTAAATGCACTAAAAGTCCTAAGCAAAAGCATAATTTGGAAGTTTTAGAAATAATTGTGGGCATTAGGAGAAAACTAAACTCTTTGGAGAGAAGCAAAAATGGATCAAATGTCTTGGAAAGAGTGCCTAATGCTGGGACGAATTGGAGATAGTCTCGAGCATGCACATAAAGATCAAGATGTAATGATAAAGCCGAATTAGTACAACAAGACGTGTTTCCCATTTTGGAGCATTGATAGAATGGGAAAAAATTGAATTTTTTGAAGAAAGAGTTCATTAAAGAGAAGGTTAGTCTTAAAGAATATATTAATGATGGAAAACGACAAATTACGTTCCACTACCATGCTTGTAGGTTTGATTACAAATAAGGGAATTGTTGCTCAGTCAAGATAAACAATTCCAGAATCGCAAAATTAATCACATGAAGTAAAAAAATTAAGATAACATTACAACATTTGGGCGATTTGAATAAGAAACAAAATCCTAATTTGTTAAAGGTTGTGGCAAGGCAACAACACTTGGAGAATATGAGGATAAGAGAAAAGTAAAAGTGGAATGAGTGCGCACAATGTAATAGATAGTTTTATTTAGTGCCAACCAATGATAATATTCTAATTCTTTAGTTGAAACATGAGATCAAAGAATCACAACACCACTAAATATAAGGGTTCTCATTATACCATTGAGTTAAGGATTGACATAGTTGGGGGACCAAGAAACCTACCATTGATAATGATCAACAAAATTTGAATAGGTTCTACAAGTACATCACATAGAATGGCATAAGGATATCACATGGAGTTTCTAAAAGTACAAAAGTTTCCTATTTAATTTTGTTACTCATATTTTATTTGAAATTGAGTTTGAATTCACAAGTTATTTTTATATGCTATCTTATTTGAAACTTGGATATATATATATATTTATGTTTCCATCATATTTCAGCTTATTTCTCTCCCTTGATACTACAATGTTGGGGAGTTTTGGGATCATTATACTATTATAAGTGGAGATATAATAGACATAAAGGTCTTAATAGACCTTCAAAGGGGTGAAAGATTATGGGCCATAAATAATTTTACTAGGAGGACCTTGTCTCATTGTGGAATTGAATGTTGTATTGATGGAACTTATAGTCATATTCATTGCCAAAGGGATTTTGAATCAGGAATCCCTTTTGAGTCATTAACAAACATATTTTTTAATTTGGTTCTTGATTGTGATGAATTTAGGATGCACTTATATTGGGAATTAAGAAGCTTCATCAAAAGACATAGGAGGGATATAGGGAAAGGAAATATTGGTCCATTTGACTCAAGTTGAAGTCAAAAGTGTTACAAAAGTTTCAAATGAAAGCCAATACATGCTATTTTTTGGGAGAGTACGAAGGTTGCTTCATTATATATTAGAATGAGGTATTTAAAAGAAAATTTATTTGAATCTGCAAAAAGAAAGGATGTTTGTAGGTTTTGCAAATATGTGTGTGAGGCACATAAGCAAGGAAGCATTTAAAGAAAAGTTGTGGTTTGGGAGAAGATATCTTTCACAACCTTTTGCATTAAAAATTAGAGGGAAGGTATAATGCATCATCCAAATCTATTTAGGAAATGATCAAGTTATGGGAAGGTCTTAGATTACACAAATTTGTTAGCTTGAAGCTAGATGACCCTTATATTTCTACAACTTTAAGGGAAGTGAGAACATCATTGACATATATTTAAGGGGACAACAATATATTTTGGAGGAAATCAGAAAAATCTATGATTCTATTTAATCCAAACATGGTATGGAAGGTCCAATCCTATCTGTCTTGTAGAAGATGAAACAATTGTATAAAAAGTATTAGGTGAGTAGCAAAAAAATGATACATTAGTGGGTTTTATGGTAAAAAAGAAGAACATCAATGCCAATCGGGTTTCTTGGTGATAGTTTGGCGAGGAATAACAAGCTATAAAATTATTATGGAGGCTTTTAAGAATTATGTGATTGATCATTATGCACATATAATTATTACAAACCCTTTACACAAAAGACTTCCTTATTTGGTAATGATCCTTCATTTAATGTACAATAGGTTTAATTCAGATTTTGATAAGCAACAATGGGAAAAAAGAAGCCTTGTGGAAGAAACATGTAGAAAATTCATTGGAACCCATTATTGATCATTTCTCGAATGGGGATAGTAGAAGGTGACAACTTATGTTGAGGGATTACTCTTCAAAATCTGGCATTAGATATCAAATTCGGTGGGAAGGATGGAGGCTCACTAGTTTGTATGATAATTCCAATGTAACAAGACTTCATGACTAGGGTTATATCCACATTGGAAAGAAGCTAGTGAATCCCTTGTTTATTGGATGGTGAGAGAATTTGTTTATTGGAAATGAGCTAATTAGTTTTAGTCATGTACAAATGATTTATAATACTTTTAAAGTGGATGATCACAAGCTGAAAAATGAGACATAGAGAGGATAGATCTACAAAATTGGGCTTCAGTACAACATATTGCTTCTAGGCATGTTCATATGTGCTTGAAAGAGATGATAAGTACAAGTGGAAGGACATAGAGGACATTAGGTACATATATGTATTTAACAATTGTTGCGACTACATCCATATCTTCTTGTCTAGTTGTTCAACACTTTGGGAAAGCATGAAATGTTTCAAGAGTTCACCATTTCTTCTTGCTATGGTTATGATGGGTGTGAAAACAATCCCATGCCAATGTTAGCATAATACTCATCAATCAAGAGGTATATCAAGATGTGTAATTTTTTTGCTACTTTATAGTCTTGATAATGAGGTTGTTTCGAGATTAGTACTCACACTTGCCATGTGTATGTCATTTGCCTAGATCAGATGTATGGGAGAAAATATTTAGTAAAGTTGGTGGGATGGTTGGAATAGAAAGTGAATATGATTATATTGACTTAATTTTTATTGTTGGAACCCTCAATGGAGTTGAAGAAGTGAAAACTCAAGGGTTTCAATTAACTAAATCTCATAAAAAACAAGAAAGTATTTGGAATAAATTGGATGAACAAACTTCAACGGACCTTGGTGTATCGTCAAAGTATGACTAAATATTTACTTGGTGATAAAATCAAAGAAACTCTCAAGAAGGGATTCTAATATGCATATGACAATTTATCAAGTCTTGACATGTAACTAACAAACAACACACAATCTTCAAGGTGGAATAAACCATGGACACAAGATAAGAATATCAATCATTTCCAACTATGGCGAAGTATGTAATGTTCCTTTAAGAGCTGAAACTAAAAAATAGGAAAAATACCAATCCCACTTGAGAGTAATATTATTTTTATAACAACAAATCTACAAATATCGTAAAACCTAGCAGTGAACTTTATAAGGACTTTAACTTATCATACAACTATGTAATAACCACTGAAAATTCTTCTAAATAATTAACCCAATCACGACAACATTCATCAATCCAATTTACATCAAAGAAATGGAGAAAACAAGTGATTACACCCACCAATAATTAATTTTATGAAAGCACTAGTGTGGCCATAACTAAGGGCTGGAAATAACTCTTAGACAACTCCTAAAATCACCAAATTGTAGATTTCACCCTTATAAATTATGAGGAATTGAATGATGCAAACCAAACATGGAAAAACCCTTCAAATCAATACAAACCCACTCTTATGTAAGTCTTCCCACTTGGAAAGGATGAAGTATTGGCTTAATGCACAAAGAAATGATTGCTTTCACCTTTAGAAATTAGTACAAGTCAATCCATGCAAGAATCATACCATACATCCATCAAAACACCTCCAAAATGCTCATGATGCAAGTTGCCTAGGGCTAGATAAAAAGATATCAACTCCAAATACCTTAAGATATTCAATGATTCCAAATATCCTTGCTTGAGGGTTTTCATCCCCAAGGCAAGTGCCACCATCAAGGGTTTTCATCCTTGAAGGGATCTCAAACAAGGGTTTTCATCCTTGATGAGAGAGAAAGGAAAGGTACAACCTTTACCAAGAAGAAATAATAAGATTCAACATAACATAATAATGGCCAAACATCCTCCTTTTATAACATAAGGGGTGCTACATCATAACTTATGGCCAACCTTATAATATTAAAGTCTATTTCTAATTTGAGTATATATGCTCACCAAAAACTAATTAACTAAGTAAATTATTTCATCTATTGGAGCACTAGGCATCTAATAGTAATACAATATAAAATATTGCAATATTTTCTAAAACTAGTCAAGATATCTTCTTAAAACTTTCCTCTAGCTCCAAATCCTTAGTCCCACGAGGAAGGATGGGATAAGGTCTTCCATAACGATTAGCTTGGAAAAAGGAGATATTACAAAGTAGATGATGATTCTCCACCATATCCTTCCACTATTATATTTCAATCTTCCTCTTTAATGGTACTTTATGTTAGTGATTTGCAAACAATGAAAGTAAATTGAGGCATGAGTTGGATGATATATTAGATTCTATTGATGAGAATGTTATAAAAACTATATAACGGTGGTGGATCTTGATGGTTAGTAAAGGAAATGTTGTCCAAAATAACACCAATGCTGTTTGGACAACTTCATTAAAGTTAAGGACTTAAGCGACTCTTATTTGAAAAGTCGTAGAAATCGAACTTAGTGTTCAACGGGTTTACCTATGTTGTGCAAAAAAGGCTAAGTATTGTGCGATAGTGTGAGGATAAGTTAGTGTTCTCGGAGTTTGAGAAAATGTAGTGTTCTACGGAAGTTAAAAACTCGGTTTTCTACTGATTTGAAAGGAACATAGTTGTGGGGAAATATGCCACGAGGCAAAGGAAAAGGACTATGCGGAATTGCAAAGAGTGAGTAGAGAATGAGGGTGATAAAAGTTAAAGTACGTGGTATAAGCCACGAGGGGGTTTAAAAGTCACACAAAAAGAAAGCTCAAAAAAAAGGAGTAGTTAGCCATGGAACAAGAAAATTCAAAACTATGCGGTAAAAGGCAATACAAAGCCATGGAACAAAGAGCTCATGCGATAAAGAAGAAAGACCAGACCGTGGATGGTAAGAGTATTTGTAGAGAGTTAAAATGTTGTTCGTGGATCAAGGCGAAGGTTAGAAATGAAGCCGCGAGGTCACCAAAAGTTTTCCAAACATGATAAAAAGCCGTATAAGACAAGATCAAGGTGGTGGAATATTAGAAGTCTATGAATCACAACAAATCTATGCCTAGTTCAAACTAGGAGATCAACCACTCGACAACCATAATTTAATTTTAAATGGCATCATCCTTTTACATTGATGATTTGAGGGTGTGTGATTGAGGAAAAATGAGGCGCCCATACTTGGTCTACGAAATCAATGGCGAATAGACCTTGCATACAGACAGGTGGTTGAATTCATTGATCGTTTAATGTGATTGTTTCCATCTTCTTTATCTAAATTTTTATATATATGTAAGTATGAAAGAACATGCTAAGGGTTCACATTTCTACTAAGTCTGAAAGTTGTACCCTTTTAAGCTCAAAGCTTTTTCTCGTAGACCTTTGTGACACATTTGTGAAGATTTCACATGCCTCGAATCTGCTATACTATAAATGGATAAGTTCTTGATATTGAATGCAAGTTTTATTTCTTTCCTTTGAATGCTTTGGTGTTTAATGTGAATATTTCTATAATCTAGCTGGTATTCGATCGTATTTTGTTTATTTCTACCAAAGTTATGTGTGCATTGTCTTGGGTCTTTGCATATGTTTTCATATTTGTGTCTCTAGAGCTAGAATTGAACCCTATTCTAGTTTGGTGCATCACCTCTCTTTATTTCAACATTTCCCTCTTTCAACCTTGGTCCCTTGGAATACTTAGGATAGGATTAGATAGTTGTAGTGTAGTGTTGGTTAGTCGCAGTGAGCTAGGATAGAAGGAAGCCAACCTTCTCTAAAGATTGACCTCAAAAGGCACCATTGTCCCACACTCGGAGGTCTTTCAATGTTTCACTTAGGTACGAGCTTGGTCTCAACAAAGGGTGCAATCTAAGGCCACAAAAGTTTTAGGCACACCTAGTGGGAGAGTTTGAGTCACTTATAACTCACTTTTGGTCTTCTTTCCCTAAGATTGGTGTGTGTCTTAGTGGATTTCTGCCTTTAGAGGCATATTTCTACACATCTGGTGACTCACAAGTTTAGATCTATTGTTTTCAATCAGTCCAATACCATGTTTCATGAGAAGGATACAAACAAGATAGATTGTAGCGAGAGGCGAATCTTCTTAATACCTACAAATTTCACCTGAAGAAGAAGAGAAAGATCAGTTCATAAATCCCTTTTCTCCTAATATAATTATTTCCACTCCTTCAAGTAGATTCTATTTCTCCATCAGAAATATAAGATCCATTCCCTTCATGGTGCATAAAAGAAATTTACCTTTTGTAACCTTTAATGGAGGTATCCCTTTATCCATAGCCGATCATAATGATATCCCAACAACTACTCTAAAAAGTATTCCATTTTTTACTGGTGAAAAATATATTACCCCCATTGAACATATTCAAGGCATTGCCAATGTATGCTCACTCCATTATGTAATCGATGATGATGTAGCTCTTATACTTTTATCCTCTTCCCTAAAAGGAAAATCACTTTAGTGGTATAGAGTCTATGACTGCTTCAATCCATTCTGAGACGAGCTTAAAGAAGCAATTAACTGGAAGTTTGAAGTAAAGGCAGAAAATATTTCTTTGTTAGAATAGCTAACAACCATCAAAAGGGCTGCAATGAGCTTATGGTAGATTTCAAAATAAGATTTTAGAAAACATGGGATATAATTCCATCTCTTTCAAGACCAGCCCTCCAAGGTGCTTTCTTATACTTTCTAAGATCTTTGAATTCTGAGATTGTTGTAATGACACAATCTATGTGAGCTATAACATTTCCTGATGCATATACAATAGCTATTAGAGCTGAAAAGTGTTTAATACAAGATGAAAAAATAGCCCCTAGATTGCCTACACCCTATTTCTGAATTGTGTCAAAATATTCAACCTTCCCCTTGCTTTTATCCTAGAGCCAAATGCTTTATCATCTACCTCCACATATTATTCCTCTCACAAGAAAGATGACAATGATGACCTTAGAGCCTAGATAAAATATATCTAATGAATTTGTTTCCCTCAAGAAGTAACAAGCTTAAATACTTAGGAATCACCCAAGTTTCAACCAAGGAAACCTTCTAATCTAATGTTCAATCAAGGTTATCAAAAACAAATATCTTAGTATCTAAATAAGAGATATGGCCAAAATAACTAAATAAATAGATTCTAGAGTGATAATCCAAATTTACCTCTTCAAACAATTGTTCCTACACAACCGCTTTTTGTCGCCAACAAAAGAAAAGCTCTTATCCCAGTGCAAAACAATGTTATTTAAAAATTTGAATGGTGTTTTTCATGCAATCAATTGCATAATCTGAATACTTGTGCAAATGTTCTCCAAGTTTAGGCCCTCATGGTGCAAAATTCTCTTAATCAATAAGAACCATTGATGGAAACAAAAAATGTTAATGTAGAAGAAATGTAGTAAGTCACATGGAATCCAATCTCATGTTTTTACTCTTGAAGAATTTTGTGCGGTTAATCAAGCCACATAAAACTTAAATAGACTACATCATCATGTTTTGGATAATACAAGATCAAAGAAGAGGCAAATAGAGATGGCTACTCCATCCCCTTTAGTGTAAGTCCGCATCTCAAAGAAAATCAATCCATGAACTTGAGTGGAAGCACACCGGTAGCTTCATCTAGTGGATCCGCTCTTCGAGAGAAAAATCCACCACGGTACACCAAGAACCCATGGAACAAAGAAATTCCACTATCCAAAGCGCTACTTCCGAATCAATTGAACAGAGAAGAAGAGAGACCTCAACACCTTCAATGCATAGATTAGTCAGTATTCCTTTGAATATTGTTGAACAAATGAAGAAGACAAATCTAAATGTGATAATGTGGGATGCCTTATCTATTCCATCTCAGAGGGATCTCTTACAAGAAGTCTTGAAGCAATTACTTTGCAATATAAGCTAGTTATGCGAAACCAAACTCCGCGGCCAACCTGTGCCAACCAAAGGATGAACAAGTAATGGTAAGAAGCCTCCACCCTTCTACATGTCTCTAATTGTGGGAAATCACCTAGTGCATAATTTTATGATATATTTAGGTGCTAGTACTTCTGTAATGCCCAAGAAAATAGTAGACATTTTAGGCATTGAGTATCTTCTAGCTTTTAGGGAGTCCTACAACTTGATGGATCAACTTGTCAAAATATTAGGAGTGATAAAATATCTTGAGTTGACCCTTCATGCTTGTCCAAGCCTAACCATAACTCAAGATATCTCAGTTATTGACTTACCTCCTTTCTTTTCCATCTGCTTATCAAGAGATTTCACAGCCAAAGTGGGTGGGTATTTGTCTTCTGATTGGTCTCACATGCTCTTAAAAACTAGATATGGTATAAGATTTACCATCAGAGATGATCCAATTTCCTCCTACTATGTTAAATCTTATGACCCTACTCCTCTTAATTCTAATTGCATAATCCAAGAAGAATAAGAAAATGAATTAGTGTCAGTACAAAAATCTACTCCTCCTTGTTCAATACTTGATATTTTATTAGATGAGTGGGCCAAGGAGGATTACAAATTTGATCCTTGTGATACAACTACATAGACTGGTTTGGGAACTTATTGCAATCATGTAGAAGAATTCATATGCCTCATATCACATAAAGAAGCAGATGCTACTTTTAGTTTATGGAAAATGTTCTTTGATGACTTTAGAAGCATAAATGGGACGGGGGCAAGAGTAGTTCATGTTTCTCCAATGGGTAAAAAGTTCTTCTTTTCTTACAGTTACAATTTGCATGCTCTAACAACATATTAAAATACGAGGCCTTGATTCATGGTTTGTTATCAGCAGAGAAGAGGAATATTAAGGAATTGTAAGTGTTTGGAGACACTGAGCTGATTATTCATCAAGTCAAAGGAAGGTGTGCTACCAAGAATAATATTTTAAAAGCTTATAGACAAAGTATGGGATCTCATAGAAAAATTTGACGCCATCAACTTACAAGTAGTGCCAAGAAAGTTAAATGTGTAGTCACTAAATCATGCACTTAATATGTACATCTAGCCTCTAAATACTTCATTTATATGCATGCTTGCTAAACAAAAGAACTACTAATTAACACCTATTTACTTTGCTTTGACATTGCTTTTCATCTTTATTGCTTATTATTTTTGATTGATAACTTATCGTTTTACATACCAATCGACATCCTACTTAGCTTTGATTTCATTGTTTGACCTTTTAAACACACTATACAGGACCACACATTTGGGACATGAGTGCTTGGGCACTACTATCCCCTCTAGGCACCTCTCGTCCTCTTTGTCTCTTTTTTAATCTTTCGAATATTACTTTTTCTTGTCTTCTTTATCACTCTTAGTTAGCATTTCACTTGTTAATGATGGAACTTAAGTAAGGGAATCATATATACACATCTTATTTAACATCATTAGGGGAAAACATTCAAGAGGCACATACTACTACAAGGAGCTAATATTTTCTATCTACTACACCAAGGAATATATTTTGGCTTGCATACTTCACTACATATGAGGGTTTATTATGAATTCCATACCACATATTTACATTTGGGACAAAGTGGTTTTAGCCCGTCATATCTTTGTGTGGTTGGCATTAGGGCATCCTAGCTTAAGGGACAATATTTCAATCACACACACACTCAAGAACTACATAGAGTTTGAAATGTAGTGCAACGCTTAGTGATAATTACATTAGGGTGATCAAGAGGTCTGTCTAACTCAAGAATATGCATATTATTATTCATTTAGTGTGTGCTTGAGTACCATGTAGGTATCTAGGGTTTATTTTACAGGTATAGGTGCAACATAGAGAATTTGCTTTGCAACCTACAACATATAAGGAATAACATTGAGTGATACAAAAGGAACCAGGACCACGAGTATTTCTACAGACACCAATTCCCATATTGGATGATACCACTAGGGTGACCCTATCCCATTCTAGGCACTCCTGTCCCTAAGATTGTTACTTGCAATCTAGTTAAAAAAATAGAGCTTACACAATATAGAGTTGGTTTTTCTAGACCATCCATCAACCTATAATCACTCTAGATCTTCGATTACAAGTTAAGTCATTCTACAAACCCTATATATCACTCTTACTTGTACTTCCTTTGCGTAATCCTTCTTTTTCTTGTTTTATCTATCTATTCAGAGTGTCCTTATCTTATATTTAATTTTATTAAATCATTTTGTGAACTCGATCCCTTGCATGCTCTTTAAAAGATCCATTCTTCTCCAAACAAAAACCCTAGTTTCATTAGGGTTCATATATGTATTTTATCTTCATATCCAAACCTGATTTTCATCTATCACCTGCCATAAATTAGATCTGCAAAAATTTTCCTAGGGTTTCATGCTTCATCCTACCCTTTGGGTCACTTTCTAGGGCTCCTAATTTTCAAAACACCTTTTATTTCATATCTTAAGCATAACGACTCTATTTTAAAATTACTTTGAGGTTATTTTTCCTTTTTCCATATCTAACGAAAACCTCTTTTTGTTTTCCACAATTTTGAGCTCAATTTTCAGAAATTCAAAATTACACTAATTAAGGCCTAATTCAAAAATATAAACTTTTGGCTGAATCCCTTGGAGCTTTTTCTTTCAATTTTTAACTTACAAAAATCCTCTTTTCATTTGGAAAAATTCAAATTGTATTTCAAGATATGGTCATTTTATTAATTTGACGACGATCGTTTTTTGTCTAACATCACTTTTTGGGTCTTATCTCTAGATCTCTTAATTGTCGGTCTCATATACACTTTTCTATATAATTTGGGGTTATCTATCTCATTTTATTTTCTACCATCATGGCCCATGACACTACTTCTCAAGTATCCTTGTTTCATTTACTTCAACAACACCCATCATGTAGAGACACTCTTACAAAACTACTGAAACAAGTACAACTCCCGATAATACAACACCTTCCCAAGTGAATACAATTTTGGGTCATCTTTCAGATCCTCCTATTAGTAATGATGACACATTCCATAAGGCTATCTTAGACTCTATTCAATCTTTGCACCATTAATTTCAAGATAAAATTCAATCCATGAATGCTATAATCACATATCTCACAACTGAAATCCAACACCTCCAAGATACTTCCAATGCACATATAAGTTCTCTTTCTATGCCTCATGATGTTCCTAAGGCCACTAATATGCATATGATATAGGTGCAAAATGTGCTCACATTAGTAAGGATAAAGTCCTGTAACATAATACCCCTCTTTTGTTCAATGAACATGCTAAACAACATGATATCCTATTTGAGCTCCTCAATCATCGATTAATAATTTTTTGCCCAATCATTACTATCCACATTACCGGCTTACAAAATCCAAAGGCCAACTATTATGTAATTATCATGGAATTAATGGACATCGTGAAAATAATTCTATACTTTACAATGCAAAATCCAACAACTTGAGCATAAAGGATTTATTTCATTCTAAGCAACATTGTGTTAAAAATCCATCTCAAGCTTCCACATCTCAATGGGTTCCTAAATCTAATTCATCTACGACTCATGAACATAATTCCATAATGAAAGACTCATTACTTGCACCTGAATAATTTCTAGCAAAATTAGTTAAGCTACCACAAGCCCAATCTAAGGCCAACATGACAAAGGAATATACACATATCGCCACTCCTTCAAAGCATATTGAGATAGATTATGCAAACACAAGTATCAATGAATTACCGAATGATCTATGGATTTCCACCGGCATGTGCACATACAAGATAAATATTTAGTATAATTTTAAATAACCTTATAGGAACATGGATAACATGAATTCATCCTTACTACTCAAATCTGATGATAATGATGATTTCAATCTTACTTACTATTTTGATGACTATAAGCACCTCGATGAGAATTTTCCAAATATTTATCCTATTAATGAAGAAGATGACACTAATTCACTAGAAGCATTACAAATTTCTCACCACTTAGCTATAGAATATAAAGCAATACAAAAGGCCAAATATAGCATCCCAGTGCAATCCCATGTATCTTCTTTTAGCATCACTTCAGCCACTTGTGTGTAGTCTTCAACTTTTTCTCTAGATAAATCATTATGGCATTCACATTTGGGGGCATCTTAATTCCCCACACAATCGGATGACGCACTCTTGTTCTTGGTTCATACTTGAATGTTGAAAATTTCTTCGTATAAACCTCACTTTGCACACACCACATCGGGGGCATCCTTATTCCTCCCTCTTAGTTGGTTTTATTTCACGTATTTGTAATAAAAAATATAAACACATGAGCTTAGATCTCGATTGGATGCATTCTTCCTTATACTATGCAATGTCCCCTTTTTAGACAAGTTAGGAAATGAATAAATACTTGTCAAAATCAAGCAAAGAATGGATAAACCCTTTTACATCAACCTAAAATATCCCAATGTCAGCTAGTTCAAACCCAAATGGGCTTGGAACTAGCCAAGGTGGTGAGATAGATTGGAAGAAAACAATCGAAATTTAAACACATTCAAATCTGATTTTACAACAGCTAGAAAATAATTTGAATCTGAAACCCTAACTGCTGCAATGTTCAAAATAGCATAAATTTCTCTACACAACTCTGATCTAGGAAAATGACATATGTCCGAACTCGAAAAATACAAGGAACAAGATGATGTAAACCAATTTATAACAGCAACTACCAAACATGCAAATCTGGCCCTCCTACTATTTCGCCCCACACATTTAGGGCTGATTAGGGCATCCAAACTTGCCCAACAATGATGAAATTAATCCTCAAAGCTGCCACTAATTTATGAAGCCCAAATAACCTCATAAATTCTCCAAAAACCTTAGATCTGATTTTTATTCGAAAGGAAAACACAACAAAGCTTGAAAAGGGCATAACTTCCTCAAAACTTAGTATTTTCGCATGAAACAAAGACCAAAAGAATCCTTGAATTTTTATCTTTCCAACAAGCCCAAAATTGCCAAATTCCAAGGGTGGGAAGACCCCCAAAAATCTGTCACAAAACCCAGAACAGGTCGCTGCCCTAAAGTCAGTCAAAATTTGTAAATTCAATATCTCACAAAATACCCAACCAAATCACGCAAATGACATATCAAAATGTTCACAAAATTATGAGGAATCCAATGAGTATTTTTGCAGATTTTTTTGGGCACGAAATGTGGAAAAACAACCCCAAACCCTAGTCGCTAGGGTTAGAAAAAAAAAAGATTTGCACTAAAATATTCCACCAAGGAAATTCACCACACTTAGGGCATAAACAATAATGATAATCCACCACAATAATGCAAATATAAGTCTTCAATCAGATCTTCAATAGCTCCAACTTGATTGTCAAAGAGAGAGAGCAACAACTAGGGCATACATCCCATTTCTCCAAGCATGGAGAGACATAAATGATTTAATCCAACATACCCAAAAGATGGCCATGCAACCTCCTTTTATAAGATAAGGGGTGCAACATTCAAATGGTGACCTTTTCCCTTTTGGAGGGAAAAATAATAAAAATTAATTAAAGTATTAAAAGACTAACTTTATGTGCACTTTATTATTTTCTAATTAAATAATAAAAAGTAACTAACATATGTGCACATTTTAAAACTAACTAGAGACTCCCCCTTGTAGCGCAAGGCATGCCAAGGGGCTACAATGCAGACAACAGACACCTCAGAACAATCCCCAAGCTTTATCCTTGAACCCATGGGGAGAGAAAATGGGTTGAGGGTCTTCAGTTCTTCATTTTCAAAATGTCTAGAAAAGGGGACATTACATACTACTATATGTTACACATTTGCTTCTCATGTTATTGTGATTCATAGTATGCTTTATCAATTTTCATACATACACACGTGATCACATGTTATCTTGAGGTGAATGCAAGTCACTTACAGGTTGTTACACGATGTATGATGCTTGGCCTTGTCCATTACTAGTCCAACCGAGGCTCTGTGGAAATCTACCTTTCCTCACTTGCTATCAGGTTCTATCATTGTTATATTTCACATTTTCATTCTTATATTACATTGTCACATACTATTTATCTTCCCTAACATGCTTCATGTGTAGCATTTGCCATGCAGACTCCTTCCAATCATGGTTATCTGATTTGCTTGTATCTTGTTTACTATTATTTGTGGGTTATGCCCTATGTTTTCTTGTTTCCTTATTTGCACAAGCCTTGACGGCTCCGATTGTCTTGTGACATCCTAAGTGGTGTCCCATGTATGCAACTAGCTACTCACTGAGTCCTTGTTTTCTATTTTCCTATATGCCTTTACTAGTTGTTATTTTAGTGTGTATTGCTTGTTTATCACTAACACTTGTATGCTAACATTTTTCCATTGTTTTGCTTGTGCCATGGTAAATACCATGCATAATCCCTTAACCCATGCATGATTCCTATATCAGATGTGCACATCAGTTTCAACCTTCCTCATTTGGGCTCCGTTCACATTTTTTCATCTCATGCACCCCAAATGAGTGGGGGCAAACATTGGGTGAACCTTTTCACCCTCCTAGCAGTCACAAAACATAGTTACAAAAACACAATCACTGGATCATAACTGAAAGTAGTTATAGAACAGGGAAAAAAATAGACTTGGCCACAAAACTCAACATGGACAGAAGTGCCTAGAACAGACAAGAATGCCTAGGTGCTAGTGTCCCACATAGGCGCTCCTATCCAAGGGGAAAATTTATTACAAAATAATTGCAGCAGTTGAACAATTACACTTTACACCAATTTCAATGGTTACACAACCAATTTCAGATTTCATTTAGTTACTAACAGAACTAAATAAGGGAATGAAACCTAGGGCATATGCAAGACAACGATATGCCTAGAGCCTTTGTGTCACTTGAGGCAAGTTACAAATCAGGTTTGTGATCATCTACAGTGGCACTTATCCATAGGGAAGTGTTAATGATTAGAGGAAAAAACAGAATGTTCTCCTAATACACTTTCCCTTCGTGGAAACAAGATGCTTAAATCACTAATTTGGTGACAGACACCCAAATCCTTCATGTTATTCCAACTAGCTCCTAAGCATCAGGTCTACAAGTAGGAACAAATTTCTATCCCTTTCTCTTTCAACACTCTAGGTGTACTCTAACCCCTTGGTTTAGCTTTTCTAATACACATTTCCATTTTTACATATTTTCCAAGTTAAAGTTCAATTGCATTTACCTAGAGCATTGACTACACTTGTTTTATTTTGCAAGTCCTATCATATCCTAATGAAGGCAAAGCACACAAGCAACCATGAAGCAAATCTCAAGCACACTCTGAAAAAGATGACATTCCAAGGAACTACACACACACACATCATTATCACTCCACACATGCAAAGGTCACCCCTAGGATCCTTATCCTTCCCTCTCCTTATAATTTCATGGTACACATCTTGCACTATTCCATTTGGCACACTAAAACACTCATTTGGCACACTATTGGGCACAATATTCATTTGAATCTCTAAGGTATGATTTTCTATTCTACTTTATGCTACCAAATCCTTATTCACCAACATAAAGTGGGGGAAAATGTAGTCACTAAATCACACACTTACTATGTACATCTAGCCTCTAAATACTTCATTTATATGCATGATTCCTAAGTAAGAGAGCTACTTATTAACACTTCTCTACTTTGCATTGAAATTGTTTTTCATCTTTATTACTTAGTGTTTTTGATTGAAAAATTATAGTTTTGCATACTAGTTGACATCCTACTTAGCTATGATTTCACTATTTGACCTTTTGAACACCCTGTATAGGACCTCCCATTTGGGATAGGAGCGCCTGAGTGGTACTTGTCCCCTCTGGGTGCCTCTTTCCTCTTTATATATTTTTTCGATATTTCGAATGTTACTTCTTTCTTGTCTTCTTTTATAACTCTTGGTCAGCCTTTCACTTGTTAATGAAGAAACTTAAGTAAGGGAATCATATATACACATGTCTTATTTAACCTCATTAGGGGGAAAATTTCAAGAGGCACATACTACTACAAAGAGCTAATATTTTCTATCTACTACACCAAGGACTGCATTTTGGCACTTTGCATACTTCACTACATAGGAGGGTTTATTTTGAATTCCATACCACACATTTACATTTGGGAAAAAGTAGTTGTATCCCACTATCTCTTTGTACATATGGAAGGAGGATCCTAGCTCAAGGGACACTATTTCAATCACACACAAATACACGAACTACACAGTTGAAATGTATTGCATCACTCGGTGAAAATCACATTGGGGTGACCGCCGAGGTTAGTCCGACTCAAGCATATGCATATTTTTATTCATCTAATGTGTGCTTGAGTACTATGCAAGTATATAGGGTTTATTTTTCAAGTATAAGTGTGACACAACAAATCCATTGTGACCTCAATAAACAAGTAGTGACATTGAGTGACACAAAAGGAACCGGACCCTAAGTGTTTTTGCAAACATCAACATCTAGATCAGACGCTACCACCCAAGTGACCATGTCCCGGTCTAGGTGATCCTTTCCCTAAGATTTTTGCAACCCAAATTATGAATCGAGCTTATACAGTCTAGAGGTAGCTATTCTAGACCACCCATCATCCCAAAATCATTCTAGATATTCAAGTACAAGCATAGTCATTATACAAACCCTATATATCAATCTTTATTGTACTTCCTTTGCATGATCTTTCTTATTTACTATTTTATCTATCTGATCAACAATGTCTTTATTTAAGATTTAATTTTATTAAATCAAAATGTAGAAGTAGATCGAGAGAGCAACTCTTGATAACAAATCTTTCCATACGAGGACCTTATCCAAGGAAATGAGCAACATGTAAAGATGATAGTAAGAACATTAGTTCCAAATAATGAAGTCAACTAGAAGATTTTTTACAGTAATGAGAAAATTGTCCAATTGATCCAGAATGAGACAAAGTTTTCATTAGACTTGCAATGTCTTTGGTGAGCAGATCATCCAACTGAGGACAAATAAATTACCTAAAAGACTGATTACACTTGAGGATATTTTCATCCCTGATGATGAATTCAAAGGGGAAAGGAAGAATATAACAACAAAGAAGGAAGACTACCAACTAGTCACCATCTCACAAGACAAAGAGTTATTGCTTGGAAAGGTATGTGATGAAACTAAAAGAAAGGATTTTATTTCCTTGTGTCAAAAATTTAATGATGTATTCTCTTAGAGTTATGAATATATCAAAGGATTTGATCCAAATATTTATCAACATGCTATAGATCTAGATCTCAATGTCAAGTCAATTAGACAAAAGCAGCGAAGCCTACTAATCCCAAAATAGAGCCCCTTATGAGAAAATAATTGTCCAAACTCATAGAAGCTAAAATCATATTCCCCATCAAGTATTCCTCTTTGGGTTGCTAATTTAGTTCCTGTTAGGAATAAGAATGGAGAAATTAGGCTATGTGTGGATTTTATATATATTTGTTTACTTGAAACGTAGACACAACTACAAATTATAGTTTTGATGCACCATGCATGATCATACTTTGCAGATTTATACACAATAAGACCTTCAAAAGATGACATGTAACTAAAATAAAACTCATGATTTCAATATGATAATATTACAAGATTCTTGCAACAATAAGGTAAAAACTTTCTTAGTAATGACTAAAGTTTACAAGAAGCAATAAGTACAATAATGGGTATTTACAAGAGTGTAAAAACTTCACAAGCCACATTTATTTACAAAATGAAGGTAATGCCCTCAAAGGATGAGGATGACCAAGAGGACCAAGATGGAAAGAGGCTCCAACTATCTCCAACTTGAGTGTTCTTCCAAGGATGCTGAAATAAGAGACAAGGCTTGTTTACCACCCAACCAATAGACATCATCACATGCCTTTCCATGGTTGGAAGCCATGCTAGCCTCCCCCAAGCCCATGGGAGAGAGGAACAAACTTCCACAATGTGCACAAGTATGAAGGGGATAAAACACACAAGAAATACATAAGACCATTTAACACTTAGACATACTACACATGATAAAACAACAACATGAGGATAACAATGTCAACCTCACAAGGGGGAAGAGAAGAAATAGGATGCCCAAATCAAAGGTGTCCAACCATAGGAGCACCAACAAAACATGTTTACAAACTTTCTTATTCCTCCTAATCATTCATCCTCCTTATTCCTCCTTTATGTCATCGTAATCCTTATTGGGAGGGTTTTCAAACCCAAAAGGGTTTCCTCACCAAGAATGGGGAAAGGTTCAAGCCATATGAACCTTTCTCCCACCTCAAACCATATGACGGGATGAGAAGGGACCTTCATGGCTTGACCAACAACCATGAGGTTTGAGAGGGAAATCCCTCTCTCTTCCCCTACATTATCCAAAATCATCAATCCAAATGATGGTGGAGAGAAAACAAAAGAAACAACAAAGAACAAATAAACAAACTACATTCACCATACAACTTCACAACACATAATTTTATTGATCAAAGCATAGTTAACAAGATAAGAAAAACTAAGAAAAAAAAAAGGTTAAGAATCCTACCTCTACAATGCTTTCCAATACTCTAAGCTTTTCCCTTTGTCCAAACAAACCTCCAAGCTTCCAAAATTCTCCCAGTTCTACCAAAAAAAATGAGCCAAGAAGACCCCTTCCTTCCACATGAGGAAGAATAAAAGGGGAAACCCAATATTTTCCTCACTAATGGGAAGGTGACAAGTGTCACCCCTCTCCTCTCAAGAGTCAAAGATTCCAAAACCAAATAAGTAAAAGTAAACTCACCTTTTAGCCCTTATTACCCAAAATACTAAAAATAAAATAAAACAAAGTGGAGCAACTTTTAACAAATACACACAAACCAACCATCTTACATGGATGGTGAATAAGGATGGAAAAATGGGAGGAAATTCCTCCAAGCCTTGAAAATAATCCCCCTACCTATTAGGTAGGGTCCAAGGGCCCATTTTCATGCTAAGGGAACTCCCAAACTCAAAAGGGGTCCCTAAAAATGCCCAAAATAACCCAATTTCGGGTTTGGCATGCTTGGGCACAAGGGTAGAGGGTGAGGGGTCCACCCAAGGTTCACATGTGGTCCCCAATCTCTTCTACCAACACACACACACACTTACCCAAAACCATCACTTAAATTAAGATGAGATCATTAAACCCCTAAACTAGTTTATTTAATAAAACATACCCTAAACATAATTAATTTTACAAGACATAAATACATTACAATTGAGGGTTCACCCATGGTGTCCAATTAAATACATCTATTCTAAGGCCTCAAACATTTAGCATGGTTAGGACTCAGCCCTTGGGCTGCTCGTGAACAATTGTGTAGCTGTTCTGAAACCCATGCTCTCCTATACCTGTCACCTGCACACTCATTGCACACATTAACCGCATCTAGTCCAATATAATAAACATCATCTACACATCACAAATTCAATCAAACTTATAATGTCCTAACATAATTTTACAATTGATAGTGCAATGCATACAATTATTCACATAGTTTGCCATGAATCACCCACAAATAAAATTGCAATGACATACACTTAGGCTAGCATGAAAATTACCATTATTAAATCTAGAAAACTATATCATTAATCAAATCGACCACAAGAACCAACATCTAACCAATAAATCTATCATATAACCCTGTTAGTGTCATCAACATCATAAGGAATATATCAATATATGAATCTAGTCCAATTGGCACTACATGCCCAAAATACTATAGTGTCCATGGGATAAATAACATAGAAAAATGTCAAAAATCTAACAGAGTCTCAATAAAAACATGTCTATGCATAAAGGAACCAACAGATAACCTGGAGCTATAAAAACATGGGCACTACATCCCCTCTCCTAGAATTAGACTTCCTCATGGAAGTCATTGGAAGAGATAGGGATATCTAGCCCTCGGTGGTGTAGAACCTCCTGGTGGTCGATGACTCGTCATATCGGTCCCACCGCATTCTAACTGGTCTAAATCTCGACCTCGAAGGGCCAACCTCGGTGCTCCAAGTATGTGTACGGGCTCCAATCTCCACTGCCCTTCATCCTCTACCTGTAATGCTGATCAATCCAAAACATGAGAAACATCTGGTACATATCTACGAAGTACAGAAACATGAAAAACATCGTGGGCCTGTGCAAGGCATGGTGGCAAAGCTAGACGATAGGCAATCGGACCGATGACCTCAAGAATATCAAAAGGCCCCAAAACGCGGCGATAGCTTAGAACCATTTCCATAACGGATCGGACTCTTATGAGGATGAACCCTTAAGAAGACTTTATCGCCCACCGAGAAGTGACGGTCAATCCTCTTGGTGTCTGCGTGATACGCCTTCTAGCATGCTCTAGCCTGCTCAATACGCTGTCTAATCAGAACAACCTGCTGCTCTAAATCCTGAAGATAAGCTAGTCCCAAAATAATCCTATCATCTAATCTGTCCCACCAAAGGTGTCCCGCAAGGTCATCCATACAAAGCCTCGATAAGGAGCCATGCCAATGGAGCTATGATAACTGTTGTTGTAGGAAAATTCAACTAAATGCAAATAATCTTCCCACTTCTTCTCGCTAGTCTGTCACATACATCCTCAACATGTTCTCAAGAACCTGATTAACCCTCTTTGTCTACCCATCTGTCTTTGGATGATATGTCGAACTGAAATTAATCTGTGTACCCAAAGCATCCTGAAAAGAAGTCCAGAAAACTGATGTGTAGATGGTGTCTCTGTCATTAATGATCATCTTCGGGATCCCATGCAATGTAACAATGTCCTACATAAACACTTTGGCGATGGCCTATGCATTATAGGTAACCTTGGTTGGCGAGAAATGCGTAACCTTGGTCAACTTATCCACAGTGACCATAATGGCATCATGACGATAAGAGGACATAGGAAGTCCTACTATGAAATCCATGGAGATCACATCCCATTTCCACTCGGGAATGTCATGAGGGTATAAGAGTCCTGTGGGGTGAGAATGCTCTGCCTTGACTCTCTGACACTCAAAACAACGTGCTACAAAATCTGCTATGTCCCGATAAAGACCCGACCAATAATATAACTCTCTCAAATCGGCATGCATCTTCTTCACTCCTGGATGTGCTGCATATGGGGCTCGATGAGCCTCAGTAAGGATGAAACTACGTAGATCGCTTGCCTTAGGCACATAAATGCGCTGATGGAACCAAGCAAACCATCGACTCTAACAAGAATCCCGAATATCTGCCTCAAAAGAACCCCGAGAATCAAACATCTGCCTTGCACCCTCATAAAACCTTTCCTCCGGAAGATGCTCAAGTATCTCGCCTCTCAAATCTGATCAAGTCAATGAAGCAAGTACATGCCATCGTCTACTAAGTGCATCTACAACAAAATTTTCCTTTCGTTTGATATACTAGACCTCCATGTCATAGTCACATAGGAACTCCATCCAACGCTGTTGACGAGCGTTGAGGTTCAGCTGAGAGAAGATATGCTGTAAGCTACAATGATCTGTCCTCAAGATGAAAGGTCTACCCAAAAGGAAATGTCTCCAACGCACAAGTGCATGAACAACTGCTGCAAGCTCTAAGTCGTGAGTAGGATAGTTAAGCTCGTAGTCCTTGAGCTTACGTGACTCAAAGGAAATCACCTGATGTTCCTGCATAAGAACTACTCCCAAACCCTCTAGTGATGCATCGGTGCAAACAACAAAATCCTCTGTCGGGTTTGGAACTACTAAGATAGGTGCCATGGTTAACCTTTCCTTAAGTAATTGGAAGGCCTGCTCACACTTCTCTGACCAGTCAAACTTCTTCTCTTTCCTCTGAAGGGAGGTAATAGGGTGAGCAATCCTAGAAAAGTCTTGCACAAATATGTGGTAATACCCTGCTAAACCCATGAAGCTCCTCACCTCAGTGATTGATGTGGGTGTTGGCCAATCCATGATAGCCTGAATCTTAGAGGGATCTACTGAGATACCCTTTCCTAAAATAATGTCCCCAAGTACTGAATCTCTGTCTAAAAGAAGCTACATTTTTCCAAGTTCCCAAACAACTTCTGCTCTCTCAAAATTTGAAGCACCTATCTCAAATGTTCCTCGTGTTCCTCCTCGGAATGAGAATATATCAAAATATCATTGAGGAACACTATGAAAAAGTGATCTAGGAAGGTCATGAACACTCCATTCATGAGGCTCATGAAGATAGCTGGGGCAGTGGTCAAACCAAAGGGGACAATAGTGAACTCATAATGCCCATAACGTGTTCGAAAAGATGTCTTATGAATATTTGCATCTGATATGTGCAACTGATGATACCCTAACTTGAGATTGATTTTGAGAACACTCTAGCTCCCCGCATCTGATCAAACAAGTCATAAATCCTAGGGAGTGGGTAATGGTTCTTTATTGTGACTTTGTTGAGCTATCTGAAATCTACACAAAGCTTGAGAGAACCATCCTTCTTCTTCACAAATATGACTGGCACTCCCCAAGGAGATACACTAGGCGAATGAGACCCTTCTCTAACAACTCCTCTAACTGAATCTTGAGCTCATGAAGCTTTGAAGTCATCATCTGATAGGGTGCCCTAGAAATTGGTGCGGAGCTAGGCACTAAGTCAATGGTGAAGTCCACCTCCCTACTAGGGGGTAAACCTGGAAGCTCTCCTGGAAACACATCTGCATACTCCCTCAAAACTGCGTGATCATCAAGAGGTGAATGCTCTGGAGTACTATCCAAATGATCACTAATAGTGATAGCAAAAACTAGCAACCCTTATGCATGCCCCGCTTGAGTTGCTTAGCCAAAATAATACGCAAGGAAATAGGTCTCTACATCCACGAAATCACAACTGCACTACCAAGATCATCCTGACACTCAATGACCTTCTTTTTGCAATCCATCTTGGCTTGATGAGCCTCGATCCAATCCATACGCAACACTACCTAATAGGTTCCTAAAGGAATAACTTAGAGGTCAAGTGTAGTGGAGAAGACTCCTAAATCAAGTACATAACTCTCCACATATGAGTCCACGGTGAGTTTAGCCCCAGAGGCTAACTTAACCTGCCAACTATCTGGCTGCCTAGCCACCACTAACCCACATTGGTCTACTACAGAAGGAGATATAAAAGAATCATAAGTACTTGAATAAAAAAGTATTGAGATAGAAATACCCTTGATAGTACATGTCATCTCAATGACTATGGCCTGATGCTCAGCCTGGCGGTTGTCGACCGTTGCATACACATGATGGGCGCGGCCCACGTCACCCATCGTCTGCTCGGATCTAGGAGCTCTCTACATATCCGTAGTAGTGGGCTTATGTGGACACATACGCACATAATGGTCTAGAGCCCCACAAATAAAACATCCTCCTGTACCCCTCTGAGATGGGGTCCCTCCTGTACTCTGGTGAACTGAACCTGCCGGTCCAACCCTAGCAGACTGCTGTGAACAGGCTGGCTGTGAGTGATGAGTACTGGCCTCCTGTCCCTAGATCCACCAAAACCACCTCTAGATTCACCTTGCTGAAAAATCTGAGTCCATCTACCCTCTCGATCTTTGGTGTCCCCGATGATGTGTCTCGCTTTGATGGGTGCGGTGGAGCTTTCAATACTACTCTCGAGAAGACCATAATCCTCCTCTAGGGTGTGATGCTACACCCTGTGCCCTCCGATTATGAAATTCTTGTATCCTATCCTGGAACTTGCTCTTGTTTCTATCTTGGTGTTCCTGTGCCTTGGTCCTATTCTCCTCAGCTAAGTAGGCCTTCTCAACGGCCTTCTCAAGCTTGGGGGAGATAACATCTTAACAACTCCTACTATATTTGCATTCAAGCCCCGAATGAACTCATTTACTGTAATTTCTCACCTTGTAGGTAGTCTACATACCGTAAGAGATCTAAGAACCTACTCTCATACTCTTGTACCACCGTGTGTCGGAACCTTGTCGTAAGTCATGAAACTCATCGATCCTCTTCTGCACAAAATGCTCTGACATATACCGGGCCCTGAACCGCTCCTCGAACAACTCCTAGGTCACTGTATCTCGAGTCAAATGGAGCTTCTGCTCCTCATTCCTCCACTAACTACTGCCGTGTGTCTCGGAGGTGTATGGTGAACCTGGATTTGACATTGCTTTCATGAGAGTGCAAGCCAAAGCAGCTATCCAAGCTAAGGATCCAGGACTCTGCCCCAAAGCCATCTGTCGAACCAGTGAAAGTAGGTGGCTGTAGGTGAAGAAGGTCTCGAATCACACTGCATGTGTCTCGATCCTGACGATGTGGTCTAAAAAGTGAAAGGGGTCACCTATCTCTAAAAGGTCCCTCGAAGCTGTGTGAACGGCTGTGATGAAATGAGGCCACCCTCTTGCCAAGGATGGAAGGGTTGTGTGACCTCTCTTGTCTCGGGATATCATGCTCAGTGTGTCTCGAATGTGCATCCTCGCCAATCAACTCCTCATCTCCCAACTGAATGCCCTCCTCTCTTGGCTCTTGTGGTGGTGGAAGGCACTCCTGTACGACACCTATCGCCTACCGTAGGGTCTCTAATATCTGAGGCCCAAAATCGGGCCGGTGGCTCCCGTGTAGGTGCATTACGTCCCGAACCTCAAGCCGATCGTCCCCTCTTGGGTGCCATCCTGAACCCTAAAAAAATGTTTTATAAACTTTCTAAACGTTGTTGGAAGCATTATATTATTATTATTATTTTTAATTAATTAATTATTATTATTATTATTATCATTATAACACCAGATGCAATGCCCCTTTCCGTTAATAATTAATTTATAATAATAATTAATTTTCCCGAAATAAATTAACACTATCCTCACAATAATTTAATTATTTTACTCTATTAAGCTCCCTAGGGTCATGATTAAATATCTACACCCCTAGCAAGTAAATAGTCTTCCTCCCTTTTTAAATTTTTCCCTACACACTCTTTAAATTTAATTTTGTTTTCCCCCTTTTTAACTTAGTTTATCCACACACACTCCCCCTTTTATTTATTCATTTATTTTTATTCTCAACAAAATTCCCATGACTTAAGAGGGTTAAGATTAAATAGGAACCCTAGGATCAAACCCATGTGAGCCTTAGATTTCTACATTTTCCCTAAATATGACCTAATCATCCTTATGTTTTCCTTTCCTTGCTTTCTCGTCTTCTCATTCATTTTGTTTCTTCCTCCTTTCTACATCTCTTATTTTGTTTTCTTTGTTTCCTCTTGTGCAGGTGGAGGAGCTATGGAAGGTTAGCTTCATGGAGTTTTGGTTTCAAACATAAACAAATACATTTATTTTATTTTATTTTTGTTCTTTGCGGCTTGGGAGAGAGAGAAGCGGCGTTTTGTTTTGTTTTGTTTTGTTTTGGGGGGGTCTGTGTGGTGTTTGGAGGTGGCGGCCGAGCAGGTAATGGCCGCGGGGGAGTGTGAGGGGACATGTGGGAACGTGAGGCGGGGGAGTGCGGGGGCGGGGTGCGCGGGGGAAATAGGGGTCCGTGGGTAGCGGGGGTTCGACTAGTGCGCGGGGGTGTCGTGGGTATGGGGGTTGCGGGGGGTTTGCCCCACCCCCAAAAAAACTAGGTTTGTTTAATTTTTTTTTGTTTTATTATATTATATTATATTTTATTTACTTTTAAATAAAAAAGAAAAAAACAACCATATATATATGTTTTTTTTTATCAAATCCATATATATTATTTGATATATATATATATATATATATATATATATATATAAATAATATTATATAATATATAATATATACTACATAGTATATAATATACATATTACATAATATATAATAAATATATATTATATAATAAGTATAATATATGTTTAACAAAAATAGTATATATATATATATATTTATCGATTTCTCCATTTTTATTTATTCATTCATTTATTTATTTAAGTGATAAAATAAGAATATAGTAGAATAGTTCCAAGTAGGATGGAGATTTAAGTTGGTTACAATATGGAAAAGTAGCTCACATTTGTTTTACTATTAAGGCAAATTATTGGGTTTTTTCAAGGAAATTAGTAAGAGGACTAATTTCTTTTCATTATAGAAAGCTACCAAAATTGTATGAAGGAACTAAAAAAAAGTGAATTATATTGGTGTAAAATGAATCCCCCAACTTCATGTACACTAAGTTTCTTTCAACGTAATGACTAAATCATTAACACAGATTTCTACAAGAGGGAGATCCAACAACAACAA
The DNA here is from genome assembly GCA_018340775.1 of Taxus wallichiana var. yunnanensis. Lineage (NCBI taxonomy): Eukaryota > Viridiplantae > Streptophyta > Pinopsida > Cupressales > Taxaceae > Taxus > Taxus wallichiana. Next base: position 713,630,075 of record CM031235.1, on the reverse strand, counting down.
GAAAAAACAGATTTTTTTTTACAAAGCAATGAGATAACTAAAACAGTTTTTACCCAAAGAGTCTGTGTGTTTGAACCTTGCTCTGATACCAAAATGTAATGCCATAAAATTTTACAGATTTAAAAGAATGTTTAGCTTGTAAATTTCAGTTCTACATACATAGGATACACATGTACATAAGCCATTTCATATATATATATATATATATATATATATATATATATATATATTTTGTTTGTTTGTTTACTTGAAAAGTAGACACAACTAAAAATTACAGTTTTGATGCACCATGCATGATCATACTTTGCAGATTTATACACAACAAGACCTTCAAAAGATGACATGTAACTAAAAGAAAACTCATGATTTCAATATGATAATATTACAAGATTCTTGCAACAATAAAGTAAAAATTTCTTAGTAATGACTAATGTTTACAAGAAGCAATAAGTACAATAATGGGTATTTACAAGAGTGTAAAACTTCACAAAGCCACATTTATTTACAAAATGAAGGTAATGCCCTCAAAAGATGAGGATGACCAAGAGGACCAAGATGGCAAGAGGCTCCAACTATCTCCAACTTGAGTGTTCTTCCAAGGATGCTAAAATAAGAGACAAGGCTTGTTTACCACCCAACCAATATGCATCATCACATGCCTTTCCATGGTTGGAAGCCATGCTAGCCTCCCCCAAGCCCATGGGAGAGAGGAAAAAACTTCCACAATGTGTACAAGTATGAAGGGGATAAAACACACAAGAAATACATAAGGCCATTTAACACTTAGACATACTACACATGATAAAACAACAACATGAGGATAACAAGGTCAACCTCACAAGGGGGAAGAGAAGAAATATGATGCCCAAATCAAAGGTGTCCAACCATAGGAGAACCAAAAAACATGTTTACAAACTTTCTTATTCCTCCTAATCATTCATCCTCCTTATTCCTCCTTTATGTCATAAGTAATCCTTCTTGGGAGGGTTTTCAAACCCAAAAGGGTTTCCTCACCAAGAATGGGGAAAGGTTCAAGCCATATGAACATTTCTCCCACCTCAAACCATATGAGGGGATGAGAAAGGACCTTCATGGCTTGACCAACAACCATGAGGTTTGAGAGGGAAATCCCTCTCTCTTCCCCTACATTATCCAAAACCATCAATCCAAATGATGGTGGAGAGAAAACAAAAGAAACAACAAAGAACAAACAACAAACTACATTCACCATACAACATCACAACACATCATTTCACACACATCATTTTATTGATCAAAGCATAGTTAACAAGATCAACACAACTAAGAAAGAAAAAGGTTAAGAATCCTACCTCTACAATGCTTTCCAATACTCTAAGCTTTTCCCTTTGTCCAAGCAAACCTCAAAGCTTCCAAAATTCTCCCGCCTCCCAAAAAAAGATGAGCCAAGAAGACCCCTTCCTTCCACATGAGGAAGAATAAGAGGGGAAACCCAAAAGTTTCCTCACCAATGGGAAGGTGACAAGTGTCACCCCTCTCCTCTCAAGAGTCAAAGATTCCAAAAACCAAATAAGTAAAAGTAAACTCACCTTTAAGCCCTTATCACCCAAAATACTAAAAATAAAATAAAACAAAGTGGAGCAACTTTTAACAAATACACACAAACCAACCATCTTACATGGATGGTGACTAAGGACGGCAAAATGGGAGGGAAATTCCTCAAAGCCTTGAAATAAGCCCCTACCTATTAGGTAGGGTCCAAGGGCCCATTTTCATGCTAAGGGAACTCCCAAACTCAAAAGAGGTCCCTAAAAATGCCCAAAATAACCAAATTTCGGGTTTGGCATGCTTGGGCACAAGGGTAGAGGTGAGGGGTCCACCCAAGGTTCACATGTGGTCCCCAATCTCTTCTCGCCACACACACACACACTTACCCAAAACCATCACTTAAATTAAGATGAGATCATTAATCCCCTAAACTAGTTTACTTAATAAAACACACCCTAAACATAATTAATTTTACAAGACATAAATACATTACAATTGAGGGTTCACCCCTGGTGTCAAATTATATACATCTATTCTAAGGCCTCAAACATTTAGCATGGTTAGGACTCAACCCGTGGGCCGCTCGTGCACAATTTCGTAGCTGCCCCAAACCCATGCTCTCCTATACTTGTCACCCATGCTCTCAAAGGAAGTAGTATTTCTATCAACTCGTAAAGGATATCAACCATTATATCGCTCTCATTTTCAGCTCACAAGAAATCACTACAATATTTCCTTGGCAAGATTGACTTTGTTAGAAAATTCATTCCTAACTTTGCAGAACTTGTCATTCCCATCACCTTAATGCTAAGGAAGGATGCTAATTTTAAATGGAACAATGAAGGAAAGGAAAGATTTGCCAACATCAAGCAGGCAATTTCTCAAGCACCCACTCTCATCAACCCAAATTATTTGAAAGATTTTATTCTCTACGCCTATGGAGCTGAAACTAGTATTGTCACGCAGTGTTGACACAACATAGTGATAAAGGTTCATAATAACCAGATTGCATTCTTTATTCAAACACTCAAGAATTATGAGTTGAAATAAAATCATGCATAGAAACAAGTTTTTTCCATCATGAGAGATCTTAAGAAATTCAAAATTATTTTTGTATCTAACCGCATCAAGGTATTAGTCTCCTATACCAATGTGAGAGACTTTATTATGGGAGCTGAGATTAGTGAAAAGAGAGTTGGATGGGTGACAAAAATCATGGAATATGATGTGACTATCAATGCCACCAAGATGGTTAGAGGAATAGCATTGTGTGAGCAATGGGCTATTAATGCTGAAGATAATCAAGAAACCTCCTATCTCTTGGAGGAAGAGCAAGAATAATCCATTGTGGATCCGCCTAGTGATAACAACTAGATAAATAGTATGGCCAAATTATTATCTACCGACCAGTACCCTTATGGTTTGAGTAAGGCTAAGAGGTGTAAATGTGGTTATAATCTATTTATTATGCATTAATAGGTTGGGTTCTTTTTAGAAAGAACTTGGATGGAGTGTTACTAAGATGCATTGAAGGAGAGCAAGTGAATGAGACCTTGGTGGATTTCCATAATGGATTCTCTAGTGGACATTTCTCGTCAAAAAGGCCATAATAATGAAAATATTAAAAGCAAGATACTCTTGGCCCACATTATTCATGGATGCTCATAAATGGGTTAGAAAATGTGTGTGTGATATTTTTAGTGGTAAAAAGAAGATGGTGGCCCTCCCACTTCATCCAATTTAGGAAGATGAACCCTTCTCTCAATGGGGACTTGACTTTATTGGCATGATCAATCCAGTGTCAAGTGCGGGTCATAAATGGGTCCTAACAATAACTGATTACTTCACTAGGTGGACTGAGGCTGTGACACTCAAGGAAGCAACTGAATCAACTATCCTTGATTTCTTGGAAGATATTGTAATAAGGTTTGGGGTTCCCAAATTTTCATTTCTGACAATGCTAAAGTATTTTTAGGTTATAAAATTTTTGACTGGGATCTCAAGCACAACATCTACCTAAATACTTCTAATTATTACCCTCAAGGTAATGGCTTAGTTGAGTCTACCAACAAAACCTAATCAGAATAATGAAAAGGAAAATGGAGATGAATCAAAGATAGTGACATAAAAAGATAAAAATACTCTTTGTGCTAACAAGATCACACCAAAAAGAGTAATTAGAAAATCTCCTTTCATACTTGTATATGGTAAAGAGGCCATGTTTCCATTATTTCTTGAGTTGCCTTCATTAGAGTGGGAGCGATAGGTTGGAATTGGAGGGCGAAGATGAAAGAACAATAAAAATGGTGGAATTGGTTGAACTTGAAGAATTGAGGCAATCTGCCATGATCAAATTAGAAGAACATTAGAGGTCAACCAAATAGTGGTTTGACAAGAAAGCTAAAGCACAAGATTTCGTAACAACAGATTTGGTTTTGAAATGGGACATGGACATAGGAAAACCAAGGCGACACTCTAAGTTTGATGTACTTTGGAGTGGGTCATATATCATTACTATATTTAAGTTGACTAAATATTTTGAGTTATCTAAGTTTGATGGGGAGGCACTTCAAATCCCAATCAATGGGATCTATCTTAAACCTTCCCATTAGGTTTGTTTCATTGCATCATGTACATAATTATTTTGTTTTCATTTTCCTTGTTATTGGAGGGTCCCTCCTGTTGTGTGTTACAATCACTGATTGAGTGCCTTTTCCCTCTAACCTTGTGGTGATCTCTTTAATAAGTGCTTTGTTGCACAAGTTTTAGTTCCATTTTCATTCTTCAAGTTAGAGGTCATGTGAAAAAAGAAAATTTGAAAAGTTGTGCCAAAAGTATACGCCACGAGAATAAAGGAGCAATTTATTTTAGAGGTTCATGGATGGTGAAAAGAATAATTTGGTTTAAGAGTCAAATCTCAAGAAGTATGCTAACTCCATCCCCAATGACTATGTCAGGCTACTGATCAACTCATATAGAAGGTAGATATCCCCTAAAAGTTGTCAAGTTGTTGTCCAAAATAAAACCCATGCTATTTGGACAACTTCATTTAAGTTAAGGACTTAAACGGATCTTGTTTGAAAAGATGCGGAAATGAGGAACTTAGTGTTCCACATAAATCATGAACTTAGTATTATGTGGGTTCACCTATTCCCCAAAACAAAGGCTAAGTACTACGTGAAATTACAGGGATACATTAGTGTTTTGTGGAGTTAAAACAGAGTCGTGGTGAAATAGGCTTTGGGATAAAGGGGAAAGGCTATACAAATTTATGAAGATTTAGTAGAGCGTAGAGGTGATAAAAGTTAAAGTATAGTGTACAATCCATGTAGGGTTTAAAATCCGCACAAACAAAAAATTGTATAATGAAGGAGTAGTTATCCATGGAACAAGTAAATTCAAAATCCTACAAGATCAAGGAAATACAAAGTCGAGAAAAAGAGTTTGCAATATGAGGAAATATCAGGCTATAAATGGTAAGAGTAATTGTGGAATTAGAATGTTGTTTATGGATCAAGGTGGATGTCAAAAATGAAACCGTAGGTCATCAAAAGTCTTCCAAACAAGATAGAAAGTTGCAGAAGATAGGATCAAGGTGGTGGAATATTAGAAGTTTTGAAGCACAACAAAGCCGCACCTAGTTCAAACTAGGTGCTCAACGACTCTAACAACTAGAATTTAATTTTGAATGATGTCATCCTCCCGCACTAGTGATCTAATGGTGGGTAATTGAGACAAAATGAGGCACCCATACCTGTATGTAAAATCAACAAAGAATGGTCCTTGGTACATGAAAAGTGGTTGAATTCATTGATCGGTGGATGTGATCGTTTCCCTCTTCTTTCTCTAAATTTTTCTATATATGTAAGTATGAAATCAGATGCTAAGGGTTTGCATTTCTAGTAAGTTTGAGAGCTCTACATTTTTAAGCTCGAAGATTTTTCTCACATACCTCTGTGATGTTCTTGTGAAGAATTCATACATCTTGACTCGCTTTAGAATGTAAATGGATAAGTTCTTGATATTGAATGCAAGTGTGATTTCTTTCCTTTGAATGCTTTGGTGTTTAATGTGAATATTTCTATCCTCTTGCTGGTCTTCAATCTTATTTTATTTATTTCTACCAAATTTTTGTGCACATTGTCTTTGTTTTTTGCATATTTTTTCAAATATGTGTCTTTGGAGCTAGAATCAAACCCTATTCTTAGGTGCATCACCTCTTTTATGTCAACATTTCCCTTTTTCAACCCTGGTCTCTTAGAATACTAAGGATATGATTAGATAGCTGTAGTGTAGTGTTGGTTAGCTATCCATAGTGAGCTAGAATAGAAGGAATCAGGCCTTCTCCGGAGATTGACCTCAAAAAATGCCATTGTCCCACACTTTGAAGGTCTTTCAATGTTTCATTGAGGTGCTAATCTTGGTCTCAAAAAGGGGTGCAATCTCGGGTGATAATACGTACAAATCATGTTTAGTAAGCCAATTTATCGGTAATTCCACATATCCAAAGACAAGTGACTAAAGTGAGAAATTGAATATACTTTAGAAGAGATAAGAGGGAACCCAAAAAAGATGTTCGATTGGTTTTGGAGTTGGATCAAATTTTGGCATGTTTTTTAAGAGTGAATCAATTTTTATTATTGAACATGCTACAAGAAAAATGTGTTTCTTAAAGTACACATTATGGTTTTTCTTTTGGGTCTTGGTATAGGGGGAGGGTTTAAAGAATACAAAAGAAGGATGGTAAAAAGTTGTTTTATTACCATCATGACATTGATCTTTTGGATAGTTTGGAAAAAATGAGCTTTAAATTTCTTGGTATGATAGAATAAAGGGGAAACATGCATACAAATAGGATTTCACAAACCATCTCTTATACAATTTGAGTCTATCATAACAATTGCTAACTTTTCATACAATTCTAGAACTAATATATATAAATTAGAAGAGGGAGATCATAAAATCTTTTGAATATTTTTTCAAAACACTAGAAAGGCGAGGCTTCAAAATATTTTATGTAGTTATATTTTTATTTTTATGTAGTATTACTTTATTTAAAAATCATTTTGGTTATATTTATGTTATTTCATTTGCGACAAAATCATACTAATTTTGTACTTTTTTGGCATCAAGGGCATTCAAAGATTTGGATGGTAATAATCATGTGCCATTTGATGAGACCAATACTATGAGAAGAAGTTATTAATTGAAATTCATTGGACAAATTTCAATAGGTATTCATTTTTATGCTTATTAGGCATATCATGTTATTTTGTGTTCATTTTTATGTAGGTTTCATCTTATAAATAAAATTAGGCAAACTCTTTAAGTTTGATCATTAATTACCAAAGCACTCTTAGAGGTTAAAACTAAGGTATACAAAGATCTTTATTTTTAAATATTGGCTTCACAAAATGACTTCGCTAAAAAAATTAATGATTTTTTATAGAATGAAATTTACAGTGTCCTTTTGGAAGGTCCTTTCCAAGATGGAAATCAATTCACTACTGTAACCTCTACACCACCTCAGTCAATCTTTGACTTTTACAGGAAAATAATGAGTAATTGTTTTTAATTGTTACTGCAGGCTTCATCATGCATGATGATGTTCTTTGGCAACACATGTTGCTAGATGTAGCATATAATTGAACTAGTATCAAGACCGTGATCCATATGCTTTAGATTTTAGACATACATCTGATATCTAGGTTGTTGTATGGAAGTTGGAGATTTAATAATTCTTATTATATGTCATTATACTTTCATATGTTGTCCCATGGTTTCCTTGGAACTAATTATTATAACCGAATTGACCATAGTCACAATAGTTCTGCAGTTGATGGGGGAAATTCTTGTTAATATAAGGAACAATTATGATGAGAGTTTTATAAGCAATGAGTACCTTAGCATTGTTATAATTTTTCATTATATTTTCATATGTTGTCTCATAGTTTCCTTGGTATTGATTTTTGTATCTCGAATTGATCATACCCACAATGGATCTGCAATTGATAAGCGAAATTATTTTTATATATGAGAAACAATTGTGCAGGAGTTTTATAAGAAATGAGTACCTTACCATTAATTGTTGTTATATGAATTGCTCAGTATCGAGGAAAATGAAAATCATTCCCTTATGGAGAATTCTTACATGTTAGCCCACAAAAATAGAGGAATGATTTTGGTTATGTCTATACAATGTCATTCATTAGGCATATAAAGTATGAGCAAGCATTTATAATTATATTTTTTGTTTTCCATAGGTTATAACCATAACCAAAGATGCTTATTTGAAACTCTTTTTGTTTAAAATTTTAGGTAGAGGTATGAACCATCTTGTTTCTGAGCTTGCAAAGGTAAAGAATCAAGAAAATTCTTTGAACTCCATTTCTCTTTTAATACTAAATTCCCTATTATACCATTTCGATGTATTTTTGCATATTCTTTCCCCCTGTGTATTGTTGTATCTCATGGTATACACTCTACCTTTGATTGCAATATAACATATTTTTCAAATTTTTGTCTTTGTATCCCCAATTTTCTTTTAGGGCTGGTTACTGATTTCAATGTAATCTTATCCTACGAACCCCTATCCTAACCCATGGATATTAACACCGACACCCATCACACAATATGCTTGTTTTTCTTGATTGAAGGATAAACATCTAGATTCTTTGGAATCTTTTAGCATCCGTTGGTATGAGGTGTGGGAATAATCAACCTTCTTCAACTTAGTGCCAAGGAATGAGAGGTAACCATTTTTTCAAATTTACTCGGTCAATGGTGTATGCTTATGTTTGGATTGATAAATGAAGGTTGAAATGGGTTGTCACTCTACATAAACCGGGGTATAGCTCAAATACTCGGAAATGCCAACTAGGGCAATGTATCCACACACTAATGTACCAAGTACTAAGAATCTTGGACCAGGTACTCACCTAAAATATTTAAGAAAATTTAAAACAATTTTGGGTACCATTTCAAAGAGTGCTTCTATTTTTTAAATGTCTAAAATAAAAGTAAAAACACTAGACACTTTTGTTTCAAAGGTACTTGACGAAAATAAAGATTCTAATCATGTACATATGAAAATCAAAGCATGTTGAATGTTTTGAACTTTCATGAATACAAAGTATTTTAAGTTTTTTTATCTTTTTATGGACAAAAATGGGTACCATGCATTTTTTATATATTTATATTTTTTAATAATATATTGTCCAAACGTTTCCATCCCATTTCTTACCCAAGGGTGTTTTGAAATTTGATGTTTCCACATTTCAATTCGAACCCGTCCTATTTTGTTGCAACCTTGACTATACCCTATACTTAAAAAATTACAAGATCAATTAGCCGAGAAAGTCAACTAGTACTACATGCTTGTTAATGTAATTAAATTTCTCTCTCTCTCTAAATATGTTAGAATCAAAAGTAGGGAGTTTCTAAATCAAAATTAATAATAGAGAAATCACATGGAAGTTTTTAAACAAGGATATATACACACACACACACATATGGATATATGTGTGTGTGTGTGTGTGTGTGTGTGTGTGTGTGTGTGTGTGTGTGTGTGTGTGTGTGTGTGTGTGTGTGTGTATGTAGACACACACATTGAATCTTATGTTGTGACTTGTTTAGTTTCTTTGTAGATGATATATTGAATTTTTATAAAAGGAATTAGAGAAAGGTGCAACAAATCAATAATTCTTACCCCTCATAGATAAAATAAGATAAGATAAGATAATTATATTAATGTCCAAAAATGATCACAAAAGTAGGTCAAAGGGACTGTAGAGTACAAGTGTGTCCATACAAAGTGGGAAACCAAAAGGTTTTTGAAATAAGTGCAAAGCAAGAGAAGATGTTAAATACCAAAAGAAAAATGGGAAACCAAAAAGTTTCCAAAAGAATTACAAAGCACGAGAAGTGAAGAATAAAAGAATGATGAATACCCAAGTGAAGCAATGGGGAATGTCTATTGGGAATGGAAAACCCATATCTCTTAACATCCGAGGCCGACTTGGAAGAAACTATGAATAGTGTGATGATCCAAAGAAGAGGAAGATGAGGTGAGATGAGACCTCTCCTTGTGTTATTGTCTAGAAAAATTAGTATGTCTAAAGAACCCGGTGGATCTAGTCCTCCCTCTCGGTATTAGAATTGGTAAAATAGTTCTGGGAGAAATTAGAGGGTTGTATATGGACCCTTTAAACCATATTGATCTAGAGTGTGATGATGTAATGATATCAATATGGCACTTAATGCTTCTCTTCAAGGGTAGCGCCAAAAAGGAGTGATCCTCCGGGGAGAGTCTGCTCTAGTAAGTTTCGAATAGTGTGACCTTGAAGCCTAAGAGCCTCCCGCATGTATAAATCTAGGCACTTTTGATTGACATATTTGAAAAAATCAATAAGTGCATGGGTCCCTTTGAAAAGATAGTGGATCCTACCTTAATCTCGTAGTAGATAGGACAACAAAAGATGAAGTGTGATTCTAGCTCGACCTCTTGAATTCGTATAGTTTGTAAAATCCTATTTGACCGATCAATCCGGTGGTCCTGCTCTCACTCAAGCCTATGAGAACCCACTCTGAACTGACCCAGGGGGATGTGAAGAGCGTGCATCTAATGAAGAAGGGTATATTGAGGGTGGATAATAAGTCCGTCACTAGACCCCAAGAAGTGCTCTGCATAAAAAGCCATCTTTGGGCATAACCCACCATGAGGGTTCACCCAAGTGGTGTGGATGAACTATCTGTAAATATCCTCTCTAATGATCTTGTTAAGCTCTTTTTGGAAGGTATTAGATGATCCAAGACATCCAAGGAGTATCAAAAGGAGGATGCTTGACCCATCCTAATACCCACTAACTCTAAGAGAGTAGAAACCCTAGCATACCAACAATGAGCACGATGTGAAGAATAAAAATGGCAATGATGTTCGAGGAAAAATTTACCAAGTGCGGGTACTTGTCCCTCCCCTCAACCGAGTCGAAAAGCTCTAGATATGGTGCAATAAGGAAATCAAATTAAACACGGTATCCAACCTAAAAGAAGGGGATATAAACTCCAAAAGAATGATGTGATGGGGAACATACTACTCGCACATGATGAAGTGACGAATGATAAGTGTTTGGAATCTCTTGGCTGAATCCCAATCCAACTCAAGAAAAAGGCCCCCACACTATATAGCCATAAAGAACAATGGCTTTGATAAGGGAATCCACGAGGGACATCTTGGAGGAGATGTCCTGAAAATGGTGTTGGAAGCATTGTCACTCAAGGAGAGAAAAATAACCATAACCCTTATTGACATGTGGCTGGAGGGCTCTTCTCAGATTGAAATGTGGACTAGAGAACAACACACCCAAGTAAGTATAGGTACCAATAATCTAAATCTCCTCCACCTTGAAGAAGAAATGGAGGTGTGAGGTCTTCAACCCATTGAAGATGATAAAATTGGTTTTACCCCGGTTAACCATCAACTGCTAGAGATCAAAAAACAACCCTAAGGAATCTAACTTTATGCTAAATGTCTAGTATGCAAAATTTAAAATTTTGGTCACGACAACCAAACCCACACTAGAAATTTCCTTTCACGGTCAATGTAAACCTTTTGTTTGGCCAACATTTCAACCGTGTCACCCTCATTATGGTTGAGAGGAATGTGCTAACATGATTTTCAAGTGTGTTTCATGTGCAGAGAAGTTTACCTAGCTTGATTCTTGAAGCTATTGAGATCTAAGAAAGAACAGTGCCCCAAAGGCTTCAAAAGGGCTATTTTTTGGTTTTTTTTTCATTGGTGAACATCCTCTGAAGGATTACAGGGAAATTTAATATAATTTGGGTGTTTTATGGGAGAGAAATGAAGTTGTCAAAGTAATTTTAGGAAGATTTTGTGGAGAAAATTGAGTTCAGAACAAATTAAGCAAAACGGGTCTTTTTGGGCAAGGCACTGGGAAATGCATTTTCCAAAGGAGCTAGTCACCTTGTTTGAAGGGTTTCAGGAGCCTCATGAAGTATTGAGATCTCATATCCTAGAAATTAGAAATATGACTGATGAGGCCATAAATTGGCCATAAATTACCATTATTTTGTCCTTCCAAGTTACCTTTGAAAGTGGATTTAAATGTAATCTAGGCACTTATAGATTGATTAAGATAGAGTATAAGATATATATCTTGTTAATTCTTTAGAAATATTTTTTATATCTTGTTGAATAATCCTATTGATTATTTGGGAAAAGATGCAAAGTCTTGTGTATGCAGGCCATAAAGGAAAGATAATGCTAGTATTGGGAAAAGTGGAATTGATCATGAAAAATATATTTAAAATAAAATATGATTTCATATTCATATTCCTCTTGAAAAAATATGCAAGTTAAAACAAAGAATCATCTCAATCCGAGGTCGCATGCAAAATTTATAGTTGTTTTAAGTTAGCTGCGAACTCACAAAGTTAGTTCCGGAACTTGCAGGTTTAGTTCTGAACTCGCAGGTTTAGTTCCAGAACTCATGGATTTAGTTCCAAAACTTGTATCAATTGAATAACAGATTAGTTCCAAAACTTTCAATTTGTGGACAAATCAGGTTTAGTTCTCGGAACTCGCAGTTTAGTTCCGGAACTCATGGATTTAGTTCCAAAACTTGTATCAATTGAATGACAGTTAGTTCCAAAACTTTCAATTCGTGGACAAATCAGCTTTAGTTCTGGAACTTGCATAAAAGGAATGACAACTTTAGTTCTGGAACTTGCATCAACAAAATCATAGTTTTCAAGGGATTGTGAAAACTCAAAAAAATTCAAATGGAAAATATGAGAGAGGTTTTTTTTTCATAGCAATGTGTTTAACAAAAACCTCATTCATATTTGCAACATGTTTTTACCAATGAAGAGAGATCTAACTATTAGTGAATTACAATTGAGGAAAAGTGTATCGATTTACGCGCTAAGAGTTTCATAAACAGAAACAAAAAGTCAAACAAAAAATCTGAGAGAGGTTTTTGTTCATAGCAATGTGTTTAACAAAAACCTCATTCAGATTTGTAACATGTTTACCAATGAAGATAAATCTAATTTTTAGTGAACTGCAGTCTGAGGAAAAAGCGTATCAGACAAGCGTCAAAAGTTCCACAGTCAAAAACAACAAAGTCAAATGGAAAATCCGAGAAAGGTATTTGGTCAAAATCATATTTTGAGAAAAATCCTCCTTCCAATAATGTAGAAGAATAAAATCATTATGATTCTTGTTACCAAAAAGCAAGGAGAAGATTTGGGAGCAAATCTTCCTAAAATAAGTAAGATAAGATTTGACCCCAATAATATATCTCTCTCCATATTTTGTGGAGATGGAGATCTTAGTTGTTAGGATTGGAATAAAGATAATATTAGATTGTATTTCCTAAAATAATGAGTTGGTTGGATGCATGAATTATAAATGCAACCTTCCACACTTAGATATGTAATTCTTTTCCCCAAGTAATCAAGATCTGTTCTTTCTTTCCAATCTTTGGAAGTAAAGTTTTTCTATAAGTTTTGAATTAAAAGTATGAATTAAATCCTCTTCCAAGGAATGAGCTGGCCACTCATTCCAAGGAATATGGATCAATGTGTTAATGTTTATTTCTTTATTTCTACAGTTTTCCTTTTGTTGTAAATTTCTATTTTTTTATGTTATGTAATTTCTTTTGTGAACCTATAGGTGTCTTTTCCTCTTTCCTTTATTTTCAATTTAAAAATTTCAATTTATGCAAGTGTGTTTTATTCCTGCAAGTGTGATTTCATTTATGTAAGTGTGTTTCAATTTCTGCAAGTGTGCATTAAATTTCTGCATGTGTGCTTTCAATTTATGCAAGTTTGGATTGTGTTTAAGGGAGTTGATTTCCAAGATATTCTTCTCTTAATGCATATAGCCTTCAAACACCAACTGGATTGACATTATTAATGGTGAGGATTGACGACCCTCATCAATGATAAAACATACTTCATGGTGAAATAATTAAGGAAGAAATTTGGGAGTATAAAATTGCAGAAACCTATCCATCAATGCAACACAAGAGTACTTTTACAAGGTGGAACTTGCTCAAAATGTTTCAGACATCCCGTGAAAATTTATGAGCCTTAAAAAATATTAAATTATGGTATATTAAATGATCTTCATAACCCATAAGCTAGTTTAGCTTGTTTTCATTGAAAAGTCTTCTCGCCACTTGGCTCATCAGTGCACTGATCATTATTACAACTGATAGGAGGTATTCAAATAATAAATGTATTTATTGAACTTAATAATGATAAATCCTTATTTCATAAATTTTTACAATAATTTTAATTTAATACAATTAGGCCAATTGCCTTATGAAATTCTGAGAAATCATGTTTCACTTTTCGATAATACATAATCCAAAATATGGATATTTAGACAAAATCTATATTTGAAATAAGATAAATACAATCATCGCATGGTGAACATGCGTGAAGAAAATTCAATTATAAGCTCATAATAACTAATCCATCCTTGCTATTTGTAGGATTAAATAAAATAATATACATGGTCATTTCATCACATCGACATGGATTAACAACTCTCTATCTAGTTGTTTTATTACAAAATAATTGAACATCTATGGTTTTATTTCAACTACAACATAATTAAAACAATAACATATAAAGTAAACATATAACAAACTATATTGAAGTAATATAGCGAAGTTTCAATCAATCAACAACATGTAACATCAATAAGTTCATTTTGCCTTTACAAAATCACTTCAACCTTTAAACTATTAACACTTCAACATCCATAACCTTCTATTCACAAGACTATCTAATCATTCAATTTGAACTCAATCGATATTCTACATTCATCAATCTTAACAAAAAGTAGGAAAAGATACAAGTCATCCTTTAGCATTTTCATGGATTACCAAAAAGGAATAACTAATTTCATAATTATCTACAACATCCTTTACCATTTTCATTTCCAAATTAAACATAATGTAGGTTCAAGAGTTAATACACAAACCTAGATTACCAAATATTCCATCTAGTTGCATTATGATACAAAAAGCTCTCTATATTCATCTTCCCAAAATGAAGAGATTGATAAGTACGGTTTTAGACAAGGAAACTAGATGATGAAAATAACTTACTAATCCCCTCATTTTAAATTATTCTAACAACCATCAATCAATCAAGAAGATAAGTAAAATTATTACTTTCCAAGAGACCTTCTTAAATAGAAAATTGGGTAGAGTTTTGGTTAAGAGAAGCAAGATTCCAAAGATCAAGAAAATGACTGTGAAGACACAAGAACCTTTACAATAACTGAATTTTAACCTCAACATTAAAGTGTAACATTAACAAGTGGAGAGAGAGAGTCCCAAATAACGAATATACATGCAAGTACATAATAGTTAAAAACTAAACTTCACAACTGAATTCATTTTGAATAAGATTTTTCAAATTAGAACAACCAACTCGAACCCAAAAACCAATTCAATTTGCAACCCAAAGCGTTAACAACATTTAAATCAATAGGGTTTGATTCAATCCCAATATCCTTCCATGCATAGTGACTTTAATGTCATAAGATTTAAAAGAAATACTTAAAATTTTATTTCCGTAGACCCATAGATGATTCAAGTCAACAACCCAGTACTTAAACAATTGAAAAATTTAATACTCCAGTATATAATGCATTAAGGATAATAATCAGATTTATGGCTAAAAAACAAGAACGAACCCGATATACAAACCAAAAGAACGACTCATACCCATAACGTATTTTCTAAAATATGGGTTTAAAATCAACAAACCCACACATATATTAAATCTCAAAATCCATTAAAAAAATAAACTCATTATTAAATTTATTCAAACACTCAGAAGAAGAATAACCTAGTAGATATTCATTCATTTCAAAAAATAACCAAAGTGAGAGTCAAGAAAAATTTATTTCTGTGAAGGATAATGCTCCTACAAAATTCTTCACAACTTTCCTTTGAATATTTCAACAAAACTCAAGCAATAATTTCCCATATTTTTCTCCTCCAACCCACCGAATAACACGACACACATTTGAAAAATACCAATCCAAAAAAATAAGTAAAATATCACTTAAATAATGCAAAGTCTCCATTAATAACTTCCACAAAAATCTCAACCAAATAGCTTATCAAAACCTCATGCACATGTTAAACCAAAATGGAGTTTGAAACGCAAACAAAGAAGGAGCTAGAATAACAATCAAACAATAAAAAATGAATTTCCCAAATGCATGCAAGGTAGCTTCCTCTAAAATCTTCTCAAGTTTCTTGAGATCATTTAATGCTCATAAAGTTTTACAAGTACCACGTAGTGGATGGATCAACTGCTTACCACCGCCATCCAATTCCCTCCAAAATAGCTTTGAGATGATAAATGAGCCATCAAAGACAATATCAAAACCCCTAAGTCTTTGCATGGGTTGTCATTAATGACCAGTTTTATTATAAACCAATCAAAAGCCAAAGATTATGGTCAAAGACCATTTTATAAATATAAAAAATCATTAAAAGTCTATGGTGCATGGTCAAAGACCATACTTCTTATCCACAATGAAATGCCAATTACCATGTCTTTAATATTCATCACTATCCTTAACACAACTACCATGTTAATGGATTTAATCATTTAAAACAACCATATAATTATTTACCTTGTGGTTTTTAGACCAATACACCCAACACAAGTAATAACCAATTTACATGGAGAAATTCAATCACTTGAAGACAAAAATTGAAACAAGTTTTAATCCAATTCATGGTGTGGTCAATCGAATGTCAAATAATCAGTATATGAGTTATTGTCTATACCATTTAAAACAATTTTAAATATGCCAAGTAAATAATCGAAGACCAATAAAATCAATATAATCTTACCTTGCTAAACTAAGCATTGTATTAACCTTATTGATAAAAGATCATTAAGTCAAACTTATAACTTTTACCTTGACATTCCAAACTTTACTGTCCTTTCTTGAAGACCATCATAATGCTTTACGGTCTATGATTGTCGTAATGTCAAAAGAAAGATTAGTATCATTTAAAAAATCATCATTATTTCTAATTACCAAATAATACATTACAGCCATGTATAGATTTACCATTTTTAACAAATCATTATTTCCAACAAGAAGATGAAACAGAGTCTCATTAATAGGTATAACAACCAAATAGGTACACCAATGCATCAAATCATCACACACAACAAGGTAAAGTAAACTCATATAACCAAGCAAAAAAAATAAGTTATAAATGTCAAGTACTCCACGAATGTTTGGTGACAAGCATTATTACATGGTTGAGCTTACAACTATGCGTAAGTATGTATATCCTTTTCAGGTATACATACGTACATTTAGCTACAAAATCAGCACGAGTAATAGCACCTTCCTATCCCCTAGCCTTCATAACCCACTTCACATATCATAACTTAATCTTGCTAAAAACAAAATGAAATTATGAGATGTGACATACTTCCCCTTAATGAATCATCATCCCGATGATTTTTACTCATTAAAACAAACAAAATAAACCACACATATATTTATATCATATAACTAAGGAAAAAATCAATCATTTTCATCCAAAATTGAAAATTTTCAAGATTTTAGTTTATCCATAATCAATTTATTGGCTGTAATAGCCTTTAAAATCATCCAGTTTTTCCAACAATCAAAATTATGACAAAATTTTTGTCATTTCATCATCTAAATATAAAATAATATCAAGTATATCATAATAAATTATCAAATATCAATTTTTATTACTGAAACAAATAAGGAAACGTAATTTTTATTTCCTCCAGATTCTCCTAGGTTGTACTTTCTTCTAAATATTGGTCCCATTGGACCTTGCATTGCATGAATTTATCTATTTCTTAGGTACAATATGTGAGTTTCCACACTCTATGATAGGTTCAACCACCACGATTCCTGATCCTTGAACCTAAAGAGTTCTAATTAAGTACATGCGTTACATCTGAAACATATTTCTTAAGCAAGGAAACATGAAAAAATCATGCATCTTGGACAATGCAGGAGGTAATGCCAAATGATATGCTACTCGAACTTATGATTTCAAGAATTTCAAATGGTCCAACATATCTTGGTGATAGATTTGGAAGACTTGTCAAATGTTATTGAAATATTTTTGGCTTAACCCTTAAGAAAAATTTATCTCCAAGCTTAAATTTTCTATTTATTCATTTTGATCTACATAGCTCTTCTTCTATTAAGTAACTTCTTTCAATCACTCATGAATGAGATTCACTTGATTTTCCATTTCATTAACATTTCAAGGGCCCACTAACACTCTATCTTTTATACTATCCCAACTTGATGGGAGTTCTACACTTTCTCCCATACAACGCTTCAAATGGTGACATTTTCAATGCAATGAATGAAAAGTGTTTTTATAGGAAAATTCCACCAATGGAAGATATTCTTCCCACTTGTATTATTGATCCATGCAATACATCCTGAGCATATCTTCCATCACTTGGTTTACTCATTCAGTTTGACCATCGATTTTTAGGATGGTATGTTGAACTGAAAATTCAGTTTTGTTCCCAAGGCTGAATTTAAAGTTTTCCAGAATCTAGATGTCATCCTTGATCCCTATCCAAAATTATTAACTTTGAACTCCGTGCAATCTGAAAATTTCATGCACAAACCATCTTGTAAGCATGGGTGAATCATCTTTCAAATTACTCAATATAAAGTGAGCTACTTTTGTTAACTTGTCAACAACAACAAGAATCATGTCATGTTTATTTTTTGACATTGGTAAACCTCACAAAAATCCATGCTAATAACTTACCATTTATAGTGTGGAATTTTGTGAGGATACAACAAACCAACATGATGCATGTGCTCTACTTTTATGCATTGACATTCAAGACAATGAGAAACATAGTTTGTCATGTCTTTTTCATTCCCTTCTAGAAGTATTGTTGTTTTATATCAAAGCAAACATCTTTGTCACTCCTGGATGTCTTGAGTAAGGAGCATCATGGAATTATTTCATGAATTTTATCCTTAAGTCATTTCCCAAAGGTACATAGACTCTACCTTCATATTTTAAGATTCCTTCATTGTCAAATTTAAATCCTTCATACCTTTTATCATTAGGATCTTGTTGTTAATGTAGCCTTAACATGTTGATAGTATGAATTAGTTAACATTTGTTTCTTTACCTCATCCTTGAATTGAGTTCTAAGGGTCACAATCATGTGGAAACATGCTTCCAATGACTTAGTGCATCTACCACTCTATTCTTTTTCCTTTTATGTAACTTATATCAAAATCATATTGTGATAAGAATTCAAGCCACCTACGATGTCTTGTGTTCAAGTTTGGGTCGTATGAAGATATAATTCAGCCCCAAGTGGTCTGTTTTTAGTTTGAAAGGATTTCCTAATAGGTAATTCCTCCAAACTTAAAATGTGTGCACTATGGCAAAACAAACTCTAGATCATGGGGAGCATAGTTTCAGCTCATGTACCTTTAATTTTTTTCTCTCGTATGCAATCACATGGTCATTTTGTAGAAGTATTCCACCCAAACCTTCACCGGAGGCATCTATTACCATGGTGAAGCTTCTTGGGATCTAAAACCTTCAAAATAGGTGTTGTAGTTAATTTCTCTTTCAGAAAATTAAATGCATTCTCACATTTATCAGACCAAACAAATTTTATCTTATTTTTACTGTAAAGTTATTGGAGAAACAACTCTTGAGAAGTATTTTATAATTTTTATAGTAACTAACCAACCCCATGAAGCTTCTAACTTCATGAACGTTCTTTGGAGCTGGCCATTCTGTTATAGCCTTGATTTTAGATGGATATATAGATATTCCTTCTTTTTTTTATGATATGACCAAGGTATTGCACCTCATTTTTATAAAGAAACACTTAGAAATTTTTCCATACAATTTCCTTTTTCTAAGTATGTCCAACACTATTCTCAAGTGCTCATTATGTTCTTCCATGTTTTTGAATAGATCAAAATGTCATCCAAGAAAACCAACACAAACTTGTCTAAGTATTCTTGAAAATGTTATTCATTAAGTTCATGAATGCAACAGTGCATTCATGAGTCCAAATGGTAATACCATGAACTCATAGTGACCATACCTTGTCCTAAAGGCAAGTTTTGTGTATGTCTTCATCTTTTATTCTCAATTGATGGTAACATGATCTTAAATCAATCTTTGGAATAGAATGATGTGAGACTGATGCATCTCACATCTGATCAAAGAGATCATCTATCCTTGGAAAAGGATATCTATTCTTGATTGTGGCTTTGTTAAGCATGTGGTAGTCAATACATAACCTTACATGTGTCATCTTTATTTTTGACAAAAATGACCGGTGCTCCCCAAGGAGACACTTTGGTCTTATCAATCCTTTGGATAAAAAATCATGCAATTGTGCCTTAAGTTCCACTAGTTCAGTTATATTCATTTGGTAAGGAGCCTTAGAAATAGGTTCTGTTCCAAGCTTGATATCTATTGTGAAATCAAATTCACGTCTCGAGAAGTCCAAGTAACTCCTCCGGAAAGACATCATTGTAATCTTGTAGAATGGATAGTATTTCAAGGAAGTATTACCTTCCTTGAAAAATTTGATATTTTTATTGCGTAAAGCATGTAACCTTTATTCTTAGCCTTTTTGAGTTGCATTGCAAAAATATTCCTTACTTCAATATCTCTTTTTATGCCTTGTATGATTGTTGTTTTCTATAGGTCATCCAAGAATTTTATTTGTTTTTTCAAAATAGTTCACAGTTGCTTTGTGTTGTGATAGCCATTTACTCCTATTATCACATCATAAGAACCTAAAGGAGCTATATATATGTCTAATTCTGTGGTAAAACTAGGCAACTCCAATGTTGCACCAAACAAACATTGTTTTACCGTGTGGACAACATTGTTCCGTATTACACAAACCCATGATTTATTCATATAACCAAATTTTATTTTTAATTTTTCAACTAACTTATTTGAAATGAAACATTCAATAGCACCAATATCAAAAATAATAGTTATAAGTAGTCCATATAACTTACCTGGTACTTTAATAGGTGTGGCCTTCTTTTCAGCTTGTCTATTTGCTCTTAGACATGAATTCTCTTACTAAGGGTTTTTTCTTTGTTTCTCAAAGGAAAATTGTTTGCATAGTGATCACCACCACACTTAAAGCATCCAAAATGGCCCTTTTCTTTCTATTTTTTTTCATTTATTGTTGTAATGTTCTGTCTAGTTTTCTTAAAATTTAGCAAGATTTGCTGTTGTACTTTTCTTTCCATTTTTGGATTTATTCCAACCTTTTTCCACCAAGTTTTTCTTTGGTGCAAGTGGTGATGGTGAACTGAAATTTTTCTTTCTTTTCTCATCTTTGTGAGCAGATATAGCTTGCAATTTTTTCTCTTGGCGGATGGCCTTTTCAAATACTACTTCCATGGTCAAAGGACCATGTACATCCACTTCCCCACCAATGATGGGATTAAGTCCCATGATGAATTTTTATATGAAACTTCTCATTAGTCTGGTACTATGGAACATATTTCAACAATTTTGTGAATTTTCCTAGTACTTTGTTATATTCATCTTTCCTTGTACTAAGGTTTGGAATTCAAACATCTTTTGGTCATAATACAATTGTGGCAACCAACATTGTCTAAAATAGAATTTGAACTAGTCCCATGTTATATTGGCTAATAACCCCCAATTCTACCTTTCGGTTATCCCACCATGAGGAAGCCTCATTTGAGAGATGATAAGCACCCCAAACAACCTTAGTTTCTTTAGAAAAGTTCCTTATTGAAAAATATTTCTCATCTCACCGAGAACAATTCTCATCCATCATCTAGAGTTGTCCCATCAAATTTAGTTAAGATGATACGTTTAATGTCATTTGATAGTTATAATTTCCAAATGAGCTCTTTTATTTTCAGTTGGTTAGGATTTGCGAGTGTTAGCATTAACAACATCAACATTATGATTTGCAACATTTTCATTTGATTTGCAATATTTCCATTATGATTCCATTTGCATTCTGATTTGGAACATTCACATTCATTTACATAAGATTTGCTCCTCATAGATTAGGAATTTCTACCACTATCAGTACTACTCTCTTCAGCCAAAATTTGTTGTTCAAGGACAACTATATGATTGTGAGTTTTTGCATAACAACAAGTATCTCATCCAATTTATGGTATGTTCTACCTCAGCCCCAACATGTTGGTTGTTTGAAACATTGCCTCTTATCCTAAACATTTTGTTTTGTTAGACAAGAATAAAACTTAGTGTTAGTGTAAGGACCCATTATGTCCAAGAGTTATAAACCTTTAGATTTGATACCAAAATGTAACACCCATGTTATAACAACTCCAAATTAAGGGATTTTTTTTTTTTAAAAACAAACCCTTAACCTCATTTCATGCCTTTAATGATTTTAACTAGTAGCAATAATAATAATCCAACAAGAAATATAGTTTACAATCCATCTGATAACATCATAACCATGTGCAATTTGTAAAGGTCAATTAGATCTACCCAATCCCCTTTATCATCACTCTATCTGAGTGTGCATAACTTGTATGTAATTAGTTAACCTATTCATTTAGGTTTGAGAACTGATGCAGTTCCAAGTGTCTACCTAAAAATCAGTTAATTAAGTTTCATCCACATCTCACACCATTATTTAGGAACTTGGTGAATTGATAGTGTATTCAACTAGTACACTACTTAGGCCAAAGTTTTCAAGCTATGATTTGCATGCTTAGTTTCGTGACATAAGCCAAATGAAACTTGTCCCATCATCACGCATGATCATTTCTCATATAGTTATCTAGATCATGCCTCGTTAATTAAATGTTTAAGTTCATGTATTAAGAAGGCCTAAAATCTAGATCTCACCTCTCGACTTGAGAGTATGCTATTAGTCCCAACTTAGGACACCTATGGGAAAGATAATGATTACTTAATGACTTCCATCAATAAGTAATTATTACCCTTCCCATAGCCATCATAAGATGGTACGGATAGAGTTCAATCAAGCAGATAGGTGGACTTAGATTCCACACTTTCATAATACAATTATCTTATTACAAGGTAGATTTTTTCATTAAGAGACTAAGTCAAGTTACACGTTTAACGACAAGGTCTATAACAACTTACTAGTTACTATCATACGAAGTGTCTTAATCTCATAGCGTCACTTTACAAATTTCGTTGTTAAGACTAGGTTTAGTTTAACCATGTCATTATAATTTGATAACGATCCAATCCCATTTAGATTGTATCATAATTCACCATAATATTCATCTATCATTAAGTACCTCTTTAAGAAAGATATATAATCTTATTAAGTATTAAGACAAGGTTTAATATTAATGATAATCATAAATGTATCATTCACATTTCATATTACTATCTTACTTAAGGTAAGTAATTATGTATTTATGACATCTTAATGTCATTAAATAAGTTATTGTAAAGTTATAACTATTGTCAAAAATGTACTTTTAGAGTTGTATTATGTAATGAATTGATTATTTAATTAATCACTTTACGATCGAGTTAAAGGAAATATCATTATTTCATAACTTTGCATTGTTGTCCATAACAGCATTATTTATTTAACTCATTAATTAAACATATAAATGATGATGTCATTGAAGTAGTTGTAATACTTAAAAATAACAATTGTCGTAAAGTATAGTCATATATTTGAAGTACATTTTTAAATCAATTTCAAAGTACATACCGTTGTTAAAAACAACGTAGATCATTATTACAACTCATAAGAGGTATTCAAATAATAAATGTATTTATTGAACTCATTAAGGATAAATCCTTATTTCATAAAGTATTACAATAATTTCAATTTAATTCTATTAGGCCAATTATCTTATGAAATTATGTGAAATCCTATTTTCTTTTCAATAATATATAATCCAAAATATGGATATTCAAACAAAATCTATATCTGAAATCAGATAAATACAATCATTGCATGTTGAACATGCATGAATAAAATCCAATTATAATCTCGTAATAACTAATCCATCCTATTATTTGAAGGATTAAATAAAATAATATACATGGTTAAACTATTAGCACTACAACATCATGATAGCCTTATATTCACAAGACTATCTAATCATTTAGTTTGAACTCAATCTATATTCTACATTCATCAATCTTAACACAAAGTAAGGAAAAATACAAGTCATCCTTCAACATTGTCATGATTACCAAAAAGGAATAACTAAATTCATAGTTAGCTACAACATCCTTTACCCTTTACATTTCCAAATCAAACATAATGAAAATTTAAGAGTTAATACAAAAACATAGATTACCAAATATTCCATCTAGTTGCATGGTAGAGACAACAACTGTCTCTATATTCATCTTCCAAAAATGAATACATTGATAAGTACTATTTTTGACAAGGAAACTAGATGATGAAAATAACTTACTAATCCTCTCATTTTAGCTTACTCTAATAACCATCAATCGAACAAGAAGATAAACAAGACTTATTACTTTAGACCTTAAATAGAAAATTGAGTAGAGTTTCGGTTAATAGAAGCACGATTCTAAAGATAAAGAAAATGATTGTGAAGACACAAGAACCTTTACAATAATTAAATTTCAACCTAAACACCAAAGTGTAACGTCGGGAAGTGCAGAGAGAGTCCCACATAACGAATGCACAAGCAAAAATAGTTAAAAACTAAACTTCACAACTTTTTGAACATAAAAATAATTTTGAATAAGATTTTTCAAATTATAACAGCCAACTCGAACCCCAAAACCAATTCAACTTGCAACCCAAAGTATCAACAAACTTCAAATCAAAAGGGTTTAATTCAATCCCCATATCCTTACATGCATAGTGACTTTAATGTCACAAGATTTAAAATAAATACTTAATATTTCATTTCCATAGACCCATAAATGATTCTAGTCAACAACCTAGACTTAAACAACTGAAAAATTTTATACTCGAAATTATATAATGCACTCAAGATAATATCCGAATTATAGGCTCAAAAACAAGCTGAACGAACCCAAATTCAAACCAAAAGAATGACTCATACCCATAACATATTTTCTAAAATATTGGTTTAAAATAAAAAAATCCACACATATGTTAAATCTCAAAATCCATTTAAAAATAAACTCATTATTAAATTTATTTGAAACACCGGAACAAGAATAACTTGGTAGATATTCATTCATTTCTAAACAAAATAACCAGAGTGAGTGTCAAGAAAAATTTATATACTCGTGACGGATAATGCTCATGAAAAATTCTTAAAAATTTCCTTTGAAAACTTCTAACAGGTCAAGCAATAGTTTCCAATAGTATTTCTCCAACAACCATCGAATAACACGACACAGTTCAAAAATACCAACCCAACAAAACAAGTAAATTGTTGTCACAAAATCAATGCACCCTCCGAATGGCTAGAATGTGAACATGGAGTTTGGTGTGATTGGGAAACATGGGATCACCTCTCAAGTGTGGGGCTTGGGATCGGGTGAACCTCTAGAGAAGGCCAATTTCCTCTTCCTAAACTAAGTGTTTACTACTCCTAGTGTAAAAATGGTTATCTACTCCTATACTAACATTTTCATGTGTTTTAGAGAGAGAGATTTGCAAGAAATGAAACTATACTAGGGAATGGTGATGCACCAAATAAAGGGTGTTGCTAGACTCAGGAAGGGTTGATTTGAAGAGGGTGTTGTGAGCCACAAGTCAACTTCACCTACTGCAACTTAGAGAGGGTACAAAATACCAAAACTAGGAAGCACACATCCCCTTTGTTAAAATCGATCAGAAAAACAAGTTATTAGTCTTCTAGTAAAGAAGGATGAACTTGAGAAGGGTGAACAAGCACCACAACTCAACTACATGTAGTGCTCCACCACTTGATAAACACAGAACTCCAAGAACCTTTAATAGAAACTTGAACTTGCACAATGTACCTGCAAGCATGAGAAAGGCACAAAGAAGTATAGAAGGATGAAAGGACCAAGATTAGTCACAAAACACACAATTTTATTACTTTAATAACATGCACAATGCATCATACATTTAGAAGAGGCAATGGTTACCATTATAGTCTTATAAAGGAGGCTTGAAAGTTCTCTCAACATACAAGAACAACTTGCGAAGAAGAAGAAGGTTTTTGAAAACTATACACTTGTCTCGAAGTCTAACTTGTTTAACTGTCTAACCTCTTTGGAATGAGCTTCCAACTTACATTTATAGAAGAATATGTGAGAGAGGAGAGAAGAAGTCATAAATTCCCTTTCCTAAATTGAAGGCACATGATTTTTCATTTATTACAGTTGGTTGAACCACTTGAGAAGGTTCCATCATGTGCCATTAATTTCCTTGTTGACCTAATCCTCTCAATTAATTAAAGGAATATTTAAATAAAATATTTTAATAATAATAATAAATATTATTAATAAAATATTTAAAATAAAAATATTAATTTAATTAAAAAATAATGGTGGGACCCCCGTTGACCGGGTTTATTGAAGAGGGATGAGCCCATGTGAATGGGTCAAAAATGAACCAACTTGGTGGTTGGATCACCGAGCCAACTCACCGAGTTGGTCATCGAATCAATGCACCATCATCATTGACCGTTCCGCTTCTCGGTTTCCCAAATGCGCTCACCTCGGATGAGCTCGACTTACCCAAAGTTACCGAACTCCAAACCAAGCTCCAAACTGAGTTCCATCCACCGACACTTTCACGACTCACTTCTCCCTTAGTTGATCTTCCACCAATATCGCCTTAAACTCTTTGCATAATCCTTAACATGACTCAACTCCAAGAGTTATGCTACCAAATGAGCTTCATTCCCAATGAGCTCTTTCACCGAGCATGCTTCTCACTTGCACCGAGCTCCCCAAACTTTGCAAACCCACCGGTTTTAACTTGTTTTTGACTTCAACCTCCAACACGATAGAGTAATCGTTCATCTTCCTAGTGAGATGTTTAAATGAGTTCCATCATTCTCTCTGACATTTCCCTCACTATGGGCTTGACCCAATGACCGAGCCAGTCTATTCTCGAGCTTGCTTTGAGCTATTCCCATGTGTCATTGAATTTTCTCCCATGTCCTTGAGTCCTTCGCTCCAACTTGGTTGGCCATATCTTTACCATATTTTCCCTGTATTAATGAGCTTGGTAATGTGACCTCGTATTCCCTCGACATAGTTCAAGGCTCAAGTAATTGATCTATTCATTGAGTTCAACGAGCCAAAATCCTTCTTCCTTCATTTGAGTGCATTGACTGAGCTCACCACCCATGAAAATGCCGAGTTCTTTCCTAAATGCTCTTCATTTGGCTTTGCATGAGCTCACTTTGTCTATGCCTTCGAGCTCTTTATGATCGGGACCCGTCAAACCATCCATTTTTTTGATCCACGCTAACTCACTCACAATGTGGAATCATCCTCACAAGCTTACCTTGTATTCAAACACCTCTACAACTATGATCTTACCGACTTGATCATCCTCACAAGCTTACCTTGTATTCGAACACCTATCATGACTAAGTCACTAGTTCACTTTCGAGAATAAATCCACCCTCCATGCTAATAACTTAGCGAATAACTCATCACCATCTACTTTATAGCCTCTCTAACAACTTGACAAATTAGTTGGCCATTGATTCGAGCTCAAAGTTAGAATGTTTGGTTCATGGAACTTCTTTTTTGGTTTTCCATCGTTAATACTCCATTTGGCCATGTTTGTACGAATATCTCCTATGTGGAGTTATCGGCATTGGCTGCCATCATGTTATCTCCACATGCCAAACAATCTCGCAAATCCCAAACTTGGCTTGTTAGATAAGTTTCACCTTTGTGCTATCTGCTTGTTGGAAAATATCATCGGTGGGCCCGAGATCTTGGAATGTCTCGGCAAGGCCACAGATCCCCAAATTTCCCATGCGGCTTCAAGCTCAACATGTTCCCAACCTCATCTTAGCTCGGTAAAGTGACTCAATGGGACCATGCTAAATTTGTTCATGGGAGACTAAACATCATGGTGCCATCACTTGAATTTGCCACGGCTGTGCATTCCCAAATTTCCCATGCCATGTCTAAGTGTGGGATTAGCCATCACCCTTTCCCACTTGATCGGTAATGGAGTAAGAATTTTCTCAACTCCCTTCAACCTGGTAATGTGATTTGATGCCTTGCATCGAATGAGATTGTTGTCATTTTCAACTTAGCTCATCTGAGCTCCTCTGAGTTTCATTTTCATCATCCCATGACTGATGCAACCCTTCAAAAAACTCCCCAACTCGATATGAGTTTAGTTCACCCAGCTGAGCTCATGCTGCTCCATTAGTCATGACTTACGAGCTCCCCTTTCCTCATGCTTAATCAAGTGAGCTATTGAACTTGAATCACCGTGGCACTTATTTTTCCACTAACTTTGTGTACGAGTAGTGACCTTCACTCATCCAACTTTGAGCCATTCCTCAAAGATTTCCCAAGCTAATACAACACTCTCCTTGGCACTATGAGCTCGCCATTTTTGTACTACCTCGATTCTATCTCGATGAGCCATCCTTTGAGCTCTTGGTTCTCTTGGTTCAAGATGAGCCCAAGCAATCTCGTTCTCATATAAAGTGCCTTGCATCTTGATTGAGTAACTTGACTTTTTGAAATCTAACATTTTATCCATTTTAAGCATTAATCGTCAGAGCTTTTCGAGAGCTTATATTTATCAAATTTATAATTTCAATATGATATAATCAATCAATCATGAGCTCACCATTGCCAGTCACACACATTACCTTTGTTGTTGAGCTATGTTATCTCTCCATTACTCTTCAATGCCGAGTTGTCCTGATTTTTCCCTAAAGATCGCTGAGATCCTTCAATGAGCTAGCCCATGCACCCCATGTTGTGATCAAGGAAATTCCCAAGTTTCATCCTAAAGTTGAACTTGATGGATCCCTTGAGCTTTCGTATTCAACTTAGCATGCACTCAGAAACCTAATCCATATGATCGGGATATTCACTATCCATTTGGATGTTGTGAGCCATCCTTCAGCTTGGTGTTAATCTTGATCTTGAGCTCCTTAATAATTCACTTGGTTTAGCATTTTTGATAGGATGAAGCTTCTACGTAGGTTTCATTAAAAATCCTCTTCCCACTTATGATTCTTTGTGATTCCTTTATCCCTTAACGTGAGCCACTCTTCCTAGTTCAAACCGAGGTGTCCACCTCACCAATAATTTGTAATGTTGACCAAGAGATATTTATGCTTCTAACATTACTCTCCAACCACTTAATATCCCATGTCATGTTTCACTATATTAACTCGGTGAGTTGATTCTTGATTCATTAATCACTAACTCACCACTTATTAGGCCGAATCGCTTTAGAGTAGTTCATTGAGTTACTCAATGAGATGTTTTAAGCTCGATGCCTCCTTAGTTCACTAAATTGGTCTTTACTCTAAGTTATAACTTCATTATGTTTTATTGAAATTGAGGAGATAATGAGAGCATCATAGGATGTTTTAAACATTATTTCTTAATTTTAATGGATTTCTCAATCCTTGGTGGAAAGTGGGCCCACAGAGGCCAACCTCAAAGGCCTTAAGAAACTATAAATGCAAAAAAAAACAATCTAAAACGATCCCGAAATGCCCCATAACGCCAGAGATGTGCCTTCAACACAAACTTTTTTATAATGTCCCCAAAATGTTTTATAAAGGGGTTTTTCGGTCTTGTCATTTTGATCCGATTGACCCATGTTGTCCTTCTTTTTCCATGTGTGTAAAATTGGATAACATTTTTAACAACCTCTTGGGGATGATTTCCTACTAAGCATGATTCCAGTAGCCTTAAGTCATCCATTGGGCATGGAGTCAATATTGAAATCCCGAAAGTGATTTGATCTTCTGTGATATATCCCAAAGTCTCCTTGAGCATTTCTGATCTTGGACCTCTCTAGAATGCTAAGCATGAAGTATACTAAATCTGTTGAATGCTTGGCATCTATGGAACACTGCAGAATTTTTAATGAAGCATATGAGGAACCTTGGGTATTCTAAAACTCTAAAACCTTGAACATTCTTCTTTAAAAAACTTCCCATGATGATATAATGTGTAAGAACAACACAAAAAAACAACAACAAAAGAAAGCAAAAGAACAACAACACACAACAATGTGCATAAGCACTTGGAGGAAAACACCTAACTAAATTATACAGGGTGGAATGATCTCAAAAGAAATATTTGAGATGTATCCCATTCACATGAATGGGTAGTTATTCTCCATTGAGCTCTAGATAGATGAAATGAATTCACCTCTTTGCAACTCGTGATGATGTATGGCCCATCCGAGAGCGTAAAACTTGGCATGCTTTCTGGTTTGGCCTTGTCTTCATCCCATTTGAGGACTAAATATCCCTCTTGAAAATGCTTGTCGGATGCCTTCTTGTCAAAATATTTCTTAACCTGAGCCTGATGTTGCTCCAAAGTCTTCATAGCCTTGTTTCATACTTCTTCCAACTCTATGAGTTCAACAAACCTAACTATCAAAGGATCATTCTCCATAACTTCAAGTTGATGAGCTAACTCCAAAGAAGGTAACTCCAAGGAGAGTGGAAGTTTTCTTCTCTTCCATATACAAGAATAAAAGGATAATTTTTGATGGCCCTTTTAGGTGTGATCAATCTTCCCATAAAGTAGTCTTAAGCTATGTATGCCAAGTCCTCCTGTTAGTCTCCATTGTGCACTTAATAATCCTTATGAGGTTTTTTTCTAGACTTAGCCAATCTGTTTCCTTACGGATAGTAATTGGAAAAATTCTTGAGGTAGACCCCATTCTTAACAACCCATTCACTCAACTTCATACCAAGAAAATCCATTACATTTTCTAAAATGACTATAAATGGGACACCAAACCTTGTCATTATTCCTTTTAAGAAATCAAGAACTACCTTCTCATTGCTCTCCTTCAATGCTACTACCTCTTTGTCCATCGAGTAAAATAGTCTGTTGCAGTAAGGACCCATTTATGTCCATCACTGGATGGAGGATTAATCATTCGATGAAGTCCAACCCCCATTGAACAAAGGGTTGATCCACTTGAATTGGATGCAGCGGAAGAGCTGCCAACTTCTACTTGCCCATGAAAAAGGCACATTCCTTACATTTCCTTACCCAGAGATGGGATATTTGAAAAAATATAGCCAATAGTAGCTGGCTCACATGATCTTGGTAGCATTTGTTTGTGCAAAATAATGTCCTCCAGATAGGCCATTATGAAACTCTTCTAGTATCTTACTTACCTATTTCGGTCCCATGCACCGAAGGAGAACACCATTCAAATCCTTTCAAAAGAGAACATTATCTACCAAAACATATGGAATAGACTAAGATGGAAAGTATGTCTTTGATTTTTATCCATGTTCACAGGATATACTCTGAGAAAAGGAAATTCTTCATTTTGGATAACCAATCAACTTGATCATCACTCTCATCAGTGTTTAGGAGTGTCACGTCCTCATCACCTTTTGATTCCATGTCTGCAACAAGTTGTTGACACAAACCTTTACCTCTGAAAAGTTTGGTAACTTTTGATATGTACATCATACTCCATCACCTTTGTGATCCATCCAACACACTTTTCATTCATCTCTTTGTTCAACAAAAATTCCTTGACACCTGGATGAGACACCATCAGATGAATTCTATTGTTGGACAACATGTGCTTGAATTTCTTCAAAGCTTGAATAACCACAAAGACTTGTTTTTCAATGAATGAGTATTTGAGCTCATAGTATTTGAGGGATTGACTGAAGAAAGCAATTGTTGCTCCATCAGGTTGTTGTTTTTTGGGTGAGGATACCTAAAATGCTCTCTTGACCTAAAAAAGCATAAAGGATAAAGTCTTTATCAAACCTAGGGTTCACTAGTTGGAGCTTGAGAAATGGAATTTTTGATGGCTTTGAAGCTCTCTCATCCTTCCTTTGTCCATGAGAATGACATGTTTTTCTTTAGCATGGCTATCAGTGGTTTAGCCAATGTCATGAATTGAGGGATGAATCTCGCACAAAATTTATGGTTCCTAGAAAACTCTGGAGGCCCTTCCTATGACTTGGGAGAGATAAGGACATAATCAAATGAATCTTGGCTAGATTGATTGATAGTCCTTCCACTGAAACAACATGCCCCAACAAATTTCCCTCATGCACTACAAAAATACATTTCTTGGGGTTAAGTGAAACCCCAAATTCCCTACACCTTGGAAAACCTTCCTTAGATGTGTGATGTGGTCTTTTACATGCTTAGAATATATAGTTATGTCATCAAGGTAAACCAAGATGATATCATTGATTAGTCCCTTAAATTCCATGTCCATGGCTCTTTGGAAAGTAGCCCCACATTGGACAATCTGAATGGAATTTTTTTGTAGGCATACGTGCCCCACTTGGTAGTGAAATCTGTTTTGAATTGGTTGATTCTTGGACTAGAATTTGATTATAACCCAAATATCCATCAAGAAAAGAAAATATTTGGGCTCCTACCACCATTTGAAGAATCTACTCCATTGATGGAGAGAGGATAATGGTCTTTCAATGAGGCATGATTTAAATCCCTGAAATCTACACATAACCAAATCTCTCCGTTCTTCTTCCTTACGTGCACTAGATTGGCTACCCAAGAGGAGTGCTTGATGGGAAAAATTATACAGGCCTCGATGAGTTTTGTTAGCTCCTTTCTCATTAGTGGCTCAATTTTGGGATTAATTGGCCTTTGTTTTGATGAACTGGCTTGGAATTAGGATCCATTTGATGGTATGTCATGCCAGACCTCGATCAAAACCATGTAGGTCTTTATAGCTCCATGCCAAAATGTCATGATAATCTTGAATTTTTTTGATGAAGGATTATCTCTCTTTGGAAGTACACACTTTTCTGATCTTCAGAAACTTTTCATTTGCTACCTCGACTTCCTCAAAATATTCTTCTTTGACCACCATGTTAGAGCTTTGTCTTTTGGCTTGATCATCTGAATTGAAGATGGATTCCATAGTGACTAAGCCTTTTGGTAGTTTGTTTATTTTCAATTGTATGATTTGATCACCATATGATTCTTGCAACTTATCTTGATTTTTCTTGCAAAAACTATGCCTCTTCTTGTAGGAAAAGGACAATTTGTTTGTCACTATCAAACACTTTCTAACTACTCACATTATTAAGGACTGCAGTCAAACCACCATTTTGACAAATTATTTCCCTTCTTTCATGATATCAATAGGTATGTCGTATTACGATCCAATTATAGCAAGTCTATCAACATCTTGATTTTGATTTCTAGGAATTGCATGGATCCCAAAAGCTTTGAAATATTCAATCAAGTCCTAGAATTGGTTCTTGTATGATCTTAAAATATCATTCTTGGATGCATTGCGTGCTATCACTTGATGAAAAACTAACTCACTTGTCTCCAAAATAGTCAGAGCCTTGATTCCCTTCTTTTGGGCTAGCTGAATTCCTTGCACAAGGGCCTCATATTCAATAACATTGTTAGTGCAACTAAATTGCAACTGAAAATATGAGAAGTAATTATCTCCCTTTGGATAAATTAACATAACACCAACATCGGATCCATTCTTACTTCTCAAGCCATTGAAGAAAAATTGCCACAGTCCTTCAAAATTGCTTGGTGTTTTAACAAGTTGTGGTATGATTGTATCTTCTTCATGAATGTAGTATGTACCCAATCCTATTTCTTCCAACAAAAAAACAAAATAGCTTCTTCTTCGGAAACACATTTGCATAGGGATCATACTGATGATATCCACTTAATTCATCTAGCACAATATCGGGGACTTATTCAACAAGAGTGGTCGATTCATGATCATCATTTTCTTCTTCCGGATCTCTAATGGTGTAATTCCCATTTATAAGACTAGCAATGTAGGGTTCTATATGATTATGGCAGATTGGTTCCACCCTTATAGTCACTTTGGTTTTGTATCAATTCCTGAGAATCATATGTGACCAATCGGCTAATAGATAACCACCCATCTTGGCAGTGAAATCTCGTGATAGGTAGATAGAGAATAGAGGAGGGAGATCGATGATTGATGTCTTGGGTGAATGAAAAACTTGGGCATGCATGGATGGTAATTTGAAGTCCCTTGATAACTCTAATAGTATTAACATACATGTGCCATCCAATGAACAAATCCTCTCACAATCGGTGCATATTATATGCCTATATATTTACAATTTTTTGGGCATGACTAAGCTATTGACACCATAATCGATCATGCAATTATGCACCAGGTGGTTGCCAATGATCAAGGAAATATATAATGGTGGTGGTTTGTTTGTTTAGGAATACTTTTCCCTTCCGGTTGACACAAACTCATAGCTGTTTCTACTCCATGACCTGATGATCCATCGGTTGTACCAAAACTATTTAGAGCCTCTCATGCAACAAATTTCTTTGAGAAGGAATTGAGAGTGTGTCCCACATAGTAACACTTAGATTGGTTTTCTTCATTTGTTCTACTATGTTGAAGGGAATTGCTCCAAATTTGCTGAAAATTCTTTAGGTGTTAGAATATTCTTTTGGAAAGTGCTTGTTAGGTATCGTGATGCCTGAAGAACTTTCTTTCCTCGCAATTTGGCTAATAGGTGTTTTTGGCGGTTTCTTTCCCACATCTTTATCAACCACCACTTGTGGCTGAGGCTATGAAGTGGATGTTTGATCAGCTTTGGAAGGTTGAGATTCCATTGCTCTATTTTTAGAATGATTGTTTTCCACTACTAATGAGGAATCTATATTTAACCCATAAAAATCTTCTTGCCAATTTAGCAAAGTGGTTTCTTCAGGTGCCTGTGGTTGATCTGCTATTTCTTGTGTAGATGAATTTTCTATTGTCTCTGGAGGGGCAAATACACTTTGAACCATAAGATTATGGCCAAGAACTCCATTAAGGAAAATATTTTGATTTTTGGTTGAGAACAAGGATAACACCATTTGTAGTCTTGAACTAGATTATCTGAACAAGTACTATGGCTCTAGATGAGCTAGTAACAAGAGGGTTCTGAAGTTCAAAGACTTTTCATTTGTAGCTTGACATGCGGTTTGATTTTGAGGCTGATTATAGTTGAAAAGGAGGATGGTTAGCTTGATACTGCTGGTTTTATGGATGGTATGTATGATTATATTGAAATTGTTTCCTTTTGAGTGCAACAAAGTCATTTACAAAAATTTGCGTAGTGACTTGACATAAAATAGATCATTTGAAGAGGTATGGGTAGTAACAACATTGGCGGTCGAGCTATTTGGTTGATTACGGGTTTTACGGAATAGGATCAATGATAGGCTAATTGTTCGTAAGATCCAGAGACAACGACATTGGTGGTCGTGGAGCTATCTTTCCAACCTAAATGAAGGAATTTTCGGCTCTTATGGCATCTTCATAGGCATCAGGTAATGTAGTCCCTCCCATGTACTAGATCATAAAACCATTGAAGTGCTACATCACTATTCAAGGCTCACAAATTTTACAAAAATGCATTAATTGGAGAAGGCTTTATGAGTGCTAGAATCCTATTACAGAGGTCCTATGGAATTAGAATTTGAAATCAATCATGTATTCTTGGGGAGGAAACCTTCCGTACGGAGGAGTTGAATGACCCTACGAGGTAAAGCTACAACTGGTGATGTTGAAACGCTTCTTATTCTTCTCTTTGGAGGAGACAAGGAAAGTTTGATATGCTGATAATTTCCTTGCTTTGAAGAAGCTCTTGTCTGAATTCTTTGCACAAGTCAACACACTTTGATATTTGAAGTCCGAGCTATAGAGTCACTAGGTACTTTGACTTGTGTAAGTGAGAAGATAAGTACCAACTTTGTCCCATCGGGTGTGCCAAAACTGTTGTCACAAAATTACTGCACCCTCAGAATGTCCATAATGTGAACATGAAGTTTGGTGTGATTGGGAAATATGGGATCACCTCTCAAGTTGTGGAACTTGGGATCGAGGTGAACCTCTAAAGAAGGCTAACTTCCTCTTCCTAAACTAAATGTTGTACTACTCCTAGTGTAAAAAATGGTTATCTAGTCCTATACTAACATTTTCATGGGTTTTAGAGAGAGAGATTTGCAAGAAATGAAACTATACTAGGGAATGGTGATGCACCAAATAAAGGGTGTTGCT
This sequence comes from Taxus wallichiana var. yunnanensis, assembly GCA_018340775.1. NCBI lineage: Eukaryota > Viridiplantae > Streptophyta > Pinopsida > Cupressales > Taxaceae > Taxus > Taxus wallichiana. Next base: position 713,594,264 of record CM031235.1, on the reverse strand, counting down.
AGATTTAGGAAGGGTTGATTTGAAGAGGGTTTTTGCACCACAAGTACACTTCACCTACTGAAGCTTAAAGAGGGTACATAATACCATAGACTAGGAAGCACACGTTACCTTTGTTAAACTTGATAATACAAACAAGTTATCAGTATTCCAGTGAAGAAGGATGAACTTGAGAAGGGTGAACAAGCACCACAACTCAACTACATGCAATGCTCCACCACTTGATAAGCACAGAGCTCTAAGAACCTGCAATAGAAACTTGAACTTGCACAGTGTACCTGCAAGCATGAGAAAGGCACAAAGAAGTATAGAAGGATGAAAGGACCAAGATTAGTCACAAAACACACACTTTTATTACTTCAATAACATGCACAATGCATCATACATCCAGAAGAGGAAATGGTTTCCATTACAGTCTTAGAAAGGAGGCTTGAAAGTTCTCTCAACATACAAGAACAACTTGCAGAAGAAGGAGGTTTCTTGAAAACTATACACTTGTCTCAGAAGTCTAACTTTTCCAACTGTCTAACCTCTTGGAATGAGATTCCAACTTACATTTATAGAAGAATATGTGAGAGAGGAGAGAAGAAATCATAAATTCCCTTTCTAAATTGAAGGCATATGATTGTTCATTTATTATAGTTGGTTGAACAACTTTAGAAGGTTCCATCATGTGCCATCAATTTCCTTGTTGACCTAATCCTCTCAATTAACTAAAGGAATATTTACATAAAATATTTTAATAATAATAATAAATATTATTAATAAAATATTTAAAATAAAAATATTAATTTAACTAAAAATTAATAGTGGGACCCCCCATCAATTGGTTTGCATTGAAGAGGGAGGGGTCCATGTGAATGAGTCAAAAGGAACCAACTCGGTGGTTGGCTTGCCGAGCCAACTCATCGAGTTGGTCATCGAATCACTCCACCATCATTACATTGACTAAGCTACTCAGTTTCCCAAATGAGCTCAGATTAGAATATCTCCTCCACCGACCTTGCTCTCGACACCGTGGTGAGCTCGACTTACCCAAAGTTACCAAACTCCAAACCGAGCTCCAAACTGAGTTCCATCCACCAACACACCTCGTTTTGAGTTGATCTTCTAACCATATCAACTTACACTCTCTGTAAACTCCTTTATATGACTCAACTCCAAGAGTTCTTCTACCAAGTGATATTTGTTCCCAATGAGCTCTTTTCCAAGCAAGATTTTACGCAGAGCTCCCGAACTTTACAAACCCACCGGTTTTAAATCATTGTAAAATTCAACCTCAAACATGACGAGTAATCATTCATCTTCCTAGTGAGATGTTTAAATGAGATCCATCGTTCTCTGTGATGTCACCCTCACTATGGGCCTAACCCAATGATCATGGCATTCTAATCTCAAGCTCACTTTGAGCTATTCCCGTGTCATTGATTCTTCTCTGTGTCGAGTGCTTGATCCAACTCGGTGGCCCATATATTTTACCATATTTTCCTTGAATTAATGAACTCAGCCACGTCACCTCCTATTCCCTCTAATATGGTTCGAGGCTCACATAATTGATCTATTCATCTAGTTCAACGAGCCAAACTCATTCTTCCTTCATTTGAGCGCATTGACCGAGCTCACCACCCATGCGAACACCAAGTTCTTCCCTAAATGCTCCTCATTCGGCTTTGCATGATCTCACCACGTCGTGTCTTGAAATCTTCATGACCAGGACCCGTAAAACTATCCACCAAGCTCCGAGGATAAATTTCCCATAATGTGGAATCATCCTCATAGGATTACCTTGTATTCAAACACCTCTGCAACCGTGATCTTTCGACTTGATGATGTAACTTTGTGCATGTAGAGCCCTATCATGACTAAGTCACTAGTTCACTTTCGAGAATAACTCCACCCTCCATACTAATAACTTGATGACTAACTCACCATATCACCTATAGCCTCCCTAACAAGTTGATGGATAGCTCGGCCATTGATTTGTTCTCTAAGTTAGCATGTTTGGTTCGTGGAACTTCTCTTTTAGTTTTCCATCATTAATCTGCATTTGGCCATGTTTGTACAAATCTCCCCTATGCGAGTTATCAGCTTGGCTTGCCATCACGTTATCTCCACATGCTAAGCAATCCCACAAATCCCCAACTTGGCTCATCAGATAAGTTTCACCATGCTATCTGCTTGTTGGAAAATCTCATCAGAGCCCGAGCTCTTGGAATGTCTTGGCCAGGCCACGGATCCCCAAATTTCCCATGTGGCTTAACCTCAACATGTTCCCCAACTCATCTTATCTTGGTAAAGAGACTCGATGGGCCCACACTAAATTCGGTCATGGGAGACTAAACATCATGTGGCCATCACTTGAATTCTCCATGGTTACACATTCTCAAATTTCCCATGCCATGTCTAAGTGTGGGATTAGCCATCAACCTTTCCCAATTGATCCATGATGGAGAAAGAAGTTTCCAAACTCCCTTCAACCTAGTAATGTGATTTGGCACCTTGCATCGACCAAGATTCTCTTCATTTTCAACCTAGCTCATCCGATCTCCTTTGATTGTCATTTTCATTGTCCCATGACACGATACTTCAAAACTCCCCAAATTGGTATGAGCTTAGTTCACCTTGATCATGCTCTATTAGTCATGACTTAAGAGCTCCACTTTTCTCATGCTCAATCAAGTGATCTCTTGACTTGACTCTCCTCGGCACCGATTTTCCACAAAATTTGCCTACGAGTAGTGACTATCTTGGCTCACTGAGGCATCCTCAAAATTTCCCAAGCTAATACAACAACTCATCCTGTGAGCTTTCCATTTTTGTATTACCTCGGTTCTACTTGGCAAGCCATCCTTTGATCTCTTGGTGCCGTGATGAGTCCAAGCCATCTTGTTCTCCTACAAAGTTCCCTGCATCCTCGGTGAGTAACTCAAATCTTTGAAATCTAACATTTTATCTATTTTAAGTGTTAATCAACGAGCTCAGAGCTTGCATCAAACTTTAAAATTTCAATACAATATCATTAATCTATCTCGAGCTCACTACAGTACACACATTACCTTCGTTAGTTAGATATGTTATCTCACCATTACACTTCAATGCCGATTTGTCTTGATTTTTCCCTAAAGATCACTGAGCTCCTTCAACGAGCTTGCCCATGCACCCCATGTTGTGATTGATGAAATTACCAAGTTCCATCTTGAAGTTGAACTTGATGGATCCCTCAAGCTTTCCGTGTTCAGCTGAGCATACACCCGGTGAAACCCAATCCATATGATCGAGATATTTTCTATCCATTTGGATCTTATCACCATCCTTTAGCTTGGTGTAAAGCTTGATCTCAAGATCCTTACCAATTTACTAGGTATAACATTTCGACCGGATGAGGCTTCTATGTGGTTTCATTGAAACTCCTCAGCCCACTTATGCTTCTTTGTGATGCTTTTCTCCTTGGTAACATGAGCCACTCTTCCTAGTTTGAACCGAGGTGTCCACCTTGCCAAGCATTTGCAATGTTGACCGAGCTATTTACGCTTGTGACCTTACTCTCCAACCACTTAATATCCCATGTTGAGTTTCATTATATTAACTTGGTGAGTTGATTCTCGGTTCATTAATCACTAACTCACCACTTATTAGGTCGACTCACTTGAGTAGCTCATCGAGTTACTTAGCGAGCTGTTTTAAGCTCGATGCCTCCTTAGCTCACTGAATTGGTCTTTGCTCTGAGTTGTAACTTCATTATGTTTTATTGAAATTGAGGAGATAATGGGAGCATCATAGGACATTTTAAACATGATTTCTCAATTTTAATGGATTTCTTGCAATCCTTGGTGGAAAGTGGGCCCATAGAGGCCAACCTCAACACTATGAGCAAACTCATTAACCCCTAAGACCCAAAATGGGGAAAACACTCCGAAACGATCCCGAAATTCCCCATAATGCCAAGATGTGCCTTCAACACAAAATTTTTCCTATAATGTCCCCAAAATGTTTCATGAAGGGTTTTTCGTCCTAGGGTCTGATTGACCCATGTTGTCCAATTTTTCCATGTGTGTAAAATTGGATAACATAAACCATCACTTAAATAATGCAAAGTCTACCATTAATAACTTCCACAAAAATCTCACCCAAATAGCTTATAAAAACCTCATGCATAGGTTGAACCATAATCGAGTTCGAATGACCAAAGAAGGAGCTTGAAATAATTATGAAAGAATAAAAATGAATTTCCCAAATGCATGCAAGTTAGCTTACTCCAGAAGCTTCTTGAGTTTCTTGAGATCATTTAATGCTAATAAAGTTTTATAGGTGCCATGTAGTGGCTGGATCAACTGACTACCACCACCATCCTATTCCCTCCAAGATAGCTTTGAAGTGATAAATGATCATCAAAGACAATCCCAAAATTCCTAAGTCTTTGCATGGGTCGTTTAACGACCAATTTTATTATTAACAAATCAAAAGTCAAAGAGTATGGTCAAAGACCATGTTGAAAATAAAAAAAATAAAATTCTATGGTGTATGGTTGAAGACCATACTTCTTACCCACAATAAAATGCCAATTACCATGTCTTTAACATTCATCACTATCCTTAACACATCATCTTGCCATGTTAATGGCTTTAATAATTTAAAACAACCATATAATTATTTGCCTTGTGGTTTTTATACCAATACACCCAAAGACAAGTAGTAACCAATTTACATGAAGAAATCCGAACGATCGAGGACAAAAATAAAAAAACAAGTTTTAGTCCAATGCATGGTGTGGTCAATCGACTGTCAAATAACCAATATCCAAGTTATGGTCTAAACCATTTAAAATAGTTTTACATATGCCAAGTGAATAATGGAAGACCAATAAAATTAATATAATCTTACCTTGTTATACTAAGTATTGTATTTACCTTACTAATGAAAAATCATTAAGTCAATCGTATAAATTTTACCTTGACGATTTTGAACTTTACCTATCCATTACTAAAGACCATCGTAATGCTTTAAGGTCGATGACCATTGTAATGTCAAGAAAAGATTCGTATCATTCAAACAATCATCATTATTTCTAATTACCAAAATAATACATTACAACCATGTATAGATTTACCATTTTTAACAAATCATTATTTCTAGTAAGTAGATGAAACAAAGTCTCATTAATAAGTACAACAACCAAATAGTACACCAATGCATTGAAATCATCACTAAAGTAAACTCATACACCAATCATAAAAAAAACAAGTTACAAATGTCAAGTACTCCATGAATGCTTGGTGACAAGTGTTGTTACGTGGTTGAGCTTACAACTATGCATAAGTATGTATATCCTTTTCATGGTATATGTATGTACGTTTAGCTCTAACATCATTCAAGTAACAGTTCCTATCTACTAGCCCTTGTAACCCACTTTACATATCATAAATTAATCTTACAACAAAACAAAATGAAATTGCGAAATGTGACATAAAAGAAAGCTAAAAGTGCATGGGGTGACTTAAGTGTGTGTTTTAACTTGAGGTGGGCCACATGTTTCCCTCCAAGCATACTTTTAAACCCCATTGGAACCTTGGGCACATTTATGAGATTCACTTTCACCCCAAAAGTGAACCCTCTTCCTATTGGCTGATATCTTTTTTGCTGTGCATCTCATGCCATGAAGAAAACATAAGAAAAGCTTCCACATTGGCATGTGCATGCCATTCTCTTCTCTCCATCCCCATCCCATGGCATAATTTTTCACCCTCTTTTCCCCATGGCAACATTTTTGAGTTGAAATTTCACCCCAAAAGTGCGCTACGGTGCAAGGAGGCCTTCATCCTCTATTTTCATGTCCTTCATTTCTCCGTTTTCACTCCTCTACTCATCCGCTTCCCCATGTGCACTATCCTTCTTCAACTCCACCATATAAACCACTCACCCTTGCTCTCACTTCATAAAAAACATAAATAAAAATCATAAATCAAATAAGGGCATCCATTAAAGTGATTTGAAGTTGGTTCACCACGTTCAAACATGAAAAATCCCACCTTTGTGCCCTAGATGTCAAAATCTTGTTTTCCTCATAAATTTTGATCCCAAGCTCCATTTTCCTCCAAATTTTGACCACCCCTTCCTCTTGAGAATGGATTTAAGATGGATTTCATTAATGGTATGAAATTTTTTACAACCAAATGAATTTTCCATCCATAAATAATGTTTTCTTAGATCTACGAAAACTCTGCAAGCCAAATTGCCTGAAAATTGGAGCAAAGCATCCCGGTGAAAAATATAAAATTTTGAGACCAATTCCATTCCGATATGACACCCGAAAGACCAATTTATATTTTTAGTAAGCCTCTACCAGGTATCCTACTAAAAATAGTAAGTCTGAGAATCAGTTTATTCCTCTAAGATCAAAACAATAAAAAATCGACAAACTGATAAAATCGCTAAAGATAGACCCCCATGTATGACTTATTAAAAATAACAAGTGCTCATAATGAACTCAATTGATAATGACCTCAAAATAACAAGTGTTAGAATTTTTAAATAATAACATTGTTGGTCTGGATGATGATTCAATTTATATATGGATGATTATTGATTTGTATGCGTATATCTTATCTTGGATGTTTTGATATGGCCATGAGGCCGAAGGAGGTATTGTGTGATTTTTGTAGGTAATTATATCACAACAATCAAAGGGGGATTGAAGACCAACCACAACGGAATACTAGGTGGATACGACAATGGTCACCATGGCAACTTGTGGAATGTTGTTGTTTTTTTATTTGTTGTTAGGAGGTCCCATGGGGGATGACCTCTAATTGTGACCAAGGGGTTTGTGTGTTGTTCTTTTCCTTTATTTTATTTAATTTTGGAGTATGTGATTTTAATTGTGATGTAATTTCCTTTTTATCATTAATTGATTTATGTGTCTAGATTAGTAAATTAATCATGTTACTAAACTAATTATGGATGTGACAAAAATAAGTCATTTATTAGATTGGTTGGTGCTTTGGTCTATGTGTTTTTAAGTTGAGTGTAAGTAACTTGAGTGTTTTACACTCTATCTTACCTTGAAAATTCGGATTTGGCCTTAAGGGCCAATTTTGGAGGCTTGTGGAACAAACTAAGCTTGTCCTACCTTGTCCCACACCTCTTAATTTGTTATACCAACCCTACTTATGGGTTGGGGGGTCAAAATAGACCCCATTATGTGTTTTAGAAGGCAAAAGGTGAGATTTAATTGCACTTTCTTACATGTGTTTAAAATTTTGTCCTTAAGGGGTGTGGGTTGGAGTGGTGTGTGTAAGAGATTTTTCATACCTCTCAACAAACCATTTATTATGACTTGGGGTATGGGTTTGACTTGGGTGATGTGGGATGGAGAAGAAATGATGTGGCATCCTACATGGAGCCACATCATCTCCCTCTTCCTCTTTTCTATTTATTAGAAATTTTGGGAAGTATTTGGGGTTACTTGCTTGGTTTTGGCTCTTTGATTTTTGAATGCTTGCTTGTTGGAGTTGAAGGGTGCTTGTAATTTCTTGAGTTTGGAAGACTTTGGGACTTGCTTGGAAAGTGGATCTTTACCATGAAAAGGTAGGGTCTTGCACCCTTGTTTTCTTCTTTGTTTTCTTGTATGTTATGTGTTGTATGGATTTGTTTTCTTGCTTGAAGTGTTGGGTAGTGAAATGGCTTAGGTTGTGTTGAGATAGTGAAATGGGGATGAAATATGTTGGGAGGCATAAGAGCTTCTTTGTGTGTTTAGGAGGGAGTGGGTTTTGGATTCCCCACCTTATTCTCTTTTGTTATTTTGTGCATTGTGGGAGCCATAAGAGAGAGGGAGGCATAAGAGTTTTTGGGGTTGATTATGTTTTGGAGGATTTTAGAGGTGGGCATCCAAACCATTGGGAGGCATAAGGGTATCCCCATATTCCTTTCTCTACTTGGCTTGTTTTAGAGCCATTGTTTTGGGAAGTTGTTGTGCTTAAAAATGAGTTTTTTGTGGTTATTTTTCTTTGTGTTTATTGCTTGAAAGTAAGTGTGGAAGCATTGTATAGTTGCCATGTGTTTTATCCATCCCTTATTTCCTTGTGGTTGGGGCTCAAGGGCCAATGAGGAGGATTGATTCTTCTCCTCATTAGAGTTTTGGTTGGGTGGAGAGTGTTGCCTCTCCCCATTTGTTGTTGTGATCAAGTGGAGAAAATATGGAGCCTTGTTGGAGATTTGGAAACTTGGAGAACTTATAGAAGACTAAGAAATCTTCCATTATAGTTACCTTCTTATAAAAATTCCCACTTCAAGTGGAAGATTATTGTATTGTTTTGAAAGAAAGGTTGCTTTGAATATTGGTTATTAAGATTGTAATGCATGTGGAAAGAAAGACATTTTAGTAAAGCAAGTTTTGTTATAATAGAAATGTGATTGGAAAGAGAAAACAACTTGTTCTCATTTTAGTTGATTTGTAGTCTTCATTAGGTGTGTTATTCTTGTTTTTAAAATTATTGGAAAATCTTGTTAGAAACTACTTGTGGGAATGGTTGTAACTTGTAGGTTGTAAAAGAAAGAAATAACATTCTTGTTGTATTACTTGAAGGGCATATAATAACAAAACAAACTATATGAGTTCATTCCTTTGCATTGATTGAAGAAAGTTTAAATTTCATAGGTGTTATGGAAAAGTTTCAAAAATTTCTTGTTTTGTTATTTTGTCAACAAATGGATTGCTTGCCTTTTTATCAAATAGAGTGAAGAAATTGTATGACTACCATTAGACTTAGTCTCATTTGGGTTGAAATATTTATTGCAAATATACTATAAATTTTTAAGGGAAATGGAATTAATTTTCTTTTACATTCTATATTATACTATCAAATTTTAAAAAGGAACTTTAAGTGTAAGATTTAAACTAGTTAATGCTATTAATAATATAACTATTATTACTTAATGGTATTATTATTATTATTATTAAAATTCATATTGTATATATATATATATATATATATATATATACAATATGAATTATATATATATATATATATATATATATATATATATATATATATATATATATATATATATATATATATATAATAGGTATTAAGTATTCAAAAGAAAAAAAAATTTAAACAAAAGAAATTTGTTGGATTGAGTTTTATTTTACCGCGGCCTTTGGTTTAGTGGTTGTGGTTATTAAAGTTTGGTGGGGGAGGGTCGCCGACCCGACCCCCACCCCCACCCCCACCCCATTTTTATGTGGGATGGGGGGTGGGGTCGATGACCCTCCCCCATACTCTCTACGCAAATAAAACCCCATAGGGGTAGTCACGGTTTCCTTCATTGCATGTGTGTTTTGTGAGGCCGTAGGCTTGAGTATTTTGCGAGCTGAACTCTTTGTTTTGTTAAAACTTATACCTACACACATAAAATGCCCGTATTGTATTTCGGGTTTAATAATAATAAAAAGAATGGGTTTTGAATAAATTTTTAAAAATATGTACTTATATATATACACATGTATATATATATATATATATATATGTATGTATTTATTTATATATGTATATAACCTTTTAAGATGGGTATATATACACTATTCTACCCATTTTACTAAAATAGGGTAAATACCCACATGCCCATTTGGGCAAATGCTAAAATAGTAAAATAAACAAAATAAATAAATAAATACATTGTAAACCCTAGATGAGGGTATGAATGGAATCCTTAATAAAAGGAAATTTTTTGTTCATCCATGAGCTTGGGATTGCTCCCATGGCTTCCTCCCCCTCCTCCACCAATTTGCAAAACAAAAGAATGAAACAATAAGGCAAACAAAAGAGAAAGAATCCTTTCATAAGAAAACTTAGGGTTAGTTGAATCCCTAGATCTTGTGGCCCCAAATGAATCCATCCAATGGATGAGATTAATCCCTACAAAAAGTAGGTGGGGAGTGGGTGAGAGAAATTCAAATTTAAAATGCATGGGTTGACTTATTTTAGGGGCCACTTTAGTTGTGTAGGGAGTGGGATTATTTTTCTAACCCTTGTGTTTAATTAAGGACCTTGTTATATTGAATGTAAACTTTGACACCTTGTGTGTATAATAGAATTTTATTATTTAATCAATTAGACCTAAACCTTTGAAATTAAATTGAATAGGTTTAATTTAAGGGTGAATTAAATTGTAATGTTATCCAAAATTCACCCCCAGGGGTAATTTTTGATAACATGCATCAAATTACTTAGTCCCAGCAAATAAATTGATTCGTAGGCCAAAAATCATGTTTCTAGGGTCCCCTCATATTTATCCTAACTCTCTGTCTAGGTCAAAAAGGAAAGTTTTGAGAAAAGGTGAAAAGGCTGCAAAACCAAGCTTGGGCGGGAAAAATCACGAAAAATGGCTAAGTCCTAGTCCTCGCAATGCAGAGGGGCGTGAGGGACATCTAGGCGCGGATCGGCCGAAAAGCCTCCAGGTGGCCCAAACAGAAAAGGGACATCTGGGACAAATGGACGTGAAATGCCCGAATCGGCCAAAAGAAAGAAAATTTGTCCAAGTCCTTTACCGGGAGCAAGCGGGACAAGAGTGCACGAGAGGATGTGAACCGGTCGAATAGGGCGAACCGGAAGAATTTGTCCCAGAGGCAAAGACTTTGGACATTTGGGACAAATGGACGCGAAGGACGCCTTGAACCGGCAGTTCGGCAGGAAACGGGAAACTTCAAAGACAGGACAAGTGGGACAAAGGGACGCGCGGACACGAGATACACCCGAAAGAGCCGAAAGCCAATCGATCACACCACGTGTTCTTGCGAGAAAAGGGACGAGGAAGCCCATTTCGGGCGGATCGGAGGATTCTGTCCCGCGAAGCACTAGGACATCTGGGAAAAAAGGACGTGGTGGACGTGAAAATCCAGCAGGCCCGTGGACAAATCATAGCATGACATGTGTCACCAAGGAAAAAGGTCCAAAAGTCAAAGGGGTGAGTTTTCGAGCACTGATCCGAACCAATGAAATAGTGCCACGTGTCCAAGTTTAAGGGGCCCACAAGAAAAGCCCACGAAAAGGTGGAGAGAGGGAATTACTCAGCGAATCAGGGCCTGCCACGTGTCATCCAGATGGCAGAGCGCGGGAAAAGATTTTAAAACCTGTTCTTGCCTATTTTGTGCCCTAAATCTTCAGACCTTCGTATCTTTCGATCCAGAGCTCGGATTTACACGTTCTTTATATAAACAGAAAGATGTTGAAATTATCTACATGATTCTCGGAATTAATCTCGCATTTTGGTGTAGTTTGGAGGGAGAAAATTAAGAAAATGTCTCGACGCTTGCGATAGACAAGTAATGCTTCAACAACCAACTTTAATGCGCAAAGCAGACTGCGCCGCTCTGTTAGATAGCCGCCGTTTTGCGCCAGATCCACCACTTTTGTCATAATGAGATGATTTTTAAATGCTACCAAGAAGTGGTTGGGGTAGATTCTATATTTCCTCTCTCTTCCCTCTCTCATTTCTTGATATATATTGTAAAGAGAGCTCCTTTAAGCGGTTGGACATTCTTGTTTTGCATCCTCCCTTATTCCCTCGCTTGCAGGAGAATTTGTGGAGTTTTCAAACCTCCCATATGGGTTGTAATGCCGGTCTTTTTTGCCTCTTGCCACCGTGCTGTATCTTGTATCGACTCTTGAGCAATAATATATATGTTGTGATTGACTCTCGACCCTCTCATGTATTCATTCTTGTCATTTTGATCTCTTATTGCGCTTTGGTTACTCGCATGCATGGTGTTTGTATTGCATCTATATGGTTTGTGTTAAATTTACAAAGCGAGTGTCTAACATTCCTCGGTGCATCACCTTTGTAGTTTAGGTTTTATTCTATGCATTTCCTTACCCTCCTTGGCAAGTTAGATTAGGTTTTAGCAAACCCTCTGCATTTTTGTGTGCATCCAACAGAGGAATAGGAACCAGCCTTCTCTGGAGAATCTTTTCTCATCTTTATAAGTCCCACGCTTGGAGAAAAGATTCCATGTTGTGCAATCACACTGTGGATGCCTCGAACATCAACCTAGAAGCCCGATCGCATCCGGGGTGTCTTTGTGAGTCTGCAACAACAGCTTTTGCACGCCTTAGGTGGGAGCTAGAGGTCTCATTTTTATTGCAGTAAAGTTGATATGCATCTGCTGTAGTTTTCTTGCTTATAAGAGCTATTATTTGCATATCTGCGACTCCAGGGGAAGAATCAACTAGTTTTAGCAAAGGCATGCCTGAAAACTCATGAGAAGAATCACCACAAGGTCAAGAGTCGGAGAAGAAGAATTTTTGTTTGAATACCTGCAGTTATCTCCAAGAAGAAGGCAAAGAGGAAGAATGATTCAAAGGTCTCCATCTCCACCAAATAGAACTCTCTCAACTCCTCCACCTGATAGGCCTTTTATTCAATATACAAGGGTTTTAAGACCGATTAGAATGGCTCAGAACAATCCCTACATCAACTTCACAGTAGCAACCCACTTGCTCTCAATGCACAACACCCAGTTCCTATTGCAGGCCTTGAAGAACATTCCCTACTTCACCGGAGAAAATCGGACTACTCCGGTGATCATGTTAAAGATATTGCTAACCTTTGCGCAATGCATGAAATCAATGAAATGCAAGTGGCTGTCAAGTTACTGGCATCTTCCTTCAAGGGTAAAGCATTACAACAGTTTAGGAGCCTTGGAGCTGGTTCTATCACAAACTGGAATCAGCTGTGTATTACACTTCACGAGCAATTTGGAGAGAAGGGAGACAACTTGTCTCTTTTGGAGCAGCTGACAACTATCAAGAGAGCCCCCAATGAGCAACTGACTGACTTCAACTTCAGATTTCAAAGATCTTGGGATAGGATTCCGTGGCGGTCGGACGATAGCGTAGAAGGTGCTTTTCTATATTACCTTAAAGCTTTGAATTCGATATTTCTATGTTAATTCAGTCCATGGGAGGCACAACAATCGCTATGGCTTATAGCATTGCCATTAGAGCCAAAAACTGTCTTATTCAAGCTGGTAAACTGGCTCCTAGGCCTCCCATGCCCTTGTATCCAAACTTAGAAAATCCAAGCACTAGTCAAACACCCACTTTGGCTCTGTTCCCACTCTTAGAAATCAAATTTCAAGTGAAACTTCCACTTCATCTCTAAGTGCTTCAATGAACTCTAAGAGGTCATGAAACAGATTGTAAAATTTGGGAAATGAGCTGGTTACTATTAAAAGACAAAGCAAGCTCAAAGTGCTAGACCGTATCGTATCGGCCTCAAGCACGACTGTGCTAGGCCCCCATACCAACAAAATAGGTCACCAACTCAGGCTGCAAATATGAATCAAACAAGGCCTCCTGCCAATAGACCATTCCAGCCCTATAATCCAAATGCCATATCTACCTCTAAGGCATTAGTGCCAACACAGAATAACATGGCCCAAGAATATGATTGGTGCTTTCCATGCAACGAGCCTCATAACCAATCCATGTGTTTCAATGGTGCTCTCAATCAAGCACTGATGGTGACAACTACTGGTGTGGAGGGCGAGGGCAGTCAAGGAAACAGTCAACAACAAGAAACATTCCAACAACAATCAGCCCCAAATGACACCACGTTGGTGAACTGGCAAGCAGAAGATTTCTGTGGCATGAATCAAGCAGTTTCTCAAGGTGTCGCAGCCAACACAAGGTCAAAGAGGAGAAATTTGGGTGAAGAACAGCCATTAGCCCCAGCCAATCCACCACCTTCCACGGCTCCACAAATGATTGGCAAGCAGAGTCCAGTTTCAAATACACAAGGGCAGCCAAGAACAGCCCTAGGCCAACTCAAATGCCATTGTTGCTGCCCACGTACAAGGAGTAAGTGTACAAACCAAGGGACAACAAAAGGATACTTCATCCCCGTTCAGTATCATTGAATAGATGAAGAAGACTAACGTCAATATATCAATGTGGGAATCCCTATCCATCCCAGGAAAAAGAGATCTGCTGTAAGCTGCCATGAAGGATTGGACAACTTTGAATCAGCAGGTTCAGATGCAAGACAAAGTGCTTACAAATGCTGCCCAGCCTGAAGGAAGCTATGGAGGGCAACAAGGTAAAATGTTGAAGCCCCCTCCTTTCTATGTTTCATTAATCATTGGGGATAAACTAGTACATAATTGCATGATTGATTCCGGGCAAGTAGCTCGGTGATGCCCAAACAAATAGCTGATCAGTTTGGGTCTCCAATATGAAGTAATATCTAAAGGGGTAGTGCAATTGGATGGGACAGCAATAGCAACAGTTGGAGTGATTAAAAACTTGAGTCTTACCTTGCATGCATGTCCAAATGTTGTTGTCTTACAAGATATATCAATCATAGACCTTCCACCACTCTTTGCCCTTTGCTTGTTAAGGGACTTCACAGCCAAGATTGGGGGGTATTTGTCTGTGATTGGTCTCACATCTGTTTAGAACAAGGTATGGAACTAAGGCTACAATTAGGTCTGAACCTATTGCAAACTTCCATATTGAGCCTTACACTCCTAGTCAGATTAATGCCAATTGCTCAACATTTGATCAAGAAGATCACCCTAGTACTGATGAGGCTGACACCAAGGTTGGAAGTATCCCGGACCTAACTCTCGATGAATGGGAAAACAAGATACATGCTTTTGATCCCTATCAAGAAGTAGAAGAATCTGAGCTGGGAGTCTATTGTATACACGAAGAAAATCAACCTGTTCCTAGCATCACCAAGCCAAGCCATAATGATGACAATGAGGTATGGCGGCTGTTTTTTGACGGATCAAGGAGTAGGCAAGGTGCAGGAGGTGGAGCCATGCTTGTTTCACCTCAAGGCATCAAATATTATTCAACTTTTCGTTTCCAGTTTTCTTGTTCAAACAACATAGCTGAATATGAGGCCTTGATTCATGGACTTCATTGGGCTAGGAAAAAAGGGATAAATAACTTGCAGGTGTTCGGGGATAGCGAGCTAATCGTCAACCAAGTTAGAGGACAACATGCTACGAAGAACGACTTGCTGAGGAGCTACAAGAATAGGGTATGGGACCTCATTGAGGATTTCAAAGCTTTCAACATTGTGTCCATACCCAGGAAGAAAAATGAAGCCGCGGATAGGCTCACAGCAGTTGGAGCAACGTTTGATGTGGTTGACAACATCAAAAGGGAAAAAACACAGCCACATATCCATGTGATTGTGAGGCCATTCCAGATAATAACACAAGCTGGCAGGTGTTTGAGAATGATCAACAGATCGTCAATTTTCTACAGGAAGAGGCTGAATTCTCAGCTAGAAATCAGGATAGATTAGAGCAGCAGTATGGGGATCAAGTAGTGCAGCTGCGAACAAACAAGCTTCCTAAGGGTTTAGTAACATTGGAGTCTATCTTCAACCCTAACGACCGATTACGTAAGGAAAAGGCTAACATACAGGTCAAGAGAGAAGTTTCAGAGCCAATTCTGGTTGGGAAGGCAAAATACTTCAAATTGGTAAAGTGGCCACTGAGCAAGAGAAATCAGATTTCATACAGCTTTGCCAAGAATTTCCAGATGTCTTCGCTTGGAGCTATGAAGACTTGAGAGGATTCAATCCGAAGTTGGCACAACATACCATAGAATGGATCCAGATGCTAAGCCCATCGTGCGAAGCGAGACCATTAACCCTCACATTGAGCCTCTAATGAAGAAAGAGCTAAATAAGCTAATAGAGGCAAGCATTATATTCCCCGATCAAGCACTCAAGGCTGGGTTGCTAACTTGGTTCCGGTCGGGAAGAAGAGCGGAGAAATCGGGTTGTGTGTGGACTTTCGAGACCTCAATAGGGCATCTCTCAAAGATCATTACTGCTTCCTTGAATGGAACAAATATTGTAAGTAGTATCTGGTTCGAGAGAGATTCTCTCTCTAGATGGCTACTTAGGGTATAATCAGTGATGGTGAAAGAAGATGACCAATTCAAGATGGCTTTCACCACCAAATGGGGAACCTATGCCTACAAGAAGATGCCATTTGGACTATCAAATGCTGGAGCCACCTTCCAAAGGGCAATGGATATGGCATTTAAGGGGTTGATCAACAAAATAGTTCTGATATATCTTGACGACATCACTGTATTCTCAAAGAATGCAATGCACCATCTCTTTCACCTCGAGGCAAGTGTTTCGAGATGTAGAAGATTTGGGGTATCATTGAATCCCAAAAAGTGCATATGCTTGGCTCACGAGGGAAAACTTCTAGGCCATATTGTTTCAAAGGAAGGGTTGATGATTGACCCAGAACGGGTTGAAGCAATTCAAGCATTGCCATTGCCAAGTCACAAGAAGGCTCTTCAAAGCTTCTTGGGAAGGATCAATTTTGTCCGCAGGTTTGTTCCAAACTTTGCAGCTCTCGTAAAGCCAATAACGCTGATGTTAAAGAAGAGCATGGCATTTAAGTGGACATCTGAAGGCAAGGCAAGTTTTGAGGTAATAAAAGAGGCTATATCTCAAGCCCCAACTCTCGTCAATCCAGACTTCTCCAAGGACTTCGTGCTATATGCCTTCGGTGGTGGAGACACAATTTCTGCAATCCTGGCACAACAAAACAAAGAAGGATTAGAACAACCAGTTGCTTTCTTCAGTCAAGGCTTGGAGGAATACGAAACTAGATACTCTTTCATTGAAAAGCATGTACTTGCAGTGATCAGGAGTTTAAAGAAATTCAAGCACCTAGTCTCAAACAACAAGATCCAATTATTGGTCTCTCATGCGGGAGTCAAGGACTTCCTTCTAAACAAGGATCTGAATGAGAAGCGTGCAGGGTGGATAACTCGTGTCATGGAATATGACATCGAGATCAAGGTCACCAAACTAGTACGTGGAAAGGGACTATGTGAACAACTAGCCTTGAGTCAACGAGTTTTAAGCGGTGATGAAAAGAGACTATCTTGGTACTATAGGATGGCCAAGAACATGAAAATGATGATGTGCCTACTCCTTGTTGGACTCAGAATATGATACACTTCCTACAGACAGGACTATGCCCTCTAGAAATGAGCAAAGCAAAGAGGAGATACTTCAGATTACAAGCCATTCCATATGTGCTTGTTGATGGTGTTTTGTTTAAGAAAGACATCAATGGGGTTCTATTGAGGTGCATTGGGACTGGTCAAATTGAGAGGGTGTTACGAGATTTTCATGATGGAGATTCTGGAGGACATTTTGCCCCACGAGTAACAGCTCTCAAGATAATAAAGGCAGGGTATTATTGGCCCACGGTGTTCAATGACTGCTATACATGGATAAGAAAGTGTAAGAAATGTGCACTCTTCACAGGCAAAGAAAGACTAGCAGCGCTTCCATTGCACCCAATCTTGGTTGACCAACCATTTCTGCAATGGGGATTGGACTTCATCGGGGTCATCAACCCAAACTCAAGCCAAGGCCACAAGTGGATTCTCATGGCAACGGACTACTTCACCAAGTGGACTGAAGCAGTAGCACTCAAAGAGGCAAACGAGTCTAATATACTAGAATTTTATGAAGGAATAGTGACCAGGTTCGGTGTGCCAGCCACTATCATATCAGACAATGCATTGGCATTCGTAGGTTCCAAGATTACAGAATGGGCTGTCAAGAATGGAATCTACTTGAGCACCTCTTCCAATTATTACCCACAGGGTAATGGACAAGCAGAGTCCACGAACAAAAATTTGCTAAGAATCATCAGGAGGACTCTGGATGAAAATCAAAGAACATGGCATACCAAGCTAAAATCAGCATTATGGGCTGACAAGATAACACCAAAGAGGTCTACAGGTAATTCCCCTTACAAGTTGGTCTATGGAAAAGAGGCAGTATTGCCTATATCATTAGAACTGCCTGCATTGGAGTTCATGAAGCGATTGGAGTTGGTGAATTCGAACCTATGGAGGCGGTATGCAGAGTTGATGGAATTGGAAGAAATTAGAGAACATGCAGTTCAAACAATTGAGAAAGATCAGGCCTTAGTGAAAAGATGGTTTGATAAGAAAGCAAGAGCAAGGACCTTCCAGGAAGGGGACCTAGTTCTGAAATGGGATGCAGATCGGGCAAAACCAGGAAGGCATTCCAAGTTTGATGCCATTTGGAGTGGCCCCTACATGGTCATGAAGTGCAAGAGCAGCAATGCTTTCTAATTGGCCTCATTGGACGGTGAAGAACTGCAGATTCCAGTAAATGGAATCTATCTCAAACATTGCTACTGAAAATAAGAGGTTCACCCTTGTAAATATTAGCCTAGATTTCAATTCCTCTAAGTGCGTATGCACATTGTCTTGTTGTAGTTAGGTTTCAATTTCCCTAAGTGCTTTGGCACAGGTTTTGTTGCTCCTGGGTTGGTTTTCTACAGTTCAGCGTGCTCTCAGAGAAGGAGTTACGGTATCGGGCTCGGGATCAGATATCAGGTTGGTTTCAGGTTATTGCCTATGACTCCATGCCCAATGGATTGCTAAAAGGCCACTGATCTTCTACCTAGCAGGCAGGTGACCCCGAAAAGTTGCCAAATTGTTATCCAAAATTCACCCCCCAGGGTAAATTTTGATAACATGCATCAAATTACTTAGTCCCAGGCAAATAAATTGATTCAGGGCCAAAAAATCATGTTTCTAGGGTCCCCTCATATTTATCCTAACTCTCTTGTCCAGTCGAAAAGGCAAGTTCTGAGAAAAGGTGAAAAGGCTACAAAAACAAGCTTGGGCCAGGAAAAATCACGAAAAATGGCTAAGTCCTAGTCCTCGCAACAGTCGGGACGTGAGGGACATCTAGGCGCGGATCGGCCGAAAAGCCTCCAGGAGGCCCAAACAGAAAAGGGACATCTGGAAAAATGGACGCGAAATGCCCGAATCGGCCGAAAGAAAGAAAATTTGTCCAAGTCCTCTACCGAGAGCAAGCGGGACAAGAGTGCACGGAGGACGCGAACTGGCCGAATCGGGCGAACTGGAAGAATTTTTCCCAGACAGCACTGAGACATTTGGGACAAATGGATGTGAAGGCGAGAACCGGCTGGTTCGGCCGAAATGGGAAACTTCAGCACAAGGACAAGTGGGACAAAGGGACGCGCGGGACGCAGATAGCCAAAAGAGCCGAAAACTAATCAGATCACGCCACGTGTAACCGGCAGAAAAGGGACGAGGAAGCCCATTTCGGGCAGATCGGAGGATTCTATCCCGCGAAGCACCGGACATCGAGGGACAAAAGTACGCGGTGGACGTGAAAATCTGGCAGGCCTGTGGACAAATCACAACATGACACGTGTCGCCAGGAAAAAAGGTCCAAAAAGTCAAAGGCGAGTTTTCGAGCAATCGATCCGAACCAATGAAATAGTGCCACGTGTCTAAGTTTAAGGGGCCCACAAGAAAATCCCACGAAAAGGTGGAGAGAGGGAATTACTCAGCAAATCAGGGCCTGCCACGTGTCGTCCAGATGGTAGAGCGCGAAAATATTTTAAAACCTGTTCTTGCCTGTTTTGTGCCCTAAATCTTCAGACCTTCGTATCTTTCGATCCAGAGCTCGGATTTACACGTTCTTTATATCAACGGAAAGCTGTTGAAATTCTCTACATGATTTTGGGATCAATCTCACATTTTGGTGTAGTTTGGAGGGAGAAAATTAAGAAAACGTCTCTGACGTGTGGTGATAGACAGAAGTAATGCTTCAACAACCAACTTTAATGCAGCAGACAGCTCGCCGCTCCTGTTAGATAGCCCGCCGTTTTGCCAGGATCCACCACTTCTGTCATAATGAGATGATTTTAAATGCTACCAAGAAGTGGTTGGGGTAGATTCTAGATTTCCTCTCTCTTCCCTCTCTCATTTCTTGATATATATTGTAAAGAGAGCTCCTTTAAGCGGTTGGACATTCTTGTTTTGCATCCTCCCTTATTCCCTCGCTTGCCAGAGAATTTGTGGAGCTTTCAAACCTCCCATATGGGTTGTAATGCCAGTATTTTTGCCTCTTGCCCTTACAATGTATCTTGTATCGACTCTTGAGCAATAATATATGTGTTGTGATTGACTCTCGACCCTCTCATGTATTCATTGCTGTCATTTTGATCTCTTATTGCAGTTTGGTTACCTGTGCATGGTGTTTGTATTGCATCTATGTGGTCTGTGTTAAATTTGCAAAACGAGTGTCTAACATTCCTCGGTGCATCACCTTTGTAGTTTAGGTTTTATTCTATGCATTTCCTTACCCTGTCTCCTTGGCAAGTTAGATTAGGTTTTAGCAAACCCTCTGCATTTTTTGTGTGCATCTGAATAGAGGAATAGGAACTAGCCTTCTCTGGAGAATCTTTTCTCATCTTTACAAGTCCCACGCTTGGAGAAAAGATTCCATGTTGTGCAATCACACTAGATGCCTGAACATCAACCTAGAAGCCTGATCTGCATCCAGGGGTGCTTTGAGTCTGCAACAACATGTACTAAAATAAATAGTAGTGAAGCCTAAGCCTTACTTTAGGATAATTAATTACTAACTGGTATGGGGAGTTTTTAATATTTTTAATTAAAGGGGAAGTTAATATTATTAAATAAATGAAAGTTTAAAAAAATGAGAAAAGTAGGACCAAAAGTTTTAACCTAGTTTTGCGAGTATGATTTAACAAAAAAAAAAATTCCATAATTTTTCTAGTTAACCTAGGTTTGTTCTTGGGTTTCGTGCGGCTAATTTTAGAGGGCGTTACACTTTGTATAAATCAATTCATTCGACATTCAGTAGTAGACAGGTGCCCGACTCCTAGTACCACTTTCCAGGGTTGTAATATGAGATTGGTTTGAGGATGAAGTAAAAGGGGATCTTGAATTGGGAAAGGTTTGGGCATGACATCCTATTTTTGGTTGGAATGAGGTTGGTATTCTATGTGATGATGAGGTTTACATTTTGCTTTATGATAAACACAAGTTCTATTTTTATTGGTTGATCAACAATAGAGGTTATAATACTAGATTCCCGAGACCTAGTTTATTTATAGTATGCATGTCTTTAGAACTCTATTAGATTTATGTGCGTGAGAAGTTGCTCATATGTTATTTGTTTGTGGTGAGGAGCATCTCCAAGGTATACTTCCTGGTTATTCTTTATTTTTGAAGCTTCTATTGTTGAATTGTCTTATGATCTTGTAGGTCTGTGCCCTCTATATAGTTCTTCTCTCAACCCTTCGTCAATCCTCGGTCCAACATGAATAGAATTCATACGGTCCTTTCCTTGGTCCAACCAACATATGGTCCGAGATATCATAAATAGAATAGAGGGGTGAGTGCCCGTAAATAGGTGGGGCGGGAAGGGAGACCGGAAGAAAGGCTCCATCTCTCATATGGAGACCAAGGCAAAAGAACTACCCTAACTAATATAGGTAGGGGCACCGATAGGTTTGTTGTGAAAGGGACCAACTGCATCATATCAAACATGGGAGAATATATTCAAGGGTAAGTCTATCATCTATCTATATAGGGTTGATGACTATAACTATAGATGCCATCCCCATATATATATATATATATATATATATATATATATATGGGTGTCATATAGAGATCTATCACTCACACCTCGATCTATTAGAGGTTTCTAGGGGACATATCTAGATAGGTGTCGTCATAGTTTGTGTATAAAGGGAGCACAACAACTCTATAGAATAGAGAGCCTATCGAGAGAGCCCCCTCTCTATATGTAGATAGAGGGGGAGAGGGGGTAGGAGCACTTCGTCAATAGACTTTATCTAGATAGTGGGGTGTGCGACGTCTCTAGTTGGCATCGAAGTATATCTCACCGAGTGAGTTATATTTATAGGGCCATTGGCCAACCAAGATATAGCCATTTCCATATGAATAGTTCAGGGTATGGGCCATTCTTGTATAAACAGTGCCTAGTTATGGGGGCTTCTACCATATAGATAGTTTAGGTGCCCAAGTTGGAGCCATTTTTAAGGTAACATCTTGGATTGCAAAGCTTCGTTCCAATTTTGCAAAATCTTTTAGCATGGTTAAGGTATATTTTTAAGTGCTTCATTTAGAATTTAAAAGAGATTATGCCTTTGAACTAATTTTAGGCTAAATGGTAATCCTTTTCTTGTAACTTAAGGTCTCCGATGTGAATTAGGGTACAACACAATGGTAGTTGAGTCTCCTCATTTGTGCTTTGATATATTTCCATGCCTTTTTCCAAAGCTTTATTTTGGCATAGGTTGGGAGTATGTTGGCAAAGCGTGGGAAAAGATAAACGATATCTATAACACCTATTCATTGCATTTGTTGAAACAATTTCAATGCTTAATATGGTTGTAGAAGGTTCACATTGATCAAATTTGATGAGGGTTTGCAATGACCAAATATGTACATGGTTTACATAGAACAATAATTCATCACAAGGTTTAGAATGTTGCTAAATTAATAGAGAAAATGACCATAATACAATCGAGGAAAGGGATATCAACAAAATATATCATAATGTCTCACGAGTAACCATCATGGTGTTATGCCCATGATTTTCATGACCCAAAACAACCATCCAAATGACTGGTAAAAATTGGGATATTTATTTAGAGCATTAGTTACATGTTAAAAGATTAGACCAATGCTAAGCTAATCTTTTAGGACAATTAATGACGACAAGAGTGATTTCAGCTCCATTCGCGCGGGTACAAAGATCCCTTATGTTTAAAATGAATCCAAGTCCTGTAAGCTTCGTTACAAATAATCATGATAAATGTAAACTTATTCTTGCAATATGGTTTTTCAAGACTGAATCCATTAATATTATTCAACAAAAACATGACAGTAGGTAAAAGATGGTCCATACTATCTTATGCATGAATCGGGATAGTTAAGGATGACTAGAATTGGACCAAAAGCTACTTGTGCGAGCTAAGGTGTCTTGAACATAATTTCCTTTATTCCAAATCGATAAGATTAATCAAGGAGTATGAGGTATACTCATACTACTATTTATGCTAGTAAAGATGATTAAGTTTGATCCAAAAATAGTCGCGCTAATAAAGGGCGGTAATAAAATTGTCATTTACTTGTTGTGCTAATTAGGATTGCATTATAAGGAGTGAGTTGATAAGCATTATAAAAAGTTACATTTAGATTAATTTAAAAGTAGATAGAAATATATTCATCAAAACATAGCACTATTTAAGTTTAACTGCAATTTTCTCCCATCAAGTGGAGCAAGATCTCAGTAACAAGGCAATGGTTAGCGAGAGACAAAGGATAGGTTGAATGTAGTACCTAGAAATTCCAAGAAACTGTTACAACCAAGGGTCCGATTAGATTGCCAAAGTAATAATTTACTCAAAATCTCTATAATTATCTAGATGATCAAAATACATTACTCCTTAACTCCAAGATACAAAATCAATTCCATTTTGATTAAATTACTTATCCATGTTAAAAATGAAGAATGGGAGGAATCAATCCCACTTGCAAATTTAAAAGTCAAATAACTAGCAATCACATGTGAAATGTATGATGGAAACACCAAAGGGGATATTTTGAAGGAATCAAATTGGAGGGAGAGAAACAATAGGAGAGGAAGAGGGGTGAAGAAGTAGGGGTTTGAGGGTGGGAATAATGGAATGGGGAAACAATGTGAAACTCAACCCTCCAATAATATGATGTATGTGCTCAAATTTATAGTTGTGATCTCGCACGAAATTTTATCATTAAATTAAAGGGTCCAAAATTAAAAATGGGGGAATTCCAATAAGTTTTAGGTTAAAAACCCAATGAAAATGCTTTCTTTTTGTACTACTGTGTAGCCCACCTTTTTAGTTGTGAGCTCTAGCAACTACAAGAAATAATTGATGTACACAAAATTGTCAATAATTGAGCTCGTACATCGATTCGTTATATGAGCAACAAGTAGAAAACATATGACGATTGAGGTCAAAAAGTTAAGATTTTTGATTGTACGACATTAAGTTTTTTGAGATACTTGACGAGGACATGAATGGAAAGTTGGAAATGGACAAGTGAGAATTAAATAATTGTGGATCCAACATGATAAAGAAAATAAATAACATAACATAACTTTAAATAGAAATTTGAAACCTATATGTTCATTTGTAGCACATAACAAAGAGATGATGGTTAATATTTTTAAAGATGTGATAGTCAAGATTTTATAAAGAGTTGGCGGCATGTGCTAGGGAGTGTGTAGTGGCGGAAAAATAGTGACTACCATAAAATTGGGGTTAGTATTTTTTTCCAGTGTCAACGGTTTGAAGTGGGTAGTGTTTAATTTGTTAGAAAAGGAAAAGATGTGAATGGAATTTTGGAAATAAAATAAGGGGAACAAAATACCCGCATATCCCACCCTATGGCTTAAAATGTTCCTACCCAATATTATCGGTTTATGTGCTCATGCGGTATTGTCTCAAACTCACTTGCATTGTTCACATGAGTTCAATTGGTGCTTTAAGGTGCCACAAAGAGGAAAATCCATTAGGAAAAAGGTATAAAACCCAATGACACCATTTTCTTCTTATAGAAATTTGCAAGCCCCCTTCTTCAGTTGTATGAGAGAAATTATCTGTTGGTCATACTTTATATTTTTTTATTTTTTTCAACTTCAAGGTTGTTAATTGGACGACATTTAATTTGGTAGATAAAACTAGTATATGAATGGAAATTTGGACATTAAATGATGGAGATTACATACTTTCATGCCCCGTACCTATTCCATAGAAAAAATATTCCAATGCAAAGAATGTGTTATATGTAAATGCCAAGTAGATTTTATCTTCCAATCAAGCTTCGATATATTTTTATTTCATGGCATCAATGTTTTCGATTGGACAATTTTTAATTCGATAGATAAGATGTAGACATGAATGGAATGTTGGAAATCAAAATGTGTGAATTAAATACCTGCATGTCCCACATCCATTCCATGGATCATATTGTTCTTACCCAAATAATATATGTTATTTGTGCTCTATTTAAGCATTTTAATGTCACAAAGAGGTAAAAAAATGGGAAAACTCTAAAAGGTTTAAGGTTTGAAACACAATCTGAATGCTTGTGCCTTATAGCGATTTGTAGCCTCTGTATTGAGTTAGCAAGCTCAAGTAATTATAGGAAAATAGGTTGTGTGTGAACAACCATCGATAATTGAGGCCTTCAAGTGATTGGATATATTAGCGAAAGGTAGATTTTATTTTTCAATCAAGATTGTTATTTTTGTTTCATATCATTAAGGCTTACGATTAGAAATCATTTAATTTGATATGTAAGATGTATACATGAATGGAATGTTGGAAATAAAAATATGGGAATTAAATACTCACTTGTCTCATGCCTATTCGAAAGAACAGATTGTTCATGCACAAATAATATCTATAACATGTGCTTCACCTAGTCATCTATACCTCGTGCACATTATTCACATATGTGTATAAGCGAGATCTAAGGGGCTAAAATAAAAATGGTAAGAAATCAACTCGGGGCCAAGTTTGAAACCTAGCCACATATATACTTCTTATAGTACTTTACATGCACGATTTTTAGTTTTAAGCATGAGTGATTGCAAAATAGCAAGCGATGTAAGAAATAATCATTGATAATTGAGCCCCTCCAGGGAATGGAAATATGAACAAAAGGAATATTTTATTAGTTGATTGAGGTTTACTATTTTTTTATTTTACTTTTTTATGGTGTCAATTTTTTAGTTGTACCACATTTAATTTTCTAGACAAGGTGAAGACATGGAAGGAAAGTTAGAAATAAAAATGTGGGAATTAAAACCCTGCATATCATGCACCTATTCCATAGATCAAATTCTTCCCAGCCAAAGGAAATATACTACATTTGCTCCATTGTATTGTCTCGATCTTGCTCCCATTACTCACATGAGTGTAATTTAACACTTACAAAGGGCCAAAATAAAAATTCCCATCTTCTCGGTTGTCGAGATCTCATGTTGGAACCGCACTTGGGGAAAAATATTTGCACTAAAAGCCAAGATTGTGATGCCTCCTCTCGAGGCGTGACTACAACGTTGGGTTTGCCAATTTTTCACAACCAGTGCCCGAATAGCTCAACTAGGGCACTAAAGTTCTGTGGGTCTTCATTTTGTGATATTGCTTGAAATTATTTACCTTTCCTAAAGAAACATCATAGATGTTTATTTTCCCCTTCTAAAAATGGTCAATCTACAAAGATTTAGTACCAAATTGCTTTCCGATAAATTTACAAAAATAATATGTATAAATAAAAGATGAAATACTCAATGCTCATAGTAAATTAACTTTTAGGGAAGAATAAAAGTAAAAGGAGCATGCACATATGCATACATGGAATTCAAGAGAATGATAAGACATTTCCTTGATGGTTGGGTCAGTATGGAGACAACAACACAAATGTCCGTGATTAAATCAATGACGTGAATGACCACACACACTATGCCATTGTACCATTTGATTTGCATCGATATGAAATGTATGGTCATTGTTAGAATCAACCACTTGCCCTCCCCTATATATTATTTGGAGTACGCCTTGATGTAAAAAAATCCACTTAACAAGTGGCTTA
This sequence comes from Taxus wallichiana var. yunnanensis, assembly GCA_018340775.1. NCBI lineage: Eukaryota > Viridiplantae > Streptophyta > Pinopsida > Cupressales > Taxaceae > Taxus > Taxus wallichiana. The sequence goes on along the minus strand of CM031235.1, from coordinate 713,567,715 downwards.
ATTTAGTTTTGTTTTAGGTTAGGGTAAGAAATCCCTACTTTTTTTTGAGCTTTATTTCTAAATTCTTTTCACATTTTCCTCTCATTTATTTTATGTTGTTGTAGATAGTATAACTTCCATGGAGACAAAAACAAGCTCTTTATTTGTTTTTATAGATTTTACATTCTATCTCATTTGAATACCCTACTAGAGTTTAGAGAGGGAGATGATAAATACATATACCTATTTATGTGTAAAAAAAACACCTTTTTTATTCTTTTAATCACACACACACAAGACAATAAATTTGAGGTAAAATGGTCCCTATAACAAGTTGTGAGTATTGCATTTTCGTTTCGTTTTGTTTTTGTTTTAGGTTATAATGTGTGTATGCACACGATGACATGGCGAAGAGATAGAGGAAGGGGATGTATGGCCATATTGTGCAGGGAGAAGAAGGAAGCTTAGAGTGGTTGGGTTGTGAGAGGCTTGTATATAACTCGGGAGAGGGGGTCACGACTAGGTTGTGGGCCCCATTCTTGTCTCAATTTACCTTTAATTGTATTTGATTAAATAGCCACACACACACACACACACACACACACACACACACACAAAAATGTATTCCCTCATTAAATATCTAAATATATATATTTAAAAATAATCATTTCCTTATATACACACATCTTCTTGTATGCACAAGTATACACCTTTATTATTTTTATTATTTTTATAATACTTAATTTTATTTATTCGAACAAGATACATAAATAGTATCATACATCCATATATCTCTAAAAGCAAGGAAACATTTAATCTCATGGTTTGTAAATAAATAAAGTTTATAATTATTGTAGTGAAATTAAGTAGGTGTATCACTCAACCAAAATACAATTCCTACACAGAGGACTTGGTAACAAGAGCATGGACCAATTTTTTAATTTTTAAAAAATAACCAATATAAAACTATATAAAGATGTAAAAAGAAAGTGGCTATGCAAAGATGGAAACCTAAGGGCTATTTGGTTACTAAAACCATGTCTAAAGGATTTTTCTTTGCCATATTCAATCAACAATCAGATTTGGAATCAGTGCTATTGAGAGGACCTTGGTGCATGGGCAATATGAGACTCTTTTTAAAAAGATGGTATCCAGGATTCAACCCCAACACTAAAAATATTCACACCATACCCATATGGTGTAGACTCCCTAGGCTTCCTTTTCAGTTTTGGGATGACGAGATCTTGCTAATGTTAGGAATATCTATGTTGTGGTGTGAACATAAAATATTATGTAAGTGATTATATTATCTAGGATAATATAATATGTGTTGTAATAATTAATTACATTATTGTAAATGTAATTATGAGTGGGTGAGTAAATATTGTTATGAGTTGTTGAGTAAACAAATCATTAACAATATTAGTTTTGTGAGAAAACAAAATCTCACGTAAAATAGCATGGAGTTGTTTTAGGAGTTATGTGTGGAGATATTTATGGAGATTATATCTCCTTAAATATAGGAACAACATCTCCTATTTAAATGGATGTAATACTTCCTATGAATGTAGCAAGAATAAAGAGTAAGATTTTAAATTTTCTTTATGCAATTATGATATTAATTTTTCATTTGGTAACAGAGCAGGTTTGATGCAAGAAATTTCAGTGCTTTCATGATCAAATCCGTCTCAAAGAATATATCATAGTTTTCATTTCTAGATGTGGGTTTTTCTATAATTTTTCGTGCAGAATCATGTGCTGGTCAAGAAACTACAGAAGAAATTTCAGCAGAACCCAGTACGTAGTTTGGAAGAAATATGGATTTTACTATGCAGCTATCAAATTAAGCACATCAATTCTTCTACTGAAAGTTTTCTCCAATTTTCAATAATGTTGAATTGTTAATACAAGTTCTTGACTTGCTTGGAGGTTAAAAGGTATTCAATATAAAATTTTAAAGTACTTGATTCAATTTTTATTTTTTATCGTGATTGTACAAAATAATGGAGAAACTAAATCTGATTGAAAAGTTTGAAGGACAAGATTTCCATACATGGCAACTACAAATGCAATTACATTTAATAGAAAAGGATCTATGGGATGTGGTGAAGTCTAATTCAACTCCACCCACTGGAGGAAATGAATTGGCAAAGTGGAATGCAAAAGATCAGAGAGCATTGGGTACCATTGGTCCGGGCTTATCAAAAGCCTATCTACATCCTATGGATTTCACAAAATCTGCAAAAGAAATTTGGGAGTCTCTTAACAAATTGTTTGGTTCTGAAGCTAAAATGGCAAAGACTACACCAAGCAATGCTTATACGGGTTGAAAATGGAAGAAAACTCAAAATGGCAGATCATATAAGTAAGTTTCGTTCTTTGCCAAATCAACTAGCTGGAATTAAAGAACATGTAAAAGATGATGATGCTAAAGCTATTCTTCTTAATAACATGCCTAAGAGTTACTCAAATATTGTATTTACTTTGAGTAAAATTACTATTAGTCTAGAAGGAGTGATTTCTACATTGTTAGAACAAAGCAGTCATGAAGAACATGAAGAAGTACTATATGTAGGAAACAAACCTAGCTCCTCATCTAAGAAGGAAAAACATAAACCAAAGAAGGTTCCTTCACATGGAAAAATAAAATGCTTTTATTGTAATGAGATTGGGCATGTAATACTAAACTGTAAAAAGAGAGCTCAGGATCTTCTTGATGACAAGATAGATCAGAAAGCCCTTCTAGCTGAAGTAGAAACTGATTGGGAAGTCTACTCAACTGATGAAGAACTTTCATGTCCTAGTGATGAGGATTTCCTATGGTAGACTCTTTTCTTGTTGGAGGAAGGAGGCAATGGAGGAAGGAGGAAAATCAGCGTCCTCTCGTCATTCACCAACGATGGGGTTGCAGACAGATGTGGTGATATTTTATTTCAGTTATGTGGTGTGTTTATACACAAGGGGGTGAAACTAGTTTCATGTTTTGATTTTAATGTGTTCACATAGACTAACAACAGTTCCTGAGTGTCTATTTGGTGTGGAAGAAGCAAACTGCTTGACTCAGCTTACAGGGGCAAATCATCTACGTACGGTCCTCTGACTATCGTACGGTCCTCTGACTGCCATACTTCGGTGGAAGGTACTTCGTTGGAAGGTGATCAGTTGATGAAGATGTTCATACGACAAGGATGATCATTAGCAATAAGATCTAGATAGCAAGATCCAGTAGCAATGGCTACTCCGACAAGTTTGATGTTTCCAGGAGCTCTTACCCCATGTTCACACTAAGGGGGCGAATGTTAGGAATATCTATGTTGTAGTGTGAACATAGAATATTATGTAAGTGATTATATTATCTAGGATAATATAATATGTGTTGTAATAATTAATTACATTATTGTAAATGTAATTATGAGTGGGTGAGTAAATATTGTTATGAGTTGTTGAGTAAACAAATCATTAACAATATTAGTTTTGTGAGAAAACAAAATCTCACGTAAAATAGCATGGAGTTGTTTTAGGAGTTATGTGTGGAGATATTTATGGAGATTATATCTCCTTAAATATAGGAACAACATCTCCTATTTAAATGGATGTAATACTTCCTATGAATGTAGCAAGAATAAAGAGTAAGATTTTAAATTTTCTTTATGCAATTATGATATTAATTTTTCAGCTAAATATTGCTAAATCTATTGGCTCTCTAATAGGAGTTGATGGGCCTACTAGAAATAGATCTAGGCTAGCTTATGCTAGATTTTGTATCTCTTTTGAAATGGAGCAAAAACTTCTAGATCACATTATTGTTCAGTCAAATTTTGGAACATGGCATCAACTAATTGAATATGAAACATTCCATTTGAGATGTCGAAAAGTGCCATAAGTTAGGACATTTCACCAGAAATGTCCCACTTCAAATGGATCTAAAGCTCAACATAAGGAAGACAAAATCCCTAAATGAAGATCTAGTTCCCGAGCATCCAATAAGGAAAGAAAAACTCTCTCAGTAATCGGTGGATATGAGATGAAAGAGAAAGGTGCTTCTCATGATGTAATGACAAAGGGAAAAGGATTAAATACACAAGAGGTAGAGAAACCAGAAATCCATGAGATGGAAAAAAACCTCAAAACCACTATATCTAAAATATAAAAAAGAAAAAAGGGATTTAAAACCCCATAGGGTGACCACTTGTTTGCAAGAAAATATGGAGGCCAAAGACTTCCCTTCCAAAAAAGGGAGATGTTTCAAAGGTGGAGCAAGGAAAGATTGATGACCTAGATTAGGATAGGCCCATGAATCTTATCATTGAAGTTGATGAGTATAACTCTAGGGTTATGATTAATCTTGTGGCAAAATATCAGGTGCTTACGATAGAAGAAAGTGTAGATCGATGGACACTTTTAACCGTAAAAGTGCTAGAATTTGTGAATAGTCTCAAAGCAACATCCTTTCAAAGACAGAGACAAAGGAGATGGAGATGAATCTGGAAGATGCCTTTCAAGATGACCCATTAGAAACCATCATGGAAGAAATAAATGAAGAAAATGGGGTGATTCTCTTGGAGGATTCACTAAAGAGAAGACCTTAGATCAAGATTGTTTGCTTTCTCCGCCAAAGAACAACTTATTACCAATGATAAAACAAAAACTTCATAGTTGGATACCTACAATCTTCAAGATGAAAAGTAATTGGGTGAAAAAGAGGAGGGGGAATTAACCCCAACTTCAACAAAGGTTCTTACTAACTGTGATAATGAATTGAATAATGGTTTCATTGAAGTTAAATATAAGAAAATAAGAATGAAAATATTTAAGGAGATCCCGATGTGCTCTATAATAATAAAAAAAAGAAAATTGGAAACTAGGATGATTCTACATCAAGAATCACCGTGTCTTCTTCTAAGAAGGTAGCAAATATTGGTGTTAATTAGAAAAAAAGGTAGACCCTCCAAATATGAACTAAGAAAGAAAGAGACTGAGAAAGATATTGTAGATGGGACTCAAAGTCAATTGAGCCATCCGGAAACTACTTCCCCCATATTTTTAGATGAAGATAATCTCTTGGAATGTTAGAGGACTGAATGGGGGTCATAAACAAAGAATGCTAAAGGAACTTTGTAGATCTAGTAGATCTGGTATCCTTGTTATTCAAGAAACTAAAATGAAAGTAGATACTCTAGATGGTTGTAAAAATAATTTTTGGGATAAATCATATTTTGTTGGTTTTGACTCTCAAGGAGCATCAGGAGGTGTTTTAGTCTTCTGGGATCCAAGAATCCTAACTTGGTAATGTGATTTTTTCTTCTCATAATCATTTAGCTGTCAAATTTAATGCTTTGGATAATGATTTAGCTTGGATCCTTTCCAATGTATATGCACCTAATTCTATTACTGGAAGAAGGAAACTTTGGGAGGAGTTAAGGGTTTTTAGAAGCAAATATGCTGATGTTAATTGGCTGGTTATGGGGACTTCAATACCCCTCTAAACCTTGGTGAAAAGTAAGGAGGTAATTATGAGTTTTCTACTGGAATGAAAAACTTTGTAGATTTTGTTTCTTCTTTGAATCTTATGGAAATTGAGCTTCATGGAAACCAATTCACTTGGTCTAATAGGAGAGTTGGTGAAGATTTGATTCAGGTAAGGCTAGACAGAGCTCTTATTTTTGCTAGTTAGATTTTAAATCAAGATTTCCATCTTTCTTCCTTACCTAGGATTGGATATAATCATAATCCTATAGTGCTGAGTTTATTCAATTGGTCCAAACCCACTCATAGTTCTTTTAAATTTGAAAAAATGTGGTTGGATCATGAGGACATCAATGATAGGGTTAAAGAATGGTGGCATTGGGATGGGGAAGGAACTGCTCAATTCAGTTTGTTCGAAATTGAAAAATGTAAAGAAGCAAGTGAGAACTTGGAACAAGGAAGTATTTGGTAATATTTTTGAAAAAAGAAGGATCTGAAGCAACAATTGGAGGATCTTGAACAAAGAGTTTCTACTAAAGGTATGGATTCTAAAGACCATCATTTGGAAAAGGAATTACTTTCTAAATTTCATAACATTTGCAATAGAGAAGAAACCTTTTGGAGACAGAAATCTCGGGCTATTTGGTTGAAAGAAGGAGATAGAAACAATTTTTTTTTTCACATGACCACACTCAAGCATAGGGCCTGCAATAGAATAATTGAAGTTTCCAATAGAAACAACATAGTCCACAAAGGACCAAAATGTCATTAAGGCAGAAGCACTAAGATTCTATGAAAATCTGCTCACTGAGACTAATGCTTGTAATGAAGAAGAAACCTCTTATCTATTAGATGCCATCCTTGGAGAGATTTTACCTAATGAGAGGTTTAAAGATCTCACCAAATTAGTGACAATTGAGGAGCTAAAAAGTTTTGTTTTTAATGGAAGGGGACAAGGCACCTGGGCCTAATGGTTTTTCTACAAATTTCTTTAAGAAGTTTTGGGATATCTGTTCGGAAGACTTTCTCAAGGAAGTTAATGAATTCTATAGAACGGGTGATTTGCTAAAAGAATTAAATAATACTCATATTGTCCTGGCTCCAAAAAAGATGGATACTAAAGACTTCAAGGATTTTTGACCTATCAACCTGGTTAATCTTATTTATATAATTTTTACTGAGATTATTGCCTCTAGAATTCAATCTCTACTTTCTGATTTGATCTCAAAACAACAAAGTGGTTTCATTAAGAGAAGAATAATACAAGATGGAGTGATCATGGTGCATGAAACCATTCACTCCATGGATAAAAGTAAGAAAGTAGGGATGGCCATCAAGCTAGACATGAACAAGGCCTTTGATAGAGTATCTTGGAAATTTCTAGATAAGGTTTTGTTAAAATTTGGATTTCACACTAAATTCAGAAAGATCATTCAGGCTTGTATATCTACGTCCAAATTTTTTGTTATCGTTAATGGGCTTCTAGTAGGTTTCTTTGCAAGCAATAGGGGCATAAGAAAAGGAGATCCAATATCCCCCTTCTATTTACTATCATAGATGACAACCTTAGTAGATATATTACTAAAGCTATTAATATATGCTTGTTAAAAGGGTTCAGACCTACCTCTTCAAACCAGACAACTTCTCATCAACAAGTTTTGATGACACCGTATTATTGTTGATGGCTTCTATTCTTGAGCCAAAAGAAATCAAAACCATTCTAAATTTTTATGAGGAAAGCTCTGGATAACAATTAAATTTTAAAAAAAGCTCGATATAAATTTTCAATACCTCTCTGGAAAGACAAAAGAGAATTGCTCTCATTTTTGGATGCAAAATAAACTCTTTTCCTACCACTTATCTTGGTCTTCCTCTTGGGACCAATAAAGTGTTTATGGCTGTTTGGAATGCCTTATTGGACATATTTCATAGGAAATTGGCTGGTTGGAAAGGTGTTGTTCTTTCTAGTGCTGGGAAATGCTTACTAATCAAAAGTACACTCTAGAATTTACCCATTTATATAATGTCCATGTTTAGCATACCTTCAGCTGTCATTGAAAGAATTGAAAAGATTCAAAAACATTTTCTTTGGCATGGAACTAAAGAAAGATTCAGATATCATCTAGTTGCATGGGATCAGGTTTGCATGCCTAAGAAAATTGGAGGCCTTGGTATCAAAGACATAAGAAAAATGAATGCTGCTTTGATTGCTAAAATGGGATGGAGATTGTTAAAGGAAGAGAAGCCTTGGATAGATCTCATCAAAATAAAATATTTGGCTCAAAACCATGTCAATACCTTTATATTAGAATACTAATTTCCCAATGGCTCTATTTTTTGGAACAATTTGCTTTAAATCAGGAAAATTTCTCACAAAGGGATGCAGATGGAAAGTGGGAAATGGTAATGACATTTAGTTTTGGCAAGATAATTGGACCAATTTCAGCTTGAGGGACAATTTTGGTCCATAAAGGACATCTTGATTGAGAATTATGGCAATAAAGTGAAAGAATATATAGATTTGGAAGGAAATAAGAGAACTTGGAAATAAATTAGGGTGGATATGTTAAATTTGGAACCAATTGTCTCTTCTCTTCAAGAACAACTTGCTCTTATTCCTTTAAATCAAACTGATTCTAAGGATGAACTCATTTGGGTTAACTCTTTTGATGGTGACTATACTGTCAAATCTGGATATAGTACATTCTTTGAGAATATTCAATGTGTGATTTCAACTAGAGTAAAATATGGATGCCTGAGTTAACCCCAAAGATTAATATTTTCCTTTGGCTTGTGATAAAGGGGAAGATTTTAACTAATGATAACCTTATCAAGAGGGGTTTTATTATGCCAAACATGTGTTGTATGTGCAAAAATGAGGTTGAAGATATAAAACACTTGCTATTGTATTGTGATTTTGTTGCAAAGTTATGGGGTCTAATATTTACAAGTTTTAATATGTGGTGGAATTTTCCTAATAATGTTTTGTAGGCCTGAAACAATGGGATCCCCCTATAAACATTGCATGGTTAGAAGACTATGGAAGTTGATCTTTCCACATGCTATATGGAGGCTTTAGAAAGCTAGGAATGGAATTATCTTCAGAGATAACAAACAACTATGTAAAAAGATTCTAAAGGAAACTAATGTTTTTGTCAAAGATAACCTAGAGAGATATAGACCCCAAAAGAATAAGAAGTATCCTAAAGAAGAGGAAACTATACTATCAGCATGGAAAATTAACATTGGAAATCTACATAGAAAAGATCACACTGGTATAGACAGGTATTTGATGCATTGGATTACACCTCCTAATTCATGGTACAAGCTCAATTTTTATGCAACTTCTAAGGGAAACCCAGGAGCTGCTGGAGGAGGAGGTATAATTAGAGATCACAGAGGTTGTTTAGTTGTTTCTTATGCTAGTAGTATGGGACATCAATCAAATCACTATGATGAAGCTTTATCAACATTATGGGGCATTAAACTGAATAAGGACTACAATATTTCAAATATCATCATTGAAGGGGACTCCATGAATATTGTAAGTCATTTAAATAAAAAAATCCCCTAGCTGGACTATAAAGGATTTCATATATGAATCCATAAATATTTGTAAGTCCTTCACAAATTACAAAATCATACATTCCTATAGGGAAGGTAATAAATTCATAGACTCTCTTGATAATCATGGGGTTCTCAATTAAAAAATGGAAATATTGTGTATTAATGAGAACCTATCGAGTCAAGTTCATAATGCTATTATTAATGATAAATAGATAATGCAATTGAAGTCCAACACTGATGAGAGGTCCCTCACACATGTTAAGGTTAAGAGGAGAATGCACTTGAAGTTAAAAGCCACGATGATCGTGCCTTCCCACATGTGAAGTTAAAGATTATTACTACCCTCCCACGTAAGCTTATCATCAACATTAAGGGATTCCATTTTTGCATGCTTTTTGGGTGAGATCAAGAGTGGATAAAAAGCAACATTTGGGAAATATTGCCAAACAAAACAAAGTGAAAACTATAGAAGTGCTCGGATCATCATGGGGCGAGCACCATGTCAAATTGAGCCGACTTAGCCTAAAAGGAGGATGTTATTTTATAGAATTACCTACAAATTGGTGGGGTTTCCAATATAATGGAAAGAATCCAAGGATATGACCAACATGTATCCCTTCAATTTGTTGAAGGATGGAAAAATAGAACAATTTCTTATGGGGACAGGGTCATCACTATTAATGAAGAGATTATTGTAGAAATTATTGGCCTTACTATGGAGGGAAAAAAATTCTACAAAAAAGAATTGATAAGGTGACAAAAGTAAAAAAATTTCTTAATGAGGATGAAGAACTAAACTTTGTCACTATAGGAAACAAGGTTTCCTCAATCCCAACAATGTTTCGCAAGATTGCGAGGATGATGGTTTGGTATATTACGCCGGGTCCCCCTCAAGCATCTCATCTTCTTGAACCATTTAAGAAGAAATCTTAGAATTTTCTTTCCTTATTTCATTCTGAACTCACTGGAACATTCTATTTTAGAGGTTCAAAACCACACCTGTGTTGTTCCCCTTCATCAAAACATTATTCTCCTTCTGTATCGACATTGTCTCACTCAACATCCTACTATACCACGTGCCCCTACCCTCCCGACCACAACCCTACCCCAGAACCCATCATTCCTACTCCCACTAACCATATGGGCCAGAGGATGGTTCGATCCAAAAATCCCTACTACCCCCTAAACAATAATTTCCCTCCCAAGAAAATGCTTCACAGAGCTTAACAAAGATATTGAGCTCGGCCAAAACATTGTTCAAATGGGAAACCCCTGACAGAGGAATGCTGCTACAGAGAAGGATGATGACCTGAAGAATAGGGTTGATGATATGGAAAAGGATTTGGAGGCCCTCAAGAAGGAATTGAAACAAATTTCTAGGAAAGAGGGAAAGAGAAAAGTGGAAGAGGGATCTAGACTTGCTAAAAATCAGATGCAAGAGATATATAAAAATATCAACTCCCTTGATAACATGATGGTGAATATGAAAATCAGAAAAGAATTTGCTTACATAGCTCTCAAAGTGGTCTATAATTTTCTAGAACAACAAGTAAAAATGTCTGCATGTTACGCAACATTCCTGAAATCATATGGAAGGAAGGACCAACTTAAGCTCAAGTCTTTTGACATGTGGATAAGAATGACCCCTCAGAGGTTACTACTATAACATTATTCAGTTCCCTCTAGGATTTAAAGAAAAATATTGACAAAGCATCCAAGTGATATTATTTTGTAGGCATGTTATAGATAAGCTTATCGGTGGTCGTTTTGTAGTTGTTTTGGTAATTTTTGTGTAGATGTTTAGCTGCAGTGGTGCTTTCTTGCTATATCTTGATTTTGATCACTTTTTGGAATGTTTTTAATGTAATATAGGGCTTCGTGCCCTTTTTGTATAAGGTTATAGTCCCTTTCAAAAAACTATTTACCAATAATAAAAAAGATGATTTTTTTGGCATATTACAACTCTATTCCATTTTTATCTTAACAAGTTAATAAACCCACAAACGGAATAACAACGGTGCAAGATCTGCAAGTGTAATAAAATGGATTGGTGGTACTTGCACAATAAAATTTATTTCTTTTAATCACTATTTCTTTTATTAAAATAAAACAACATTTTGCTTAGTAAAAGCACTAAGATAATATGAACTTTTCTAATTGCATCAATGTTAGTTTTCTCACTTTTCATCTATAAGATTTGAAACTCGTTTGATAAAAGTTCCTCAAACAAGAATACCTTAAAATGATATATCTCTCTCTCTCTCTCTCTCTCTCTCTCTCTCTCGCATGAAATTCAATCAAACTAAAAGATTAATGTGTAAAAATAGAATAATATTTTTGAGAAAGGCTTAATTTTCCTTTTCAAGGTTGAGGCCAACTCCAAATCTTGAGTATCATAGCCACATGCCCAAGTGTTTACATCCACACAAAGTCCATGGAAATCTTGGTAAGACAAGAGTTCCTTGTAGATACTCATAAAATTCCATTTTTCCACATAAGGTTACAAGAAGAGACTACAAGATCTATATTCTATAACAATATTGAAATGATAGAGAAACAAAAGACACACACACACACACACACACACACACACATGTTCACAACTTTATTCTTTCTAAGCAAGAATTGTAAAACAAGTAACGATGTTGGATATATTTTATGCACAACTAAAAACCTAGCCAATCATGAGATAAATATCCCTCATTTAATGGTGAGGCTCCCGTGTAAGGTGTTTATCAATTTGGTAAGGGTGAATCCTAATAACTATTTTCAGGGGTTTTACTTTAATTCCCATAGCTCATGAACCACAACCTCGGGAAATTTTGCAGCAAGTAAGCAACTGTGATTGGAATATTTGCAGAAGGGGGGAAATAATAGAATTAGGGAAAGAAGAAAGGAATATATGTAATTCAACCAATAGTTTTCAGAGTTGGTCTCATACACATAGATTAAATAAACAAGTAGATCTCACAATGTTCAGAAGTAAAGGAAAAGAAAAGCTTCTAATCTAAATCTCAGACAACACAAATTTTATCTAAAGATCCACACAGAAGTAAGAAGCAAAGCACTGTGGACACAAAGTTCTCTGGAAATCCACCTCTATTCAATTCCTCATCTTTCACAAAAATGACATCAAGGGTTACAACAGAAAGTCTGGAACTCAAGAATGTTGATTAACAAATTCTAATGAACAAATTGTGATCCTTTAACCCGTAGGATCTTCCTCCATTTATAGTGTATAGAGGTAAATTACAAATAGGAAGTTCTCAATGATTTCCCGCATGCGATAGCTATAAAAAGGGAACAACTGACAATTTTCCTCATGGAATTCCTCTTTACATGACATGAATGCTTTACAACCGAAAATAGAACCTTCCATTTTCATGTCTACCACCTATTTCCAAGTGATTGACTTCTTCCAAAGAATCAGTAGTAAATGATTTTAAATCCAATTACCTAAGTTTTACAATTTATTTGATTACTCAATTACTTTGTTGGAGAAAATAAGAGAAATAATAAGAAAGAGGAAAAGAAACTAGAAGAAAGCTACCGCAACAATCTCAATCTTGTTCTTCTTCCATACTTTACATGCTTTGATCCAACTCGTGTATTACACTTCCACCTCATGAATGATTTGGATGATATCTCCGCCTTGAATTTGAGATGCTTTTTCTCCGCATGCGAGCTTGACTCTTTGCCTTTGATTCTCACCAAACTGGATCTTGAAGGATCTAACTCGTGATTTTCTTATGGGTGTTGCCTCCGACTGCCTTCTCCTTTTATCCTTGAAGATTTTTTAGTTCTTTTATCCTTGAAGATTTTGTAGTTCTTCTCCAGTACGTGTACCAGTAAAATGCTTGCCGTAAACAATTTAGACAAAACTCACCGCCTTTTATTTTTAATTGCATATGAGAAATTTTGACTTCTGGAAAGCACTCCAGGTGAAGGAAAATATAATTAAATTCAATAAAGGCCTCAACTGGAAGATTGGGAGCACATGCACAAGCTTCTAAAAGGTATTTTGCATGCAATGACTTCCTCCCTATCTTTGGTGCCAGAACTTGCCAAAAATAAATAAAAGATATTACTTTTAAAGCATGAAGTCATGCCAATATGGGTCACACTTTTTGGCTAGGAATTTTGGAAAAAAATGAGGGCAAGGAAGTGGAAATATTCACCCTTCCAGAAGCCCCAAAATTCCCACTTTTCACTTAAGTGATTTAACTTGCTTTTGTGGAAAAAACATGAGGGCAAGGAAGTGGAAATATTCACCCTTCTAGGCAGCCCCAAAATTCCCACTTTTCACTTAAGTGATTTAACTTATATTGTGGGAAAAAATAACCGTCGGGAAGCTCCAAATTTCCACTTGCTAGGAAGCTCCAAATTTCCCACTTTCCACTTAAGTGATTAACTTCTATATTGTGCATGGATATTCAAGTGAAAGGGCAGCTTTGAAAAATGTGACTTGCTTGGAATTGACTTCCCAAATTTGGCGTGGAAATCTAAGGTAGAAGGCATCTTAGAATAATTACGACTGCCACTAGGAATTGCTCTTATGTTTTGTATGGAAAATAGAAAGTGCTGGAAGCTTGCACTTTTACGTTTTGGTCTAAGAAGCATTTCTTTCCACGGTACTTGCACTTTTACGTTGTGGTATAAAAAGCATTTATTTCTGTTTTAGGATTTTTGGTGAAGAAAACACAAGAATAAAATAAAATTTTCCATTTTTGGAAAGGGTCCAAGAAGATGTAGCAGCAAAAACTTGTAAGTGCCATAAATTTCACTCCGTGGCTCTATTTTAGGTGTCATTTTTTCTAAAAGTGCATATTTTCTCGAGCTCTACACATTGGTGGTAGTATTTTTCTTATTTTCATACAATCTATTATTGCACCTTTTTGGACCAAACAACCTCTTGTAATCTCCTGAAGGAATCCTGAGCTCTGGTCACCTTTAGACAAATTAATTAGCAATTAAAAACATTGGATAGATTTTCAAAACCCTAGGCCTAGGAAAAGGTTTGGTAGGAAGAATGAATAGGCTATGAGGATTTCCAGATGGAAAATGAAGAAAGACAAAAAGAAATAAAAACAAAACCTAAAAGAAGTCACAGTAACGAAGCTCAAAAAATTTCTCCAATTAGCTAACTTGTAAAAAATCTTCCCCCTGGGTGAATGTTCTATGGTAATAATGATGGGGTGAAGTGCTTTATATAACCTAAATCCTCCAATTTTAGCTCAATCTAAAATAACTTTATTTTTATGTAATATAAAAATAAATAAAATGCTTTCGCACAAATCTTGGTGAAGGAATTGAGTGAGCTTCAAAGATGTGGGTATTTAGTGAATATGGATCTTATGAATCTCTAGGGATACCTTAGAGGAAAGCAAGAAACCGCAAGAAAAACAAAACACAAAATATGACCCGTTAAAAAGAATGAAAAATTTAAAAGGGGTAGTCCAAGATTTCAAGGTGAAATCTCGAGGACACCAAACAATGATATTTTCCTCAATACATTATATTTTACATTTCTTCTTTCGTTACTAGTTACAAGAAAACCACCACTATAAAATGCAATTTGAAAATCCTCCCCGAATAGGGAACAACATGCCAAAACTATTGAGGAAAACTCTTTTCTCTCTAAGCAAGAACAATCCATGCAAAGCTCAAAAATCATGCTCCATCACTGAATAGGTTGAATCCAATAAAAAGATAGGTGGCTTGGTTTTCCACCCAACCAATTGGAATCATTACATGCCATCTCCAAATGTGGAGGATATGTTAGCCTCCCTCCAAGCCCATGGGAGAGAGAGGATGCATGCCTCCAAGATACACAAGGAGAAAGAAGGAATACACCCAAAAAATTGATCCAAGCAAACATGTTTAAAGACAATACCATGCGTAAGAAGATCAACCTCCTCAAAGGGGAAATAAACATAACCAAAAATGAAACACCAATAAATAAGGAAGAATTGACATATAAGAAGCTCCAAGCTTCTAAAGAGGGGGAAAATTACCTAGTTCAATCTCATTTTTCATATACCAAATAAATTGTAACTTTTCCAAAATATCATAAGCCTCCTAAAATAATTATTTCTCCCATAGACCATATTGCTCCATACATCCTCCTTGCAAGGAAGTGAGATGGATTCCAAACCATATGGAGCCATCTCCCACATCAACCATATGAAGAGATGATTTAATAAATACCACATGGCTTTCCCATTAATCCATGTGGAAGAAAGAGGGATTCTTTCCCCAACACTCCAAAATCTACTCCTAAAAGGGGTGGATGGAGAAAAGAAAAGAATGCAAAAAAACACACCACTAATACATTAATCACATGCAACTATATCTCCTAAAAAAGAAACTCAAATCACAAAATTCATTGACCAAAATTGAACATGGCTAAAAGGTGTGAGGCCTTACATCACAAATAATGAAACCTAACTCCATAAGCAATCCCATCCTTCCAAGCTCCTTGCTCCTCCAAGATCTCCAAAACTCCAAGAGTAAAACGAAAGAGGCAAGAGTTCCCACCCCCTCCCAAAATGGAGGAATAAGAAAGAGAATCTAAAATATTCACACCAATGAGAGGGTGACATGTGTCACCCATCTCCTTCTCAAAACAAGACACCCACAAGTCTCCATCATACATAAGATAAAATATTTTAATGGAGGAATATCTCACAAAATTTAAAAATAAAACTAAACAAAATCTCCTCCAAATTCCAAAGTGGCTCTTAAAACAAGCTCATTAATTAAGATGTGGACAAGATAGGCTCAAATGGGAGGAAAATCCCATTTGAACCTTGAAAAATGTCTCCTACCCATAAGTAGGGTCTAAGGGGTCCATTTTAGTGTAAATGAGACCCCCAACAAGTAAAACACCTCTTACAAATTCCACTTTTAGCCCAAATTCGGGTTTGGGAAAAGTGGCACACTTTGTGAGGTGGTGGGGCCCACATAGCCCATGATTAGGTGGTCCCAAACCTCCTTAAACATGGTTACACAAATTAAATCATCTCAAATCCAAGTTGGGACCATTAAACCCATCCAAATCAAATGGAAAAACATTTAGCCCACAAAAGAGGCCTAAACATCTAATTAGAATAATTAACACTATATTAATTTCAACGGAGACAATTATGCCAAGGTGACCAAGCCAAAATAACAACACACATGCAAAAATATGGTTTTCACATTTCTATCCTAGCTCATGACATGCAAGGAAAGACTGACAAAGAAGAAAGGTAAATTCACCCCAAACGACCAATTGTACAATCTTAGAGGTGTAATCCTTGAGTCCCAAGTTATGATGTGGGGTGCACCTATTACCTGCATACTCAATTGCAAACAACATACATGCTTGATAAAATATGCCAAATGAAGCAATCACACACATCTCAAAAAAAATTATGCCACACATGCAAAACCAATGAGATAGTTATAATTTCATCCTTCCAAAGACACAAGATGTTAGAATTCATGTCAACTTAACCATGAAATGATTCACAATTTTTTACAAGGTGCATGCTACTCTACAATTCCATCAAATTCCATATACTAGACCATCCAAATCAATTATGCCACAACCATCCATCAATGAGATCAATAATCATTTCAACAACATATTATATTCAAAATATCATCCATGTAAGTCTAAGATCATTAATATCCATAACATTATAACTAGTCCCAAAAATAATGACAACATTAATAAATTGGCATTGAATTCCTCATACAACATCTAACCAAGAACATGTTAGAAATTAAGTGTAAATAAGGTGATAAAATCAATATTATTCAAATCAAATAGTTATGCTAACATCAATTCCAATGTCCCAAATGAGAACGACACAAGGAGACAACATCATCAAAGGGAGAGAAATTGGAGGGAACGACATCCACCTCCCCTAAAAATAGAATTCTTCTTGGAAGTCACTGGAATGGGTAAGAATAGTGATCTCTCAAAGGTATTGCATCATACCACGTAGCCGTTTGTTTCAAAAACATGTCCCATCAAACCTTAAATTGGTTCAACACCAAGTGTAAATAGGAATAAGAGAATGTTAATCATGTGAATAATAACTACCAAGATGGTTCATTAGAATTATTTTCTAAATTATCTACAAGGTTCCACATTAGTGGAAGTACAATATAAGGGCCACTTTTAAGGAAACTATTGGTGGGTGAGCCAAGGAACAAAAATTTTTGTCATAGAAAGGTTTTCAAGTCATGCACACATGATGTGCACAAACCACCCATGGGCGTCACAAAAACCATATGAGAGGAGAGAAAAATTTCCAAATTTATATGAGGACACACTTCCTATCCCACACTTATCTTTAAAAAGGTGGAAAAAATATTCACAAGACCCTCAAGTTTGACCAAGTATTAACACTATTCTTGTAGAGGTCAAGGATGAAGAGTCACATAACATCAAGCATACTGAAAACGTGATGAATTGATTTTAAAATAATAATTACGTGCACATACGATATGTGACAATAAATTAAGTATGTATCATTTATACAACCATCAAGTAAAATTTAGTTTCTAGTTTTGTCTTTGAGTTTTTAATATCTTGAAACTTTTTCTCAAACATCACAATCATACCCAAAATTTGATTTAGAAAATCAATAAAGGATAGATAATTTTGTTATTGTTTAAATGTTTATAAATGTTTCTACCATGAAAATCTAAATTCCACACTACCACATTCCAAAAAAATTCCACAATCACTTAGTAAAACAATAAAAGACTATTTTTTGAATGCAACAAGACACGCTAAAATTTTACTAAGGTTACGACTTTACCATTTTAGCCAAAATAAAAATGAATGAGCTAGGTAGAAAATGTATCCAAAATGGGATATGAAATCTTATCAAATTTCCCAGAAAATCACCAAATCATTTCTTAGATGAGTTCAAACAACTTGACCTATCACACTTTCCCCAAGAGATCAATATGACAACAAAAAAACGTTTCCTCCAAACGAAAGGAACATTCCAATGTTTTATTAATAACCTTAACATGTGTTTCTTAGTCTTTCACATTAACCTAGGTCACAAATGAACCAAGAATTATGAACGGAGGTTATTTTCCTTAAACTAGAGGTGTAAGTCCATTTTCAAAAAAGGAATTCAAATTTACCACTCTATTGAGCGGTAAAAACAATGAGCTATGTTGGTCAAGAGGACACCAATAACATCCAAAAATATCATTCTAACTTCAAAGTCCCATAGTTTGGCTAGAGGTTACATCGATTCAAAGGATTTCATTACCCAAGGTAAGTGGTAGGATTAGGTAATCACCACTCTTAGCTTTCGTGATGTAGAATTAAACAATTTATCTAATATCAAGTTAATGGTTTTTATAGAATGTGATTAAAATATTAAACAAGAGTCTCCCATTAATCATGTAACTAAATAAATATCCCAAGTGTGAGATGATTCAACCTTCTATTATTCACATTACTTTTACTTGTTGTATCGGGAGAAGATAAGACTTCACACGGCCAAAACTTAGTGACTAACCGAGATTAGAAGAACATAATGCAATTAAGAATCATTAAATATCACATGTTAAGATCATGTTTAATCTAGATTTTAGGGGTAATGAAAATAACGTGGTCCTACATCCAAGGTTGCTCGATATAAATTCTACATGTCCCCAAATACATATAGTTATCCAAATTTTATTTGTAGTTATAAGGCACAAGTTATAAGTACACTTAGAGATTGTTGGAGTCTAGTAGCCAACACTTCACAAGGTCATGTGCATTGGAACTTCACCTAGAAAGATTCCTATGTTCTCACCCAAAGCACACACAAACATCTGAGTTCCTCCTTTGTTCACTTACCAAGATGTGGGTTAATGCATACATAGTCATTATAAATTTAAATGAAGATACAATATAACAGAAGCAATGAAAACACATATAATAAGGAAACTATTTAACATAGAAAATCATCAATAATATTTGAATTCCCATTACACCATACTCAGATCTACTAACCCTTGCAATCCATACACAATTGTCCATCATAAACATAGTTCATTACATAAACATACTAATTACATCCATGCATTGATCCATGCACATGATCGAATGATCGCATAACTCACTTACATAACATCATATACTCTTAGCATCAACTCCTCTTAAAATGATCACAACACCTATTTATACATGGTGGGAATTTCCCTTCACCACTTGCATGTGTTAATCCTAATAATAGGCATCCTAAATATAGGTTGCATGCTTTACAAATTTTATTTAACTCATGCTTTAATACTATAAATAACTCTTCTCCATGAGTCATCCTCATCTTGTTTTACATGTGTTTTTCCTATTTTTGGATGTTCCTTAAATGTCATGCCATCTCGTGATTTTTCCTATTTTTAGGATTTTCTTAGAAATCAGCTAAGTCTTGGAACTCTGTGTGCATGCACGAACTCCTTACGTGCTGATTTCCTCTCCCATGTTACGCGTACCTTCGTGCATTGATTAATATTCATTTCTTGCTCTCACGTGCACACTTCCACACATCCCTTCTAATCCTTAGTTACTTTATTCTATCGATGCGTGCACTCTCGTGTGTGGTCTCCAACCTCTACGCATGTCTAATACCTAGCCATTTTCTCTACCTAACATTACCCCACACTAGGAGTATTGTCTCGTCCTGGTAATAACATGGATCAAAGAATGCATCCTTTAAATAATCGCTGAAAGAATGAATGAATCCTTGAAGAATAAAGAATAAGGGAAATTAACCAATGAACAAGAATAAAGAATATGCATGCATGTGCACCAAAATCATAGGCCATAGGTGGTGGGAGAATTTCTAGAAACTACGAGCGTATTACATGTTATAGCTCTTTCCATCCTTTGCGATCCTTAGCACCTTGTCCAGTTTTGCTTCTACAATATCCGGAACTTGCTTAAAATTCAACTCATTGACCTTTTATTTCATCTCCTTGACCACCACATCTAAGTCTGTTGTCACACCCTCTAGAGTATCTAGTTTTCACATTACTTCAGGGTGGTTCTCCTTGAGTGTCTCCTCTCGAGTGTTTCCTTCATGGATTTTACTAGCTCTCTCTTTTCACACCTTTTCCACGACCTTCTCACACGCAAAATTATTGGTATTCATTGTGGCCTCAATATTTTTCAACTTCTCCTCCTTCACTATGGTGTGCACAATCAGGATAAGAGATAAATCATGAAAATTATAAAAACTTGCTCTGCCTTCCGTGCATCCTCCTTTACTTTTGTGACCAAGGCCTCATCCTTTGCTATCTTATTTTCAACCTTCTCTTTATTCTTCTTCTTTTCCTCGACCAATTCTTTAGTTGTCAACATTGGCCAAGTCTTCACCTTTAACAACATCATTCTTACCATAAATTCCAGATATTCTAACTCTATTTCATACTCTGGTTGAGCTGATCCACCAAGTCTAGGCACGCGTGTGTGATGCTAAGAACTATATTTGGCGCCCTACTATATGCATTGGCCATCCTTTTCTTTTCATCCCTAAAATCCTCTCGCAAGATTTTGAATTTCCTTTTCCTTCCGTTCTATACCCCATGCATAATTATGATTGTGGCCCCTCTGTCTATTTTTCTCCTTCCAACCTTCGTGGTCATCTTGTTGAGCACGTTGCGAGCTTTTTCATTAGAAATATTTGTGGGGTTAATGAAGGAGAATACCCTTATTGGTTCCTTTTTCGGGCTCATCTTAGAGTGCGAGTCTTTACTTACCTCGAACTCGGGATCTTCCTTATGCATTTTCATACATGTAAGAGATAATTTTTTTAGTGTGCACAAGTGCTTCATCCTTGTTTAACATCTCCAAAAAAATAGGTCCTCCATCGGGCACTCGAGATTTAAAACTATACCCTTATCAATTTCGATGGGTCATCTATGTAAGAAATTGGGGGTGCCTCTAGGATTTGTCTTTTCCTTCTTCCTTGTATGCATGGCTTATTTGTGTTATTTTGTAAAATTTTAATCTGCTTCCCCACTCAATTCTTCTCTAGTTCCCTTATCTTCCTCAATAACTTGTTGTTCATCACATTGTTTGTCCTCTCCATATTGCTCGGACTCCTCCTCTCACGTGTTGCACATATCCTCTTCATGCTCTTTGTCATGAACTTATAATTCCTCCTATTATTTCTCCTTGGGTGGTTCCTCCTACATCAGATGTTACACATCTTCCTCTTCTTACATTGGCTCTTCTTCATGCACTCTTTATTCTTCATGCACCTTTTATTCTAAGTCCTTTTTCCTCTTCTTCCTCGATGTCATATGCTACTCAAGGATTCTTCTTTTCGGCCAAGCTTAGGTGTCATTACCAATGGATATTTCTACGAGGTGCTCACATCCCGATGCCCTTCCCTCTGTTGCTAGTGTACCTTATTTATTTTACTTTGATCAAGATAAGTTTATTCTTCTTCATTGTCTTATTCTTCTTCTTGTGGGGCGTCGCCTCGTGCCTCTCGCTTAGTGAATCCTATGATCTACTTATTCGTGGGGGCTCTGGAAGATCAAGGTCACGTTATATACTTCCCGCCTTGACATTTGGCCTAAGATAGATATATGTTCTATAAGCATGCTTACCCACTAATATAGTCATGGATTTTAAATCTATATTGTCTATCTCCACCATCTCTACACATGCTATGCTTGACATATATACATAAGTTTGGTACAAAGTGTGGTAGTCAAAATCTACCTTGTCTATGTTAAATGTAAACTTTTGGGTATCCTTTATAAGGTTCATGGCGGCACTGAAAGTAATTTTCTATGAATGTAAAAGTTAGTTTGAAACATGGCCCCATCTCCTTGTTACTTAGAATAAATTGGCCAAGGCAATAATGCTGCAATACCAAAAATTCTACTTGCTTATCCAAGAGTGTCGAAAAATCTCTTGGCATGTGTAATTCATTCTCAAATGCATCACATAGTCTTCTATACCATTTTTCTATGTGCATCTTGTATGGGCATATGATTGTGCCATCACAAGTATACTAAACAAATATCTACTCTGGGGACTTATTCTCAATTGGGTAGACCCACATCTTATCTACCGGGCCATCAGTACCTCGATCTCTGAAAACATAATCAAAAGGAGGATAATGCCCCAAGTGATCTTTTTTTCCTTTACTTACTTATTTCTTCACTTCCTCAATGATGCCCTCAACAATAAACAAGAAAATGTTGTATAATGTCTTTTGTGCCATCTTATGTGCAATATCTAAAAACATTTTATTCACTTATGTCCAATGTTTAGAAGCTCCTAGCTTACTGAACTCACTAGGACGTGGCCACTCTAGTGCCTAGATAAATTATAGTTAAAATGCTTGAATGTGCAAGTACCTCATTGGTAATTTAAATTTATTGCTTTGTGGCCTCAAATACATTGTCATCCTCCAAATCTAGCATGATATTTACACCATTGTTGCGTAATCCAGTTACCTTTCTAATCAATTGCGTAGTCAAGCACATTCTCCTTCCCGAAAAATATAAGTAATATTTGGGAACTCTTGACATAAGCCATAGATATAAGCACATTGGATTTACAAAATATGAAAACTCATAAAGTTCTAAAAAATCTTGTACCCTCTCCAAATATTTATGAACCTTGTCATCAAAAATAATTTTTCCTTCCACCGTCCTTTTTCCATTTCCTTCAAAGCGTCATTCCTTATGTTAGTTTCATGGGATTGTGTCCTATGGTTATAGTCGTTGATCTTACACTTGGTCAACTACGAAGCCCTCGATAGCCCTACTATTACCTCAAGAGGGTATTAAATTTATGAATACTAGTCCTCGGGTGACTCCTCAATAACCATCTTGTTCTTTTTCTTGTTCTTTGGTGATATTTTTAGTGTCACCGTTGTTTTCTTTCAACTATTAAAAATTTGAAATCCACAGAATGTGTGCCCTAGGAGCTGAAATCACTTATTTGTTCAATTTTTGCCTATGATTCCAAAATCTCAATCTTCTTTCTTAATCCATCACTCTTCATTCCCTAGATACTCTTTTCAAATCACCTTTTTCCCTAATTCACCCTATAAACCATCAATATTTTGTGCCATAACTTTGCGACATGTGAACCCTAGCCCATTTTCTTGCTTGAAAAACACTCCACCTAGCTTCCACACCATCAGAGTTTTTTACTCGTTCCTCCCACAATCTGTTCTGGTTCAAATGTCATCCATAGCTCTCTGGGTCAATCATTGCACTTTGTAATTATCTTCACACTTGGTCACAATTTAGCTCTTCAATTACACAAGTTATAAAAAAAAAGGGTAAGAATGACTTCACTTTTTCCCTATGTATACATTTTCAAATTTCTAACTAAATTAATTGATCCTCACCTACCACTATTTTTTCTTTAAAAGTGCTTTTGCTTTTTCTTACACTTTTACTTTTTCTTTCTCTCACGTGTAGCACTCCGTAACCTTCTAGTGCACCACTACTTCCCATGTAGTAGATCCTCTCGCATGCATCTTCTAGCACCACAACTATTCTTCCTCTGTACCACTTTCCAAGTAGTCTTCCTTCTCACTAATTCCCTCACATTTCACCGAGTGGACCTCCATTTACATGTTTTCCAATATGAGCACTTCCTATACCTTCAAGTACTAACATCCTTAAGCATCTTCACATCGTATCCAGATACTTATGAAACTTCCTTCATACAAAACTATATCATTTCACTACGCACCATTCTCTCACATTGTTGCATGCCTTGGTACCTTCTTCCAATCACACATCTTAATTTTCTCTCAAGGTACCGTTGTGTCATCCCATCACGCACTTGTTAACCAAAGATCCTACCAAGTATGTGTCATGCACTTGCATATGCTTCACCCCACACTAAAAGAACGTGTTGTCCTCTATGCATAAGTCTAATATAGAGTAATCACCTCCTGCATACAAATGTGCTTATTACAAAAACAAAGCAAAACAAACAGAAAGAAAAATTTAATCTAATTGGCAATAATGCCTTATTACAAACACATAAGAAGCTTATTGATGGTAGGGATTTAACCTATTATCATTGAAGTAAATAGGAAACATAGTGCTATTTAATGCCTCGCAATGATATGTACACGATTCCAATATCTTGGTTACTAAAAATGGTCCCAACCAATGCACTTTAAGTTTCTCAGATGGCACACAAATTTAGAGTCATACAAAAGCACCATCTCCCCCAAAAAAATACTTATTCTTAGTATGCATATCATGCCAATCCTTTTGTCTAGATTTCTTTGTCTTTTGACTCCATCGCATAATGGTGTACCTATCATCCAATTGCATTAGTTTATCGATGAGCCCATCTAATACTTTCTCATCATCCATTTCTCTTGCATGTGGAATATGCGAGAGAGGGTAACGTGAACTCTATTGGAAAAACTACCTCCAAGCCAAACACATATTGAAAGGGTATGGCCTTATTCAAACTTTTGTATGTAGTTTTATATTCGTATAACACAACCAAGAATTTTCATCCCAAGATATTTTCTACCTACATCACATATCTTTCTCAAGGTTTGTCCCATAATTTTACTAAAGGAATTTGTAGTACCATTGGTTTGTGGGTGCTATGGGGTAATTGTATGATGTGCTACCATGAATTCTCATTAATATGATTCTAATAGTCTCATTTAAAAAGTGAGTTACTCTATCACTTTTAAGGCTCAATGGATAGCTATACATACTAATGATGTTTTCCCATATAAATATAGCTACTGTTGCTACAATGAAATCCTTTATAGGCGTAATTTTTTCACACCTTGTGAAATACTCTATACATGTAATGATGTAACACATGCCTGTGCTATGCATAACTAATGTGATTGGTAAAAAAATCAATCACCCACTTCTCAAATGGTTCTATGCTTGCTATAGGGCACAACGACATCTCATCCCGGTTTCTGGTTTATCTATCCTCCGACATTGATTACATGCTTTTACAAATGCCTTAATATCCTTATATGGTTTTCCCCACCATAAACCAATAAGTAAGATCTTGTACACTATTGCTTCTCCTGTATAATGACCTTTAACTATTCCTCTATGTGCTTCTTCCATTATGGATTCACTCTTATGCTCTAGCACACACTTGTGCAAGAATTCATCTCTTCCCATATTATATAGGTATCCTCCTATGAGCTGATATGGTGCCACACAAATGGTAAGCTACTTCTTCTCTAGGGTCTTCATTCCTTCAAACAGCAAATCTTGTGCAAAAGAATACTGCAATATCTTCTAATTATACTTTTGGCCCGTAGTTTAGTCTAAATAATAGAGTATTTGACATAATATCTTCTATGTTTTACATGTACTCACCAGAGTTAATACTCAATAAATGACCAGGTCCCAAATTGATTTTACCAAGATTTACTATAACTGATAAATTAAATACATGGAAGAGAAGGATCTAACGACAGCGGATGCACTCTTGTAAAACTGGATCATTAACCAAGTACTTTAACACCATATGATCGGTATATAATATAAATGTTGTGGCCAACAAGAACTTCCTAAAATTATGAAGCACGTATATCATTGACAATGCTTTGTGCTCTGTAGTTTTCTATTTTTGTTCGGTCGGTGTGAGCTTCCTAATAAAAAAATATATGGGATGATCAACATTACCTTTTGTAGACAAAAAAGCATGCACTTTGGGTAATTATATAGTCTTGATCGCATACTACTATTCATATGGTTCCTAAGTACAAAAATTAATGATTAACCCATGTCTTTGGCCACCTTTCATTTCTTTATGCTTCTAATTATAGTCTTGCACTTTTACTTACTTAGTTTACGTTTTCACCTTTTGACATTTTTCATTCTGGACACCAATGCCTAGCCAGGATGCAAACGCTGGGCACCCCTATTCCCTTTGGGCACCCTTGTCCTCTTTGTACTTTGGTCACACTTTTTGGGTCCTTTCTAGCCATTTCAACATCTTATATTTTTGGTAATCAATCTTTTCAGGGTTAATTATGAAATTTAGGCAAGGGAATCATATAAATATAAATTTATGTGATCATAATAAGGGACCAAGCATTAGGCATTATCTATCTCCACCTAAGGTTGCATCCATCTAGGTATCTAAGAGCTCCATTGCATCCATATAGCTCCATCACAAGGGATACAAGGGCTGGTTTTTTGCATCACACTTCATAGGATGGAAGTTTATTCTATTCCATGGAAATATTTATTACATTCTACATCTATCTACTTTATTTCTATCCAAGTGTGACATGCACAAGAGCAACCTAGGGAATAATTATGCACACATGCACAAAAATACATTGAGTCTGAGATGTAGTGCAGTTCTCAAGTGTAAGTCCACCATTGTGGTGGCTGAGGAAAATATGACCCCTCATTTTGCATCTTTCTTTTTAGGATTTGATGTCTATATGAGGGTTTTATATGTTCTTTTTTCATTGTAGGTCTACAAAGTGACCTCGACGATCTAACAGTGTGACCTTGAGGCGATCAAAGGAAAACACGTGTGAACCTCTTATGACACCTCGGAGGTGATTTTTTGAGCATCTACGTAGACTAGGCTGCTTGGAAACTAGACTAGAGCACCCCAGACACCCCCATCCTTCTCCAAGTGCCCCATTCCATCCAAATCACTAAGATCTACATTTTTCTAGGCTTCGTAAGCGGCAGTCTTCCATTCTGTTTAGTCGGTCTCCACTAGGACACAATCCCACAACCTATTCGAATCAACTAAGGATCTTTTAAATCTATTTGCACTTAGGGTTTCATTATTTTTATTGCTTAGTTTCTTGGGTATTATTTCAGTATTTCATTGTTCATTTATTTACTGTAAACTTGTACAAGATTAGGCTATAATATAATTTTACATTTTAGCGTAATCATTTTGGTGAACCCAAACTCGATCTCCTCACGCTCTTAGGATCCTCTTCTCTCTAGGGTTCTCTAATCATGAATATTTCTATCCATGCTTATCTACAGAATCATCCTAATTGTATCAATAAGATCAAAAATATTTAGCTACTACTTATATTCCTCCTCAAACATCACCCAAATATGTATACCATAAGTTTACTTCTTCCCTATCTCTCAATGAGGATCAAATAACTTTCACAATAGATGAGATACCTTCTCAAGCAATGCTAGAGCATGACCCCCATTGTATATTTAGGTTTGTATTAACAATGTCGGGGTCAAATGTGCTTTAGTTGACAATGGGTCTAGCCTTAACATTTGTAACATAGGTTTTATTCATCACTTGGGTCGTTTGGATAGTGCTTTAGCTCCTTCACCAGTCTCTATTTTGACAACATTCCCAAGCATGTATTAGGCACTACTAACCTACTTGTCACTACTGGTCTGTGTAAAATCAATATTCCATGCCATGTCATGCCTAATAACCTTAATTATAATATTATTCTTGGGCAGCCCTAGATCCATGCCATGCATGCGGTCCCCTCTACTCTACATACACGACTTAAATTCCATCATCAGGGAATTGTTTATGATGTCTTAGCTGATCCATCCCCTTTTGAGTATTGTCATTCTATTGAAAAATCTAGTGATACTCCTAGTTCTTTTGATGCTACCCAAGAATTTTCTAAATATGGGTTAGGGTATGAATACTTGTGCCACTATGGATTCTCGATATAATCTTAGGTCAAAAAGAACATAAGGTAACAAAACTTTGGGATCTTCCCACAAAATCCCAAGAATTTGGACTGGGGTATCACACTCCATCTCTACCTCCTGTAGAAGCTTATACCACCTTGCATAATTTTTCAATTCCCCTTGTACATCCCGAGCTCAGTAGTGATGTTGCATCTACCAGATAGGATAGTTTACAATTTTTTTCTAAACTTATCTCCTTGAATAGTGATAGAAACATTATTCAGCACCCTAGTGGGCATACCCCTTGTATTGTTACTCATATCTAGCACATATGATTATGGATACAATGGTGACTTTCCCATCTGGTTCCAAACATCAAGGGTGGGGACATTAACTTCCTTGCATGTATCAATGAGCATATTCCTTACCGTACCACCCATTAATCACTGGATATAATGTTATTTCTTTTTCATACACATGATGTTATGGTGGTAAATTTTCATGGAGCATATGGTGCTCCCTTTCTAGACCCACTTGTGATATCTTGTCCTCAGTAACCACCCCTAACAGAGGTATGATGTGTTAGCATGTTGAGTTCTAAGTGTTTATGTTGTCATTTATGTAAAAGATAATTAATGAAAAAGAGGATGATGGATAAGGATCATAGGATTCTTAATAGGTTGATGACATGAAGTCTTAGATGGTTTCATGATGGCATGAGTTGATTCAAAGTGTGAATGGCTTGGTCCAAAGAAGCCTAGTCAAGTGACCTAGTTAGCCTAGGTGATGAAGCATGATGGTTTGAGTTTCTTTGTAGCTTAAGGAGCATATTAGTAACATGGAGATCATGTTTAGGAATTTTTTAGGCACTCATATGAATTTCGGGGTCTAGGTATGGGTTGAAGACCTAGTTGCAGGTGCTCATCTAGACTGGTTTAGGTGCTTTGAGGCATGAGGATGATTTGTAGATCCAGGTGAGCTCATGGGTGAATGTAGGTGAGTGATTCATGATGTGTTGAGATTTTTAGGAACTTTTTGATAGCTTTCATGATGGGCTATCATGTTCTTCTATGATTACCTAGCCTAAACCATACAAAACCCCAAGGGCTAGTCATGAAAATGAGATGGGTTGAGAATATGGAGACATATTTGATCCATGTTGATGATTGGAGATGATGAAAATGGGTGTCCTAGAGGTGTTAATTTTTTTTTGAGTCATTTTGAAGAATATTTTGCAAGTTATGTTGTTTTTGGTGAAACAGGTCAAGAAGAAGGTGATTTCTAACTCGAATTGTACCTTCCGACATGAATTGTGTGCTTTGCATGGGAAATTTTGGATTTTAGGGATTATTTCCATTGAGATAAGATAATTTCAAAAAAATAATGGAGTGGTTTCATCGTCAAGTTTTTATGAACGAATGTTAAGAAGGTAAACAACGTTTTGTGTGCTTAAAACCCTAGCTCAAAAGCGGTAGGAGAGATATTGATCATAAGTGCACGAAATGATTTTTGTGATAGTATGATGACTATATGATGTATAGGGATCATCTATATTTATATAAAGGTAAGATAGAGCATGTGGTGATGAGTGGACCCCACCTGAAAATGCAAGTTTCTAAAGAAGTTCAATTTGGGACAAGGTTGTCCAAAGGAGTTGTAAAATAAATTGACATTATTTTTAGTATGGGAGTTTTTATTTATTTACATGATGGTTTCAGATCACGGTGGAGCTTATAAATGGAAAATTATGCCCTATTTATGAAGACTAGTCATACGGCAATTTTGGGGTAGTTTGAAGTAGTTTTCAGAGACAAACTTAGTTGAAGGCCTTCCACTTAGATTTGTAAGGAAATGTAAGATTTTATAGAAAAAGGATTTAGAGGGATTTCCAATGGTATTTTTGGTCTCATGATGATTATATTTAATGGGTCATCCAACTCAGTTTGTGGAGAATAAGGTTTCTTGTTTCTCAGGACAAAACTACTTTTGCTAGAAGATGGAGGTAGAAGATGCATGAGATGAATTAGTATATGATTTCTATCAGTTTGAGAGTGAATATGGATGAATGTTTTTATAGTGAATTAATTTTAAGGCCTTGGAAGTTACATAAAGGGTACAAATTAGTTGAGTTTGTAAAACTACTTTCTAGGAAACTCAATTTGGTGAAGAGAAAAGTTAGTGTGGTTTGCACATATGGATGTTTAATGAGATATAACATGAATAGATGTGATATAAAGGTCCATAGGATTAAAATTTGTGGTTAAATTCAATATTTTAGGTGTTTTGGTGTGTTCTTGAGGTCCAAGGTGAAGACATGGTCCTAGAAATACTGTTTTGAGAAGGATATGAGCCTTCTTGAGTTAGTTATGATAAATTTGATTGGTTCAAGATTATGTATGACCATGGATTATGTTGATATGTTATATTTCACATGTATGAGGAATTTTTAATCTTTAAAAATTATGGTTATGGTGTTTGTGGTTTTAGCTCATCTAGGTGATGGGGTTTTGAGCTAGTTTTGCGCTTGTTTGGTGCGATAGGGAATGGATGAACAACATGGGCCCAATATGAATTTTTATATGATTGTGTTGGAATTTTTTTAAGTTTTATTGGTACAAATAAAGGAGGGAGACTGAATTTCTTTATTTTTGAGAGATGAGAAGGGTATAAAGTGCTTATTTGAATTCAAATTTGCACTAGTAGTGTGAGAGGGAAAAAGTGTGACCCATGTGTGTGAATGTAACATGAATGAAGGCATTGTTTCATAGATGAGTAAGTGTGAAATATGTTAAGGAATGTTATATAGTATGTGTGAAAGGGTTTAAGGCCATTTTTTTCCATGAAATAAGAAGAAATAATGAGCTAGGTGATTCGGGGTTTGAAGGAGTTTAGAGCCGAATCTTGTGATAACCATCGAGATGAGTTGTTGCAGCATATATTTAGTGAACTTATTATCAAAATATTGTGTGATGATTCATATTCATGAAAGTATCTTGTTGTGAGTAATATCAACAAGGGTTTAGGGCTTGGTGCTTCTTATGGGGTTGATGCTTCACTAAAGAAATATCTTATGATGTGTAATATTCACTTGAGTCTTTGTTTTATGTAATATCAGAAAAGTTTTTGGTGACATTTCTTCCCCTTGAGGGTTTCCCACTTACATCTTGTTTTATTTTACACTCCTTGTTTATGCTTTGGTGTATCGTTGTTACTTATTGTTGTGATCATAGTAATGTATGGTTGAAAATTAATGGTGTATGAAAGGTAATATCAAATTGTATAAGAATTTTGAAGGAATGATTCATCCTTCTGTCTTAGTCCATTGTGATTAAAACAATTGGTATCAGAACATGTCCTTTTGGAGAAGTTTGATCAATTTAAATGAGATCCTTTGAAGCAAAAAAAGGTGAGTCAACATAGTGGTTTATCTACTAGCAAGGAAACATTGTTTGAAGGAGTAAAATATACCTTTTGGAGTCCGAGGATGAGGACTCACATTATGTCCCTAGGGTTTGATATTTGGAAATATGTGGAGGATGATTACAATTCTCCTGCTACTCCACCAAAAATTAGTACAAACAAGAAGCCTTGTAGTGATAATTTAAAGGCTATGAATGCTATCATGTGTGGTCTAGGTGAATCTGATCTTATGAAGGTGATGCATTACAAGTCAAAAAAAGTAATATGGGAGAAACTTCAGGTCTTATATGAAGGATATTCCAAGGTAAGGATAACTAAGATTCATAATTTTAGAAATCAGTTTGAAGGGTTGAAAATGAGTGATGATGAGCCTATTGTTGCATATTATTACTTAGGGTTGACAAGGTTGTCAACACCATGAAAGGGTTAGGTGAAGATGTGAAGGAATAAGTAGTTGTTCAAAAGGTTTTGAGATCTCTAACACCTAGGTTTAATTCCAAAGTGTCTACCATTAAAGAAGCCAAGGATTTGAATCTCTTGAAAATGGATGAGTTGCATGGAACCCTAACTGCATATGAGATGAGAATTCAAAATGAAAAACCTATCAAGAAGGAGATAGCCTTCAAGGTTGAGAAAATACAAATAACATAGACTAAGGATGATGATGATGAGTTGTTAGTGATGGTTGCCAGAGATTAAAGGTTGGTTCTAGAAAATACAAAGGTAAGATTCCTTATAAATGTTTTAATTGTGGTAAAGTAGGTCATTTTTCTATCAATTGTCCTCATAATCACAAGAAGGAATGAACATGAGTATGATGGAGATCATGACAAGAAGTATCACAAGTATGGTAAAGGCAATAATAGCTTTAAATTTTTGACAAGAAGAATAAGAGCTTATATATAAAGAAAAAGGATTGCTTGTCTCGATGCTAGTAGCGGTGTTTCGATTGAGTCTAAATCTGATCATGAAGATGTGTAAATTGAACAATAGGGGCGGAAGCCTGATAATCTTTATTAATATCAATCAACCAAAATTACAATGAAGTGCTACAATTCTTATAGGAATTGAACAACCATGTGCAGACAAATAAATGGGTTGCACAGGTACAACCATAATCACAACAACTTCCAAAATACATCCGGGAAGCAACAATAATTAAATACAAACAAATAATAATTGTTACAACTATGTAACAATATAACCTATGCAATAATAAGACACATATTGTTATAAAAGTATATAAAAATATATCAAATAATTACCTTATTAAATAATTTAAGGTAATATGATGCATAAATTAACCTAAAATCCCCCTTAATTTACAATTTCCTCAAGGGATGAGGAGAGGAAATCTCTGAACAACTCGAACTTGTCATGTGCAAGTGACTTCGTGAAAATATCTACTTTTTGTTCAACTGTTGGAAAAAATTGAAGTTGTATATTGTGCTTCAACACATGTTCGCATATGAAATGAACTCAGTACTTCAATATGTTTTGTTATTTCATGAAACATTGAATTGCAAACAAGTTTGAGAACACCTTCATCATCAATATACACGGTGGTCATTTTTTCTTGTGGTATTCCAATTCCTTTTGGTATGCGATGTAGCCAAATCACTTCATAGAAAACTTCTCCTACAGAATGATACTCAGATTCTATGGAAGAAAGAGAAATAAAGTGTTGTTTCTTGCTTCCCCATGATATTGGTCTAGATCCCATAAAGAATACAAATCCTGAAGTGGATTTTCTATCATCTATATTTCCTAGATGACCAATCTGAATATCCCGACAAGAAGAAGTTGTCGTTCTTCTTGTATTCTAGACCAAGATCCACCGATCCTTTGATATTCCTCAAGATGCACCTTGCTGATTTCCAATAAAAAATTTTGGGTTCCTGCATGAACCTAGATAGATAGCTTATTGCAAAGCTGATATCTGGTCTAGTGTAGGTCAGGTAAATGAGACTCCCAATCAACTACCGATAAAGAGTGGCATTTACCTCAGGAGATGGATCTAAATGAGATAACTGCAATTTGTTCTCCATAGGTGTAGCAATTGGTGTGTAATCCATCATCCTAAATTTATCAAGCGTTGTCTTGGTATATTTCATCTGAGAAACAAATATGTGATTATCTTTCTTCCATACTTCCAATCCAAGACAATAATGCATTAACCCGAGATCTGTCATGTCGAACGATCGATTAAGATCCTTCTTTGTTGAATCAATCATCCTCACTGATCTACCCGTGATGACTAGATCATTGACATAGACAAAAAAAATCACAATCTCCCCCTTACTTTTTGAGGTAAATATTGGGATCGTATGGATTTCTAAAAAATCCATGTTGTACGAGATGCTCATCAATTTTGATCTGCTTGAAGCCCAAGGTGCCTTTTTAATGCCATACACAGATTTCCGAGTTTACATACCTTTGCTTCCGACCAGGGTACTACATATCCCTTAGGTTGAGTCATATAGACTTCTTCTTGTAAATCTCCATTCAAGAAGGCACTTTTTACGTCCATTTGATGGAATTTCAAACCAAACTATACAACTAGAGCAAAGATCATCCCGATCATCATCTTGACCTAGCTGTGGGAGAAAATGTCTCCTCATAGTTAATGCCTTCTTTTTGTGCATACCCATTTGCTACAAGTATTGCTTTATACTTTTCCACTGTCCCATCTCGCTTTTAATTCATTTGAAATATCCCTCTACATCTAATGGGTTTCTTCCTGGTGGTAGATAAACAAGCTTCCAAGTGTTATTTTTCATTAATGATTGATATCTAGAGTCCATGACATCTTTCCAAGCTTTTGACTAGGGATTCCTAGACTGTATAGGTCTCACCGAATCAATAGCTCTACTCATCAAAGCAAAGTTAACTTCTTCTCTTGATTTACTGTGAGTCCATGGTCTAGGGGTGGATGTATCCAGTGGAGCATCCTTTCTTGCATCTCGTAATGTACTAGTACACCACTTGGGTAGAAGCTGAACTATTCCCATGGGTCGTGGTTCTATCATATCAACACCATCATCCCCATCATCAATTTCATCATATGTGGGAACATCAGCTTCATTTTTACAACTGGTGAAGAATCTACATCAGGTGAGTCTAGGGAGGAGAATATTCTTCCTTCTTCTTAAAGAACTCAACATCTCTGTTGGTGTAGAATTTCTTGGTCTTTGGATCCATCAATCTATACCCACGAGTCTCTTCACTGTACCCAATAAAGATGAGTTTCTATGACTTCATGTCTAATTTATTTCTTTTATGCTTGGGTATGTGAATACTTTATTTGCACTGAATACTCTAAGGTGTGCAATAGATGGTTTCCGCTTTGACCATGCTTCTTGTGGTGTTACTCTGTCAAGAGAAACTATGGGCACTCTATTCAAAAAATACACTGCTATCTTTGCTGCTTCTTCCTAGAATGTCTTTGCAAGTCTAGAGTCATTGATCATGCATCGCACCATTTCCATGATAGTATGATTTATTCTCTCAACAACACCATTCTGCTACGGTGTGTGTGGAGGAGGCATTTGTTGATGAATCCCATGAGTTTGTAGGTAGTCTTTGAACTCATTACTGGTGAATTTCCCCCTTGATCTGAGCAGAGAGTTCTGATGTGACGACCAATTTCATTCTCAATAGCTACTTTGAAATTTTTGAAGGTTTCAAAAGCTTCACTTTTCTTGCAAAGACAAAAATTCACATTTTTCTTGAATAGTCGTCAACACAAAGCATGAAGTATTGAAATCCAGAATGACTTGGTTGCATCAGACTACAAAGATCGGTATGAACCAGATCAAGTTTACCATGAGATCGATATGTACTCTTCTGGGATGAAGTTTTGTGTTGTTTACCTACTAGGTAGTGAGGACACTTATCTATATCCTTATGAAGAGATGGTAGCCCATGTACCATATTACACCAATGTAGTGTCTCAAGATACTTGAAACTAACATGACCAAGTCTCTGATGCCACAACTGTGCTAAGGTAGAGTTCTTAGCCACAAGTTCCTGATCATCTATGTGGAAAAAATCAAGCTGGAACATGTGTCCCACATTGGAGGCTTTTGTAACTATTTTTGAGCCTCGTGATTTGTCTTGAATCAAACATGTTTTCTTGCCGGAATGACTATCAAAGTCAATTTTTAAGTTGTGATCTAGGAGTTGACTAACGAAAGTAGATTCTTCATCAACCTAGGGACATATAACACATCGATAGTCTACGATTGCATGAACCAAGGGGTAGAGAAATGTTTCCAATCCCCTAATATATATATAAAGAATCATCACCCACCGAAACATGTTTTTTCGAAGGTGTGTCCCTCATTGAGGTAAAATAGTCTCCATGGCTAGTAATGTGTCGGTGGCTCCCTAATCAACATACCAGATATCACTAGATGATGTGGATGGTTCACTTGATCAAGTAGTGTACAAGAAGTCTTCATTATCTGAATGTTCTTCTTTCTCAACAATGTTCCTTGCTGATAGCGTCTTTTTTTCTAGTTCCCCTTTTTTCTGTCCTTGATTGTGGCTAGAATGTCCCTTGTAATATTGTTATTGTGGAGGTCTAGAGTTGCTTGACAAAACTTTATTGAAAGTATTGTACCAATAATCTTGTAAGTCATGTCCTCTTTTACAAATTAGACATTATTTCTTCTGTTGTTTGTCCCCGTGATACCAATTCGATGTTGAGAATTTTGATAGGAATTAGGTTTTCCTTTACGTGTTATTTTCCATTTTGATTTGAAGAAAGTTCCTACTCCTCTTCATTATCCTTATTATGCATGACTTCCTCTTGTTATAGTAGGTTTACTAGCTTTTCAAAACTAATTGTCGTATTTGACATATTTAGTGTTTTTAAAAAATGTGGTAAGAAGAAGGGAGTGCTCTCGAACAATGGGAACAAGAGAATCATCTATGATTTGTTTCTCCTAGGGCTAGAAGTGAAGCGAAAATCAACTCTATAACTCTTCTTAAGAAAGCTTCAATTTTCTCATTCTACTTGAACTTCAGTGTATATAACTGACTTTGCAAATTTAGTATAACATTCTTTTTTTTGGCCTCATATACAGTGCGCAATTTATCCCACAATTCTTTGGCTATTTTGGAATCTAAAATGTGGGGTTGTACATTGTCAGACACTCCAAACAAGATGATGAGTTTGGCCTTCTGATTTGCTTTATCAAATTTCCACTATTGTGTTGTATCAATAGTTGATTTGGTCAGAGTACCATTCACAACAGTCAAAATCTCTTCAAACTCCAGCTGTGTCTTGATTTTAGTCTTCCATGCGACATAGTTGTTTCTTTTGAATAGTTGTGAATCTGGAAGAAAAAATTTGGGGGAATTGGTGCCCATTTTGCAGAAATCAATGACAGGGTTTGGCTCTTATCACTCTAGGTATAAGGTTACCCAATCTATATCTTTGTTAGTCGATATACCAAACCTTTCTATATACACACCCTTTCGATATACCCGCGATACATGAAAAAGGAGTTAACATATGTGAAAGAATTCAATACGTGGTACCAAGACATCTTGAAAGGGGTCTATGTAATAATTGACACTTGAATCAAAGAAATATCCTCATACGTGGGCGTAACTTTGCTACATAGTTGGATAATTTCTCATTCCAGATTTATGTCATGTAATCATTCAAAAATGGATGGGATGGCTCATAGTGTGTGCACTGTGACCTTATTACTCCCCATCGATTTAAAGGGTTGATGCCCAGATGATGTTTTTGTAGCTATATTAGGTGTTAAGTGCGGTAGTAGTTGCGACGACTTTACCTGTAAGCGCTTCCTGAGAGCACTTTGTATATACCGGACCTCGCAAATGATATCTATGATCTCGTGAGTGTTTTAGAACCAATTTTCACTATTTTTGAGTACAACTCTCTACCGGTTTACGAGTAGTTACAATATTTGCGGTTGACTATAACAACCTTTTTTAAAACAAGACGTGGAAACTTTGGATGGAGTATCCACATGGCTTGCGTGCCTTGAGGAGTCGATTAGGGTTTTCCACCATAGAAAATGGATTTTCTTTTCTTTATCTCCTTTAGTCGATTATTTTTGCTTTGTATTCACCTTTTTTTATCACCACAGATTTGATGTGCTTGTCTTGGCTTCTGTGCAAGTTGCAAGGGTGTGTGGAATTTGGAGCGACTACTATTTTTCTTATCGCCATTTCAATGGATTGAAAAAACTCCACATGTCATTATTTTTTTCTTGTGTAAATCATAACGTGGAGAGGTCATTTTGCGCAGAGGAGGAGGTCTGAGTCTCCACTATTTTTGTATGACTGATCCATGGTCAATTTTATTTTTCCATTGATGTGTTTATTAGTTCGTTATGTGTAGGTCCGCGTTGGAGGCGGTGCGAGAAGATCCAATCGAGGCCTCGATTGTTGTTTGTAGGGGACTCGGTGGGAAACAAAATGACAACTCGGCCATTGAATTGCTCAATATACGGTGTAGAAAGGTCTCCAACTCAATCGGGGTGGCTATTGTGATCATCACTCATTTTGATTGCTTTGTGGGCTCGATTAACACCGTAGAACAAATCTTGGTAAAAGCAGTGTAACTCGATGCGTAATGCAAGGAAAATGATCCAATAACCAACTCGAGAAAAAACAACTTAACTCGGCCTCAATGAAACACACTCCTTCAAATGCAACTCGGTGTTGAGCTCTTGAACACATTTGTAAAGATAACAAATGTAGCAAAGAGCTAAAAGGTCTTTTAATATTAGAGGTAAAACCCTTGGATGGGGAGATATTTTTTCAATACCTGCAGAAAATTTTACATTCCAAACAACCTGGATGAAAGAGGGGGTTGTGGGGATGTAGGGATGTCTGGGAAGTTTCTGGAGGCAACACAGGCTCTCTTGAAAATAAAATTCTTCTCCAAGACACTTCTCTTCCTACTGCAACCTCTCCTTCAACCCTTTTCTACTTCACAGGTCCAAATTCTCGCTCTGGTACCAAATATAAATTGAACAACATGGGTAGAAGCTTGATAATATTTATTAATATCAATCAACCATAATTACAATGGAGTTTTGCAATTCGTATAGGAATTGAACATCCATGAGCAAAAAAATAAATGGGTTGCAGAGGTACAACCATAATCACAACAACTTCCAAAATACATCCGAGAAGCAAAAGTAATTAAATACAAACAAATAATAATTGTTACAACTACGTAATAATATAACCTATGCAATAATAAGAAAATATTGTTATAAAACTATATACAAATATATCAACTAATTAAATTATTAAATAATTAAATAATTTAAGGTAATATGATGCATAAATTAACTTAACAAGATGATGTTTTGTTCATGAATAAATATGCCATGAGATCTACTACTAGTAGTGGTTCTTCATTATTAGGTGATTTAATATCAAGTTCTTGCAGAGATTATGAGGAATAAGAAGATGATGTTGAATATAATCTTGTGTGTATCCAAACTGAGCTAAGGCATGATGAAAAGAAGAACAATAAGCTAAGATCTCAATTCAAAGGATTTGAAGATAAGATTCATGATCTAGAAGAGAAGCATTGGTTTGAAACAAACAAGATAAATGAGATAGTTAGAATGCTAGAAGAAAAGGTAAAGTTTCTAGTCACTAGTTTGTAAGACAAAGAGAGTAAATGCACCAAATTTGAAGAGGATATAGAGTTTTTAAGGGAAGAGTTGTTAGATGTTGGTAAGAAGGCTAAATCCTTTTAGAAATTTGAGAAAAGAACCAAGGATCTTGATGATCTTCTTGGAAAACAAATATCAACATGTGATAGAGTAGGTTTGGGGTTTAGTGATGACCTCAAGGGAAAATAAAAGATGAAATATGATAGTTTTTCAAGCAAGAAGGATGAAGAACCATGCAAGAAGGATGGAAATAAGGAGACTACTTTTAAAGGAAATGTGAAGACAAAACCAATTAAGAAACCTAATGCCTCAAGGTATGAAAGATATTTCAATGGTTATTGTTTTACTTGTAATGGATTTATTCATAGGGAAAAGGAGTGTAGGAGGTATGCTAGAGATGATTATCCATGGAGAGATAATAGGAGTGAGCAAGTCAAGAGTGTGGTATTCTACAATTGTAATGAGAGAGGTCATGTTGCTAGATATTGTTTGTATGATCCACCTAGTCAAGTTGAAGGCTAAAAAGGAAAGAGTTTAGTTGTATGTTTCAGTTGTAATAAGGTTGGACATGTTGCTAGGGATTTTTATGGACCTACAAGGAAAGGAAGGAAATTTCAAGGGCCTAATGTGTAGGCTAGAAGGAAAAACAAGTCATGGGAACCTAAAAGGGCCAATTATGGTTCACCAAGAGCTGATATGGATGCAAGACAAGGTGTGTCACAAAATTTTGATAAGAAAAAAAGATGAAAAGGGTGAGGTACATGTATTTAAGCATTATGGGTACCTCTTTAGGTCACTCTTCTAGATCTATCATGTTGATATATGCCTCTACAAGGAATTTTAGAGGTGTATCAATCCAAATGAAGTATTGAAGGAAGGGGGAGCTGACTAGGTTGATGAATGACTCCTCAAAGTTGTCAAGGTATGTTTTCATAGCTCCAAAGTGTGTCTTGTTAACCTTGTTGGTTGTCCAAATGGTGAAAATGGTATGGTCATTGTCAAAAGGGCCTTGAGTCCATGCTGAGTCATGCTTTGAGTTTGTGTTTGTCAAAGTTGATGGTTGAAGTCTTGATTCTTAAAAGTATAGTTATGATCTACTCCTATGTATGAAGAGTTGTTAGTCCTTATAAAGGTGTACAATCAGGTATTAAGTCTATCACGGTGATGTGTCAAAGGAGGGTCTTGTAACTTTTTCTTTCTTAGTGTGGTGCATTGATAGTAGAAGCCCTTTAAAGATCTATAGTGATCTTTTAAAGTATGGTTAGAGTATGCACCTAGGAAATTATGTATAAAAACCTCTTAGTTTGAAGTATAACGTATTCTAAAGATGCATCTATTCAAATTATGTCATGTCATGATTCGAGTCTCAGTGAATGGAGTGTTGTGAGTCTCTAAAATATAAATTTTGAGTAATCATCATGATATAGTATTAAGTAAAGGCTTTCACGATATGAAGTCAAGTTTCGTTCAAGTGAATGGAGTAATGTGTAAGGGTTTTCTCTCAGTTAGTAAGAATCAAGAGATGTTTGTAAAGTATACTTAGTTGTGCTTAAGACATGATGGTATACGAAAAGGTCTTTATTAGTATTAAGGTCAATTTCTTGATTTTAGGTGAGTTGAGATCAAAGGTTATTC
Source organism: Taxus wallichiana var. yunnanensis (assembly GCA_018340775.1). NCBI lineage: Eukaryota > Viridiplantae > Streptophyta > Pinopsida > Cupressales > Taxaceae > Taxus > Taxus wallichiana. The sequence goes on along the minus strand of CM031235.1, from coordinate 713,527,333 downwards.
AAATATCATTCCCTCAAGAAAGAAACAAAGGAATATAAGACAAAGAAGTAGAGTTTGACCTAACATCTACAAGGGATATTAGTGAAATCATTATGAGGTGATGCTCTTCCCCGGGAGAGAAATTTTTTTGTTATCACAGGAAAAAATTTCAATCATGTTCTTCAGGTGTAAAATTGAAAAGGAAGAGATCTAGATGTGAAAGAAGTATGTAGGATTGAAAATGAATCATGCAATTTATTCCAAAAGGTAAGATGTGTCGAAATATGTGTATATGGGCTTGTGTAGTCTATCCAAAGTCTAAAGATCTGTGAATGATATGGTTTTAACATGATTGAATCCATCCAAGTTGTATTCTTGAATATGAGTTTTAGGGCTATGATACTTAGATAGTCTTTTGGGGTGTCTCTATATTGTATAGAGGTAAATTGAACTCTCTAAGCTCATTTTGAAGAGAAGACAGGGTAAAAGGCTTGAAAGTGAATACTCTAGAATTAAAAGATGTGATAGTTTGTCTTGATCTATGGTCTAATGTGTCAAAGGATGGTTATGTGTCATAAAGGTTGAAGTATTATCATGAATGTCAAAGATCAAAATTGAGCTCTTTGTGGTCATTCTCTACAGCAAGTATGTGCATAGGTGTTTTAAGCCCGAGGGTAAGATAAATAGATTCCTATTGATTGAATCATTGATTCTTGTATAATAAGTTAAGGATTTTACAATAAATATATTCATCTTAGAATAATTAGGGTTCAACATGAAGGTTGTGACATTAAAAGATGACAAGGATAAGTGAAAAGGTAAAGCTTGAAAATTCAAAGTGTTACTATAGTCAATATCATGAGTGTGCAAGAATGATTAATGAGGCTTCATCTGATGAAAGATGGAGGGTTTACCTATAACATGGCCAAAATGATTGATATGAAGGTAAATGAGATAGTATGCAAGTGAAGACTTGAGAGTGGTTAAAGGAAAAATTATGCCGACTATCACAACTATGTACAAAGGTTATAAAGGCTATGTTGATGACCTAGAGGTTTGAATTGACCTACTTTGATAGGGGAGATAATATATGTATTCTACTAGGGTCCTAGATGTCATGAAGGATTTGAAGACTATTGTAATAGTAAGATGTGCTAGAAATTGACAATCTTATGCAAACCAAGGGAATCGTAGACTATGTCGGTGACCTTGAATATTTTGAAAAGTTAGTTTTACAATCATAAGGTGAGCTATAATACTATGAAAATATAATTCAATGTTAAATACTTTTGGTGACTCCTAGCTCAAGGTTGAATGAATACATTATGGCAATATAGTCATCACAAATCAAAGGTATGATTATGTGTTATCCTTCTTAAAGAAGTAATAACAATGATATAGTATATTATAAATGTTTACATAGGTTGTACATGATGGGTAAAGTCATCTCGATATGGAGACATAAGATGAGAAGGAGCTTGAGTGGTATTTGATCTTGAGAAGAGAGGTTCATTGTAGGAAACATGTAGTTGATTTCTTGTCTTTTGAGTGAAGTATGTATCTTGACAGGTTTAAACATCACATGAAGGATTGTGATAATCTTGCTAACAAGTCTCGTAGGCTTCTTTCAAAGCAGGGGAGCCTAGTTTGATCAAGAATAAGGTATTTTAAGATCTATAAGACCTTGAAAGGAAGGATGATAATGTTTTCATGTACACTCAAGAGAGAACAAGTATAAGATGTAAGAAGGATGAAAAAATCATTAAAAGAAGACTGTGAATAATCGAGAAAGAGTTTCAAGGTAGAGGAAGTATGGATGATACAATTAGATCTCATAAAATCAAGGTAAGGGCCTTAATTTTTGTGTTTTCCATTAGAAAAGGGTGTCACAAGTCCAGGGGAGTCATAGGGAATGAATTCATGATGTGTTTGAGATCCTAGGTATTTTCAAAATTAATCTAAAGTAAATCAAGAAGTTGATTAGGGATTACAAGGAGTCCTTAAAGGAGGTATGTAGTTAAGATATGGAGTTGAGCCAAGTTTGAGTCTTTCTTAAGATAAGGATAAGACAAGAATGAGGTAACATGATGATTATAGGTCCTAAATCATGAATTATGGCATGTGTGTAAGTGATATGCATCGTTCTAGGTTTGTTACAGTGATCAAATGCCTTTGTAGACACAAAATCATGCACATATTACTATTTTACCATGATGCCAAGTATGTTGTTATATGCATGGATCTTGAGTAAAAAAAGTATTCATCGGTGACACAATCCCTAGTTCATATGCTTTCTTTGATTATTTCTATTGTTGTTATCTCTCACATCTGTCACTTCTGCATCATGCCGGTTACAGTCGGGTGATAGGGATCCCTATATATTAATCTTCTCAAATTTGTCGTCAATTATCCCGGGACGTCGACACCCAGTCTAGACACCGGTGCCTAGATGTTCCTATCCACCTTTAGCGCTCCTATCCTCTTTATTATTTTTCACATATTTGATACTTGTGGTCATCCTTTTTGGTTTTCTTACTCCTACCCCGAGGTCCTAGTTGGCATGTCGTGTCACTAGTTTTGAAATTCAAACAAGATATCCCTATATATACATAACATACATACCATTATAATGGCAAAAAATTCTAAAGGGAAAACATATCTACATACTATCAAAGGGACTACATTTTTAGGTCACTTACTCTGCATAAAAGGGAAGTTTCTAAATTCCATCCTATATATTTGCATTTTATCTAGCTTTAGCCCGCTATCTTAGCATCATTGACATAAGGGAAACCTAAGGACACTATTTCACACACAAGCACAAAAAACTACATGGAGTCTAGAATGTAGTGAAACTTTCAGTCATAAGTTCATCCTTTGATGACCGGTGAGGTCAATCGACTTCACATATTACATTTTTAAATTTCAATTTGATGTGTTTGTGAGTTTGTGTAGGTAGATATGTTTTATGTTGCAAATTACAGGTATCCTAATGATCCAAGTATGACATATAGGTGATCAACAACAAACAAGTGTAAAACCCTACCAACACAGGGAAAAGTATATTCTCGGGAAGTCACATAGTCGCGGTGCCTAGGAGTGGTCTCTAACACCTAGGAACCCTCACCCTATCCTAGGTGCTTATGTCAGCTTCTATCCACAGCTTCTAGAATTTATACGTAGAATTTCGACATCCCGTCCAACGTGTTCATTAGTTGTTCCAATTCAAATCTGTTATGGGATAAGTGAAAATAAGATAAGTTCCCTATCTCTCTCATTTTCTTACACAATTACATATTTAGATTGCTTAACATTTGTATTCTATTATATATTATCATATATACCTTGAAATTAGGTTTAATAATTAGATTTTATTAAAAATTTGGTGAACCCCTCTCTTAGAACTCCTTGCCCAATGATCCAAAAAACCTCATGACTAAAAATAGATCCTCATATCCTAGGCAAGATATGCATCATGTTAGTGGGTATCCTATCCTTGTTGATGCTATTAAGGATGAACTTAATGCCCTCTATCAAAATTCTTGATTTGATAACGAATTTAAAAAACAACTTCTTCCCCATGAAAACAATATTACTACTAGTTTTGTAACTCTAGCATGAGCATCATTTCACCTGACCAAAACTTCACTAAATTCTCTCCCTGTTCTTCTATAGGAACTCATGCTACTCCACCTTTTTATCAACATATTATGGCACTATATAACACTATTATAGATTCTATGCTTGGTCTTACATGTTAAAATGTAGATATAAATGATTTTACTTCTAATGTTGAAAATGTACATGTGCATGATGATGTTTCTCATACTCGTCAAGATGAATTTAAAGGTGTATCTCATGTTTTGTTATAATTATGAAAATATTTCCAATTATAGAAAATATATATCTTATGATAGTTCTCCTCCTAATTCTCTATATGTTGATGAATCTTTTGATGAAATAATTACATGCGAAACTTTGTCTGATAGTGATGCTGATTATATTTCTGATCATGAACATGTTAGTGATGATGTTACTTCTCTTAAGGCTGCTGAATATGAATTTTTCTCTCCGCTTTCTTCTATTTCCAAGGTTGTAAATTCTAATGTCATTCATGATGATTCTACTACTCCTACTAGTTCACCTCTTATTATTTCTTCCGATTCTGCTACTAGCATTTCTCATCGATATTCCATGCTCTTATTCCTCCCCTTTCCATTTCTTCTTATCTATATGTTATTTATGTTAATTCTTATATTCCTACTAGTATACCTCCTCTTATTTCTTCTACATCTACATCTATCATTCCCATAGATCCTTCACCTTTTGCTTTTTCTTCTCACATTCCCATGATCACCCACAATGGAAAACTTCAACCTCTTCATGTGCCTCTCACTTCTTCTACGATTCCTTCACATGATATTTTATCTCTCATGCATGTTGTTGGTCATTTACAATATCAAGTTTAATATCTTACTCTAGAAAGAAAATCCTACTATGATTCCATTGACAATGACTCTCTTCATGGTAATCCAATTCCAAAGAAAACTCACAATTCAACTTTTACTAAGGATTTAATCATGCTCACCTTTTCATGTTTTAATGGCACTAGAAATACATATGTACATCTGAAGAATTACCATTTAGCTATGGATTATTATTCTAATGATTGATTATTACTAAAAGCATTTAATTATAGTCTTATTGATGATGCTCTTCAATGGTATAGCCATTTGCCTTATGGATCTATTAGTAAATATTGTGAAATGGTAGATGCTTTTATTTGATGATTTATGCTTAACAATGGTCCTAGAATTACTCATGATCACTTACCTAGCTTGCATCAAGGAAAGAAAGAACCTATTCTAGATTAACATGCATCAATTAGTATTTCAGCCTATTGATCTAGAGAAGCAATTTATATTTTTTCGGGGCTTGATTCTTGCATTTAAAGAAAAATTACAATATGATACATGTGAATCGTTTATGATTTTATGGTATAAGGTCATTAATCTAGAACAAGATTTAATCATTGCACATGTTATAGATCACCCTTCTATTCCTTATACTACTTCATCACCTTCTACTTATTCACCTATACCATATATTAAAGTGTCCTCCAAGGTCTCCAAGTCCTTCACCACACAAGCTAGTTCCATCCCCTCCATCATTAAAGTGTCCTCCATCTCCTCCACTGCATTGGTATTCACCTAAGACTTATCCATCTCTTACTCAAGAGCCATTGCATTTCTCACGTTATGCTAAGCCTCATGATGTCCTACATGCTGTTCTTGATAAGAAATTTATCTACTTACCCTCTAATCAACATCCTCCTCCTCATCGTTTACATCACTAATGCGATCTCCCTTATTGAAATTTCCACTACATTAATGGCCACCATGACAATGATCATTGCATACTTCATGAAAAGTTGCAACAATTAGAAGATAAGGGTATCATTTCCTTTAGATCTCACTCTTGTGAGAGGTCTCTTTCTCCCATTTCACATAAGCATACTTCTAATGATGTTCACTTATCACCTCACTTCACTTATAAGGATGTCATTCATCCATCTCCTAAAATAATTATTCATCCGCATCCTTCACCTAACACTTCTATCACCGCATCATCTCATCCACCTCACAGTGCTATTACATCTCATTGGATGCCTAAGCCGTCAAAATATGTGATTCCTACCACTATATCTCCTATTATTGGCACCATTTCATTTGACATTTAGTTTGGATCTTATACTCATGTTGCTACCACTTCACATGCTTACACCATGCCTCGCATGACCTTTCCATTTTTGGTAGGGGATTTATGTATGATCAGCTCATTACTTGATGAAGCACTTGTGTTATTAAGGTTCTTACATGACTATTGGGGATATGTTACAATAAGAACCTCACTCAATATTTATGCTCTATGCTTCATTGATATATTTATCTAGTGCACACTATCAAGCCATTTCCTAATGATACACTCTTATTTTATGGTTAATTATTGATTTTCGAGGGGTATTATATAAATGAACCTCATTTTTCTACACACATGCAGGGGGCATCACTTTTCTTCCTCCTCTTCATTATACTTACACACGCTTACATCATCATTTACATCTCTTACACTTAGTAATGTATCATTCTCACCATCTCACATACATCTATTACTATTTATCACATACTATCCATCTTCATTCATACATACAATCTAATTTTCAAACATTACTACATCATCATCTATTTCAAAGAAATATAATTGTTTATGCAACTCAAACATAACAAACCAACATATGAAAAAAACATCACATCACATATCAATGAAAGTCAACACAACACAATGATACCAATAATCCATCTATCTATATATCATAAAAAATAATAGACTCAAAATACAATTCTTTGGGCGAAATCCCCATCATCAATACATACATATACATCATATCTCATCCTCACCATTGCTATATACAACTACGGGAGCCCTTAGACTAGATTCTTCACACCAATCTACACCACCGGTCGTGGGCTCTATATCTCTCCACCTACCTCCGTAGTAAGGCTACCTCGATCGAATGCTCCGTGAATTGGAACTATAACTCGGAAATATTTTATGAATACATTATAAGTCGTGGACCCTTCCCATATGGCCTCCCTAGCTCGCTAAGTCTTTGCATGTGCATCGTAACACCGACTCAATAGTATAGTGGATACGGTTTCCACTATTGTCATTGGCTCAAACAAATGGATATGCTCACCGCATTGACATCCCCTCACTCTAACATCCCACCTCCCATGATCAAATCTGGTGGAAAATTCTACCTCAACATGAAAATTGATGAATCAACGATCAAGGACCAATAAACATCACCTGCAACCATCCAAAACTGAATTAGTTATCATACACATTTACCAATATATAACATCCATGTAACAATAAAAAAATACCTACAAAAATACATATGCTTAGCTAATGCCACCGTTAGGAAATCTCCATCGGGGGCGGTGCTTGCCCCTTTGCTCCTCCAATCGGTGGTCCACCTACCAAATCTATGACAACTAGAAATAATAGTACCCATCGATGTGCTACCCACTAATCACTATAGGTCCTGGTACATCTTGCATCATCCAACTGTATTGGTTTTATGGCCGCATCCACATCATCTAGACCAAGATGCACTAGCTATGCTCCTATCAAGTCTGTCCTTGCTCTGGGCTTCCTTGGTGCTCTTTTACCTCTCACCCATACATATGGCTCTGGGCACATCCTGAGCCATACCAAACTGTCTAGACACATGATCTACCTGAAACAACTTGGTCACTCTAGGAAACTGGTCCTCTAACCACATGGTGCATCGAATGCACCGTAGATCAACTCCACCCTCTACCCTATCATTGTAGTCTCTATAAAACCTCTATATAATGGACCCTAGTCCCATATGATCAAGCATAGATCTATAAGTAGTGGTTGCCAATATCCTACTACACATGCCTGTCCACCTTACTACAAAAATCTTGGGCCTTTCCCAATTGGTCGTGGCCCACCGAGTGGCCTCAATATCACAATATGCTCATAGGCCCATACATGTAATAATGTGGTGGATCCTAGTCCACCCCATGGTCCTCCTGTGTGAATATATAGATCTCTATATAAATGGGCTAACATACACCTCACCCATGCAAATATGGTCCCATGCTCCTCTATACACTGACAAATCTCATGCATCTTATACAAGATTCCCACTCCACCACCCTCTACTACCACAAATGAAGAAATCACAACTCAATAAAATGCAACTGCAGAACACCTAATCTCAATATGGAATCTAGACTAATATGTGTCTCTATCTGTACCCATGTCCCTATAAAACATCGCATAACTATTCTCATATGCCTTTGAGCATCCAATACAACCATCATCTGACTCTCTCACCAAAGAATCGGTAGTTTTAATATATGATATACATCCTCTAGGGTCATTATCATCTCCCAATAGGCAACCAAAAATTATATGTATCCACACACCACCACTTGTACTATATAGTCACCATACGCATATTATGGGGTACCTTCCCCAATCTCGCTATGTGCCTTTGTAGGCCGACACGCTTTAGTATGTCCCACTCGAAGTTTGATAAGTCCAAAGTCAATAGTCCCTCGAGTGTATATATCTTTGAAAAACAAAAACACTAACATAATCTCTACATTAGTACCTCATATACATGCAAAAACAACCACTCAAATTACAAAAAATAATTAAAATTCACATATTCCACACTACACTACCAAAACACTCTCCCGTGTTGCCAATGCCTAGGAGAAGATGCGGCGCCTAGTAACAGTCATCGTGTTTGGAATTAGGAGTTGGTGTCCTAAAGGATGTCAATGCCTTGACCGCTCTTGACAAGGTCGAAATGCCTAGAAATTCAAAAAATCAAATTTTGTAAAAATCAAACAAATTTTGCCAATTTTGAAAAAAAAATCATGCTTGGCAACTCATCCGTTGTGTATGATGCCACGGTTGTTGCTACTCTCTCAAACCTAGTCAACCTCACTTCCCTAATGCAACATCCTCACAAGCTCAAAGCTCAAGTTCTCAATAAATGTTTCTCCTTTTTCCCCTCTTTTCTTGGCCTTTTGCTCTTCAGTGACGAAACCGCCGCCCTGCATGGGCGGCGGTCTCGTGACCGCCGCCCTGATCAGGGCGGCGGTCCTGTAACCGCCACCCTGCTCAGCGGCGGTCCTTTACGCATTTTCCAGAAAGCGTTTTAACGCGACTCACGTAAAAATCAACGTTTCACCAGCTTTCCTTGCCGACTTAGGCTTGCATTTATGTTTTTGGTCCCCTGGAATAGTGTTTGGCCATTGTTTATAGTTTTAGAGTTCAGTTTGGTTTTGATCTTTGGGTGAATGAAAAGCTATAAATAAATGGTTTGTGCACAAGTAAATGGTCTGCCCCTCATTCACTTTCATGCTCTCGATTTTCATAGTTCAGTCTTTTATTCTGTTTAGAAGCCATAGTTTTAATTCCTTGCATGCTTAGTTAGCATTGTTCAGCTGTTGGTAAGCCACATACCCATCTTGTGCAGGCAGTATTGTTATTTCACCCAATCCATTGGAGTAGAATAGCTTAGGAAGCCATTAAAGTTGCAGGTTTTCTCTTCAAACAGGATAGTTTCAGGTTCTAAACGCTTTATGTTGCATGACTCGCAATAAATCCCGCTAGGAATTGCATAAGCCAAGCTCTGTACTCTTGCGCTATCCCTCTCCTACTCGCATTATATTCAGTCTGCATTCTGAGCTGCCTTTGTCCCAATATCTACTTCTATTGATGCTAGCATTACATGCTTTTCTGGATCCACGTGAACACAAAGGAGTGAGAAGATCACACTGAGGGGACAAGATCACACACACCATCGGATTCGCCACTGTTCTGCGGAATCCAGGTTCTAGCTTTCAAAGTTCTAGTTAGAATCATATCAAATAGAGTAGTAATTGCTTCATTTCAGTAAATTCTATTCTCGATATTGCCGGGAAGTTTGTGAGGGATTGATAGTTTACGAAACTATGATTCACTCCTCACTTCTGAGGTAGGATCGAGAATCTTGCAGATAGATTAGATGAGCTATTTTATTTGTTTAGAATAAATCTACAAATTGCACAGGCAAATAACTACACTCGGTTATCTTGTTTGTTTTAAATTGTTATTTAGTTGTTATTTCTAGATACGTTTAAATAGCTACTTTTCTTAAATTCTTAAAAGGTTTCTTAGAAAAATAGAAGTTATATATGTTTTAGATTTATTCCACGTAGTTTAAATTTACTTTGTTACAGTTAGATTTACATTTTGTTTTGTATGACAATCACGGGACCTAGGGAGCCCAGGGAATACGTATTTGAGCCAATCGTGCCTCAACCCAACCTCGTCACAGCAATAGTTGACATAGACCAGAACCTTAGAATACAAGTCTTCCAAACAACAACAGATTTACAACTGATCAGCTCTCAGTTGAGAGGGTTAAATATAGAAGACGACCAAGCACACACGTTTTGGTCAAATCAACCGAACTACAGATTACCCTAGGCAAACATTCACATGACTGTAGAAGGGTTCGAAAGAGAACAAACCTTTGGTTGTGATCCTTTGGTCCCATAGCCAGATGCAGGAGACACTCTCACAGACATAGATACTAGTTTAAGAATCCAGGTTGCACGAACTGTGAGATATTTCGAGAAAATCACACAGTTATTGAGTCTAAACATAGAAGCTGAGAAAGCGTACGATTACTGGATACTAGGGATTAGGACTTGATTTCGTACATGACCATAGCAGGACCGCAACAACCAAGAGTCTACGGTTGTGATCCACAAATCCCATAACCTAACGAATCCACAAGTCAGTCAGATATAGACACTGGCCTACGCACACTAGTATTCCAGTCCACTCCACTTCCACCCATCATCATCGAACAACTATCCTTACTAGATATAGCGGCTAACAAAGCTAGAGAATTCTGGACTAGGCCAGAGAATCATCCGTAGAGTCGATTGTATTCATTACCCACCATATGACCTTATCTGGAGATATACACGAAACTATCCCAGGTCATTTTCCACGTATTCCACAACCCATAGATCGAATCACGCCAGAACTCGATATTGATTGGAGCCTTCGAGCAGTCATCCTTGCTGATCGATCTATCACACTAGTCCAAGTTAGAAGGGCCTTCTTTGCCTTAGATTCACAAATTCCATTAGTGCGTGTCGAAGACATTAGATTACCTAACTAGTTTATCTGCATCCCACGAATATTCCATCCCCACCGGCTGTCTCGGCATGACCTCGGGAGGTCGGGTACGCGGAAGAGTTACCTGTAGATTCCCACGCTCGCTTGTCGCTTTTCCAGGCGTACAAAATTGGTGAACCCGACGTGAAACAAACAAAATTAGTGAAGTTGACGTAAACTTCCTACTTTCTAATTCAGAGTCATAGTATTACGTTTTCTTTCAAAGTTTAGTTTACTTTTCATCTTCTCCGCCTCATTAGCCTTTCACAAATCACCTTCGCTCCTTCCCATTATTCTGCGGGTATTCATATACCCCCAGAATATGTCGGGATTCGATGCATATGGCAGACCCCTCTTGGGTCTTGAGGCATACTACACCCAACAAATAGGCAATCATCACCCTCACTCTCGGTATGGGGGGACAACTACTCAACTAATCAGTTGTCAACACAAACTCCAAGAATCAGATATAATTCATCTTTTCAAACTGAGGAGTTAGATCAAACCCCTCGAACGCAACAAACAGAGCCTTCAGGCTCGAATAATATGATGTTTACCGGAGAATCTGGTTCATCTCCTCAGATGCTACTTAGACCACAAATTAGTAGGCAATCAGACCCATACCTGGTCTTAGATGATGAACAGTCAATACGTTATCCTAGGAGTGAACAACGCTCCCGGGGTATCTACCCACCTATAGGAGGTTTACAAATACAACCCGAGGTCTCTTTTCAAGAAAATACCTCTATGCCACTACATATAGGAAATACTCTCGGAGAAACTTGGCAAGATAGCGATCAGTTCATAGCAGGATATCACATGCCTATACAACACCAGGGTATACAACAAACGCCGCTAAGGCAAAGCACCGTGACTTCACCAAATGAAGTCATTTCAACGTTAGTAGAAAAAGTGAGAGGGTTAGAACTTGCTCAAGCAAGTCAAAATCCTCAGTTCATGCAAGCAGGAAGTTCGATCCTCCACCATCCTAGCCAAGTAGATCTCCTCACGGGAGTAGGCACGTTAGGCATGCCTCCTCGGTATCCACAACAAAAACGCCAACTAGGCCCATCATCTCTAACACCTTTCCTCCCGGTCTAGTATCAAACAATCCATTACTAGACAATACCCCTCATACTTAAACATGTACTCCAATCACCACAAGGAGATATGTTCTCCTCTCCCGGCATGTTTGCTCAAATGCGAGGACTTCCCTATGCCCTGCCCGATACATATGCACTGTGCGCCGTATCAACAACCCATCCCACCACCACTCCCTCAGCAACCACCATCAATGGTCGAAACCTATGCGATAGGGACTTATTCAGAATATTTGAAAGAGCCCTTAGACTTCACCATACGAAGCGTCATGCTTCCAAGACCTCTTCCTGATTTACCCAAGTACAAAGGCGAGGGAGATCCAAATGCGCATATCAAAGCTTATGCTACAGCCATACGCGAACTACTCCCTTGGGATGGGGTTGTTGCTAAAATATTCCCCAAAACCTTGGAAGGCATTGCTCTCGACTGGTATTATAGAATACCTGAGGCTTCCATCCATTCATTTAAACAACTTGTATCAGAGTTCATTAAGGCATTCGACATGAACAAATTGTTAAGAACAGGAATCAGGGAATTCTTACACATCAAACAAGAACACAATGAATCTGTCGCCCATTTCATCCAGAGGTGGCGTACAGTTCTTTATTCTTCAGCAAGTGCTCCAAATATGGATCAGATGGAACTATGTGATTTATTCCTTCATTCTCTCAGCAAGAGAGGTGAAGGAAGAAGTCCAGAAGTTCCCACTAAAACTTACGATGAAGTACTTGAGAGCGCTCTTCGAATAGATCAAGCAGCGATAGATAGTGGCCGTAAAACATATGGAGCAAACGGGAGGTTAATCACCCCCAATCAGAACACTACAAATTATCCCACTACCACAAACGTCAATCAGGACCTAAAATCCTTAACAAAAATTGGGGTGTAACAACGGATGGAGTAACCGACCAGCCCAAGAAGGTAAATGTTGTCAATACTCCATCACAAACAAACAACCAACGAAACAACAACTTCACCCCGACAATCAATACAGTGGATTTTAACCATCCACAACAACAACAACAACAACGGTGAAAATCCCATACAAGGGCCAAGCCAAAACTCATTTGGTTATCAAAACCAAAAACAACAAATGCAAAATTTTAATCCTAATAGGCAACAGTTTGATCAGAGTTTTAGGCCACAATATACACCAAACCAACAAAATAGGAATTACAATCCCAATTCATATTGTGGTTTCCACAAAATTCGGGGTCATGATACTAGAACGTGCCGTGACTACAATAAATTCATGCAACGTTTTCCAGAAGAACAAAGACAGTTCTTCACAGATTTGTTTTTGGCAGATCTCATGTCACCACCACCAAACATGCTCGCAGGGGCAGTTTCCCCTCAGAATGCTCCCCTCAAGATCTTTAACGATCCACTCCCAAATCATGATAATAATAGACTAAATCTAACTGGGACGAACAAGGGTGCAATGACGGGAAACAATGATCATGAAGCCTCGACTTCACTAAATCCATCAGTTGTGCCACAATTAGGAAATCAACCGAGACCCAAGATAGTCGGTTTGGTAGAATTAGACGTTGAACTACCTATCGAAGCTATAACAAGAACACGAGAGTATTTCTCTCAACCAAGCCCAAGTCATCTGCCAGAAATAGATAAGAGTCAACAAATAGTAGAAAAACCCGTAGGTGCCTATGATTTAATTAATGACCTAACAAAAACCTTCTCACACATTTCATTTTTGGACTTACTAAAGAACTCTCCTACTCACAGAGCTGCTCTTTTAGAAGCATTAGGTTTAGGTCATCTAATTAACATCACTCCACCTCCTGAAACACAAGTAAATCATGTAGATTTTGATATCCACCCTCCGGGCAGCCGGACAAGGATGTCGAATTTATATTCGAAATAAGTAAAATGCCTATAGATCTTTGAGATTGCATGCCGAGGTGATCCAACCTTACACTTACAAGTATGGGTTTATAATAACTACGTAAAATGGGAAATGGTTGATGATGGGGCCGCAGTTAACATAGTCCCCTTCTCTTTCCTCCAAAAACTAGGATATGGGGAAACAAACTGTTCCACCACTCGAAATACATTGAGAGGCTATGATAGCCTTAAAGCCACTTCGATAGGAACTATAATACTACCGGTCACCTTAGGACCCAAAACAATCCTGACTGAGTTTTATATTATAGATCGGGAAACTAATTATAATATGATCCTCGGCCGACCATGGATACACCGAATGAAGGCAATCCCTTCTACTTTATTCCAAGAAGTAAGATTCCTGCATCTAGGAAAGGTATTTGTAGCCAAAGGCGATCCAAAACCTTTCGATATACACCTAGCTGACTTAAAGAAAAGACCAGGTGTGCACTCGGAATTTGAACTTCCAACAAACCAACTTAATAAACCCACTGACCCAAAACCAGAGGAGAAGTTGGTACCTACAACGGATCTTGAAACTATCAGCATAGCCAAAACAACCCCAACCCCCAAAGATAAGGCTAAAGAAATGGTGTCATTAGGGACTACTGCAAAAATCGTTGAGTTAATAGAACAAGATTTACCAATTTTCTTACCATTTGATTCAGTAGGCATAGGATATTCACTAGGTGTTGGTTCCCTTCCATCAGAGGATCTCTGCATGGTAGAAGTGGAGTGCAAAAACGCAGCAGATACCCCAACATCTATACTCCCGGCTAAGTATTGGACTCTCCATTTCGATGGAGCTAAATGCCGTTATGGAGCGGGGCAGGTATAATTCTTACTTCACCCGAAGAGAAAGTCCTACCATTTGCCTTTAAGCTAAATTTTGAATGCACAAACAACGGCGCTGAGTACGAAGCCCTCCTCCTTGGCCTCACCTTAGCCAAAAGAATTGGTATTGATAACATCAGAGTCTTAGGAGACTCGCAATTAGTGACAAACCGGTTTTGAAGTATACGAAACCAAAGCCGAACACTTGCAGCTTTACAAAGAAGCCGTATTAGATTTAAGCAAGGCGTTTAACTTCATATCCATTGAAGCAATCCCGCGAGAGAAAAATCTTCTCGCCGATTCAATAGCAACTTCAGCATCGCGTTTTACTCCAAGCAATGAGTTAGAAGATACCCATTTCACGGTGTCCATTCGTGATGAACCATTGATAAAAACAATGACAAATCCCCTTTCAAGCGAAGTGAATCTACCATCCTAGACCATGTTGATAGTGATATGGCCACTTTGGATTACTTAAACACCTATGCAGCACTACATCTCTCCTATCATATGCTAGATTTGTCCTTAATTCCACATTCGTCTTCCTATTTGGAAATCCCATGATGGATCTCCCCTCACAAATGGAACCTAGCATATACGCAGTAGAAAATGGGGATGATTTGGATTTGCCTCCAGCACCACCTGAGTTTGAAGAGGGTAACGCCTCTTTAATTGAGGAAACAATCGATGTCAACATCGGGACAGATGACGAACCAAAAATCTTGAAATTAGGATCATCCTTAACCCCAGAAGAAGTAGAGATACACACTCGGATCCTCAAAGAACATCAGAAGGTGTTTGCATTTAATTATAAGGAGATGACAGGAGTCGCACCCCACATTGCGGTGCACAACCTCGTCACTAAATCAGATGCAAAGCCAGTTAAACAAAAATCAAGACCCATGAAGCCCAAGGTAGCTCTCATGGTAAAGGAGGAAGTAATAAAACTCCTCCAAGTAGGATTTATCAAGCCAGTCGACTACTCCCAATGGGTATCGAACATCGTTCCCGTTCTCAAGAAGAATGGAAAGATACGCATCTGCATAGATTTCCGAGACATCAACAAAGCATGTCCTAAGGACGACTTCCCGTTACCATCTATCGATGTCATTGTTGATGCAACAACTGGATTTGAACTTTTGTCTCTCATGGATGGATTCTCGGGATACAATCAAATCAAAATATCTGAGCAAGATCAAGCTAAAACTACATTTATAACTCCTTGGGGAACCTATTGCTACGTTGTTATGCCATTCGGTCTCAAGAATGCCGGTGCTACATACCAGTGAGCTATGACATATATATTCCATGATTTAATTCATAAAATCATGGAATCCTACGTAGATGACTTGTTGGCTAAGGCCAAGAAGCGTTGTGACCATCCAGAAGTACTCCATCATTCTTTCATGCCTAATAGAATACGAGTCACACTAAATCCAGAAAAATGCGTCTTTGGCGTAACAGGAGGAAAGCTCCTAGGTTACATCATATCGTCACGAGGGATAGATGTTGATCCAACCAAAATTCGGGCTGTCCTCGAAATGGTCCCACCTTCGAATGAATCTGGAATCAGGTCATTTCTCGGAAAGCTGGGTGCAATACGAAGATTCATCCCAGACTTGAGCTTCGCCATTCATCCAATCAACAATTTACTCAAGAAAGACTATAGCATTGATTGGACCGAAGACTGCAATGAAGCCTTTGATGCAGTTAAGCGTTTCCTGTTGTCACCACCTACGCTAATGCCACCTAAGCTAGATCACCCGTTAATTCTATATTCACGAGCTACCAATGTCTCATTAGCTTGTATGTTGGCCCAAGAGGATGATGACAAGAGAGAACGTGTGATTTATTTCATTAGTCGAAACATTACTTGACTATGAAACACGTTATACATAGGCAGAACGAGAATGCCTTGCCATAGTCTTTGCTACTAAACGCTTAAGACACTATATGCTGAATCAAGAAACGAGGGTCATGGTAAAAATGGACCACTTACGAACTTTCCTCACACAAGGGTCATTGTCTAAAAAGGCTGGACGTTTTATAACCTTAATGGGAGAATTCGAATTAACATTTGTAAATCAGAAGTCAGTTAAGGGACAAATCATTGCAGATTGGTTAGCTGATAACCCATTAGATGGAGGTGATCTAGTAGATTTAGATTTTCCAGATGAGTGCGTATACTACATCGAAACCCGACCTTCTATCTCTGAGTGTCCCTGGTACACTGATATCATTAATTATATCATGGACCATACATACCCAGAAGGAGTTACACCGCAACAAAGAAGGCGGTTACGTATTATCATAGCCAAATACGTCATTATAGAGCAAGTGCTCTATCGAAAAGCATTCGATGGAATGCTCCTAAGATGTGTCGACACAGAAGAATCCAAGAAGATTCTCCATGAATCCCATAGTGGAATATGTGGAGGCCACTTCGGTGGCCATGCCACCGCTCGAAAAATACATCGAATGGGCTATTTCTGGCCCACTCTAGAACATGATGCAATAGAGTTTGTACGCAGGTGTCATAAGTGCCAAGAATTCTCCCATGAGATCCACATGCCGGCACAACCTCTGCAACCAATCGCTACTCCATGGCCCTTTTCTACATGGGGCCTAGATTTGATAGGGAAATTCTCTCCCTCATCTACAGATGGCCATAATTTTATAATCACGGCCACTGAATATTTCACCAAGTGGGTAGAGGCTATGCCTCTTACTACTGTACCTGGTTCTGTAATCGCCAAGTTCATTTTAAACCAAATCATTTGCAGATACGGTATCCCGCAAATCATTATCTCCGATAATGGAACTTCTTTTAAGAATGAAGAGGTTCGCGAACTATGCAACAAATTTAAGATAAGCCATCATACGGCTTCCTTGTATTACCCTCAAGCCAACGGACAGGCTGAAGCGACAAACAAGACACTGAAAGCCATTCTTCTTAAAACTGTGAAAGAAAACAAACGAGATTGGCATTTGAAGTTATATCCGGCCTTGTGGGCCCACCGAACCTCGATAAAAACACCAACGGGAGTAACTCCTTTCTCACTAGTGTTCGGGCAGAGGCAGTTCTCCCACTCGAGGTTGAAATACCCAGTCTCCGCATTTCATTACAAGGGATTCTGGATGAAGACGCTTACAGAGAAGCACGTCTTTCTCAACTAGAAAGCCTAGATGAAACTAGGTTAGATGCTGAACAATGACATAGAATCTATGCTGACCGGATGTGCCGGCAGTACAACAAGAAGGTCTATGAACGCGACATATACGAAGGGGATCTAGTTCTAAGACTAGACAGCCGGATCGACAAGAAGACCGGCGAAGGAAGGAAATTCCGGCCCAAATGGTTGGGCCCATACCGAGTCATGAAGGACTATGGAAATGGTGCATACCTCTTATGTATGCTAGAAGGTGAGGAATTTGGTGAAACAGTCAATTCCCTTCACCTCAAGTGGTTCTACGCATAAGCAGCTAGCACTACTTATATATATTTACATTGCATCTTCATATAGATTAAGATCATTTTGTCCACCTGTTTCTTACATAAATGGTGATCAAGGAATCTATTCTCAAAGCAATTCATAGCAAACTCATGATGTTGTTGGCATAAACTCTTTAATCATACCTCTCCATTTTCATGATATCATCAAATTATCTCAGAATCTTTTATCAAATAAAATCAGAAATGACAAAGTCTTAACGGTAACCATACCAAGATCTGCAAGTTTATTCTCGCTTTGATTTCTTCTTAGGGCAGGTGTCTTACCTATGGTCTATTCTAGAAGCTTCATGGTGTCACATCTATCCCATATGTATATCTCTTTGGAAATAAACGCATACTGACATTTTACTCAAATAAACAAGTCAAAAAGTGATTAAACAGAAAATTTTAATTTTACACATTTCCTTGCCCCACCAACCTTCGGTGATGAGCTTGCGTCTCTTACTAGTGACGTAGGGTTGGGAAGGGATGGAAATGCCCTTACTCGCCTATACCTTGCCCACGGTGATAAACCCACGCTTCTTACTAGTAGCATGGGGCAAAGTGTAGGGGGTCCTCTTGACAAATAAATGCAAATGATCATATGAAAACAATTCAAAACTTTGAAACTTTGAGTCAAAAACAAATGAATCAGATGTTCAAAATTCCAAGAGAGTTAAAATCCTAAAAAACCAGATTTTGTCTACTATGTGGCCATCTACGGATCTAAGTCTAGATAAACCACAAAGTAAGTTGCATTCTAAACTATGAAGTCACTCGGGTAGAGTAAGCTTGTAGCTTCCAATTTGGTTCCACTAAAGCTTTGTCTGTCTTTCATCACTATCATTTCAGCTACACCTCATAACTTGTGCCCTTTCTAGCTCTCGGTGATGAGCCCTCGCATCTTACTAGTTGCGTGGAGTTAGGAGTGGGGCAAGTTAATCATTCATCATACTGGTTATATTCATCACTTTGCAAAACAAACATGAGATATCAAAAATTGCTTACGGAAGCTAAGATTCAAAATCACATTATATCTACATATATCAGCATCATGAAATACACAAAAGGAAACAAACATTTGCATCATTTGTTCTCCATTGCATACATTCTAAAAAGCATATAAACATACATCGTAGTATACATAGAAACTGAAATAGAAAGGAAACCATGAGTGCCAAGATTTTGATCCAAAATGAATGCATATATATAAATGATCAACGTTTATATACAATGCCATCATGCACTAAGCATGGTCAAAACGCTCAAAGAGCCCGTGATATACAAAGAAATATATAATACAAAATCTACGAGAGCCAAGTGGCCTCTCAATCCCTACGCGACCCCTCCGAAGGTGCACGCCCACGCCTAGGACTCCGGCTACGCCGGCGCTCTGAATGTACGGAGGGCTCAGGATCCCGAGGAGCACGGTCTCACCACGAGAATGGCTCCTCATAAGACGCTCAGCCGTCCTATAGCCCGCTAGCTCGGTGCGAAGGGTCGATACCATCCTGGCCACATGCCAGACTGGAGCAAAAACATCGGTATGCCTACCCAGTGAAGGCTCCCCAGCATCTACGGACAGCTCTGCACGCGTCCTATCCATGGGGATCATCAGGGAATCGGTACATACCCTGCGGATCAAATCCCACCACTCATCAACAGTCTCTACAAACAAAGGAAAAAAACAAGTTAGAAACCAAGCACGAAATTAGGAATACAAGATTGCAACTAAGGAGAGCCTACAAGCAAACATTAAAGGGAAGAAAGGGTAACTTACTCGGATCACGGAGGCCTCAGGGATGGGTCAGCTTTGGGCCGGCACTGCCCGCGGATGCATTGTGCCGAGAGGGCTGCTCCTGTGGCAGGAGCAACGTGTCACCCCGCAACGGACTCATCCTCTCCACCATGGCCCTAGGAGAGGGCTCCTCTGAAACTAGAGTATCCCTCTCTGTGCTCTGCTCAGCCCTCTCTGCCTGCATGATATCCTGAGTGTCATGCCACTCAGGATCGCTGTCATCGGTCTCCTCCTCTGTTCCTCCCTCTGTGAACTCCTCAGACTCGGAGTCAATATCAATAGGGTCATCGCTGCTATGAGCAGGACCCACAGCAATCTGAAGCAAAGGTGCCCGAGGCGCACCGGCTCTCCCTCTAGCACGAACTATCCTCCTGGCTGCAATGGGAATGCCAGGAGTAATCACTGTCCAACCTCGGCCTCTAGGCCCCCCTCTGGCCTCGCGAACTGATCTGTAAACTGCGCCCCTTGGGGGAAGCATACCCGTATATGGTAGGCCAAACTGCTGAGGAACCCGGCCAAAGGGGTGCGCCTCCACTCGTCCCACTCTATCAATAAGCTGCCCTGTGGTGGAGCAGGAGATCAAAGTAAGAGTCTCCTCGCCCCATATGCCCGCCATGGTCTGATACGGTGTCGCCTCCATGTCGGCAGTAGTCAGGGAGGCAACTGGCTGATGAGGTGCTCTAAGCACCGACATGTCTGTCCATCTGGCTGCCCTAACAGCTCCAGGATCTGCCACCTCCACACCCCTGCCATAAGGGATGAAATGCTCATAAACCCAACTCATGACTAGAGTCGGGTGGCTCAATGACTGCCCCTGTAAATGGACCACCCTGTATAGATCATGGTAGGTGGTCCCAAGAATGTCTGCTCCCCAAGCGTATATCCGGCCGTGCCCCTCTATCTGTGCAATAATGGGGGCCCAGTATAACAATGTGTCCCCTCCCTTGTCCCCGATCAATCTCGAGGCAAGGATCCCCATGATGGCCTGTCGAAATACGGGGATGGGCAAAGAAGGAATGGATCGAACTCTCACCCCCTTCTTCGACCCCGTGGAGATGGCTGCATCTCCCATATAAGTCGCCCACTATGTGCAATCTGTGCCCGTGAGCTGCTTGTCTCCAAAGTGAGTCGCCTCCCGATGATCGGGACCCCCAGAATGCGGTAGACGTCCTCCAATGTAATGGTCCACTCACCACGGACCCCTGGCAATCGGAAGGTGTTCCGATCTGCATCCCAGTAAGAGAATAAGTCACAAAGGATGTGACTAGATGGTGCAACATGGGGCACGCGCGATATGCGCAATATGCCAGCCCTCTGAAGTGTGTCCTCCTCATCTGTGAGGGCATCTAATACCCCTGGGAGCCAATCACACTCCCTCTCTCTGCTCCATCGGATGTACTCCTCTCTCACCTGCATACACCCAAAAACACACAAAACAAAGTAAGTTAGCATCCAGGCAATGCTGAGAAAGTCATAAAAACACGTAGAAATGCTAAAAATACAAACACAATCTCAAAAACAAGTTCTTTTTGCATTCTGTGCAAAACCGCCGCCCTGAGCAGGGAGGTGGTTTTGTAACCGCCACCTTAAAGGTGGTGGTCGTGTAACCGCCACCTGAACAGGGCGGCGGTCATGTAACCGCCACCCTGGCCAGGGCGGCGGTCGTGGTCCGAAAACCCACGCGGGTTTTTAACCTAAAAAGGCCTAAAAAGTGCAAAAAACGGCCATTTAACTTAAAAAAATAGAACCTACCCAGTAGGCGCCCCCCCTAGGTGGACCTGTTAACACTAGCATTTTCAAAAATACCCCCATTGCAAAGAATTTAGCATTTCAAATTTAAGGGGGTAAAAACAATAAACTGAAGAAAACTAACCTGTGATTGCTGAGGTCGATGTTCCGCACGTGGAGGCATGATCACGATCTCGCTGCGACGTTTCGACTCTACTCACGCAAGAAACCGTCACCGTGGGTCCCAGAGCTCAAAATCAATCAAATCGACTCACGCAAATGAATAGGAAAATGGGCCCACTTTCATATATATAGCACTCTGTTTTGTTTTAAAATGACTTTTCACAGGTTTGGAGCGCTGATGGAGGTAAGTTCCTATCCCCGCACAAATGGTACGTTCTCATTCCCTGTTATTCTTAGCGTTTATTTTTCAACTATTGTATCTATCTGCACTTGAGTTCTCTTTTCATTTTGCAGGTAGCGGGAATTTTGGATGGCGTCATTTCAACACACGGACGTGTCAGGTATAACTTCTAACTTCCCATTTCGGGACTGCCATACTCGGACCCACCGTTTTACGCCTCTTCATGGCTAAAATGCTTCTCCGAGGGGGCAATATGTACGTACCCAAAATTGTAAGGTATTGTACTGCCGGAACAGTGTAACAAGTGCCCCAATGATGATACAGGTCTCCTCGCAAGGTGTTCGGGATCCGGAAAAGCTCTCCGAGTGTGCGTTAACATCCCATGCCCCGCTTAGCCCCCGCGTCCTTTGTTTTTCCTTTTTCCCCTCTTTTCTTGGCCTTTTGCTCTTCAGTGATGAAACCGCCGCCCTGCATGGGCGGCGGTCTCGTGACCGCCGCCCTGATCAGGGCGGCGGTCCTGTAACCGCCGCCCTGCTCAGAGCGGCGGTCCTTTACGCGTTTTCCAGAAAGCGTTTTAACGCGACTCACGTAAAAATCAACGTTTCACCAGCTTTCCTTGCCGACTTAGGCTTGCATTTATGTTTTTGGTCCCCTGGAATAGTGTTTGGCCATTGTTTATAGTTTTAGAGTTCAGTTTGGTTTTGATCTTTGGGTGAATGAAAAGCTATAAATAAATGGTTTGTGCACAAGCAAATGGTCTACCCCTCATTCACTTTCATGCTCTGATTTTCATAGTTCAGTCTTTTATTCTGTTTAGAAGCCATAGTTTTAATTCCTTGCATGCTTAGTTAGCATTGTTCAGCTGTTGGTAAGCCACATACCCATCTTGTGCAGGCAGTACTATTATTTCACCCAATCCATTGGAGTAGAATAGCTTAGGAAGCCATTAAAGTTGCAGGTTTTGCTCTCTTCAAACAGGATAGTTTCAGGTTCTGGACGCTTTATGTTGCATGACTCGCAGTAAATCCCGCTAGGAATTGCATAAGCCAAGCTCTGTACTCTTGCGCTATCCCTCTCCTACTCGCATTATATTCAGTCTGCATTCTGAGCTGCCTTTGTCCCAATATCTACTTCTGTTGATGCTAGCATTACACACTTTTCGGATCACGTGAACACGAAAGAACAGGAGATCACTTGAGGGGACAAGATCACACACACCATCGGATTCGCCACTGTTCTGCGGAATCCAGGTTCTAGCTTTCAAAGTTCTAGTTAGAATCATATCAAATAGAGTAGATAATTGCTTCATTTCAGTAAATTCTATTCTCGATATTGCCAGGGAAGCTGTGAGGATTGATAGTTTCTGAGAAACTATGATTCACTCCTCACTTCTGAGGTAGGATCGAGAATCTTGCAGATAGATTAGATGAGCTATTTTATTTGTTTAGAATAAATCTACAAATTACACAGCAAATAACTACACTCGGTTATCTTGTTTGTTTTAAATTGTTATTTAGTTGTTATTTCTAGATACGTTTAAATAGCTGCTTTTCTTAAATTCTTAAAAGGTTTCTCAGAAAAATAGAAGTTATATATGTTTTAGATTTATTCCACATAGTTTAAATTTACTTTGTTATAGTTAGATTTACATTTTGTTTTGTATGACAATCACGGGACCTAGGGAGCCCAGGGAATACGTATTTGAGCCAATCGTGCCTCAACCCAACCTCGTCACAACAATAGTTGACATAGACCAGAACCTTAGAATACAAGTCTTCCAAACAACAACAGATTTACAACTGATCAGCTCTCAGTTGAGAGGGTTAAATATAGAAGACGACCAAGCACACACGTTTTGGTCAAATCAACCAAACTACAGATTACCCTAGGCAAACATTCACATGACTGTAGAAGGGTTCGAAAGAGAACAAATCTTTGGTTGTGATCCTTTGGTCCCACAGCCAGATGCAGGAGACACTCTCACAGACATAGATACTAGTTTAAGAATCCAGATTGCACGAACGCCTGTGAGGTATTCCGAGAAAATCACACAGTTATTAAGTCTAAACATAGAAGCTGAGAAAGCGTACGATTACTGGATACTAGGGATTAGGACTTGATTTCGTACATGACCATAGTAGGACCGCAACAACCAAGAGTCTACGGTTGTGATCCACAAATCCCGCAACCTAACGAATCCATAAGTCAATCAGATATAGACACTGGCCTACGCACACTAGTATTCCAGTCCACTCCACTTCCACCCATCATCATCGAACAACTATCCTTACTAGATATAGCGGCTAACAAAGCTAGAGAATTCTGGACTAGGCTAGAGAATCGTCCGTAGAGTCGATTGTATTCATTACCCACCATATGACCTTATCTGGAGATATACACGAAACTATCCCAGGTCATTTTCCACGTATTCCACAACCCATAGATCGAATCACACCAGAAATCGATATTGATTGGAGCCTTCGAGCAGTCATCCTTGCTAATCGATCTATCACACCATTCCAAGTTAGAAGGGCCTTCTTTGCCTTAGATTCACAAATTCCACTAGTGCGTGTCAAAGACATTAGATTGCGTAACTAGTTTGTCTGCATCCCACAAATATTCCATCCCCACCAGCTGTCTCGGCACGACCTCGGGAGGTCGGGTACGTGGAAGAGTTACCTGTAGATTCCCACGCTCGCTTGTCACTTGTGCATATACTATTTAACATATCTAAAATATTGTAACATTTTCTATACTTTTGCCTCATGGTTATCATTACATATTTTCACTCCTACTTTTGGTTCGAGTTCTTGTTAGCTTCACCCCTTTCCCTTTTACCAAAAGGGGGCATATAATCAGGATCACCCTATGATCCCTCTCGAGCTAATTTTTATTTATTTCCCCATAATAACCTAATCTAGGGAAAAATTGAAAATCTCCTTGTGAGTAATCTATTACACACATCAAATTTCAAAGACATATTTCAACATTCGAATCAAATAAATCAATCAGTATGACATAACATACTTTACACATCTCTCCCAGATGACCTAACTTGGGAGTTACGTCACTTCATTATCTTTCCCAAATGACCTAACATGGGAATCACTTTACATTTTCTATCACTTCTAGATGACCTAACATGGAAGCCATATAGCACTATAAAAACTGCAACACTCGTGGAGTGGGGGCAATGAGATGTCATTTCCTTTCCTATACTACTTTTAAATGGGTTATTCAACACATAGCTAAACATGGATAAGAATGGAACTAAATTGGGTCTTTATTTGTCTACAATGGTTGGAAATTTTCAGGATGTAGTCATGGATGGAGAGTAAAACTAGACCTCTCTCCCCAAACTCTTCTGCTAGGTAAATGCGGCTAGATGCTTAAATCCTCCCTTGATTAAAATTATACAAAAATCGGGTTACGAATTGATCACTCCCACCCATTAAAATCTCCATAGACAACAATTCAAAATCTCCAAATTCCCCAAATAAAATCATAAATTTCTCCAAGATCTCCTTACAATGGTTTCCTGTCTCTATTTACACCACATGGATTGACATGTTGATCCATGGTTCACCATGCTATATGTTCTTATATTGAACGTGTCCTTCGTAACATGGATTCTCTAAACTTCTCCTAGGTATATTCCTTACTTTCTTTACACTAATTGAATTTCATTAAAATAACATAAAGGGGGGCAAATGTAGACACAAAATCTCACACACATTACTATTTTACTATACTATCAAGTATGTTGTTATATACATGGATCTTGAGTAAGAAAAGTATTCACTGATGACACAATCCCTAGTCGCTTTGATTTCTTTGATTGTTTCTATTATCGTTATCTCTCACATTTGTCACTTCTACACCCAGTTTGGTCAGTCACGAGGATCCATGTCTATCAATATTTTCATATTTTTCTTCATTATCCTAGGACACCAGCACCTAGTTTGGACACCAACGCCAGGCGCTCTTGTCCACCCCGGAACTCCTATCCTCTTTGTTCTTGTTCAATTTTTCGACATTTGTGGTCATCCTTTTTGGTTTTCTTACTCATATCCTAAGGTCATAGTCAACATGTCATGTCATTAGTGTTGAAATTCAAACAAGATATCCCTATATGTACATAATTACATACCATTATAAGGGCAGAAATTCTTAAGGGAAAGCATATCTACATAATATCAAAGGGACTGCATTTCTTGGCTAATTACTTTGCATACACTACATAGGAAGGGGAAGTTTCGAGTTCCATCCCACAAATTTATATTTTATATCTTGGTGTTGTTGGGGTAAGGGAATGTAAAGGACACTATTTCACACATAAGCACACATAACTACATGGAGTCTGGAATGTAGTGCAACACTCGGTCATAAGTTCATCCTTCGATGACCACCAAGGTCAATCCAAATTCACATATTGCATTTTTTATTTCAATTTGATTAGTTTTTGAGATTGTGAAAGTAGTAAGGGTTTGTGTTATAGATTACAGGTACCTCGATGATCCAAGTACGACATACATGTGATCAACAATGAAGAAGCTTGAAACCCTAGCGACATAGGAAAAAGTAGATTACGGGCATTCACTTAGTAACCAACACATAGGAGTGGTCTCTAGTGCCTAGGTGCCCTCACTCTATCCCAGAACATGTGTCTAGCTCACTCCATAGCTTCCCAAATTTATACCGAGCATTTCGACATTTTTCCCAACCTGTTCACCAGTTGTTCCAGTTCAAATTTGTTCCAGGATAAGTGAAAATTAGATAAGTGCCCTATCTCTCTCATTTTCTTGAAAGATTGCATATTTAGAGTGCTTATCATTTTGATTCTATTGTAAATTATCATACGACTTTGAAATTAGATTTAATAATCAAATTTTATTAAATCAACCTTGAAAAGGTCAAAAGAAAGTTCAAGAAGGTAAGCTTCATTTGCATGCTAGGAGGATGAATTTGATGTTGTTTTCACTCAAGAAGGGGGAAAATTATGCTCAAAACCTACATTTAATGGGTTTTTGTATGTATGTGTGTTGTGTATGCTCTTGCCCAGGGAGAGTTCAACTGTTTCAAGCTATGTAAGGTGGTCAAATCAGGTTAAGATGAAGAAAATCATGTTTGTGTGCTTAAAATGAAGACTTTGGTTGATGTTTCCAACCAAGAGGTGATCATATGAAGATAAAAATATTAATAACATGTAGGTACATGTAAGCTTTGTCATTAATGTAAAAAGGGGAGAAGATTAGGTAGTTTTCCATCAATGAAAAAGGGGGATATTGTTGGCATGTTGAGTTCTAGGTGTTGTCATTGATGTAAAAGATCATTAATGAAAAATAGGATGATGGAGAAGGATACAAGGATGCTCATTAGGTTGATGAAATGAATTTTAAAATGGTTTCATGATGGCATGAGGTGATTCAATGAGATTGGCTTGGTCTAGTAAGCCTAGTCAGGTGACCTAGCTAGCCTAGGTGATGAAGCATGGTGGTTTGAGTTGTTTAGTGGATTTCAGAGCATGAAAACATAATTGAAAACATGTTTGGGGAGTGTTTAGGAACTCACATGAGTTTCAAGGTGCAAGTACATGTTGAAGAACCAATTGCAAGTGCTCATCTAGACCTGGTCTAGGTGCTTGGAGGCATGAGGATGAGTTGTAGAGCCATGTGAGCTCATGGATGTATGTAGGTGAGTGATTCATGATGTATTAATGTTTTTAGGACATTTTAGAGAGGTTTCATGATGAGTTATGAGGTTCTTCTATGATGACCTAGCCTAAACCATGCAAAACCCCAAGGGATAGTCATGAAAATGAGATGGGTTGAGAATATGGAGACCTATTTGATCCATGATGATGATTGGATATGGTGCACATGGGTGTCCTAGAGGTTTGAATTTTTTTGAGTCATTCTGAATAATATTTTGCAAGTTATGTTGTTTTTGGTGAAACAAGGTCAAGAAGAAGGTGATTTCTAGCTTGAATTGCACCTTCTGATGCTCACCATGAATTGTGTGCTTTACATGGGAACTTGTGGCTTTCAGGGATGATTTTTCATTGAGATAATATAATTTCACAAAAATAATGGAGTGGTTTCATCGTCAAGTTTTTATGAATGAATGTTAAGAAGGTAAACTACTTTTTGTGTGCTTGAAACCCTAACTCAAAAGTGGTAGGAGAGATATTGATCATAAGTGCCCATAATTGATTGCTTGTGATAATATGATGATTTGATGATGTAGAGGACTTCTATAGATATCTATAAATGTAAGTGCTATCGAATTTTTCTCTTAGGAAAAATTAAACAAATGGGACCTTACACAGAAAAGAATGGAGGCCTAGGCTTGAAATTTTGAAGTTTAGGCATTTGACATTTCAGAGAAAATAAGGATGAAAAGGAATCAACAAAGTCCAAAGTTACGAAAGTCCTAAAGTTAAAAATTTTAGAATTTCAAGTTTCGGAGCTTTAGAGATCTTAGTGAGTTAGAGAAAGAAAAATTCCAAAATCCCGAAGGGAAAAAGTCTGAAAGGCAAAAAGTTCCGAAATTCCGAAATTCTGAAATTTTGGACTTTCGGGTTTCGGATTTTCGGAACTTTCGAAGCGATTTGAAGGATGAAAAGTAGAAAAAAATCCAAAAAGGAAGGTTATGAAATTCTGAAAGTCTAAAATTTCTAACTTTCAGGTTTTGGAGTTTCGAAGTTTTCACGCGCGCCCAAGTGATGAACAGTGACAAAAACTCGAAATGAAAAGTCCTGAAAGTCTTAAATTTCGAAATTTTAGGTTTCAGAGTTTTGGAGATCTCAGAGGGTTTTGAGAAGTGAATAGTAGCATGAATTTTGAAACCAAAACATTTGAAAGTCTGAATTTCAAGATTTTAGAGGTTGCATGCATTTCGGACTCCGAAGAAGGAAGATCAACAACTCATTTTTTTTGGAATGACACCCCGACCTTCAAATGGCCATAAATTTTGACTGGGAGCTCGGATTTGCACAAGAAAGGACTTTTGGAAATCTTACAGTCTCCTCTACACAACTACAACTGGTTATCTTAATTTGAGTGGGACTAAGTTATTCAAAATGAAGAAATATAGTTCACCATTTTAGAGGGTTTTAGACTTCTCACCTACCACAATGATGAAGGTATGTGCTCTTTTCTTTCCCAACAAGGAAGAGTACATGGAGGTATGAGTTTTTCATGGAACCCATCACCATTGTAGGTGAATTAAATGTATTTTTGGGTGGTTGGATCAGATTTCATATTCTTCTCTCTCCTTCTCTCATTCTTCATATATATTGTAAGGAGGGGCATTTTTCTAAGGTTGGATAATTTTTCTTTACACCCTCCCTTCTTCTCTTGTCTGCAAGTGAATTTTTGAGTTCAAACCTATCATTCAAGATGTAATGCAAGTTTGTACCTCTTGGGCCATTGTAATGCACTGTATCAAATTTGTGGAGCAATAATTAAATTCCGTGGATGAATTTCAATCCTCTCTTGTGTTCATTACTTTCATCTGATCTCTCATTAAAATCTTGGTTATATGTGCATGGTGGTTGTGTTACATTTTTAATGTTTTGTGTTTAATGGAAAAGTAGGTGTTCAAAATTCCTTTTGGTGTATCACCTCTATTAGTTTAGGTTTAATTTCTTGTAATCTTCTTAACCCTATCTCCTTGGAAAGTTAGAGTAGATTTTAGAATAGATCCTCTACAATTTGAATGTGTGCATTAGAATAGAGGAATAGGAACCGACCTTCATCCAGAGATCTTTCCCAATTGTAAAGTCCCACACTTTGGGAAAATCTCCATGTTATGCAATCACATCGAGAGTTTTAACCCATCAAGTTGTAGAAATTTAGAGGTGCTGTGATTACGCATCAATAATAAGATAGAGCACATGGTGATGAGTGTACCACACCTAAAAATGTAAGTTTATGAAGAAGTTTAAGTTGGGACAAGGTTGTCCAAATGAGCTGCAAAATAAATTGAATTTGGTTTTTGATAGTATTTGGAAGAGCTTATATGAAGATTTATCTCATGCAAATATTATTGAGACAAAACAAAATACACAGAGATTAATAAAAACACAATAATATTATTCACACTATATTCCAAACGTCATGAACACGGCTATTATATAATCAAAGATATAGCAAAAATAACCTCTGAAATAAAAGGGAGGTGTTACAAAAAATATCCTAGAATAATATTCATGGGTACAACATACTCTACAAATATATTTTTGTTGAAGCAATATATTATAACAATATAAATTCTAACCTATATTCAATATTATATATAACAATATTAAATATTAACTAACAAACTACTTATTTACCTTTCGATAAATTTCCCACTATCATGAAAAATTAATATTCCTAACATTCCCCCTTAATGTTTACATGTTAAAACATATCTCATTCTTTGATTATAGCATGCCACCTTTGTGTGCTCATGATCAACTCCTCAATTGTGCAGCATCGAGCATGCACAAAAATCCCACATGTGCCAACACACATTTCTTCCTCCATTGATGGTTTTCTCTCGGCT
The DNA here is from genome assembly GCA_018340775.1 of Taxus wallichiana var. yunnanensis. Lineage (NCBI taxonomy): Eukaryota > Viridiplantae > Streptophyta > Pinopsida > Cupressales > Taxaceae > Taxus > Taxus wallichiana. The sequence continues at coordinate 713,496,796 of CM031235.1, read as the reverse complement.
TCTACCAACAACCTTACCCAATTGGTTTTGCAGGTGTACCAATAACCTTTCACAATTGGTTTTATAGGTTCACCAAAAACCTTACAAAATTGGTTTTACAGGTTCACCAAAAACCTTACACAATTGGTTTTCCTGGTTTACCAATAACCTTCACATCATGATTACTACAATACATTTTGATCAATATTCTATAATTTTTCTACAAAAGGGGTTACATGAGGAATACTCACAAGTGAACAGAATTTACATCATCTATTCTTATTTTTCACGCCGCACTAAAAACATAAATCCTCACAACACAATTAAAACAAATGTCATCATACCAAAAGTGCGGCCCCGTCATTGATGAATGATGAGAGGTTGCTGCCTAACCTCCTTCCTACATTTCCTCTGTCCTCCAATAAATGTGCTTCTTAACTCAACTCAATTTGATCATGGATCTCAATTTGAAATGCCCCCTCAATTTGGACTCAAATGTTGGGTAGCACCGAAAAATTCATCCGTGAGGAAAATATATATTTTAATTTTCACAACTTTTGACTCCACACGAAATTATTAACGATAGAAAAGACCATAACTATTTAATGAATTTGATGATACAATACTTAACTTTCTCTTTTGATGAATGATAACTATACACCATGATCGACTCGACTTGACTTTGTCAACAATCACAAAAAGACAATTTGTATCTAAGCAACATGACTATAACGACTAGACAATTTATGAGACGACAAATAACACTTTTCCAAAATCCAATGATGAAATAATGACCATAAAAATTGGATTTTATAATGACTATAACATTATTTAAAATAAAACAAATCTAAAAGACACGTTGACTTGACTTACGACTTAAAAGATTTTATTAGAAGCCTAATGTACAAACATAGACTAAACTAAATTAAATGACTCATTGTTTTAAGAAAAGGAACGACATGGATTTTCAATATAATGCAATGACACATATACAACTGATTTTGAAATCAAAGCTACTCCTACATATGGACTCAAAATATTCACCTTAATAGTTGATTTTCCAAAAAGAATTACAGGTGTAGATGCTTAGATCTAGATAGTTCTCCTCGAATTCAATGTGGCTTTTAATGGTATTCAAGCACGTCAATCTCCTCCAAGAGGCTTAGAAAGATGATACACAAAAATATGACAGTAAGAAATATGGGTGACGCTTTCCAAGTAATGAAAATTGTTAAATCACTTTGTGGTAGAGATGGACAAATGTGATGCACGTCAAATACCATGCAGTGCCAAGGTGATGGGAACCATATCACTGTTTTAGAAAGTCAGACTCCTCAACACTTATACAGAATTTTAATAGCCCACATGTGGGTTTTAGTCACTATGACCTGATGATCGAGATCATGAACAGATTGATTGTATGCAAGAGATCTGATAAGCGGCATGGAGAATATTACAAGAAATATCAAACTAATTTGAGCATGTAGGAAACATCCCAATGCGTACAACAAGCTCGATTCAATCCATTATTTTGGAGAATTAAAACACAACTCAAAAAATTCATTTTCCTCTACAAAAATGGATAGTAGACTTTCCGATTAGTCACCCACGTTTGTGTCTTAGTTAATAACTTGTCCCTTATAATTTTGATTGGCTATGTTGATGTGAAGAGCGACAGGTGATCTCGAAGCTGAGTGATGTGGTGTATGTTCCAAAACATGCAATTTGCTTTTCAGAAAATCTAAATACACAGATGGTTTATGCTTAGAAAATCCTAATACTAATCATGCAGAAAAAGGAGATACGCTTCACGTGTAATCCAAATTAGTAATGCAGGGGCGTAATAGTCCGAATCAATCCGCAACAATTGTTAGGACTTCAAATGAATACCAGAAAATATTACAGCTTTGTTAAGTGGCCCAGTGGATGGATTTGAATAATACACAATGATGCCCGATAAAAAAATGGAAACATGAAAAACTCGAATGCAAGAAGAGAATCAACTATAATAAACCATCAGCCAGAGCAATAAGAATTGCACAATTTCTCCTTGATATAAATTATCTTTCCATGTCATACAAAAAATATTCTCTCTCTGATACCAATGATAGTATTTAGAAGAGATTATATGAATATTTATCTCATACAAATATTCTTGAGACAAAACAAAATACACAGAGATTAATAAAAACACAATAATATTATTCACGCTATTTTCGAAACGTATGAACATGGCTATTACATAACCAAAAATAAAGCCAAAATAACCTCCAAAATAAAAGGGAGGTGTTACAACAAATATCACATAATAATATTGACGGGTACAACATACTTTACAAATATATTGTTGTTGAAATAATATATTATAACAATATAAATTCTAACCTATATTTAATATCGTATATAACAATGTTTAATATTAACTAACAAATGACTTATTTACCTTTCGGTAAATATCCCACCATCATGAAAACATTAATATTCCTAACAAGTTTTAGTATTGGAGTTTTTATTGATTTAAATGATGGTTTCAGATCATGGTGGTGCTTCTAAATGGAAAAGTGTGCCCTATTTATGAAGACTGGTCATAAGGTAGTTTTGGGGCAGTTTCAAGTAGTTTTCAGAGATGGACTTGGTTGAAGGCCTTCCACTTGGAGTTGGAAGGAAATGTAAGATGTTATGGAAAGAGGATTCAAAGGTATTTCCAATGGTATATGTTTTGTATCATTATGATGATATTTTATGGGTCATCCATCTCAGTTTATGGAGAAGAAGGTTTCATTTTTCTATACAAAATGACTTTTGATAGAAGATGGAAGTAGAAGATGCATGAAATGAATGAGTTTATGATTTATATCAGTTGGAGAGTGAATAGGGATGAATTTTTTTATATTTAAGGAATTTTAAGGTCTTGGAAGTGATAGAAAGGGTACATAATAATTGAGTTTGTAAAACTACTTCCTGGGCAACTCAATTTAGTGAAGAGAAAAGTTAGAGTGGTTTGCACATATGGATGTTTCATGAGCTGTAATATTCATGGATGTGATCCAAAGGTATCAAGGATTCCAATGAGTGGTTAAATTACATAGTTTAGGTGTTTTGGTGTGTTCTTGAGGTCTAAAGGTGAAGATAGGGTCGTAGAAACAACTATTTAGAGAAGGATACGAGCCTTCTTGAGGTAGTTATGATAAAATTGATTAGCTCAAGCTTATGTCCAAACATGGATCATGTTGATATGTTATATTTAACATGTATGAGGAATTTAGAATCTTGAAAAAGTATGGTTACGATGTTTGTGGTTTTATCTCATCTAGGTGACAGGGTTTTGATCTAGTTTTGTGTTTGTTTGGTGCATTTAGGCATGACCGACCTACATGGGCCCAATATGAATGTTTTTATTATTTTGTTAAATTTTTTTAAGTTTTACTCATTGAAATAAATGAGGGATAGCTACTTGATTTATGTTTCAGATATGAGAAGGGTATAAAGTGCTTGCTTGAATTCAAATTTGAACTAGTTGTGTGAGAGGGAAAAAGTGTGACCCATGTGTGTGATTGTAATAGGTATGAAGGAATTTTTTCAAAGCTGAGGAAGTTTGAAAGCGGTTGAGGAATGTTAGAGAGCATGTGTGCAAGGGTTTGAGTCAATTTTTTTCCATGAAAGAAGAAGAAAGAACGAGCTACATGAATGATGATTTGAGCAAGGGTTTGAAGGATTTTCGAGCTTAATCTTGTGATCACTATCAACTGAGTTGTTGTAGCATATCTTTAGTGATATTATTATTAAAATATTGTGTGACGATTCATATTCATGCAAATATCTTGTTATGATTAATGTCAACAAGGGTTTAGTGGTTGGTGCTCTTTGTGGGGTTGGTGCCTCACTAAAGAAATATCTTGTGATGTGTAATATTCACTTGAGTCTTTTTTGTGTGTAATATCAAAAATGTTTTCAGCGGGTTTTCTTCTCCTTGAGGGTTTCCCACTAACATCTTGTTATCTTATGTACTCCTTATTTTTTATGCTTTGATCTATGGTTGTTGCTTTGAATGTTGTGATCACGTAAATGTATGGTTGAATGCTAATGGTGTATGAAAGGTAATATACAACTGTATAAGAGTTTTACATGAATGAATCACCCCATCTTAGTACATTGTGATTCTAATATAATTTTATCCTATCTAAGCATTTTGCATACTTCTCTAATATCATCAACATCCTTCTACAAAGAGTTTGGAAATCCTTACATGTTCCTTAAGACACGCTTGCTTCTTCAAACATTGTATCTCTCCTTGCAACTCCCGATGATGCCCATGATCTCCTAATATACTTTATTTTTTTGGGGTTCATCTTGATACTTTGTATGCACAACATATTACCTTTTGATGAGTGGTCTCACCTTCCCTTGCTCGAGTGCACTATAGCTATGCACATATTGACTAATAAAGGTTGAGGTTCGACTACATCTAGCTTCTTAGGTGCCCATTTCCCTTTCTCAACACATTCCACCTTAATCATATCTACACCCTTTTCCTTCTTGTGATGCTTACACATGTGGGCATACAAGTTCAGAAATATCCAACCTTATGGACCTTTCCACAAGACACACAAACCCGATTCTTTAGACACTTGTGGTGATTGTGATCGGGTGACACAAAAATATAGCATGTCCCTCACATGAACCTTCCACATCCACAACAACCTCTACTTCGTATGGCGGATCTGAATCCTCCATTACCATTTTTATGATCTTAATTATTCTATCCCTCTTGTGCCTATGAGCTACTCTCTACATTGGTTTGATGCATCTTGTTTCAAAAACTCATGAATTTGATCAATCAGATGACAATTGATTGTGTCATGAGTACAAACATCATATATCTTACAATATATGAAGGCATTCTTCTGCATCGCACATTGAGAAAGTAGATAGTTACAGACATCATGATTCTTATGAAAAATATCACAAGCTGTTAATAGTGCATGCACATTCATACGCAGAAAACTATCCTTCAAATGTCCTTCTACCTCCCAATTAGTACACTAGAGTCCACTACATGTCTCATGAGATGAATTGGTAGATAATTTATCCAAATGAGTGGTCATTGATAAAATATTGTCCTCAAGAAATGGACTCACCCCCATGTGTCTACACTTCCAACCGATTTTGTGCACAGTCTTACTTCTAAGGCCTCACATGGGCCGTGAATATATTATGTGATAGTGCCCTTTGGAAAGGTTTTAACAAGCCTCTTGAAAACCATTGTATAAGATGGCTATGATCGATTTCATAGGAAAAATTGGACAAAAAGTTCTTGAAAAGCTTGTCATACTCTCTAAAAATCTCATAAAAACCCTAATTAATTTCCTTTAGTCCGCTAATGCTCATTATTTGAAATCATGCATGTGGAATTCAACCAAGAAGGTGGCATGTAATGTATCATAATCCACTACTGTCTGATGTGGATCCTACTTCCTATACTAGTTATGGACATGACCACTGAAGTGTTTTTGCAAATTTCCTAGCCTTCGATCTAGAGCTATAATTCCCTTGACCCTTCATAAAATCTCAAACTTGTAATACGTTCTTATCAATCTTCCGCATCTCTATATTTTGGAAAATGAAAGGACATCTCAAAGACCTGTCTCTGATCTTAGGCATTTGATATTTTTTTCTTCTCATTTTATACCAATGCCTTGAATTTATTGAATCTATCTAAGGCTTCTGAATTTTTCTTCAAACATGCTACCCATGTCATTCTAGTGTAATCATCTATTAGAAGCATAAAATATACCTCACCATTTATACCTTTAGTTCTGTGGGTCTGCAGAGGTCTATATGAATCAACTCTAGTGGTCTGTTGTAGAATACTCCTTTGATTTGAATGATCTCCTTGTTTGTTTTCCATGTAAATATGCCTTGCATAGTGTATCCATGGGTTTCACAATGGTTGGCATATGTATGACGCAACCTTTTGCACTTAGCTTTACAAGATTTTCAAAACTCACATGCCCCAATCTTCGTACCACAACCAGCTGTAATCTATCTTACTTGTGAAGCATTTCTCTTTGTTTATCTCATTAAGAACATACATGTTGTTCTTTGTCCACTTGGCCTTTGCAACCTTCTTTCTGTTTTGTAGTTTATAATATCACAACCTTTGTCATGGAATATCACATTATATCCCCTCTTGCACATTTGACTCACACTCAATAGATTATGTTTAATACCTTCAACATATAAAAAATTTTTAGTTATAGTCTTTCCATTATCTAGACTCAAGGTTCCTTTCCCAACTATGTTTGCAGAGTTGTTATCACTAAATATCAAACACCAGATGCATTGTTAGATAGAGTAATAAACTTTCTTTTGTCACTTGTCATATGGATAGAGCATCCACTATCCAAGTACCATATTTTGTCTTCATTTTACACATGAAATACAATCTACACTATTGAGCATGAATCTTCTCTCTTGTTCTCATATTTCTTTGCAATATACACCCATTTATTTTGTTTAGGCGGTTCATGTTTATTGGTTGAAACCACACTACTCTTCTTATGATAATTATGTTGGACAACATTATAGTTTGATCTGGTGTAAGATGGGCCAAAGTTTCTTCTATAGCCTCTAGATAATTTCCTACACTTGGCGATTTATGTCCAAATTGATTACATGAATAATAGTAACCATAAGACCTAAACCAATTCATACGTGCTTAGCTTCCGTTCCCGGCTGCTGATTCTGCCTGCTGCGACTTTCTGCTGTCTCTGGTTCTGGATTGGATGCTGGACCCCTCTGGTCCGGATCGGGGGCCCCTCCTGTCAGGGTCCCTCTCTCCAAAGCCGCCCGACGTATGGTCTAAAGTTGTGGAGGGTTCCACATCAGCTCATAGCTCGGAAAAGCTTTCCCCCTCACTGTCTGATGGGTCCTTTTCCCTGCGCATCCCCTCTCACATCACGGAAGCTGCTACTGCTTCACGTGATCTGTCCTTGGTGGGTACTCTGATGGGCCCTAGACCCCCTTTGGAGGATATAAAAAAATGGGCTCGCTTAAAATGGCATCCATGTGGAGCGCTAGAAATAGCGGCTATGCCTAATGGTTTCATTTTATTTTCCTTCAGCTTGAAAGAAGACTTCGCTAGAGCTCTGCTAGGTGGTCCGTGGTTTTTTGGCAGGCGGGGTTTCTATCTCAGGAAATGGTCTCCTGGTTTCAACCCACACACGGAATCCATGACCCAAGCCCCAATCTGGGTTCGCCTCCCGGGGCTCCCTCTGGAGTTCTGGCACCCGGCGGTTATTGAAGGTATTGCTCTCTCAATAGGTTCTTTAATTGCTATTGATCAAGCAACAAAAGCAAAAACTAGATTCATTCATGCTCGTTTTTGTGTTAATGCTGATATTAGTTGCCCCTTACCAAAAGATATTGAGCTTATTTCAGACTTTGGAAACTGGAAGCAACCCATTGATTACGAATATATCCCTCAAGCTTGCTCCTTCTGCAAAAAACTCGGCCATCGGGCCTCTGGCTGCCCATCTAAACCTCAACCAAAACCCAAGCCCCAAACCCTATCCCCAAAAATCAAAAATAAATTTATTCCCAAATCATCTTCTATTGAGATCCCGATCATACCCACTTCAAATTCCTTCGCTCTCCTTGAGGATGGAGAAATCAACACATCTTCTGATCCTGCTTCTGAGGTCATTCCCTCCTCTCTGGCCTTCCAACCTCTCATCCCCCCTTTGCCCTCCTCGGCTCTCCCCGCCACTTCCTCTCTTGGAGAGGTCCTGCTCCTGGCTGCCTCCTCCCCTCCCCCTTCGCCTTTATCAATTCCTCTTCCCTTCCCTCCCCTTCCTTTGATTCTCTTTTCCTTGATCCTCCCACCCCCTCTCCTCTGTCTCGCCTCGCTTTGGACTCTGTCCCCTCCCCACGGGTCTCTCTTCTGATGATAGTTTCACTCATCGCCTTACTAGAAGCAGCAACAAGAAACCTGATATAGGCCTGGAAAAAGCTCGGGGCAGAATTCCGAGCAGTATTAAGCTTCAACAAGAAGCAGCCACAAATGTTGCGCAAGGAACTCAAAGTACAATCCCCATGGTGGTGGGGAGTAAACCCAAACCAAAGAAATGAAGATCATTTCTTGGAATATAAGAGGGCTCAACTCTCTTCAAAAGCAAAGAGTTATCAAAGACATCAAATTTCAGCACTCTCCTGATATCTTAATGTTACAGGAAACCAAACTAAAAAAGGAGGATCACCTCCTTAAACTCTGGCCAGCAGCTTCTTTTGAATCTCAACCGTCAACAGGGAACTCAGGGGGGCTTTGTACTATGTGGGATCCCAGAAGTCTCAAAGGGGAGTGCCTGTTCAAGCACCCCAATTTTTTATGTATTCTCTTCCAAGAAGTGGGGATGGACTTCTCTTGGATAGCTATCAATGTGTATGCCCCAAATTTGGAGTCCCATCGTGGAAAACTTTGGAAGGATATCACTAACTTCATCATCACTTGTGGTAAAATTCCCACCCTAATTATGGGTGATTTCAACTGCCCTCTTTATCCTTCGGAAAAACAGGGAGGTATGCCTGCCATGCCGGTTAGCATGGAGGCTTTGGCTGACTTCATAAGGGAGAATTCCCTTCTGGATATGGATCTCCATGGCTCTTCTTACACTTGGTCAAACCGCAGATTGGGCAGGAACCACATACAATGCAGATTGGATAGATCTCTAGGCTCTCTGGACTGGATCTCTCTCTTTCCTGACTTCTACCTCAACTCCCTACCTAGGGCGGCCTCCGACCACAGCCCTCTTCTGTTAAGCGCCAATCACAAAATAAATGCCAAGAACCCTCCCTTCAGGTTTGAGCTAGCCTGGCTTGAAAATAACCAGCTGACCCCCCTTGTTGCAAACTGGTGGAATATCAATATTGATGGCACTAATATGTTCAGATTTTCCAGCAAACTCAAAGAAATTAAAAAACAACTCAAGATATGGAAGTCGAAGGTCTTCGGTAACATCAAGCTTCGCAAGCGGGAGCTAACTCAGAGACTGACAAAAATTTCTGATGAAATCGAGGCTGTTGGTAGATTGGATCATCTTCACCAACAGGAAATCTCTCTACTCAGTGATTATCACAACACTCTTAAAGAAGAAGAGACCTATTGGAGGCAACGTTCTCGTGCCCTTTGGCTAGAGCAGGGAGATCGTAATACCAAATTTTTCCACATCACTGCTTGTAAGCATAAAGCTAGAGACAAGATCCGGAGTTGGTGTCGTCGAAGGGAACTTGCTAACTGCTGAGTCTGATATCTCCAATGAGCTAATATCCTTCTATTCCAATCTCCTCCATGCTGATCTGCCCCCTCCGGAACAATCAATGAATGAAATGCTCCAGCATATTCCGCATCTGGTGTCTCCTGAGATGAATAATAATCTGACCAAGCCTTTTTCTATGGAGGAAATTCATAAGGCAGTTTTTGCTATGAAGAGAGACAAAGCTCCGGGTCCTGACGGCTTTCCTGCCGCCTTCTTTCAAGTCTTTTGGGAAATCATCAAGCAGGACCTCTTCCAAGCAGTTAATGAATTTCAAATGAACAACAATCTGCTTAAGGAATGGAATACCACTTTTGTGGCTCTCGCCCCAAAAGTGCATAACTCTAAAGATGTGTCCAATTTTCGGCCAATAAGTCTTTGTAACACGTCTTACAAGATAATCACTAAGATGTTGGCCTCCAGACTTAAACCTCTAATGCCGGACCTCATCTCTCACAATCAGAACGGCTTCATTAAAGGTCGTCTCATCCAAGGAGGTATAATTACTGTTCATGAGGCCATTCACTCGGCCTTTCTTGCGAAGTCCCCTGGAATGATCTTAAAACTGGATATGCAAAAAGCCTTTGACAGAGTCAGCTGGCCTTTCCTAATTAAAGTTCTGGAAAAATTTGGTTTCGACAACAAGTGGTGTAGCTGGATTTTCTCGTGTATCTCGACCCCTTGCTTCTCTATTCTTATTAATGGCATTCCAGCGGGTTTCTTCAAAAGTAGCAGAGGTATCAGGCAAGGTGATCCCCTGTCACCTTTCTTGTTTGTTCTAATGGCGGACTCTCTCAGCAGAGCTTTGGAAGCGGCTAAAAATCAATCCATCATTTCTGGTTTGAAAATCACCTCAAATTGTCCTTCGGCCACTCATAGTCAGTTTGCTGACGACACCTTACTGCTGAGTTTAGCCTCTGTTATTGAAGCCCGGGCAATTATGGATATCCTCTCTCTATACCAATCAGCTTCTCAGCAAACTGTCAACTTCAACAAGAGCAACATTTCCTTCATAAACACACCCCCTAGGTCTCAGAGAAAGATTGCTGATATCTTTGGATGTATTATTGTAGATCTCCCCGCCTCTTATCTTGGCATCCCCTCTTCCAAGGAAGGCAATCAAAAATTTATGGAACCCTGTCATTGAAAGGTATCAAAAAAAGCTGGCTGCTTGGAAAGGGGCCCTGCTCAGTCAGGCTGGCAAGCTCCAACTGGTGAAAGCCACTCTTCAAAACCTGCCTACTTACTTCATGTCCCTGCTCAAGATTCCTAGTTCTGTGAGGGAGGTTGTGGAAAAGATTCAAAGGAACTTTCTGTGGTCTGGAACTGAAGATAAGAAAAGGATCCATCTGGTGGCTTGGAAAGAGGTTTGTAAGCCAACTCCTCATGGCGGACTCGGTCTTCGAAAAATGAATGAAATGAATGGAGCCCTTCTGGCCAAACTTGCTTGGGAAGTGGCTAAAGGGGACTCTTGTTGGGCCCATCTGCTCAGAGCCAAATATCTAGCTAATAACGAAGATCTGCTCACTTCCATGCCTATTAGAGGTTCTGCCATATGGAACTCTATTAGTAGCTCTCTTCCCATCATTCGTGCTGGCACTAAATGGAAATTTGGGAATGGTCGCCTCATTGATTTCTGGAGGGATTTTTGGATCGGAGAAGAACCCCTTGATCTTAATCCTACCTGAACCCTATTAAGAGAAGCATCATCAATAAACATGGTAGATTAGCTTCAGGCTATTGGAAGATGGTGAACTCCACTCCCTCTTGGGATATTATGGAGTGGGATGATATCAACGATCTGCGGCATCACCTGCTTGTCTTCGCTCAAAGTGGTTCTATCTTCCATATACATCCCTTCCTCCCATATTGAGGACGAGATTATTTGGCCCCTCTCCCCGTCGGGCTGTTTCTCTGTTAAGGCTGCTTATCTTTCTTTGCATCGTGCTGACCAAGGTCCCCCCCTTTCCAAAGTCTGGCCAAATGAGATCACTCCCAAAATTGGTTTTTTCTCTTGGATCTCCTCCAAGAATGCTTTCCTCTCTGGGGAGAATCTGAAAAGAAGGGGTTTCTCTCTCCCCACAAAATGTGTGTTATGTGCTAATGAAGCGGAGTCCTCTGCTCATCTCTTGATCCATTGCTCTTTCTCACAAATTATTTGGCAGTGGCTTTTATCAAGGTTGGGAGTTTATTGGATCTTCCCAGATTCCATTCAGGATACCCTTTCTCAATGGAGCTCTCCTTTCACTCATCCGATTTTGAATTTGGCTTGGAAACTCCTCCTCCCGCACGGATTATGGGGCATCTGGAAAGAAAGAAACAGAAGAATCTTCAAAGAAAAAAGTCTTGATCCTTGTCAGGTGGCTATTCAGATTGCTCTGGCTCTCCAAGAAAATATCAACCTGACCACGTGGACCAAATATCAGCAAAAAATCCAAATCTGCTACTCCCTGGAGTGGCAGAAGTTATTATCCATTCAATGTAAAAGCACACACACTGATCGGAATTTAGTCTGCTGGACTCCCCCTCCAAGGGGCTGGAAAAAACTCAACACGGATGGTGCCTCGAAAGGCAATCCTGGTATGTCCGGAGGAGGGGCCATTCTCCGTTGCTCTTCGGGATATATTGTTGCTGCCTCTGCTCACAATTTCAATATTGGCTCCAACCATCGTGCGGAAGCTTTGGCAATCCTCAAAGGTCTTGAGATGGCCATCATTTTGGGTAATGATCCTCTCCAAGTTGAAAGTGACTCCCTCAACATCATCAAACTCCTTCAGTCAAATGATCCTGGTCATTGGTCGATTAGAAACATCATTGCTGATATCAGAGTTCTGCAAAGATTTTTCCTTCAAGTCCAGTTCCAGCATGTTCTACGGGAAGGAAATAAAGCGGCTGACCTCCTTGCTAATATTGGTGTCCACATTGAGAATCAGCAAAGGTGGACTGATAACTTCCCGAATGATCTCAGCCAAATCACTCATAATGATACTCCCCATTGCTGACTGGCGAAGTAAAGGGCTGACTCGGGTCTCGGCTATCTTGATATGGCCTTCTCAAAGGGCGGCGGTAATTATGGCGAAGTTAATGGATGTGACTCTTAACGAGGGGCTTTTGATTAAGGTGCTTTGTATTGATGCGAGGAATCCCCGCACGAACGGGCATTATCGCCACATTAATCATCTGAGGAGGTGGCGAAAGCGCAATGATAACTTGTCCTAGCTATCCTGACCTGTTTAAGCTGGTTTCGCCCTCTTTTACTCTGCTTTTCTGTAACTATCCTAGCATTCAATCCATGGGGGGTCAATTGAAGCACCTTGAGCCCGACAACTGCGAGTCGATTAAGAATGATGAAGAGGTGTGGAATATTTTATTGGAAAATGGTATAGCCACCTTCCTGAAAAAATGACGGGTTATTCTGCGCTGGTTTCCTATGCGGTCACGGCCTCCTGGTCGAAGGGTCGGGTCCAAATCGGCAACACCCGCTTCACCATTTCCACGAATGCCATTGCTGACGCCACCGGCCTTCCTGCTGCAGGTGATATTTACTACAAACGTTTTTGCACGTGAAATTCAGATTTTAACGCCCCTGGTGACAGACCGAGGAAATATCTTTCTGGTTATACTCGGGATTCCCTGCCTTCTCCCTGGGACAGAGTGGCGGAGGTCATTATGCGATATTTCACTATCGACGGTAGATACAGGTTGGTTTTCGGTCCTCACCTCTTCATCCTCTCTCATCTTCGATGGGGAAGAAAATCAATCTTGCGGCCTTCTTGTTTCAGTCTCTTGAACATTCGGTTCAGTTAGCTCGGGAGGGCGAGGGCGTCATTCTTCACCAAGGTTTACTTTACCTGCTTTTCTCTGTCGCTGCTTCTCACTCTGATTTTCTCCGCTTTCCCCCCAAGTTGGGTCGCCGCCGCCGCTCCCCTTCTCCTTCTCCTCGCCCCTCCTCCTCCTCCCTCCGCTCCTCTCGGCGTAGGCGTCGCCTGCTTCTCTCCTCTGGTTCGACTCTGATGTGGCTATTGTGAGTCCCCCGCGCTGCCTCCATCCCCGGACATTCCTTCCTTTCCCACGCCCATCTCGTGCTTATTCTTGGAAGGCACTGAAGCCAGTGGTCGTGCTACTTCCCCTGTTTCCAGCCCTGATTTCTCTCAAGCCGCTGATCTCTTGGGCTTGGCTAAGCTATACCCCGACTCCCCGGGTTCGGAGCAGTGTGATGTCTCTCAACCGGTTGAGGATCCCATCTCCCAGGCTGCTGGATCCAAGGCTCTCCTCGACGAAAAATTTCTTACTGCTGACACTCTCCACTCCACTCCTTTGATGGAATCAAATCCTGCTGATTCTGAGTCTGCTGACGCTAAAGGAGATCAATGCAGAACCGACATGGTTTCCTCTATTCTGAGCAAGCTCCAGCGTGCTTTCAAAGCGCTGAAAGCTTGGGAGGCCTTCACGGAATCCACTAGAAATGCAATTGTGAATGACTGCACGGAGCTTATCAAGCTGGCTGATCTTATTGCTAATGACTCAGGCTCTCCTAGAGCAAAGAACGCAGTTTCCGAGCTGAAAAAGCTCTTTTGATGTATAGTTTCTTTTTCTATGTTTGTTTTTTCTCGTCCTCCTTTTTTGGAATCTACTCGGGTATTTTGACTCTGATTCTATTAATGCTAAATCTGGCCTGATGGGCTCGTTTGTATAAGGTTGGGGGACCTTCTAAAACCCTCCTTTTACCCAATATATTCCAATAGTAACCATAAAAAGAATGTATGTACCTCATAGCATATGTGATTCTAGGAGCAAAATTTAATCTCTTTGCGTCATTGATAATATTCTTGTTTGTGGCAGATGAGGTGTTGGATGTTGATGCAACCTTGTTTTCTTCATTATTTGCAGGCTCCTTTACTTTGATTTCTTCTTTGAAGCCAATTCCAGTCTTTTCATTTGCATCACGTTGGCTACTCAGTATCTCAGTCAAAACACTTGATCCCTTTTCAAAATTTTCATACACTTTTAGCTTGCTCACTTGTTCCATTGTAGCTTTCAATTTCTACAATTATAAGTTCAACTTTGTGCACTCATCCTCTTTTGATTTGTAGGAGTTTGAAATATTTTCTAGCTATGTTTCTAATTCCTTGAGCTCATTAGCCTCTTCTTCTTCTCTTTGAGATTGTCTTCCTTCAAATATGTGGATTTTTTCTTCATAATCCTTTAATGTGCATCTCAACTTCTAATTATTTTTCCTACACAATCTCAACTCTTCAAGAGCACACACTAGTTCAGCTTCAAGATTTACTTCAGCTTCTTCTTCCTCAGATTCATCATAATCAATTGTATTCTTCCCTTTGGAGCTGCCTTCTTTAGATGCATCCATGGCCATGAATAGGCATTCAGATTGATCTTCATCATTTTCATTCTCAAAACTTCTTGGGTTGCTAGAATCAGAATCACTTGATTCTTATTTTGAGTAGAAGTTTCTTTTGTTCTTGAAGAACTTCTTAGTGTTTTTATTTGTATATCTAGTCTCTTTCTTGCTATGTTTATGACTGTCCTCTTCATGTTCAGACTAATTATATTTATTCTTGTTTGGACACTTTCCAACAAAATGACCTACTTGTCCACATGCAAAACACTTAAATGGGAGTTTTCCTTTATACTTACCTGAACCTCTTTTCAGTCTTCTCGATGAACATTGCTTCAATATTTTCATCATCCAACTCATCTCTTGAAGTTGATTCTTCTTCTTCTTCTTGCTTGGACTAAGTTTATTTCTTGACCTTGAATGCTACTTCTTTCTTGGAAGTTTTGGATCTAATAGTCCTCATCTCATATGCTGAAAGAGTGCTCTGTAATTCATCCATCATGAGAGTATTCATGTCTTTGGCTTCCTCTATAGCTGATACCTTTGCATCATACTTGTCAGTTAGAGATCTTAAAATCTTCTGCACTATGACAGATTCTTCTAGTTTCTCTCCTAGACCTATGATCATATTTATGACTTCATCTATTCTTTGCATGTAGGCCGCTATGCTCTCATCATATTTCATCTTCAGATTCTCAAACTGAGCTCTATAGGTTTGTAATTTTTCTAGCTTGACCTTTTCATCACCTTCATATATACTCTACAACTTGGTCCATATCTCCTTTGCTATTGTGTAGTGCATTACTTTGAAAAATTCTATTTCACAAAAGCGCATAGAATGGCGTTCATTGCTCTTGAGTTACATTCATATTCTACCTTATCCGTAGAAGTAGTAATTGGTGTGGCTGGAGAGTTGTATCCTTTCTCAATGCATTCCTAGATGTCAAAACCAAGTGACATCAAATATGTCTTCATCCTTATTCTCTAGAATGCATAATTTGTACCAGTGAAGAGAGGTGATCTTGATAGTGACAAACCGCCTTGTGCCTGATTTGCTACCATGCTTGTGATAGGAGGATATCCTTGAATATGTTAAGATTATTTCTATTATAAGGATTTCACTTTGATACCAATTGTTAGAGATCACAAGCATTGAGAGGGGGTGAATCAGTGCAAATTAAATTTTTTTCACTTAATGCAAATTTTAAACCCTTTAATGATGTGTGACTTTAAACTATGAGTAGTCAATCAAACATATGTCATGCACAATAACACAGAACACAAATATTACCATGGGAAACCATTTCAAGAGAAAAAAACCACCAAAATTGTTGCTTATATTACACAAAGCAAGGACTTGTAAGAATATTACGCATCCTACAAGATTTGTTTAGTGAGGCACCAACCCCACAAGGAGCACTAACCCCTACACCTTTGCTGATATTACACACAAAAAAGAACTCAAGTGAATATTATGCATCAAAAGAGATTTATTTAGTGAGGCACCAACCCCACAAGGAGCACCAACCCCTAAATATGCTAAGCTATAACTTAGACTTAATTTACATATACATTTTGATCATCTAGTTACAACAATTGCTTTTATAATAGATTATGATCACCTTTCTGTATTTGTCTATGTTCTTATTTTCACTTTCTTCTGCTCATTTGATTTGATCCCTCTTGCTCAATCAATCTTCCGCCCTTGATGCTCTTCTCATTTGATAAATCAATCCTTCATCATCTGCTCTCCTCTTTCCTCTTTCTTTTCTTATGTATCTCTTTCTCACTTGATTACATCATCTTCTTCTTTGTAATATTCTACCTTAGATCCAATGCACACCTTTTCTTTCTTTGAGCTACACCGTAAAATGACTCCCGATTTAAAATATATTGACAATCGACACATTACTTCACTTCGAATTACGTGTTGTGCACCTTCCTGCTTGGTCACATGAAAATCCAGACTATTAAATGCATGTAATTGGCTCCAGATATTGTTCTTTCTGTATTTGACTTGATTACACCATTTTCCAAGCATTTCCAAAAGCTAGTTATTAGCCATTTTCCAAAATTAGATTTTCACATTTGCAACATTACCCAGATAAGCGAGCCATTTCCTTCAATTATTTTATTCCTCCTTGAAACTTGGATTCTCATAGAAAATTTCAACTATATTTCCCCAAGGTCAATAAGCATTAAATGTAGAAATCTGAAACAATAGTTTTCTTCATTCTTTGTGGAGATCAAGTTGTATCCTTAGCTGCAATAGGTTGACAATCGAATCGCCGTCGATTTTTGAGAACCAACTCTCACTTGATCATGTTTGAATCAAATTGATTTTCTTAGACCTTTGTTCAATCCATATTATATTCTTTTGTGGCTTTCCTTAGCTCCTTTGACTTTCTTCTTTCTATCACAAACTTGCCTTTGTTCAGTGGCATTTCACCTTTCTTGGTGGCTTTTTAGTTATCCATGATTCTTATATGCTTCTCACGGCTTTTACAATGTTTTGTGGCTATAATCCTTTTCCTTCACCTTTCTGCGATTTTTTTCCTTGTACACGGATATTTCTTCTTATCTCGCACTTCCTTCTTGTGACTTTGTTTTATGTCCGCAACTCTATCTCTTTTACTTGAGGATTTTATAGTCTTCTGCAGCTATCTTCCGTCTTTAGTGGATTCTCTAGTTCTTTGTAACTTTTCTCTTTGTCCACGGCTTGCTTCTAGATTCCTTACTTTCTGCATTTTCCTTCGCCTCCATGGTTTTACTATTTACACTTTTTAGATTTTCCTTTGGCTACATTTTGTTTAAGAGACTTCATCCCTTTATCTGCATGCATTCACTTACCTTCCACTATTTTTTCTGGAGCTCTACGAATTTTTGCATACTTTGATAGCTACTCCAAGTCTTCATGGCTATCTCTGTATATTTCAAAGGGATAGCTCCTCAAGTCCATGGATTTCACAAACATTGAATAAGTCCTTCAGAACTTATTCTTAGTCATCTTGACGCATCTATGAGCTAACACTACCAATCAAACTTCATCTTTTAAGCTTGCTCAATTTACCTATTCACTCCTTTTACGATCAATTCAAGTTGACATCAATGACCACACATATGACATATGACAAAGGTCCAACATTTCCTTCCTCCATCCTTCTTTTCAATTCTTGAAAATCCATATTACTATCTCTCACCTCTCGATATTCGAAGATAAAAACATAAATGGGCTTGTAATCGAACAATTGAACTTCATCTCTACACAATTTTGTATCAAAATGTTGTGAGATGGATAGTCACTTGAGAGAGGGGAGGAAAATGAGTTTTGAGTGCTTCTCTTTGGTTTAAATTGAGTTTTGGATGTAACACAAAGTTGACCAAAAAAATAAAATATGATAACTTATCCTCCAAGAGAGGAATCAAATGAATAACATTCAAAAGAGGGATTTTCGGTCAAAATTTCAAGCAATTTGGTCCGTGGAGTCTCTTGGAATGAGAAAATGATTTTTGTTAAATAAGGTAAAGAATGACATTTCCATCTAAAATATTATTTTGTGGATTAAAAATAAATCAATCCATGGTTGCACACAAGGTTAGGATCATCTTGAAGGCATTTTGGAGAGGAACATCTGGATCAATTTTCAAGAGGTTTTGGCAAAGGGAACTCGGGAATTAAAAAAATGGTGTTTTGGAAAAATAAGGCATAGAGCAAGGTTTCATGGAGCTATGATGTGACAACAACTGAATTATTTTTCTATTCCTTCATTACTTAATTCTATTTTGTCATTGGGAACTTTGGATGGAAAAACAATTTTAAAAATCACTTAAACAAGGTGTGGAGATTGGGCTTTACTCATGCAAAACTAAAAATGTGCCCAAGTTTAAAATTCAGAAGTTTAAAATGCACACCAATATGAGGCATGCACACTTTGGGAGTGCAAGGGGAAGTTGTTATGTGTGCAAATGAATGATCCTCCTAAAAATGTGACCTTTTCTTAGATGGAAGTGCATGGGGTTCAAAACAAGGAGGGAATCCAAACTTGACTCTTGGTCAAATGAAATGGACCAATAAGAGAGGTGTGAATTTTTGGGTTTAAAAAAACATAAATTTAATATTTAAAATGCGTGGAGGAACTTAAAAGTGTGCAACACTCACTTAAGTGACTTTAAGTTGTTGACATCATCATCCTAACAAAGAATTAGAACAAAAGTATATTTTCTCCTCTCGAATCAAAAAATGGGAGTTTCATGGGGGTATAATATATCATTTTGAATCATAAACATACAAAAAAATTGATTCCCACCATTTTTAAGATCTAGAAACACTTGTATTTTTTATTTTTAGGACAAAACCTATAAATGACCAAAATGACCATAAGGATGTAGTAGTTGGTTTTTGGCTATCAAGGAAGGTTGAGATGACTTGGACTAAAACCAATCTTGGATTTTGTAGGGAAATCCATGAGAATTAATTTGAATGCTTGTAGAGCTTCAATCCATTTGGAACTCCTGCAATCTTTTATACAAAATCACTCTTCTTTTGGAACCAAAACATGATGTGCCATAATAACCGCTAGAAAGGTTTTTATTCCCAAAAAATATTTAATACTCCCATCATTTGAATATGAGTATATTAATGTGAAATATACTTTGAAAAATTTCTCATGACTACAAAAAAGCACCAAAATCGAGATAAAACTCACACAATACCATTCACAAGTTGATACTTACAAAGGGGAAAAATTTTCAATATGGGTCACATGTTTCAAACGGAGACAATTTTTTTGGGTTGTTAAGAATAATGATTACTGAAATTTTTCATGCCAACATCTAGCTCTTACTTGGGACTTATCTTCATTGAGTGGAACCTAAACAAGGTAATCAAGGACACATGAGTCTCATAATTTTAAATTGACTAGGTCCTTATCCATTTTATAATTTAGAGTCAAGGGAAATGAGAATGAAATGAAATAAGGAAACAAACCAACACAAAAGGAAAGAGAAGAACACCACAAAACATAAAAACACCTAACTCACCTATGGTACATGTGAGAAATAACCAACTTTCATTGCTTCTACAACTTCAAGTATTGGTTGTGGGAAAATTCGAGAGGGGTGCCATCCAAATATGACAAGTAGAAAGTATTGTCTCCACAAAATGCCTAATATTGAATAGACCTAGCTACACAAAGTTAAATTTTCCATGACTGCCCTTCTGCTCTATTATTTTATCCCAAAGGAGGACCAAATATTTGATATTAAATTCTCTATTCCGATCTTTATTTTCAATTTTTTCCACCTTCATATGGTGCTCTTTAATTATATCAATCATCATGACTCTTTCCTCACTTAGATTCTGCAAATACAATTTTTTTATCAAAAGAATATTTGAATTGACCATCTTCTACTTCCTTTACCACCTGCAAGGAAGGTAACTCAAATGAGGTGGGTACTTCAACATTTATTCCATATAGTAATTAGAATGGAGACATCCCAAAACCTTCTTTGGGAGTAATCCGGTCAACCCATGGTGCATCACATATATTCTTATGCCAATTCCTCTGACTTTGATCCACCAAATTGTAAATTATTGTCAAAATATTCTTATTGTTGGATTCTTCATAGCCATCACCTTATGGATAATAATAAGATGAATGATAAAGGGAAATGTTTTTCTCGTA
This sequence comes from Taxus wallichiana var. yunnanensis, assembly GCA_018340775.1. Taxonomy (NCBI): domain Eukaryota; kingdom Viridiplantae; phylum Streptophyta; class Pinopsida; order Cupressales; family Taxaceae; genus Taxus; species Taxus wallichiana. Next base: position 713,476,466 of record CM031235.1, on the reverse strand, counting down.
AAAATTTCATTCAATTCCATAGAAGAATAATAAGTAACATTATTAGCAACAATCTTCTATGGATTGCCAAAATGGATTAAAATGTACTCCTTGAGAAAATTACAGATGGTCTCGGTGTTAGAATGCTTGACTGGGATAAATTTAACCCACTCGGTGAAGTAATATGTCACGATGAGCACATAACTATGTATTTCATTTGAATGTGGGTTGCAAAAAGCACAAAATCCAAACCCCATTGTTGGAGAGGTTCCTCAATTATTATGGGCATGAGAGGAAGAGCATCCAAATGAATTCTTCCAATAAATTCTTAGCATTGTTCACACTTGGTTACCCATTCTTGAGCATCCCAAAACAAAGTGGGCTAATAATATCTTCCTCTAATAATATTATGAGCCATTACCAAATATGATAAATGAACACCACATGATTGATCATGATATACTTTTAATAGATTTTAATGTTGTTCTTTATCGCACACTACTACACGCATATGTCTAGTCCTCTTTGGTAAAGTATATGATTCCATATTACATACTTTGGTGCTCATAACTTGAGAGTTATATTTTGTTTCTAATTAAAATGAGGTGGGAAATCTACTTATGTCAAGAAATGAATAATGTTTGAGTACCGTTTCGAAATTAGTACTCACCATGAGTACCATAGGAAATTCATTATCTAAGACATCAACTTAAGGATCTACTTTAGTTTCTTCATTTTAATCTGCATTATCCTATGTAATCAGTTGAGATATACACTTTTATTGCATGACATTTTTTGGTTGGAACCCAAGATCATATTCCTAGACTTTAGAAATCTAGTTACCTCTTTTAGATCCAAGCTCTTGTTGAGTAAGTATTGAATTTACTATGGTATCGGAAAAAAAAATATTCATATGAGAATTCAGGATATAGAATCTAAAATATTTAACATCTTAAAAATTTCAAAGGCATGTTTCTCCATATTAGAATACTTTATATTTCGATTCTTCATTTGAAAATTCATTAATAACATTGAGGATTCAATCTCCTCATCATTTTTTATATAAGGATAGCTAAGAGAGTATGCTCAAAAGCATAAAAATATATGATCAAATATTTATTGAAGTTCGGGAACACCAATGTGGGTGCATGAGAAATAGATTTTTTGATGATCTCAAAAGAAATATTACCTTTGCAACTCCAACCAAAATATCCTTTGTGTTTCAAATAATCAATGATGTGTTTAGTCAATTCCGTAAAATGAGGAATAAAGTGGCAAAGAAAATTAACCTTATCAAAGAAGGAGTGGACACTCGACATTCTTATGGGAAAAGAGATTTTATAAATATCCTCCACTCATTTAGGATCGATCATAGTGCCTTCCTTATTCACAATATTCCCAAGGAGTTTCCCTTCAGTCATTCTAAAGACTAATTTCTTAAGATTTATAGATATGTTATGTTCTCTACAATGAATTAGGACCTACTCAAGATGTTTCAAACAACCACCCCACTTATTTGAGTAAGCTCTGAGATCATTGAGGTATACCACTATACAATTTTTATTCATGTCCTTGAATTTTAATTCCATGGACCTATGGAAAGTGATTCTCGCATTGATAAGGCCCAAAGGCATATGATTTTTTGAAAATGTTCCCCAAGGAGTTGTGAATGCAGTATTATGTTGATCCTACAAAGCTACTTCAATCTAGTTGTACCTGGAAAATACATCAAGCTTGGAGAAAATTTTGGAGCTGGTGACTTCCTATAAAATTTAATCCATGATAGGTAATGGATGGTCATATTTTGGCGAGGCTTGATTTAGATTTCTGAAGTCAACATACATTTTTATCTAACCATTTTTCTTATGGAACAAATCTATATTAGCCACCCAAGTAGAATGATGGATGAGAAAGATAATTTAGGAATTGCACATATTGAGCACCTCTTCTCGAATGCTCTAAACTATTTTTGATTATATTACCTATAATTTTATTGTAATGCTTCTACCCTTGTCTTGAGAGGGATATAATGTTGCATTTATTTAGATTTGAAATACTTCAGCTCCTCATAAGTGTAAGCTAAGATACTTGAATAATTTTCCAAAAGTGAGAAAAACCATTTATTCTTCTAGAGAACAACATTTACCAATATTTAGTAGCCTCGGCTTCTCTATTGTTCCAATGTCAATTTTCTCATATTCAACAAAAATGTGAGGATAATCCTTAGCTTTATTTCTTATGAACTTATCATCTTTATGAAAATATCTTGTAGAGAGACTAGGCCCTTTGGGATTTTATTATATTTCGATTTGAAAGCACCATCTTCATCAACTTCCTCAGTCTCATATTTTTTTCAAGTGAAGTAGATTTCTTATATGGGGCATTACTTCCTTCATAGTAAATGTTGTTGAAATTATCTTTCTACTCCAAGAAAGATAAAATATGATTGTCATCATTGAAAATGTACAAGATTTCATTATTGTATGGCACGATGAGTCCAAAACCATTTCAATAGAATACTTTTGTCCCCAAAACAAAGGATGATGAATCAAAAAAGAAGAGGATGAAACAACTAGATAATATTTCTTCTCATTTTTATCTCAAGGGAATGCCCGAATAGAAAAGGCATCAAATGTTTCCATAAATCCCACACTCTATTTATATAGTGCATAAGCCATGAGTTCTTCACTTAAAACTAGTTCTTAAATTGTTTAAAAATAAATTTAGCATCCCCACAACATTGTAATTTTTTTCCCATATCTTTAATAGCTCTCATAGAAAGAAATAGGATTTCATACTTGTTAGTGTTATTTGTGTTTGAAAACTGAAATATTTATGAGAGAGGAAATAATCGACCGAAAGGGGAAATGAGTACAACACCATTACTAGATCTAGAAGTAGAATAATTGCCATAAAATTTCAGAGTACATAGGTCATCTGGTTCTTTCTCCATTAAGAAATGCAATTAATCATATTTCGGACGTAGTCATGAAATAGTTTCCCATCCCATTATCTTGATATAGAATGTCTACTCATGGTTCATTTGAATTTTGAACAATATATTTCATCTTCTTCTCAGGAAGGAGCTTCTTCATTTGGCCTTTGACTGGAATGGTGGCATAAGACTAGTCTATTTGTATCTCACCACCTATATCTTGATAAAAGCTTATGCTCAAAAAAATCATCTAAGAGGTGGGAATGTCAACCACCAATATAGTTATCTTCACTCTCTTGTATGGGAATGTATCAAAATCCACTTGTGCATCATTAATTCGGCCAAAAAGAGGGAACTTCTTAGTTTCTATAAATTAACAAAAGTAATAAGCATGAGTCAGGATGATACTTTGCAGACATTTGTAACTTTGGAAGGCATGACTTTGTTAGAGGAACCAATATCAATTATCCAATTATTCAGTTTGAGGCCTCCAATCAACAAAGATAGGTAAAACGGTTCTATCTTTCTCCAACTGGATTAGTTTGAAACAAAGAGGTTGTGATATGGAGATGAGGTAGGTGTAGGTAGTAGTCCTTTAGAGGTAGATGGAACTGAGTTGGAATTAGGAATGCCATTTTTGATAAACTAGAATAGATTATCAAACTAATCAGGATGGGTTTGAAAATATTTAGATTATGAAATTTTCACCTTAAGAATTATTTACATGATTAATCATATCAAAAAAGTGGACAAAAATGCTTCAAGATTTGCAAAAATTTTGTAGGGGAGTAGACACTTATTTGGGAGTATAAACTACTTTAGAAGTAGACACAAAAATTTAATAGGAGTAGAAAAACTTTAGCAAGAGTGGAAGAAGGTGACTTACATAGAGAGGAAGATGCAACCTTAGCTAAGGTAGAATTTTAATTCTTCTTTATAGATTCCACAAGAAGGAAATGAAAATTTTAAATTGATTATTGTTATTTGTTGAGTTAAAACATGAGGATTTGTAGACTTATTTTAGGCAAAAACATAGGAAGATTCTTTTTGTGCTTGTGAGTGTGTGAGCATCACACATGAAAAACTAGTCATATAAGCCAAAAATTCATCATATTCCTCATTTGAAGAGTATTAAAAATAACCAATATCTACATATTCAACTTCTTCAATTCCCATGACATTTCCTTCTTCTTCTTCATGTTCATGATCTACAATTTCTTCTTCATATTCCCCTTGAGATTCATAGTCTATATTGACAGGAGAGACTTCTAGAGAAAGTATTTGTGGGGCACAAAAAATCCATTTCTTATTCTAAAAATTCTTCCTAGGAACATCCTTATAGGGAGTACTTTGACCAAGATCCTTCTTTAGATCAATCACATAATTAGCTAGTTTTTACAAAAGTAGGGGATCGGTAGTTGCCGAGATCAGACTTTAAGATTTATATTTACTTGATCCTTGATTTTTTTAGACACGATGAAATCATGTTCTATTTCTACTACACGATCTTGAGAATCCTCCAAAGTTTTTTTGAGCTCTTCTCAAGGTGAAACCAAATTTCAGTAATTGAGCATTCGTGAATAAACTCAAAATATTCTCTTAAGTAGGCTTGATAGCTTCGGTAATCTTGTTGATTAATCTATTGAATTTACCTATGAAGTATATCATAACCTCATGAGGTTTGTTGCAAGTTGGTTGTCTTTGATTTTAAGAGGTCATTAATAGAGACATTAATGACCAATTTATAATATGGTTGGTGTTTTCATGATGCCAATGATCAAAGTTGTCTATCGATTGCTTGCATCACGAGGAGAGAGAAGGAGAATCTAGCCATGTTGCTTGACTCGCCTAGCCAAGTAGCCTATGGCTCTAGGAGGTCTTCATGGTTCCATAAAAATGAGTTCTATTAGAAGAAGGATAATATTTCAAAATTATTATTGGTGTAAGGAGGTACCTACAACATGCTACAATGGTAAAAATTAGCCTATAGGGTTCCTTTGAGGTCTATGTCTCAAAACTAGTCTATGCTTGGGCTCTTCTTGAGTATGAATTAAAACTAATGGAGAGTGGAAAAGATTTTTAGGTGTTAGAGATAGAATTTGATCAGTTCCAGAGAAGTATATGAGTGCATTTGAACTATTACATGTGTGGTGGATGTTTCATATTGAGCTTTGTGGTGTTTGACCACTTAATCCCACTCTTCATCTAGTCATTCCTATACTATAAGATGCCTTATGTGGTGTTGAAGATGGTGGAAGATAAATTATTCTTGGTGAGTCATATACAAAGTAGAGTTAGAGGTATCAAAAGGTGTGCAAGGTCCTAAAATAGGTTTTCGGTGCTTATCTCATGTTTTTGGTCCTTTTTAGTTGAAGGCATGCTTGTCATCCCTAGATCCTATCAAGGCATCCTAGGATTTGATGACACTTGTTAAGCATGTGAATATTTGTGGACATCATAAACATAGAATTAAGCTGAATTCAACTTTTTAGAAGTCTTAAGGAGGTCTTAAGAGGTATGATAACTGTTTTTGCTTCATGTCATGCTTATGTAGCTAGTCATCCCTATATCCTAAATGGGAAAAATAGGCATGGGTGACCAATATAAATGCATGAAGATAATTGTGAGAATTTTTATAGTTAAAGAAAGGTATATTAAAGGTGTGTATGTAGTCTCATGTTCTAATTTTAAGTTTCATATATGGAAAAGTGAGTTTTGGGTGTCTAACATGCACAAAATAGTGATTTCACTAGTTCGACAAGAATTTAAGTTGTTCATCCACATGTGTGAATTTTTAATGGTAGGATGATCCATTAGGGAATGTTAATTAAATGATATAATAATATTTTTCAAGTGGATGGAGGTCATTTGATTGTCATAACTTAGTTTTGATAGTGATGATCGAAGAAATCATTTGTTTGAGCCTAATAGAGTCATTTATTTTGGATCTAATTATGGGATCTTGATGTTAAAGAGTGGATTGAACAAAACATTTTATGGTTTTTCTTAGTAAATCAAAAAATTGGTGTTTTTGTGAGTTACTGAAGTTGGCTTGCACACTTGTAGGAGGAGCTTGAGAAGTTAGGTAAGGGTTTTTATATGAAAGTTTCATTTTATTTATGTAACCTAGTGTGTTTATGATTTGTGGAGGTATGTATGATACCATTTTATGTTTATGAATATTCAAATTTCTTTGGTAAATCCCATAGAGGATTTTTATATCTCAAACCTACTAACGGTGGGCTTGCTTTGGTGTTGTAGCTTTTTTGAGTGACAATTTTGATGAGATAGATTTTGAGCCTTATATGTTAAATGGAGGCTTACTATGATCATGATTGGTTTTATAAGGTCATTATATTTCTGATAATATCACATATGATCTTACCTAATTATTTTAAGTGAGTGTTTCAGATTAGTTGTGTAAGATTGAGTTTTTTGAGTTCGGAGAAGTTCATAGTGACATTTTTGTTCATGAATTTTTGTATTGTAGAGGAGGATTTAAGGATTGAAAATGGTATGGTGAGTTATTATAAGTATATATATTTTCATAAATATTAATTTTATCATAGTATCAGGTCTATTCTCCACTTTTCTAGCATGTTCTCCCAAGAAGAGTTTTCCTGTGTTGAACCCGCAACATAGACAAAAATATTGAGTTAATAAATAATGAAAATAAGAAAAAATAATACCTGAGTGATTTATATGAGGTCATAATATTTCAATTTATATATGGTTTGACTCTTTGGGAGGAAATTTGATATTTTTTCTAGATGAATTGTCTGGACTAATATTCAACTCTCATGGAAACAAATTCGGTCTTTGTAGTGAAGTTGAGTTTTAAAGGCCTTATTATCATAAAGAAGGTAAAAAAATTGTGGATGATGTTACTTGTTTTATATAGATACTATTAAATATTTTATCCATAAGAAAACAATCATTTTTGTGTGATATCCACTTCGTTCTATAAAGGTAGTTTTTGAAGTTCTTGAACCATGCATGACAATGTTAGAAACATCAAAGGTTAAAGGTGAAGATCCTTGTTCCAATATTTATTATCCACTTGGTGATGAATTATAATCTTTGAATAATCTATCAATACAATTATTTTTCATGGTGAGCTCATTTGATAATGTTATGCATTCATTCTTCTATAGGAAGTTTTTGAGGTTGTTGAATGAAGAAGGGTTGCATGAGCTCCAAGAGGTGAAAATGAGAAATATGATGTTATATATCATATTAAGAGTTGTATGAGTTTTCAAATGACTTATATGAGGTGTCCATATGATCTACTAAGAAGGAAAAATTAATTTGGTCCCATTAACCCTTCCATGTAAAGTGTAGGCCTTAAAAGGCTAATAAGACCTAATAGGTCTTAAAGGAAAAGTTTGAATATCTTTGTGGATGACCTAGAATTGAATTGATCATGATTGTATTATGTGATAAGATGTATGGAGGGCCCATTGTAACATCCTAATTATTTTGAATTACCAAATTGGATGGGAATTATGTATTGGCCGACCTAGAACCCTCCATGTGATGTTTAAGCTTATATAAATAGATAATCACTTGTAAGATTGAAAGGAATTTTTATCAATATTATTATCTTCTTTGAAGAATCCTTATTGCAAAGAAAATTCCCTTGGGGCTAGCCTAAAAACCATATAACTACATTCTAGGTTATTGGGTGGTGGCCTTCATGTAAGTTTCTATGAGAAGCATTTGAGAGAGGCAAAGGATGGTGAAGTTTCCTTGATGGCCGCTTAATGAAGGAGAGCAGAGTTGGTGTCATGTGTTTCAGTGTTAATATCAAAGAATTTTGATGTCATTACAAGGTATCTAAAGTATTTACAATTAAGATGATGAGTGAAATCCATTTACAAAGAGGCGTATATTCTTGTGTATTTAAGAGGAAAGGTTGATTGTATTGATATCTCTTGATTATATCTTGTTTTATATTGTTAAAGGTAACAATTATTGTGATCTGATTTGAATACCAATAAATATAGGGTTTTTTTATATCTTGTGTTATTATTGATATGTATGCATGAATTCTTGCTTTGGTGGAGTATGTTTCATGGTGAAGTATATTTGATTGTGATCAAGCATTGATGTATGTGTTTCATGAGGATATGTGTTTGATGTTTGAAGTATAAAGAGTAAAAGTTTTATTAGGGACTGATTCACCCCCTCAGTCCATTGTCACTTCCAACAATTGGTATTAGAGCAGGCCCTTGGAAGCAACCTAACAAGCTAGAGGGATATCTTTGGAGACAATGATGATTGATATTGAATACTTAAGGTATGATGTAGAAAATTGTAAAGAGAAGTTGTAGACATTGTGTGTATCTCATAAGGAAGTCATCAAGGTTCTAAAGGCTCAACTTGAGGATGCCCTAGCTGAGTTGAAGATCAAGAGGGAAGAGTGTCTCAAACATGAGGTTGAGAAATTTGGATCTAAAGAAAGAGTTAACTACCATTACAAGAAAGGTATTATATTTTCATGAAAGTTCAAATATTTTGTATAAGATGTTAGGAAAACAAAAGGCATATGGTGATAAAACAGTCTAGGATTCAAGGAGGGTTTAGTCAAATTAGAGAGAACTGAGGAAGAACCAAGTCAAGGATCTCATGATAGAAGAAAACCAAGCATGGGAGAGAATTAAAAACTTCAATCTCATGGAAGATCATCTGCCATATATTTAAATACATATAAGCATGGTGTTTTTCACGGTAACTACTATAAGTGTGGTGTTTATGGACATAGAGCTAGTATGTGCAGTCTTAAGGTTAAGAAGAAGGATGATTGCAATGGAAAAGTTCAGAGGCATCATTGTGAAGGAGAGAATGAAGAGGAATGTCAAGGAAAGAAGGAGAAAAATTTAGGTTAGAGATATGGTGCAAAATGTTACCTCTGTCATACAAAGGGACATCTTGCAAATTATTGCAAGAATGGACAATCAAACACTAGAAGGTATGTAAAAAAGTTCAATGGATATTATTTTTCTTGCAATGGTTTTAGACATAAGGAAATTGAGTGTAAGAGGAGACAAATGGAATGATTTAGGTGCCACAAGGTAGGTAACATTGCAAGGTTATATGATGTAGGGAAGTTGAAGAAAGGATCTCAAACCATGAATAATCATGACAACTAGAAAGGGACTTACGGATCCAATCCACAAGTCCAAGAGTGCAAGAAGGAGAAGGAGGATAGATAAAGTGTTCAAGAAGATCTCAAAGTTATGATTGACCAAGAAGAGGAGTATGCAATATTAGATGAAGAATTTGAAAAGAATGAGCCAATAAAGGAGTGAAAATAAGATGGTCCATGAAAGGGATCTATTAGTGTATGATGAGGATTTTCTATGTTGAACAGTTCTTGAGGTGGTATAATATTCAAGGTATGTTAGTTGTTTCTTTGGTTACTACTTCTCATATATTTAAATAAAGCATATGTATAAATATAAGTGGATGAAGGATGTTTCCCATATGTTTCTCCTTACATTAAGAAGTGTATCAAAGTGATTTGATGGCGTTAGAGTATGAAAATATAAGAAGGATTTTTGGACTCGTACATGGCCATTTGATTAGTCCTAGGAAACTCAATATTGGATGCCTTAAAAATTGAATTTAGGGACCAAATAAATTAGATTTTTTAGATAAAATTTAGGAGCTGAGGATGAAATGATGGTTGAAGAAAAACTAAGGTTTCTTGATGTTCTTTTCATATTGCTTCTAAAGGGCATAATGCACAATTCGGACAGGAAGAGCATATATTTTTGAAATAATTTTTATGTGCTTACATATGATTTTTAAAGAGTTATAATTTTTTTAGTAGAAGATGACCCATTATCAAATGGGTATTCATCAGAATATGAAGATTGTGTTTTTACAGGTGGTAATCATGCATGTTTCCCAAGGAAAAATTATAGGTCTATGATAGAATTATAGAGGTAAATGAAAATTTATTTTTAGGAGCCTTAATGAATTGATAAGGATGTGTGTATATATATATATATATATATATATATATATATATATATATATATATATATATGTATATATATATATATATCAGAAAGGATTCAATAATTGATGGCATCTTAAGCTTCATCTTTACTTGTGCGCTTGTTTTTCGTGTCCTGTGAAAAATTATAGAGGTCTTTGACAAGTGGTGTTTGAGTGCCTTGATGGCTTGAAAAAGGTGTACCAAGTTTTTTTGAGTTGGAATAAGATGTCTAATTTCCATTAAAGTTAATATATTTCTCTGACTAGTTTTATCGATAGTGTTTCATGCTTAATCTCTGTTGGCAATTTTCTCGAGCTTCTAAGAAAAATTGACAAAGTTTGCAAAAGTGGTTGATTCCAGAAGAATTGAGGTGTTTTAATGGTTTAAAAGCATGGTAAAGGATGTTAGAGTGTATATATTTTATGTTACAAGTGATATCAAGCCAAGAAATAAATTATGTGTCAAATTTTTAAAGTCAAACATGTTGACTAGTTCTTGAAAAGTGATGCTTAGACAATTTGTAAGACAATACAAAGGCACAAAGAAGGTAGCTTGGTCAAAGAGGGAGAAAATGAAAATATTATAGAGGTATGTGATGATGACCTACATTATTTCATTGTTTCATCATCAGGTTATATGGTCAATAAAGGTTTGCATAAATTGGTGAGAGTCATCGTGACACCTAGATGGATGACAATGTGGTTTTTGCATCTAAAATGCATAATTTCAAGAAATGCTACAATTTTCATGTTGATATGAGGACCTAAAATAGTTCAAATTTTTAATTTATATTTTGATGATGTCTTCATGGGGGTCAAGGATGGTTTCTCGGGTTAGGGGAGTCTTGTTGTCTTCATTTGATCATCCCAAGTAAGGACAATGCTATTCTAGCCCCTAAAGAATATGATCAAGTGTTTCATCTTCTTTAAGATAAGAGGATTATTAAATTTCTCAATTTATTATGATTTTACTAGGTCAAATGATCAATTTTAGATGGCCCTTTGTCACTAATTTCAAAGGAGGAGAGAGAGAGAAAGAGAAGGTGTTGTCATCGATGACAAAGGGGGTGATTGTCTTAGGTTGGTTGACGTTGATGTCAAGAGATCATTGATGGAGACATTAATTACCAAAGGATAATATGGTTGGTGTTGTCATGATGCCATTGGTCAGATTTTTCTATCCAGATTGCTTGCATCACGAGAGAGAAGTAGGATCTAGCCATGTTGTTTGACTCACCTAATCAAATAGCCTACGCCTTTATGAGGTCTTCATGGTTCCATAAAGATGAGTTATATCAGAATAATGAGAAGATTTGAGAAGTATTATAGGTGTAATGAGGTACATATAACATGCTACAATTGTCTACATCAGCCTATAGGGTGCCTTTGACATATATGTCTCAAAACTAGTCTATGCTTAGGCTCTTTTTGAGTATGTCTTTAGCCTAATAAAGAGTGGAAATGATTTGTAGGTGTTAGAGAGATAATTTGATAAATTCCAGAGAAGTATATTAGTTTATTTGAACTATTACAGATGTGTTATATGTTTCATATTGAGCTTTGTGGTGTTTGACCACTTGATCCCACTCTTCATCTAGTCATTACTAGACTCTAGGATGCCTTATGTGGAGTTGAAGATAGTGGAAGAGAATTTATTCTTGGAGAATCATCTAAAATTTAGAGTTAGAGGTATCAAAAGGTTTGGAAGGTCCTAAAATAGGTTTTCAGTGGTTATCGCATGTTTTATGTCCTTTTTGGTTGAAGGCATACTTGTCATCCCTAAAGACTATCAAGGCATCCTAGGATTTTATGAAACTTGTTGAAGTATGTAAAGATTTTGGATGCAATAAAAGTAGCATTAAGTTTAATTCAAGTTATTGGAAGTCTCAAAGAGGTCCTAAGAGGTATGATCAATGTTGTTGGTTCATGTCATGCTTTTCTAGCTAGTCATCCCTAGACCCTACACGGGAAAAATAGGCATGGGTTACCTATATCAGTGTATGAAGATCATTGTGAGACTTCAGCTAGTTGAAGAAAGGTATATTAAAGGTATGTATGTAGTATTATGTTCTAGTTTGAAGTTTCATATATGGAAAAGTGAGTTTTGGGTTTCTAGCATGCACAAAACAATGGTTTAACTATTTCGATGAGACCTTAATTTGTTCACCCACACGTGTGAATTTTTCATGGTAGGATTATCCATTGGGAATGTTATAAAAATTATGTAAGAATTTTTTCCTAGTGTAAGGAGTTCATTTAATCTTTATAACTTCATGAAAAATTGTTAAGAAGTCAAGAATGTCTAAAACCCTTTCAAAACCTAGTTTTGAGACCGATGATTGGAGAAATTGTTTGTTTGAGCCTAATGGAATAATTTATTTTAGATAAAATTATTGGAGATTTAAGTTAAATAGTGAATTGAACAAACCTCTCCAATTTTTTTCAGTCAATTAGAAAATTGGTGTTTTTGTGAGTTGCAGAAGTTGGCTTGTCATTACTTGTAGGAGGAGCTTGAAAAGCTAGGTAAGGGTTTGCATATGCAAGTTTCATTTTATAAATGTAAACTAGTGTTTTTATGATTTTGGAGGTTTTTATGCTTCCATTTGATGTTTTTAAAGATTAATATTGATTTGGTAAATCCCATAGAGGAATTTGACATCTCAAACCTCTAACAGGTTTGTTGGCGTTGTATGTGATTTTAGTGACAATTTTTATGAGATATATTTTAAGCCTTATATCTTAAATGGAGGCTCCATATGATCATGGTTGGTTAGGTAAGGTCATGAAATTCCTGATAATATTACATATGAACTTACCTAATGATTTTAAGTGAGTTTTTCGATTAGTTGTGCAATACTAAGTTTATGAGTTCAAGAGCGATTCATAGTGATCTTTTTATTCATGAAAGTTTTATATTTTAGAGGAAGATTTATGGATTTAAAATGGTATGGTGAGTTATTATAATTCCATATATTTCCATTCATATAAATTTTATCATGGTATGAGGTCTTTGATCAACTTTTCTAGCATGATCTTCTAGGAAGAATTTTCTGTGTTGAACCTGCATTCATAGACAAAAACAATTGAGTTAATACATTATGAAAATAAGCATAAAAATAAGAAATAATACCTTATTGAGTTATTTTAGGTCATATTATTTCCATTTATATATGGTTTGAATATTTTTCAAGAAATTTGATATGTTTTATAGATGAATTTTAGGACTGAGTTTTAGCTCTTGTGGTAGTGAATTCAATGTTGTAGTGAAGTTGAGTTTTCAAGGCCTTATCATCATGGAAAAGGTAAAAAAATTGTTTGATGATGTTATTTGTGTTGTCTACATAATATTAAAGCTTTTAACCATAAGAATTTTTTGTGTGAGATCCACTTCTTTCTATAAAGACAAGCAGTTTTGAAGTTCTTTGAACCTTGCGTATGAAAATGTTAGAAACATGAAGGATTAGAGGTGAAGATACTTGTTAAAATATTTATCATCCACTTGGTGATGAATTATAAGCTCTGAATAATCTCTCCATACAATAATTTTTCATGGTGATCTCATTTGATAATGTTTTTCATTCATTCTTCCACAAGAAGTTTTTGAGGTTGTTGAATGAAGAAGGGTTGCATGAGATCCAAGAGGTGAAAATGAGAAATATGATGTTCTAAATCATATTATTAGTTTTAAGATCTTTAAAATGACTTATATGAGGTGTCCATATGATTTTCCAAAAAGGAAAAAATAATTTGGGTCCATTATCCCTTCCATGTAAAGTGTAGGCCTTAAAAGGCTAATAAGACCTAATAGGTGTTGGGAGAAAAGCTCGAACAACTTTGTGTGGAAGACCTAGAATTGAATTGATCATCATTTCAACATGTGATAAGATTTATGTAGGGCCAAGTTTAATATCCCAATTATTTTGAATTACCAAATTGGAGGAAAATATGTATTGGACGACCTAGAACCCTCCATGTGATGTGTAAGCTACTATAAATAGATCATCACTTGTAAGCTTGAAAGGAAATTTTTATTAATATTATTATCTTATTTGAATAAACCATACTACAAATAAAATTTCCTTGGTCCTAGCCTAAAAACTTTAGAACTACTTTCTAGGTTAGTAGGTGGTGGCCTTAATGTAAGTTTCTATGAGGTGTATTTGAGCGACGTAAATGATGGTGAAGTTTCCTTGATGGCGAGTTGATGAAGGAGGGAAGAGTTGGTGTCATGTGTTTGAGTGTTAATATCAGAGCATGTTGATGTCATTACAAGGTCTCTAAAGTATTTATAGGTCTGATAATGAGTTGAAGTCATTTGCAAAGAGGAATATATTCTTGTGTATTCAAGAGGCAAGGTTGATTGTATTGGTATCTCTTGATTGTATCTTGTTGTCATATTGTTGAAGGAAACAATTTTTGTGATATGATTTTAATATCAATAAAGAAATATTTTATGTATATATTGTGTTATTATTGATATGTATGCATGGATATTTTCTTTGGTGGAGTATGTTTCATGGTGAAGTATATTTGATTGTGATCAAGCATTGATGTATGTGTTTCATGAGGATGTGTGTTTGATGTTTGAAGTATAAAGAGTACATGTTTTATTGGGATCGCTTCACCTCGCTCAGTCCATTGTCACTTCCAAAAAGGTTCCTTCTTAAACCGTGACCACTTTGAGCAAGAAAGGCATGAGCATCCTTGATGGTTTAAATATGGCTTCAAATTTTGATTCCATATGAGCCCAATTGGTAATTGATCTTATCAATAAATGATATAACCAATCGATAACATGTTATAATGTTTAAATAAATAACCATACGTACAAATATTCGTTATCAACTCCTAACACATCGCATGTTGTAATAAAAATAGTAATGTTCTTATAAGAATGCTACTTTCCATCTCCTTTAAACTTGGGAAAGTTCTTTTTGACCCTATAGGAAATTCATAAAGTGGAGGGGTCAAAGCCAACAAACCAATATTCTCTCCCCAAGGAAAACGTGTATCCATATTTGAAGGAAGTGTGTTCAATGGTTGTGGAGAGACGGGATATGCAATATGGGTAGGAGGACATTCAAGTGGGCCTTCAAGAGGGATTTTAGCAGAGTTTTCTTGGAATCCATATGGGAGCAAGTATGAAATTATCCCATTGTTTCTCAAATGCGGGATCTACAACATCACTTACTTGATCACTTTTGTGTACTTTCTATTTTCCATTTTAAAGAATGAATGATTAACTCAAAACAAGAAAATAGATTTTCAAATTGTAAGGAGATGAATTTTAGCTCATATATATATATAGGATTTTTAGAACTATAGGGTGGATGGAAATAAAATATACCACATGGTGGGTGCCAAAAACTATTGGTGAAATACTTAATCAGGGACAAAATATGGGTTTTATCTATGCTTGTAGATCTAAGTCCCTCCACTATTGAATGGGGCGGATCAGATTTATTGAAAACAAGAAATCATATGCACCATTCTAACCTCGAAGTGGTCAAAGGCCAAGGAATGTTCAGAACACCTTTTTGTAGCTACAATGATAGATTAGAGAGGGAAGAGTTTACAAGTAGGAGAGGAGAGAAGTATATGAAAATAAGGGGAAAGTAAGATGGGAGTTATGATAATGAGAGAAGTATAGATTTCATTAACCAATAACTCAGAATAATTTTCTAGCTCAATCAGAATATAAATAGGTAAACATATGTAATGAAATAAGGATCATGAAACAATAACACAGATTAATATAAAGTTCAACTAGTGATTATCATTTCATTTTAGTAGGTAAAAAGCCCTTGCTTCCTTGAAAAACTTACAATATGATCGATCGATTATTAAGAGAGAAGATGGAGGAAAATATTATGCAAAAATATAAGAATACATTTTTTTAGGGAGAAAAATAATTAATTCTTTGGAATGAGGAAGTCATTCAAATATATATCCCTCTTACAAGATTTTTCATAATCTTATGTGACCTTTCGTATTTTAGATTAAATTAAGAAACTTTTCTTTATTTTAAGAACAACACTTTTACAATAGAGGGATATAAAATCACTTAT
Organism: Taxus wallichiana var. yunnanensis; assembly: GCA_018340775.1. Lineage (NCBI taxonomy): Eukaryota > Viridiplantae > Streptophyta > Pinopsida > Cupressales > Taxaceae > Taxus > Taxus wallichiana. Next base: position 713,460,479 of record CM031235.1, on the reverse strand, counting down.
CTTAAGAAAAACACTTTTACAATAGAGGGATATGAAATCACTTAAGTGAATAAGACAAAATTGGAAAAAGTGCATCCCCAACGAAGAAATAGAAATCACTAAGTGAGCAAAGTCACTTTTTACAAAAATGTGATTTCTTCATGAAGAAATAGAAGGTGGGGCAGTAATAAGGGAATGAAATAAGTTATCCCGTGGATTAAGATCTTGAATATGAAGACCCTTGAATGCACTACACTGGAGGAAACTTATGGTCTCGAGAATGCTGAATTGAATCTTGACACTATATTTGAAATTTTTCTCATGCTTCAATCACGGTGTTCATCTGAAAGTCCAACCAATGACTAGTTACAACTTGGTAAAGATAACCATGTTAAATCTTGTCATCTATTGCACTCCAAGTTATTTCCTCCATCCTTCTTCTCAACTCTTTAGAATCCATGTTATTTATGTTAGTATCTCCCACCTTTGATTCTCGAGATCAAAACTATAACATGCTCATAATTGAAATAATTGAACTTCATCATTGGACATTTTTGTATCAGATTATTGTGAGATAGATAGTCACTTAAGAGAGGGGAAAAAAGAGTTTTTGAGTGCTTCTAATGGTTTTAAATGGATATTTGGCTGCAAAAAAAAAAGTTGATCAAAACAAATAAAATTCTCCACCTTAGCATCCAAGAGAGGAATCAAATGAAGGGAATTTGGAAGAGGGAGCTTTACTCAAAAGTTCAAGAAATTCAATTCATAAAGTATCTTGGAATTAGTAAAATTATTTTTAGTTAACTAGGGAAAATGAATTTTCTAGCTGAAAGATTCTTTTGTGGATTAAATGTAAATCAATCTATGGCTGCAAACAAGGTTATGATCATCTTGAAGGAACTTTGTAGAGGAACATTTGGAGCAATTTTTAAGAGGTTTTGACAAAAGGAACTTCAGGAATAAGAAAAATAGTGTTTTTAAAAAGTAAGGCATGGATATGGTTTTAATGGAGCTATGGAGAAAAAATGGCTGCACTTTTTTTTTTTTTTTTTTCTATTCCTTCATTACTTTATTCTATTTTTTCATTAAAACTTTTGAGGAAAACCAATTTAAAAATCACTTAAACAATGTGTGGAGATTAGGATTTACTCATGGAAAACCAAAAATGTTACCAATTTTGTAATGGAGAAGTTTAAAATACACACAAATAGGAGGCATCCACACTTTGGGAGTGGAAGGGGCAGTTGGTATGTGCGGAAATGCATGAGCCTCCTAAAAATGCATCATTTTCTTATATAGAAGTGTATAGGGGTCATAATAAGGAGGATGGAAGCCAAATTTGACTCTTGGTCAACCTAAATGGACCAATAGGAGAGGTGCACACTTTTGGGTGTGGAAAAACATAACATTCAATAAAAATGTATGGAGGAGCTTAAAATTGTACAACATTCACTTAAGAGTGATTTTACATTGCTGAAATCATCATCCCAATGAAGAATTGGAACAAAAAGTAACATTTCTCATCTTGGAACAAAATGGGAGTTTAATGGGGTATAATATATAATTTTGAATCCAAAACAACCAAAAATCCATTCCAACCATTTTCAAGACCTGAAAATGCTTGCATTTTGAGTTTTAGGCCAAAACCTATAAATGACCAAAATGACCATAAGGAGGCAATAACATGTTTTTAGTTATCAAGGAAGATTTAGATGAATAGGACCAAAACCAATTCTTGGATTATGTGGGGATTAAAAGATCCTTAATTGAGTATTTGTAGAGATTCTGAATCCATTTGGAGCGCCCACAATCTTCTATACTAGATCATTCTTCTTTTGGGACCAAAACACCTGTGCGATTTAGATGAATAGGACCAAAACCAATTCTTGGATTATGTGGGGATTACAAGATCCTTAATTTGAGTATTTGTAGAGATTCTGAATCCATTTGGAGCACCCACAATCTTCTATACTAGATCATTCTTCTTTTGGGACCAAAACACCTGTGCCATAACAAGTGCTCAAAGGTTTTTGTTCCCAAACCATATTAAATTCTCCCATAATTTGACTTTGAGTATACCAGGTGTAAATTAGACTCGATAAATTTCCCATCAATTCACACATGGAACCTGAAATGACATAAAACTCACACACGACCATTCACATGTTGCTTCAAAAGTGGTAAAATGTGAAATATGGGTCAAATTTCTCAAAGAGGAGAATTATATTTTGGGTTGTCAAGAAAAGTGACTACTTGAAAGTTTGCATGCAAATACCTATCTTTTGATATCTTCAATTTTATAGTCCTTAAATCCTTTGAACCTAGATTTGTGTACCCTTTATCAAATACAATTGATTGTTGAATCCCATTCTTAAAATGAGGACTCCGGGGGACATGGAATAAAATGACATATTCATAATATAATTCAGCCCATAAATCATCAACTTGTAATTTTTATACATGCTTCAAAAATTTATTCAATGTTACTTTCCTAATACTAAAAATGACATTACAAAGCTTTTAGAAATGGTGGATGAGAAAGATGTGTAGGCACTTATGGGCATAGAAACCTCCCATTGATAAGCTATTTTTTCCCCTTTTTATGATTTAATACTATTGAATTCTTGTAGTCTTTCTCCAATTCTTCCTAATTACTAGATTTACATTCTTTCATGCTTCAAAACCAACTCCTTGACACTCGATATGCTATGAAGGTGGTTCATTACCCTTGCTAATGTGCTAGTAAAAATACTCGACATAAAATGCAAGGAATATTATTTTTCCAATCCTCACGACACATATATTTCCACTCATGTGCACTTGATTTTGGAGGTGCCATACCAATATCATAATATATGTTTTTAGAAAAAAAAACAAAGAATTAAAAATAATAAGCTAATTTTTCAAAATTAAAAATCTATTTATAAAAAAATTATTATCATGTATTCAATTTAAATATATTATAATAATAATTATTGGGTAATTATTATTATCATACATTTTAATTAAATACATGATTATATATAGATATATATCATATCGTTAAATTGAATGCATTTATTAAATACATTCATTTAATGATAGAATATCTAATATTTTTATAAAATACATTATATATATTTAATAATTTTTATATATTAATTTTTAATAAAAATTAAATATATTGATGAAGACTCAAAGAAGCATTCTAGGTCTTTTTATGCTTTGGCTAATAAGGTTTTGGCATTAGAGAAAAAAATATAAACAACTTTGGCCTCTCCAAGGAAAGCCAATTATGGGAGACTTGGGAAATGACTTTGGGTTTATGTCTAGTTGACCCAAATAAGGAAATTAACTCTTTAAAGGTGAGGTCCCCTCTAAAGCGCTCAACTAGTGCTTATGAAAAGCTAGCTTCTTCACAAATGGTCTCACTAGCAAGGATTTGATGGAAACTAAGAAATTTGATATACACATCGAATCCATTTTTGCAAGTCTAATGTTTTCCATGAGAGATTTGTGCGAGTTGGGCATGTCATATAGCCCTATGAGTTTTATAACATTGTAGATTTCACCTTGGGTTCTCATGGGGATCCATTTGTTCTTGTTCCATAAGGAGGAACTTCTCAATGTTATTTTCATTGCTTTTGGATCCTTTAATGGATGTTAAGGTTGAGGCCCATGATTTGGATTGATGTTGGGACCTTGTTTCCATTGTTTGTGGAGGGCCCTATAAGGCGTATATTTTTGGATGTTTTCCGACTAGTTTTGTGAGTTCTTACTTTTTACACCCCTTATGGTTTTTCCATACTACTATATTTCTATTATAATTTTTTATTTCCGAATCTCCTCTTTTCCCCTTCTTCATTTTTATCTTGTTCTTATATACTTAATGTACTTTTTTTATTTTTCTTATCATGAGTGAGGGCCCCAATTAAATCCCTAAAATTAACAATAAAAAACATGAATGAAATCTATTATTACTTATAAATATCGTCCCTCAAAAAATGGATGAAATTTATTATTACCTATAGCTTCCCCTTAAGTCATAATATGCCCTAACAAACATTCTACAACACATCACACCTTAACCCCAATATTGTTTTTTGAAAAAATTATATTCCCAATATAAATACATTACAATACTTGTCATTATTGACTCTCCTAGATGTGATATGGGACCCTCCTCTACCAAATCAACTTTCTCACAAGGAAAAGTGATCCTATTCTTAGTGGTTTTTACTTTTCCAAGTAATTCTCTTCTATTTCTTTCCTTAGGCGAGAAATTTGGCATCTCTTTTTCATTGTAATTTCAAAAAAATGTGAAAAGGATACTTTACTAGAGATAGGCCTTATCCCTACCCTCTCCCTCTCTATTGAGGAGTTTTTTGAGTATCCTCAACATAATTTCTACGGCCCTAGATTTGAATGAGTATCACACTTTGGGAATCCTTTTCCTAAATTATTACATCCCTCATATGAGGAGAATCAAGCAATTGAGACAAGGCCAAATTAAGAGTTCTGAGTGCCCTAGGCAATATGTAAAGGAAAATACTCCATTTAATTTGTAAAATCATTATATATTGAATTTTTAACACTACATAATTAATGTTAAGAATGATTCTTTATCTAAGCATTAGTATTAAGCATAAAAAATAGAGATTTTTTATTTTGGAAATACATCAGCTTAAATAATATGGTTGAAAAGGATTATTTCTCAAAATACTAAGATTTTAATGATTTTGATTTTTTATTTTGTATCGTCATTTTCTAAAAATATTCAATGAAATATTTTATTACATCTTATAAATTGTACCTAAATAAATGAATATAAAATCAACCCATTAAAAATTATATTTACAAAATAATGTAGGTACCTTAAATAATCACACCAAATGCATAGATTCTTTTATTAGTTTACACTAAAACTCAACAAGATCAACAATTGTAATTTTTTCATCCAAGGTATGTTTATCAAACCAAATCCACAACCATATTGTTAATCTTACACAATTTTTAAAAAATATTATATTACCATTGATATGCACTATCAACCATTAATATTTTACAACAATGATTATTTATGGGTAGTAAGCCATCAACCTAGTAATATTCTTATAAAATTTTACACCACCTAAGTATTTCCAACCTAGGCACTTAGTATCCTATGGTTTGACATGTAATTCATTTTAATATTATATTATCCATGATAAGTACTATGCCTAAACTTTAATATATTATAACAATATTAATAAGTGGCAGGAAGTAAGTGGTCGAACTAGTGAAAATCCTATAAATTTAATGCCCCTAAATTTTGGCATCCTAGTCAACTACCTAGTCTCGCTTAGGGCTTAATGCCCCCAGATTGAGAAGTAAGACGGCGAGGAGGAAATTTTAACATCCGTTTTACATGTCCTTTTTTCATGTTGAAATTTCTACATAAATTTCCCACATAATTTATTGACACAAAAATAGATGGCCAAAAAAATAGAAAATTTAACACTTTTCAACTTATGCAAAAAGTGTGAGTGCAAGAAGTTGAGGGAAAATAAATGACAACTTATAAAATAGATTTAGAGTTGATTTTTTTAACAAAAAGTGGATATCCCTTTTATGATACTAATATCTATTATTTTGAATAGTTTTGGTATCTAAACCTAAAATGAATATATATGTGTGAAATGGATATCCCTTTGTAATCACTATTTATTTCAAATATGGATATCCATTTATGAAACCATATAGTGTCCTCTATCGTTAGAGGCCCTAAAATTTGCATACAAAATCAAAATTAGGTGTTGCATTTTTGAAAATGTAAAATTTCTTTAAGAAAAAAATCAAATATGTAATTAAATTTTATTTTGGATGAAATCCATACATTATTTTAGCATTTGTGATAGAATGCATCTTTTTTTTTTTATTAGACCTCAATTAGGTGAAATTGGATAGATGTAGGTAGTTTTTGGAAATTTCAAACATATTTGAGCATTATTTATTAGTTTTTCATGATTAAATTTATTACTTTCTTAATATTAACTGAATTAGGTCTTGATTAGGTGTTATCAAGTACACGAGCACAAATTTGAGGAAATCATGCATGTTTGAGCACCATTTGTCATTATTTGATAAAAATTGATTCGATTAGGCCCTAATTACTTGTGATTAGATAAATGTAATAATTTGAAAATAAAATTAAGCATATATGAGCACCATTTATTTTTATTTCATGATTTAGTGTCATTATTTGAGAATATTTTACCATAGTATGCCTTAATTAGGTTTAAACAGATAGATGTAGGTAGATTTAGGGAACATTTTGAATGTATGACCACCATTTTTGTTATTTTATGGTCAAATGTAATTATTTGAGAAAAAATGATTGAATTTGGCCCCAATTAGGTGATCTCAAGTAGGTGAAGGTCAATACAGGGAAATCATCATGTTTGATCATCACTTGTTGTTATTTTGTGATTGTTTAACCCTTAATTAAAATTTAGATCAATTTAAGTAGGTTTTATTTGAATTGAAATCACATAAATTACACTACTGAAAGCATTCATATTTACACCTTAGATAATAGAAAATCAACCATAAGTAAACAATACAATTAAGTATATGCTATTTGAAGCACATAAAAGATAGAAAGATGTAATTAACTAGTTCATAACATATTCAAGATGTTTGATTTGGGAAAGAGTAGAATCTAAAATTTGGAACACTTACCGCTGGAGATGTGGAACCACTATATCAGGACCATATAAAGAGGTCAAGACCGAATGGTATGGTCTTGATCAAACCATACGTTATTCTCCCTTTCGGTAGATGGGATCTCAGTAACTGCAGATCACTTTGTGTCATTATTTGTCTCTATTTGATATCTTTAACTTTGCATGAAACTCTATATGTGACACTCAAAACCTATAAAAATCCTTAGCTATCTTGTAACACACTCAAGCAATCATTAGCTCTAAAAATAAAGATGAAAATTCTTGATTCAAACTAACCTCGATAACACCCTACTTGTGAATCACTTAAAAATACACTAAATTTCAGACTCGATATAGTTCTCCTAGTGCTTTATGCAAAGGTGCATGCAACTATCCCTTGGTTTAGGATGGCTCTTGTGCCTCAACACCGATAGTGGGTTATGTTACTTCATCATAATATAAAACCTTGTATGTAAATGAAAAATTCATAATTATGCCCTCCTATGTTGTGTATGTAGTATGCAAATGTAGTCCTTACTTTTTAGCTTAATAAGTGGTAGATAGATAGGTGATTTCCAAATAATAAATTCCTAGGTTAGACTTGTATATATATGATTTATTAATTTAAAATTGAGACCTTAGTGGAGGGAAAGAAAAACCAAAAAGATACAATTTGAAAGATAAAAGAGTGACAAATGGGCCCATAAAGAGAAAATAAGTGAAAAACAAAAGGGGCTAAGACCATACACAATGGTCAAAACCGTATGTATGCTCTTGACCTTGTTATATAGTCTTGGACTAGGCTCAAATAAAAGAAAAAATAAAAGAAAGATGTTAAATATATATATAGAAAGACTCAAAATCCAATAAAAGAGGTAAAATAGCAAGAGGTTGAGTTCAATCAAGTAATAAAGAGAAAATCAACAAAGGATTGATGCCACTAAGATCTTGTTTCATTGTTCAAAACTCATGTATATAACAAACTAACAAAAACATGATGTAATAATGATTTTGTGCATATTTTGGTGTCTACATTTTCCCCCTTTGTGCTAATGAATTAAATTTACTATTACAAAGGAAAAGAGAATTGAACCTATGAGAGTTTTGAAGCAAGAAACATAAAAGCATGCTAAGAAAAAACAACCAATCACGACGAACAACATGAGTCATTTGCTAACCCGTGTAGAGATGTAGGAGAAGTGTTTCATAGGTATCAAAAGGGGATATTATAGTTTTGGAGAGAAGTTTTTGCAAACATGGAGATTTGAAATCAAAATAATATTAGAGTTAGGGGTGATCAAATCCCTAATGAAGTGCCTTATTTCAAAATTACGTGGGACTTGGATGTTATCGAAACCAAGGAAGAGTGTCACATGGATACTTAGATTTCCCCGATAATGGGACCACAAAATTATAGATAGATCTAGGTCTCAAAATTTTCTAAAAACCCTATAAGGTGAAAGGGAATGACATCTCATTACTACCACCATGCATTATATGAGTGCATTATGTGATATGAGTATTTTTATTGTGTTTTTATATTTGCATATTTCCCTATATTAATAATAAATATAGTGGAATTCGGTGCTTAGTATGTTTGGGTGATCACGAGTAACTGATGGGTATTGAGATTACATTACATTGGGCGCGGAAAATTGGCCTTGCATAAATGATTAACTGAAAATGAAAAAAATGATGTGAGAGAGATCTCTATTATGCAATGATTATTTAATCTAAATAAAAACTTAATGCTATAAGTGGAAATGCAAGAATTTGGCTTTTTATATTTGTAATATGTATCAAAGTAAAAAGGAAAGTTGAGGGTTATGTTACTAACCTATAAATAACTTACCTCATTTTACGTTGGACCGTGACAACTGGGAAAGCTATGGAAGAATGAATCCAGATTGGGAAGAAGTTGGTGTTTGACCGTGTATGGAGGCACAGGGAGTGGTACTGGGGCACCTTGGGGCACATTGGTTTGTGTTCAAGGCACCGTAGACTGTAGAGGTTCTTGAAAAATGAAACAAGTAGTGTTGTCATGTCTCTCAGTATTATCTTCGCTCCTATCACACATGTGTCATGATAATGTTTTCTATGTTGTTGTATCTGTTATATGAAGATCTACTTGTAAAACCCTATCTAAATCATCAATTCCTAAAAAAAAGAATGTATATGACTAGGTCGAAATGACCTCGGCTACTAAACTAGTGGCCTTACGACTGAGCGTTGCACTACATTTTGAACCTAAAGTAATTCTATGTTCTTGCATGTGAAATTTTGTGCCTAGGGTTCCTAGTGTCAATAACATGGTAGTAGGGGTGATAACTAGATGCAAAATGTAAATGGTGGATGGAATTGAAAGAATACAATCCTTTCCCCTATACAATGTGTGATGCAGATGTAGAAGAAGCCCAAATGCGGTCCCTTACCTTAGTAGATAGCTTCCCTTGATATTGAGATATCCACCCATAATGTAGTGAGTATTCTTTGTTTATATAGGGATATCTTTCTCAAATTTTGATACTAGTGACCCGAAACTACTGACTATGACCTAGGGGAACGCATGGGGTAACCGTTAGGACAAACCTCGAATAAAGAAATTAGGACCAAAAATCATGATGAAATGGCTGACTAAAATCATAGACTGGGCACCCCTGGGTGCTCCAATATAACCCTAGGTACCCCAACACAGATCTAGAGACAATAACTAACCAAATTACGATACCTAAGACATGTTAAAAGACACCAAAACTATAGAGATAAGCAACGACTAAACTATACAAAAACCATGATACCCGACCAACTAAAAACAAGACCTATAAATGGATCACTAGTGAATACTTTAATTACGTAAGATCCATATATAAATTAACATACCTAGTGGTATAAATATAATAGTAAGTGTGTGATTTTTTGGCTACATTTTCCCCCACTTTATGTTGGTGAGTGGAAATATTGGTAACATAAAGTAGATATAGATGCATACTTGAGAAAAAGCCGGAGAAGCCCATGCTGTAGAAGAATGTGCAAATGTGTAGTCGAAGTGTGCCGATAGAAATAAAAAGCATGCCAAACCATGGATCACTGAGTTGATCCATGAAACGTAAAAATGTAAATGTCGTAATGAAGTGTGGGAAATGAGAATGATGATTAGGATTTTGGATGATTTCGAATGCGGTTTTATAATGGATAGGTAGGTAGGGAGTGATCGGTTCCTAACCCGAATACTTGTATGAAGATGGTGTTAAATGTTTGGTAAAGATACAAATGGTCTGTATAATGAGTGAAAGATTATTCACATGTAGGAGACCTTCTCCTGCATACAATGTCTTTCTGGAAGAGAAATTTATTTGCTGGAAACTATCAAGGATTATATGTGGCCTTCCACATGAAATAAAAGATGAATCAAAGTTCATGACAACATATTCCTCAGCTAGTGCAGAGCAGAAAAATATTCTCTGCAAATTCTATCTCTGCAACTTTATGCTGGAAAAGAATACAGGCTTCATGATCAATTTATATGTAGGGAAAGCCACCAAATACATTATACTTCAAAATCAGATAACATGGAAAGAGAGGGATTATAAACATTTATTAAAGGCTAGTTCATCTAGCCTCTGCATGAGAGCTCACTATGGAAAACCATCTGCCTTTTTGCTATACATTTTAGATCCCATGCCTTTGACATTTGATTCAAGGCACATTATATTGCCAGTTATGTAAAAAATTATTGATGCCTTCACCTCTTATGAGGATAAAAACTTTGAAGATATTTATGATGGATTCTTGAAGAGATGGGAGTTTCTCATAGTTGCATTAAGAAGAAGAGAAGTGATATCTCCCATGAACTTAATATGGATTTTGGAAAGAGCTAGATATTTGTGTACACTAATCCCTCATGTCAATGAAAAAATAGGGGCTTGCATGATGGGAATGAGAACAAGGCATCCTCTCCTTCTCACTCCCATGTCTCCATGGAAAAAAAAAGAGCCTCAAGATCCCACTCACTTTGAGGAGTGGCAAAGAAAGATAGAAGAAGGATCGGGTATAATACTTCTGAATTGAATCAATGAGATATTCAGTTCCATCCATTTGAGCTTAGTAGTCAATTGGAATGCAAAATTCACAACCCAAGTTTTGAAGAGTAAATTTTTTAAGAGGAATTACAAACAAGTAAGTGTGGGGGAGATGATAAGGCCAAAATATGCCTCATCAATGTGCAATAAATGATCTTATTTTACTCTCCTTTTTATCAATTTTGACTGCATTTTGTGGCATTTGTTTTATCTAGTATAAGTTAGGATGTAATTGTCCATATTTTTTTGATTTAGTTCTAACATCTAAAAACTCTGTAATTCCTAACAAAGTGTGTGGAAATTTAGTTTTTGTAATAAAACATGTCACATTCAGTCAGAAGAACAAAGTATGAAGCAACCAACACCTTTTTGGGAACATTGGCTTCAATATGGCTTAGCTTTGGAACCTCCAGCTTAGTTCCGGAACTCCATCACTTAGTAAATGATTTCTATTGCTTAGTTCCAGAACCTTTAGAATTAGTTGTGGAACTCCAACACCTAGTTCCAGAACTCTTGCACTTAGCTTCTTTTTTTACGCTTAGTTCCGAGAATTTACCTTTGGTTCTAGAACTTCTCCAAAGTTCCAATCAATGGGAATCTATTTATTTTGACAACATCCGGTGATAGAGAAATTAATGGGCCTTCCAATTAGGAGCAGATCAACAGATTGCTGATTCTTCATACTCTAGAAATACTTATGTAGGATCAGACAACTGTATGTCCAACAAGGTTTCTAAATTCCACATCTACTTTGAGCACTATTTTTTTTCACTAGAACCTATAGATGGATGGACAACTATTGAGCACTTATGATTGTAAATGCATCTTCAGATGATGAAATATATATAAGGACTTGTAGATAGATGATAGAGAGGATATATATATACAATGAATTTTGTAAGATAGAACATTTTCAGTAATAAGATAGTCATTTCGTTTTGAGAGAATCATACTTTTAAACTCCTGATTAAAGGTGGAGTAAGGGCCCACTCCTCTAAGAAGCAAGATTATTTTTTTATTGGTATTTATATTTTTAAGCAATTCGTGTAAATTTGTTAAGTGTTAATTTTGTAAATGCTTTTGATTCTTTAGTTGAATTCTATTACGTACTTGTCCCTATAGGTGTTATAGATTAGACTCTTATTTCCTTACAAGAATTTTCAACAACATTTTCAAATGTGTGTTTATTTCCAAGAAAGTGTGTTTACTTTTGCAACGTGTGTTTATTTCCAAGAAAGTGTGTTTACTTCTGCAACGTGTGTTTATTTCCAAGAAAGTATGTTTACTTCTGCAATGTGTGTTTATTTCCAGCAATTTGTTTCATTCTGCAAGAGTGTGTTTATTTCTAGCAACATGTTTAATTCTGAAGATTTATTTATTTCAGAAATGAGTGTTTATTTCAGAAATTTTCTTATAGTTTATCTTTAATAAGGATTTGGCTAGGAAATCTTAAAGACAATGTAAAAACCCCCCAAAAAATATAAAATAATAATAAATACCTACAATCAATTACTAGATCACTAGTATTCTTGTTGTTGCATATAGCTTTAGACACACCCCTGGTTTGAATATGACATCAACTAAGAGTTGATTAAATAAAGGGAATAATGACATTGATCAATGAGCCCCTAGATCCATACATATGGTTATGAGCTATTAGAGCCCCTAAGGGGCGGGTGCGAGGTCGGGCCCATAACGAAGTAGTTGATACCACTGGGGATAGATGTACCAAGCGATAACAATCATGGATGGTGATGACACGAGGTGTACAAATGATTATCGTGCATGGTGGGAAGCACACCGATGGGTGTTGCTATACCTAGTATTTACGGGTAATATGGAGTTACCAATTGGAGGAGCGGGTGTGGGAGGTATCCTGACCCTATGGCGTGGGCTATGGAAGATTGTAAGTATTTGTGTACATTTGAAAATGTGGTTAATAAATTGTTGATGTGGCATTATATGTTATTAACTAACGTGATTTCGGGTTTCATGTCCGTAGGGAGATGCTTATTGGTCATTGATAGTAGACACCTCAATTTGTACATTGACGCAGAACATGTTGAGTGATGTGCTAAGTGGAGGGATACAAGAGCGCGTGGAAGATATTGCTTTGGTGAGCATGCTAATTTGTTTGAGCCAGTGGCTATAGTAGCGAAAACATGCACGATGTTCTTTAGCAAGAGGGATTAGGAATGGGAGGAGACTCGGTGATCCCGCAGGTGGTAGGTGGTGGTCCCTTATCCTAGGACGTGTTTTCACGTTATGTACATTTACAGCTTGAGTTTTAAAAAAAAAGTATGGAGATTGGTAGACTACGGAGGAAGGTGAAGAATTTTTTGGGCCGAAAATGCGGCGTCACGTGGGTGACAAGGCAACTAGCTCTAGGACTCTCATAGTACATGAGAGCGATAGTGATGATGAGGTGTGAGAATGATGATTGTATATGATGTAGGACGTTGTTCCCCCATTGATGAGACATGTTTTTGTGATGATTATTGTATAAACACTATGTGTATGGACACATATTATGGATATATATGAGATCGATATTTTGCATTGTGTTGCTTTATTGTGGTGTAATGAATTTGATATGATTGTGTGATTGATTATTTGAGTATGTATGATTTGTTATATGTGATGAATATAAATGTATATGATGATGTGGTGGAAGTGGTAAATATGATATGTGTGGTATCATAAAGTTGTGAATAACTAATGAAATGTAATAGAAGAAAGATTGGATGAATAAAATATGTAACATGTAGGTAATGGAATAATGATAATAGAATGAATGTAAAGTAGATAAAATGTATCGTAATGAACATGTGAAAATGTATTGTGCTAGGATAAAGTGATGAAAAAAGGAGCGAGGGGGAGAAGTAACGATGCCCCCAACATATGGATGAATAGTTTCATGGAATAAGACCCTCAACAGATCCTAGCATAAGCCACGTAAGCAAGAGTGCGTCATCGGGAAATGATGGAGGTGCACTAGATGAACGATGGAGCACATGATGAAAGGTTCTTAAACTAATTCCTCAATATTTGTGTAATAACCATAAGAACACAAGTGCGTCATCGAGGGTAAGATGATACGATCACCTACCAATGACTAGGATGATTGGTGGAGGTGGATGCATATGGAATGGATGGAGTGTTAGTATATGGAGTGAAGTGCAGATCATATGAAGTGACCATGGATATGCAGAGATTGGTGGTGAAACCCATGGGATGGATGTGATAGATAGTGTGAGTGAGGAGGAAACAATGAATATGGAAGGAAAAGCAATGGAGGTGGTGGATAGAATGCATGCGATGGTGGTGATTGATGAAAAAAGTGATTATTGGAAAAATAAGAATCGGTGGTTGTATGTCTATGATGTCATGGTGGAGGAGAAAATGATTGCTCATGAGATGGAAAAGATATGCCACCAGTATCCTCTAATTGTTGTAACTTCTCACGTAAAGCAAGATAATCATTGTCATGATGGCCACTAATACAATGGTAATTAAAGTAATATTGACCATGCTCACGTTTGAGATGGTGTGGAGGGTGGTTTTGGTTGGAAGGAAGCTAAATTATTCGCTCATCAAGTAATATACGCAAGACATCATGAGGTCGAGCATTAGGTGAAAAACATAAAGGCTCATGATATTGAGGTGAAGTAATGATAGTAGTAGGAATTGGTTATGGAGGTGGAGAGACATGTGTAGGGGGTGAAGGAGGAGAATGAGGTTGTTTCCTTCATTATTTCGTTTGAGATGGAGGTTTCTTTGGGGTGTGACTAGGGGTGGATCAAGAGGAGTAGGGGTGGTTTGATTTTTAGTCAAGCGTGGAGGTTGTTGAGGATGGAAAACTGGAGGTGTAGGTGGAACAACATAGGATATAGGAATAATAGAAACATAGGAAGGTTCTTCTAGAGTGGATGTAAGAAGGTCTTGTTCTAGGTCTATAAATTTGTACCACAAAAGTATAAAGGACTCACAAGTATAATACTATAAGCACTTGTTGTAAAGGAGGGATAAGACCATGACAGAAAATGAACTATTTTTCCAAGTCAGTTAGATGAAAGATAAGTTGGTGCATATATGCATTAAAGCATAAGATGTAATCCTGAATGGGTTCGGAAGAGCCCTGATGTAGAGTAGGGATGTGATTGTACGTGACCCAAGGACCATTATTGAGAATAAACCTACAAAGGAAGGTGTCCTCCATGTCATAGAAAGTGCTAATAGAACCAGAAGGAAGATGGGTATACCATTAGAGTGCATCATTGACTAGGCTATATTGGAAGGCCTTAAGCAAGAGTCTATCATTGGAATAAGAGGTCATAAGAGTGCGATAATGTGCAATATGACCATGAGGGTCACCTGTACCATTGAATCATGTAAATGTGGGCATGGTAAAATCTTTAGGAAAGCTCGAGTTATGGATTTTTTTGGGAACTAGATTACTATGCAAGGAATTTTTTATAGATGTATACTAAGCCCTGATTTCTAAGGTGAGGTGTGAACCCGAGAAAAAGTTGACCTACAACATACATGAGAGATAGAATGTCTTGTGATGGAATAGAAGAAGATGGAAACAATGTATTAAGAGGTTGAAGTTTTCCATTGTGTGTGATCATGGGGATATCTAGAGGTGAGGTAGTAGGTTCCAATGCTACAAATTTATGGGGAATGTGTGTAGAATGAGCTATAGGAGATGATGAAGGAGAAGTATCACTAATAGTGTTATAAGGAACATGTGGTATGGGTGAAGTAGAAGAAGGAAGTGTATATAAAAGAGGAATAATATGAGGAGAAATAATGGAAGGTGAAAGATCATGCATGATAAGAGAAGAAATTTTAGGAGAAGAAGAAGGTGGAAGAGGTGAAGCACTCTCAACAATGTAGAAATAAGGAGACTCCTTTAGAACAAGAGAAGGAGTAGTATGGTAAATGTCAATCGGAAGATTAATATCGATAGGATCATCAAGGTTGTAGGAATGTGCTTTGAAGGACTAGAATGAGGAGTCGTAGAAACATAGTGAGAAGCGGTAGGAGATAGTGGAGTAGCAGGAGGAGTGGCCAAAGGAGAGGTAGGAGGTAGATCGGGTTGTGAATCAATGCCTAATAAATAAGCAATGATAGATTGATCTAAAAATTGGGTGGCATATCGCAAGAAAAGTAAGAAGGATCACATGCAATCGGATGACATGACATATAATGAGTAAAAGCAATAGGGTCATTGACAAGACATATGCTTATAGGAGAATCATCGTGGTTAGTGGGCACATGTTTTTGACCTTTTAAGAGGATTTGTTGGGTGGCCTTGGGTAAGGTCATAGAAGAACTATATAAAGTTGTAAGTTTAGCAATGGTATCCTCATCATAAATAGGGTTAATGCTAAAATGAGACATAATGAAAGAAAATAAAGAGTATAATAACTAGCTAGGGTATTAAAAGATGATCCAAATGCAAATGTTCAAAATGTAGGGTTCACTAAAATGATTAAATAAAAATGTAAAAATTATGTGAGAGAGATCTCTATTATGATGTGATTAGTTAATCTAAATAGAAAATTGAATGCTATAAATTGAAATGTAAGAATTTTGATTTTTATATTTGTAATATGTATAAAAGTAAAAAGGAAAGTAGAGGGTTATGTTACTAACATGTAAATAACTTACCTCACTATGTACTTAATTGTTATAGTCTGTGTTTAAACCGGGAAGACTATGGTAGATTGACTCCGAGAAAGGGTAGAAGCTTGTTGTTTGTTTGTGCTAAGGTGTTTGGAGTGGTACTAGGGTGCCTCGGGGTGCCACTGGTCTATGTTCAGGCACCGTAGAATATAAAGATGCTCGAAAACCGAACCTGGTAGTGTCATTGTGTCTCTATGTTATCTTCACTCCTATCAGATGGGTTTCATGATAATGTCATCTATGTTGCTTTGTAACTATTGAATGAATATCTACTTGTAAAACCCTATCTAAAGCATTAATTCCTAAAAAATAAGAATGCATATGAATAGGTCAAACTGACCTTAGCTGCCAAACTAGTGGCCTTATGACTAAGCATTGCACTACATTTCGGACCCAATATAGTTCTATGTGCTTGTGTGTGCAATGTTTTGCCTAGGATGCCCGAGTGTCAAAGATACGGTAGTAGGGGGCAATAACTAGACGTAAAATGCAAATGGTGGATGGAAAGGAAAGAATACAACCCTTTCCCCCTATATAGATGTAAAATAAGCCCAAATGCAGTCCCTTGCCTTAGTAGATAGCTTCCCTTGATAGTGAGATGTCCACCCATAATGTAGTGAGTATGCTTTGTTTATATAGGGATATCTTTCTCAAATTTTGACACTAGTGACCTGAACTCGCCGACTATTACTTAGGGGAATGCATGAGGTAACCGTTAGGACCAACCTCGAACAAATAAATTAGGACCAAAATCATGATGACACAGGAACCTAAAATCACAAACTGGGGTGCCTTGGGGAACCCTAGTTCAACCCTAGGTTCTCTAGCACAGAGCTAGACACAATAAATGACAAAATTATGACACCTAAGACATGTTAAAAGACATTGAAAACTGCAGAGACAAACAACAACTTAACTAGACAAAAAACCATGATGCCTAGCCAAATGACAACAAGTCCTAGAAATGGGTCACTGGTGAATAATTTAATTATGCAATATCCACATATAAATTAACATACACGACAATATAAATGTAATAAAAAGTGTGTGATTTTGTGACTACACTAACCAACTTGCTAAATTTGTATGAAGTTTTTGTGAGAAAGGATAACCTTGCATAACTAACCCATTATATTTAATGATTAATGTAGGAGCATAATTTGTAGGCATGGAGATCATAAATAGATGTTTGAGGTCATCAGAGTGTTATAATAGTAGGTTTCCCTCCATTTATTACTATTTAAATTTAGACTTGAATGTAAAAATGGCATAGTAAGAGTAATTATGCTTGTAAAGAAGGTTGATTAGGTGTGAAAATGAGTTGTTTGTACTAAATACGGCTCTTTAGGACATGTGAAAAAACTAGATATGTCATCCATGAGTTTTTAAGGTGTGGGGATGAGATTGATCTCATTTCACCTTTTTTTAGAGTGTTGTTGAGCTCTTATAGGGAAGATAAAGTCATCCTAGGAACTAATATAGGAGGTTGAATCAATCATGGATCCAAATTTAGATCAAGAATTTTTGAGAAAAGGTATTAGAAGAATGTAATAGAGAGGGATTAATTATTATGGTGTGGAAATAAATAATTTACAAGTTTGGACTGAATTTTTACATGCTTTATAGGACTGTGAAAGACTCTCCATGACAGAGTAGTGTGTAGGAAAGTTATAGTCAAGATTATTTGATATATTAATCATTACTATTAATTCAAATTCTTGAAGGGAATTATTTGAATTCTATTATATTTTATTGGAGGTATTGACAATCCATTTTATGATTTTTATAGCTAAAAATGTGCTCGTGGGTTTAAATTAGGGAAAGGATATTAAATTTTCTACCTAACCATTTCAAATGAAACTTTCAAAATTTCTCTGCCCCTCATATAATAGCAAGCTTGTAAAGTTTCGAGATCAAATCAACATGTGTGGAAAGAGTTATTGATGAAAAAATTTCTCTAGGCCATGTAGACAGTGACAGGGCACATAATTATGTGGTTTTTTTCATTTCCTGGATAAAAATTTATTCTTTAAGCTCTTAAATTGATTGAGATTCCCGATGAAGGAAATTAGAAGGCAATTATAAATTTTTCAAGTTGAATTTAAACCAATTTCCCTCGGTTGCAACAAGAAAAATTGTATACATGTGGACTTCCATCGACATGACATGTCATTCTTTAAAGGTTAGCCCTCTCTAATACATTTTAAATTGAAATTCCTTTAAATTTTGATGTATGTGCTATAAGAACTCTTGTGGCCGAGTTAGAGGGATTTGGGAGAGTTTGGTACAGGTTTGAGCCCCCTCCTAGGCCTTTTTAATTTTAAAATTTATGGAATATTGTATTTGGCGACATTTGATGGGTTTCGTTATTCCCTTCATTTAATCAACTTCACGTTGATGTCATATCAAACCGGGGTGTGTCTAAAGCTATATGCAACAAGAGTAATCCTATTGATCTAGTAGGTGATTGTAGTTGTTTTTGTATTTTCTAGGGGATCTTTTCAATGTCTTAAGGACTTCTTGGTAAAACCTTATTTAAATCATACTATGAAAACTTTGTTGAAAGGAAACACATTGAAAGCTTTGCTGAAAAGAACACACTTTGCAGAATGGAAATATACACACTTTCTTTTGGAAATAAACACACTTGCTTTTAGAAATAAACACACTTGCTTTTGGAAATAAACACACTTGCTTCTGAAAGTAAACACACTCAACTTAGAATTCTTGAAAATGATTGCAAGGAAAATAAGAATCTATCTAGACACCTGCAGGAACAAGTATACAATAGAGTTTAACTAGAAGAATTAAAGCAATATAGAATTGACAGATCTAAACTATTTGCTTAAGAAATATAAATACCAAATAAACAAATATCCTGGTCCTTGGGGGAGTGGGCCCTTTCTCCTCCTTGAATAAGGATTTAACAACTCAGAATTCTCTCAAATAGGAATGGCTATTTTATTGATAAAACATTCAATATTACAAAACGTATTGGATCTCGTATACTTAGTTTATATCTCTCCTCCTTTCTATCTCCATTTTCTTCCTTTTTCTATCTATTGTAGGTTTGCTTATATATACATTTACAATCGTAACTATCTCTAAAATTATGATAAAATCGAATCGTGCCTGGAATAGATGTTGAATCTGGTTGTGGTTGATCGACAGGTTGTAATATAACTATCCCTGGATCTACGTTCAAATATCTTCTCATCCTTTCCTGATTGAAAGGGTCATTGATGCAAAATCTCTGGATGTGGTTAAAATAGATAAAATTCCATTGGTTCCGGAACTTTAGAGAAGTTCCAGAACCATAGGAAATCGTTAAGGATAAAAACGTGAGAGTTTTGGAGCTATACCTAGGAGTTCTAGAACTAAGTCCGAAAATTCTGGAACTAAATACTGGAGTTCTGAAACTAAGTCCGAAAGTTCTAGAACTAGATGATGATTGTGTAATGGAGTTCCGAGAACTAGCTTGGAAGTTCCAGAACTAAGTTGTGTTGGAACAAATGCTACCAAAAACATATTGAATGCTACATACTTCATTTCTTTGACTGATTAGACTTGCTTTATTACAAAACTGAATTTCAAACACACACTTCGTCAGGAATTTCAGAGCTTTTAACATTAGAATCATATCGAGCAAATAAAAGTCACAAAATACAATCAAACTTAATAAAAAGGAGAGTAAGATGAGATCATATATTAAACATTAATCGGGTATAGTCTGGCCTCATTAGGATTTATAGCGAATCTAGTAGAACTAGCGGAAAAAACCTCTGCTAAAGCTAGTAGTCATCACTAAACACCACCCTTAATTTAGCGAAGAAAATCCTATTGAAGCGAAAAACAATTCTCCCATATAGCTTAGATTTTGATTTTGAGCATATTTTTCCAAAGGAGGGGGTTTAAAAGTGAAACTTTCAAATTTGTTTTTATGGTTTTTCACATAGTGAGCCATATCTTGAGCTCCGAAGGCCACGGGGCCTTGAGAACAATTTTTTTGCCTTCCATTAAATTTTTCTACATATTTGGAAGTAATAATATATTTTTAGTGTATATTTCAATGGATTGCACGAATTGGTAGGTTTCCATATTCAACCACAAACATTGTGAATCGAAAAAAAAGTTGTAGAGATTTGAAAACAAAAACAGTGAAATTTGGTTCTATAACACTCATGAGATATTTGGATCTCTTTCGCAATGTTCAATATATACAGTTCCTCCGGAAGCACTTATAGGTAAATTCCTCATGACTACTACTGCACTTAATGCCTAATATAGCTGCGATAATGTCATATAGGCATTATCCCTTTAAATTGCGCGCGGGGGAATAAGGACATAGTGTATACACTTTAAGCCCTCCCATCCATCTGTGAACGATTGCTCGACATAAATATGGACACTTTGAAATTATCTAAGTATGTAGCGATTTTACATACGCATATGAGAATATTTGTTTGAACCGGTGTTAATAATTACATAGACCCTTGTCGGTATTTTCTTGGTACCATGTATCGAATTCTTTCACATACGTTATCACCTCTTTCACGAACCACCATGTATATCGAAAGGAAAAGATTCTTCCACATAATGAAGGGTATATCGGAAGGGTGTGTTTATAAAAAGGTTTAGTATATCAGATTGATGGTATATAGATTAAGAGATCTTATACCGGAGTGATAAGAGCTTTACCCTTTGTCAATTGATTCGAAAATAGGCACCAATTCCCATAAGTTCTTTCTTCCAAACTCACATATCCTAAGAGGATATAATTATGCCATATGGAAGAATAAGATCAAAACACAACTCAAGTTTGAAATGATATAGCATTTTGTGAATGGTTCGTAACCAGATCACCGAGATGATGCATTCGAACAAATATTATTTGACAAGGCCAATTAGAAGGCCAAATTCATAATCTTGTTCACAATGTCTAATGATGTGTAACCCCACATTCGAAATGCTAAAAAAATGAAAAAAGCATGGGATAAGTTGATCACCATGTATAAGGCTAGAAACAAGAACACAATATTGAATTTATAGAGTTAGATTTCATACACTCAAATTCAAGTCGAATGAGAAAGTGGAAGTTTTTTTGTGAAGAGTTGCAGAATTGAGGGCTTCACTTCTATCCCTAGGAGAGGAGGTTATTGATACAAATCTAGTTCCCGTGTTTTGAGAGCACTTCCTCTTCTTACCACAATTTTGTGATGACACTAAAATTTTCAGATAAGATACTTACTTTTGAAAAGCTAGTGAATCTACTGCAACAAGAAGAAGTAATGTATAAAAAAGATGATGAAGAGGAGGATCCATCTTCTCATAAAAAAGGAAAAGGAAAATAAAAATATTCTCAAAATTCCCAAAAATAACATCAATAAGGAAAAAAAGAATAAATTTCCTCTCTCGAAAGAGGACATGAGTTGAAATATTTCGGTTCAACACATACAAAAAGTTCATCAAGTAATTCGGACCTCATAATCAGCAATATCATCAGGGACAATCATACTACAAGAAAGGGAAGAATAAGGGTAACTGGTGAAGGAAACCCCATCAGAAAGGTAATGTAGTTGAGCAAGAAGACCATTCAGATAATGAAGAATTCTTGTACACTAATTTTTAACCTTCCACGTTATCTAGTGTTATTTGGTACATTGATTTAGGAGCCACTCAACATATTACCAAGAATAGAGACCGGTTTATCACAATAAGAGACACACCTTCGAAAAAACCATATTTCATTAGGTGATGATCCTTTTTACATGGTACAAGGTATTGGGAACATTTCTCTACTTCATGGTTCATGAAATTATAGATTAACAGATGTATTATATATCCTTGGCTTAACAAATAATTTACTATCAGTTAGTCATCTTCTAGATCATAATATGAAGATTGATTTTGATATTCATTCTAGTAAGAAAATATGTTTGATTCGAGAAAAATAAATAGGCTCATTTATTTTTGTAAAAAATCCAATTTGGGATGTATGTTCTAGCCTAACTTTGTCCACAGGATGATCAAACACTTGTGACTAAGAATGATTCCTCATCACGGTTGTGGCAATGGAGACTTGGTCACATCAGGCTTCAAATATCATGAAACACTTCACGATACAACATGGTGAGAGGCTTTCCATCTCTCAATAAGGATATAGATAAGTGTCATAAGTTCCTAGTAGGTAAACAACACCCACTTCATTCCTAAAAATTACTTATTGAGCTCTAGGTAAGATTGGTTTTGTTCATATTGATCTTTGCGGTCTGATGCCAATTATCATTACGGATTTCAATATTTCATGCTATGTGCTGATGATTATTTAAGAAAAATGTGTATATTTTGTCTTCATTATAAAAGTGATGCTTTTAAGAACTTCAAAAGTTCAAAGTGGTTGTAGAGAACGAGACTAGTCATCATATCAAATCTCTTCACTCGTTTGAGGGGGAGAATTCACCGAAGAATGAGTTAAAATCATACCTTCATGCTCATGGGATTGGTCGATAGATGCCTCATCCACACACACCACATTAGAATAGCATTGTTGAGAGAAGGAACCATCCTATCATGGAGATGGTGTGTTGTATGATTGATGATTTTGGACTAGCGAGGACGTTATAGGAGGAAGAAAAAATGACAAAAGTATATATGCTGAATAGAGTGCCCACAATTGCTCTTAATGGAGTAACTCACACATGAAGTATGGTCCAATTGGAAACCATCCATTTCACACCTCGAGTATTCAGTGCAACACCAGCATGCACATAGCCAAGCAAAACATAAATAAGTTGGATATGAAATATCAAAAACTTATCTTCATTGGCTATATAGTGAAGAGGATCTTGGATATAGATTAATGGATCTCAAGACATAAAAATGCTACACTAGAAGAGATGTTGAGTTCTTTGAGAAGAAAGAAGTTGCAACTCCTTCTACAGAATCACCTAATGTAGGTGTTGATGTGTAATCACATCACCCTTGAATGTCTACAAATATATGGGTTGAAACTCTCGGTGTGATTGCATAACATGGAGCTCTTCCAAAAGTGTCGGACTTTAAAAATTGGGCAAGCTCTCTAGATGAAGGCCAATTCCTATTCCTCTATTCTGATGCACACATCCATATTTTAGAGGATCTACTCTAAGACCTACTCTAACTTGCCAAGGAGACAGGGTTAAGAATATTAAAAGAATGAAATATAAACTAACAAAGGTGATACACCAAAAGTAATGCTAAACACCTACTTTACAATTAAACACAAACCATTAAAAATTTAATACAACCACCATGCACAAATAACCAAAATTGCAATGAGAGATCAAGAGAATACATTGAGCACAAAATAGGGTTGAAATCATCCACAAAATTATATTATTGCTCTAAAGATTTGATACTGCATTACATTCTGAGCCAAGAGGCAAGATTGCATTTATAATTTAGATGGGAGGTTTGAAGTCCACAAGATCAATTACAAACAAGAGAAGAAGGGAGGGTGCAAATCCAAATTGTCTAACCTTTAGAAAAATGCCCCTCCTTACAATATATAGGAAGAATATGAGAGAAAAGGGAGAGAAGAATTAAAATCATTGCTCCAACCACCATGAAATGTATTCAATGCACTTGAAATAATGATGGTTTCCATGACAAAACCCATGCCTCCATGTACTATTCCTTGTTGGGAAAGAAAGGAAGCCCATACTTCATTATTTAAGTAGGTGAGAAGCCTGACACCCTTTAAAATGGTAGACTATATTTCTCCATTTTGAATAAATTA
This sequence comes from Taxus wallichiana var. yunnanensis, assembly GCA_018340775.1. Classification (NCBI taxonomy): domain Eukaryota; kingdom Viridiplantae; phylum Streptophyta; class Pinopsida; order Cupressales; family Taxaceae; genus Taxus; species Taxus wallichiana. Next base: position 713,436,270 of record CM031235.1, on the reverse strand, counting down.
GTCTCACCTAAATTAAGATAACTAGTCATAGTTATGTAGAGGAGACTGTGAGATTTCCAAAAGTACTTTCTTGTGAAAAAATGAGCTCCCTGTCAAATGTTATGGCCATCTGAAGATCGGGGTGTCATTCTAAAAAAAATGCGAGCCGTTGATCTTCCTTTTTTGGAGTCTGAAATACATGCAACCTCCGAAAGTTTGAAATTTAGACTTTCAGACATTTTGGTTTTGGAAGTTGAGTTATTGTTCATCTACCAATTCTTCTTGAGAGTGCCAAAACTCTAAAACCTGAAAGTCAAAAATTTCAAACATTTTGTTGTGTTTTTTATGTTTCGTGGCTCCAAAATTCCAAACCCCGAAACTCTGAAACCATGAAACCCGAAAGTCTGAAATTTTGGACTTTCGAATTTAAGACATTTTTTCTTTTTGGACCTTTTCACTGTTCATCACCCAAATCACCTTGAGAGTTCTGAAACTTTGAAAACCTAAACTCGAAACTTTGAATCCCGAAAGTCCCGCCACGTTGACCTCAAAACCAAGTTTGACTCCCGAAATCCGAACCCTTTCAGACTTTATACTTGTGGTATTTCGACATTTTGGTCATTTTCCTGTTTTGTCACCAAAGACCGAGAAACTCTTAATTACGCATCTCCAAAACTATGAAATTTTGGACTTTCGAATTTTGAAACCTTTCCTTTTCGGACATTTTTCAAAATTTTTCCCACCTTCTCTCCGAAATGCCAAAAATACGAAGTTAGGAAACTTCGATCCTTTCTTTATTCTTCCACTTAAGTTTTGATCTCCTTTGATGTTCCCTTATCCATTCATTTGTCGACCTTACATTTCCATTGTCGAGCCTTCCCGAACCTAATTTTTGCAATTGAAAAGTGAGCTTGCATGACTGAACCAACCTCTCCATTTCCTCCTGTGTAAGGTCATGTTTAATCACTTTTTTTCACGAGGGGAAAAATTGGATGATAGTAGGTATTTCACTTGTTGTGATAATAGAAGTTGATGTTCCCGCTGATGATGACGGTGATGATGGGGTTGATCAGACATGACCACAACCCACATGGATATTACAATGTGTGCCTAAGTGGTATACTAATATGATTCGAGATGTAAAATTGGATGCTCCACTAGATACATCCACCATTGGACCATGGACTCATAGTAAAGCACGAGAAGAGGTAAAATTTTCTTTGATGAGTAGATTTGTTGAATTTGTTGAGCCCTCTACTATCTAGGAAGCCCTACAATCGAAAGCTTGGAAAGATGCCATGGATGCTGAGTATTAGTCAATGATGAAAAACAACACCTGGAAGCTTGTCGATCTTCCACCAGGGAAGAAACCCATTAGTTATAGATGGATATTAAAAACAAAATACAAAGTAGATGGGACTATAGAAAATTACAAAGTGAGATTGGTAGCAAAGAGGTATTCACAAAAGGAAGGCATTGACTATGAGGAAAAATTTGCTCCCATGGCTAAGATCAAAATGATCGAATGATATTTTCTCTAGTCTGCATTTGCATGGAAATTCCATCGGATGGATGTGAAAAGTGCATTTCCAAATGTATATCTACAAGAATAACTCTACATGACTTGACCTAAGGGTTATGTTGTACACGGAGAAGAAACAAAGGTATGTAGACTCAAAATATTTGTGTGGCCTTAAACATGAACCTTGGGCTTGGTACATATAGATTGATGAGCATCTTGTTTAGTATGGATTCGAAAGGAATCCATATGATCCCATTATTTACCTCAAAAATAAAGTGGGGGATATTGTCATTGTTGTTTTATATGTTGAAGATCTAGTCATCACTTTGGCGGTTTAGTGAAGATGATCGATGTAAAAAATAAAGATATTAATCTATCGTTCAACATGACAGATTTTAGGATCATGCACTCTGTCTTGGATTGGAAGTAGGGAAGAATGAGAATCAAATATTTCTTTCTCTATTTAAGTATACCAAGAAAAACTCAAGAAATTTAGGATGATGGATTACACACCTATGGAGACAAGACTTCAATTATCTCATTTAGATCCATCTCCTATGGTAAATAAAACTCTCTATCGACAGTTGGTTGGGAGTCTCATTTACCTAATTTATACTAGATTAGATATCAACTTTGCAGTGAGCTATCTTTCTAGGTTCATGCAGGAACCTAGAGTTTTTCATTGAAAAGCAACAAGGTATATCTTGAGGTATCTCAAGGGTACTATGGATCTTGGTATAGAGTACAAGAAGAATGATAAATTCTTCTTGAATGGATATTTGGATTCAGATCATGCAGGTAATATTGATGATAGGAAATGGACTTATAGATTTGTATTATTTTTAGGATCTAGACCGATATCGTACGGAAGCAAGAAACAATTTTTTTTCTCTCTTCTATAGAAGGCTAATATCGTGCGGTAGGTGGAGATGTTTGTGAAGCGATATGGCTACATCATATAGTGGAAGGACTTGGATTACCACAAGAAAACCTACCACCATGTATGTAGACAATGAATGTGTTTTCAAAGTTGTTGCAATCTAGTGTTTCATGAGAGAACAAAGCACATCAAGGTACATGTTTTTTCATATGCGGTCATGTCTTGAAACACAACATACAACTTCATTTTTCCAAACAACTGAACAACTAGATGATATATTCAAGAATTCACTTGCACATGACAAGTTCAAATTTTTCGAGAGAGTTCCTCTTCACCTCACTTGAGACAATGCAATATTAAGGGGCAAAATGCTAGGTAAAACTTAGTTTACTAGGTTAATTATGCATTGTATTTACATTTTTATTAATTTATTATTATGGTAACTAATTAGTTAATTAGTAGTTTATTCGAGTAATTAGTTGTATAATTGTTATATGGTTATATTTTTATAACCATTACATTTTCTATGTTATGCAGTCATGTATGTATATTGTTGCATAGTTTCAACATTATATTTGTTTTATTACTTCCCATATGGTTTCTAGTTGCACATGTCCAACTTATTTGTTTGTACTCGGATATGCAATATCTATAAATATTGCAGCCATCACTATTGTAAGTTGATAGTTGAACATTAATATAATTGTCAATATTTCATCTCTGTTTCTAAGTTTCATTCATTTCCATTGCGAAAAAATGAGAGAAAATGAGATAGTATTCTCTAGGAAGACGATATGCATAGCCATAGGTTTAAACGATACATTCCCAAGTATCACGGTTTATCCAAAAAATTCGAGGCTTTCTTCTTCGATGTTCCCTTGGCCATTCATTTGTTGACCTTGCATTTCCATTTTCGAGCCTACATGCAACCTGATTTTTGGAATCGAAAAGTTAGCTTGCATGACTAAACCAACCTCTCCATTTCCTCCTGTGCAAGGTCACATTTGATCAAATTTTTCCCAAGGGCAAAAATTGGATAAAAATTTGGCTAATCATGGGATCACCTGCCTGCTAGGTGAAAGATCAGTTTCCTTGAACTATCCATTGGGCATAGAGTCATGAATAATAGCTTGATACTGATCTCATACTTGAAAATTGAACCTAAATTCTTGCACTTGTTGATCCTTAACCTTCTTTACTTCTTGCACTCTCAAGTTTTCTAAGAAAATCTTGAAGATGAGATTTGTGAGAGTCGAAAATTGTCTTGATCTAGAGCTTTTGCCTATCCCGAAATAGATATCGGAAATTTGATTTTAGTTTCCTTGCATTAGTTTCCCTTTGAAATCAGCAACTATTCCTACAAATATGGACTTCTTCCCTATTACAACACCGATCAGGAGGCACATTGAACTACATAATGATACAACCTAGGAGCAACAAAACCTATGCCAAATAACTTAGAGAAATTGAAACCTAAAAATACAACAAGAAATTGTGCATACACATTTAGAGGAATTGAAAACCTAGGCTAATAAATACAAGGGTGAAAATTTTCTTTTTAGTAACAATGTTTAAGGTAGATCCCGTTAACTAGAATCAGGAGTTCTTATCCCTCCAATGTAGACAATTGGAAGGCATTGCTACTTTTGCATCCTGTGACCATATAGGGGCCACTCCAAATGGTATCAAACTTGGAATGCCTTCCTAGTTTTTCCTGACATGCATCCCAATTTAGAACTAAGTCCCCTTCTGAAAGGTCTTTTCTCTTTCTTTCTTATCAAACCATATTTTGACTAAGGCTTCATCTTTCTCTATCATTTGAACTGCATGTTTTCTGATTTTTTCAATTCTATCACTCTACATACTTGGCCTCCATTGGTTTGAACTTAGACAACTCCAATTGCTTCATAACTCTAATGCGGGTGCTCTAATGAAATAGGTAACACCACCTCTTTCTCGTAGACTAACTATTAAAGGAAATTTCTGTTGACCTCTTTGGTGTGATCTTGTCACCCACAAGGTTGACTTGAGCTTAGCATGCCATGTCCTCTGGTTTTCATCTAGAGTCCTTCTGATGATTCTTAGAAAATTCTTGTTTGTGGACTTTGCCTTTCCATTACCCTGTGGGTAATAGTTTGAAGAGGTGCTCAAGTAGATTTTGTTATTAACAACCCATTCTGTGATCTTAGAACTTAAGAATGCCAATGCATTATCTGATATGATAGTGGCTGGTACATCGAACCTTGTCACTATTCCTTCATAGAAGTATAATATGCTAGACTCGTTTTCTTCTTTGAGTGCTACCGCCTTGGTCCACTTGGTGAAATAGTCTGTTCTTTGTGAGAATCCACTTGTGACCTTGGATTGAATTTGGATTGATGACCCCGATGAAATCCAATCCCCATTGCATGAATGGTTGGTCAACCAAAATTGGGTGCAATGGAAGTGTTGTTAGTATTTATTTTCCTATGAAGAACACACATTTCTTACAATTTTTGATCCATGTGTAGCAGTCACTGAACACCGTGGGCCAATAATAACCCACCTTCATTATCTTGAGATTTTTTACTCATGGGGAAAAATGACCTCCGGCCTCTCCATTGTGGAACTCCTGTAACAATCTCTCAAGTTGATTTATTCCTACATACCTCAATACAACACCATTGATGTCCTTCTTGAACAAAATTCCATCAACAAGAACATATGGAATGGCTTGTAATCTAAAGTATCTCCTCTTTTCTTTGCTCATTTCTAGGGGCATAGTCCCATTTGTAGGAAGTGCACTACATTACGAGTCCAACAAGGAGTGGACACATCATCATTTTCCTATTCTTGGCCATCTTGTAGCACCAAGATAGCCTCATTTTCATCATCTGCTTCAACCTGTTGACTCGAGGCTAGTTGTTCACATAATCCCTTTCCACGGACCAGCTTAGTGAATTTAATTTTGATGTCATATTCCATGACATGAGTGATCCATCTTGCACATTTCTCATTTAGGCATTTTTTAGAAGGAAATCCTCGACTCCCACATGAGAGACCAAGCTGTTGGATCTTGTTGTTTGAGACTAGATGTTTGAATTTATTTAAAATCTTGATCACTACAAGGACATGATTTTCAATGAAGGAGTATCTAAATTCATAGTCCTATAAAATTTGACTGAAGAAGGAAATCGGTCAGTTTAGATCCCTATTTATTTTTATGTACTAGGATTGCAAAAATTGGGTCCCCACAACCAAAGGCGTAGAGCATGAAGTTCTTGGAGAAGTATGGATTGACGAGAGTTGGAGCTTGGGATATAGCCTCTTTTATTGGTTAAAAACTTGCTTTACCCTCAAATTTCCACCTAAATTCTGTACTCTTCTTCAACATCAATGTTATTAGCTTCACAAGAGCAGAAAAGTTTGACACAAATTTGCAGACAAAATTGATCCTTCCTAAGAAGATTTGAAGAGCCTTCTTATGACTTGGAAAGGAAATTATCAAATTACTTCAACTCTTTCTCGGGTCAATTGTCAATCATTCCTTTGACACAATATGGCCGAGGAGCTTACCTTTTTGAGCCAGGAATATGCATTTTTTAGAATTCAATGATACCCCAAATATCCTACATCTTTGAAATATCTGTCTTAGATGAAAGAGGTGGTTTGTTGCATTTTGGAGAACACGGTGATATAAACAAGATATATCGGTACTATTTTATTGATCAATCCCTCGAATTCCATGTCCATCACCCTTTGGAAAGTGGCTCGGCATTAGATAGTCCAAATGGTATTTTACTATAGGCATAGGTCCCCCACTTAGTGGTGAAATCCATTTTGAACTGATCATCTTCTTTCACCATTATCTGATTATACCCTGAGTAGCCATCTAGAAGAGAGAATATTTCTGATCTGGCTACTACTACATGTAAGATTTATTCTATTGAAGGAAGTGGGTAATTGTCTTTGAGAGATTCCTATTAAAGTCTTGAAAGTCTACTGAGACAACCCGATTTCCTGTTCTTCTTCCGATCAACACCATATTTACAACCCATATTGAGTGCTTGATTGGAAATATAATACTTGCCTCTATTAGCTTGTTTAGCTCCTTCTTCATTAGAGGCTCAATGTGAGGGTTGACTGGTCTTTGCTTCTGCTTGATTGGCTTAGCTTCTGGATCCAGTTCAATTGTATGTTGTTCCAGCTTTAGATTGAATCCTCACAGGTCCTCATAGCTCTAGGTGAAGACATCTGGAAACTCTTGGAAAATTTGTGTAAACTCATATCTTTCTTGTTCAGTGGCCACTTTTCCGATTTAGAGTGTCTTTCCTTCCCCAACCGAAATAGGTTTTGAATCCTCTCCTTTGACATGTATGTTGGATTTCTCTTTACAAAACTAGTCATTAGGATTGAATATTGACTCTAGTGTCACTAAACCTTTGGGAAACTTATTTGTCTATAGCTGCACTACTTGATCCTCGTACTGCTGCTCTAATTTTTCCTGATTCCTAGCTGAGAATTTAGCCTCTTCTTGTAAGAAATTAATGATCTATTAATCATTCTCAAACACTTGCCAGCTTGTGTTATTGTTATCTGGAACTAATGGCCTTACAATCACATGGATATGTGGCTACGTTTTGTCTCTTTTGATGTTGTCAACCACATCAAAAGTTGCTCCAACTACTTCAAGCCTATCTACAACTTCATTCTTCTTCCTAGGTATGGACACAATGTTGAAAGTTTCAAAGTTCTCCATGAGGTCCCATACCCTATTCTTATAGCTCTTGAGTAGGCCATTCTTTGCAGCATATTGTCCCCTGACTTAGTTAATGATTATCTCACTTTCCCTAAATACTTGAAAATTCTTTATTCCTCTCTTCCTAGCCCAATGAAGTCCATGAATCAAAGACTCATATTCAGCTATGTTATTTGAACATGTAAAATGAAATCTAAAAGCTGAATAATACTTGATGTTTTGTGGTGTAACCAACATTTCATCTCCTCCAACACCTTGTTTTCTTCTTGAATGATCAAAAAATAGTTGCCAAACTTTATTGTCATCCTTATTTTCTGGATTGGTGATGTTAGAAATGGGTGAGTTTTCTTCATGTACACAATATAAACCTAATTTAGATTCTTCTATTTCCTTAAATGGGTCAAATGCATGCCTTTTGTTTTCCCATTCGTCAAAGTTAAATCTAGAATACCCTCAAATTTAGTACCTGTTTCTAAATCATTTAAGCTCTCTTCCTGATCAAAGGTTGGGTAGTTTGCATTTATAGGACTTGACACATGAGGCTCAATGTGGAAATTTTCAATTGGTTTTGACTTGATGCTTGCCTTGGATCCATATCTTGTTCTAAAAAGCATGTGTGACCAATCCATAGATAGATACCCGCCATTTTTGCCGTGAAATCCCTTAATAAACATAATGCAAAGAGTGGTGGGAGGTCAATTATAGACACACCTTATCGAACTATGACATTAAGAAAAGCATGTAGCGTAAGACTTAGACCTTTAATGACCCCAACCATTCCTATTGTTGTTCCATCTAGTTGCACTAATCCTTTCAACATTGGCTCATACTTTAGACCCAATTGATTTGCTATTTGATTTGGCATCACTGATCTACTTGCACCTGAATCAATCATGCAGTTGTGTACTAATTGGTTCTCGATAATAAATGACATAGAATGGTGGAGGCTTAAAATTATTGCTTGGTTGACCTCCATCTTATTACACTGCATTGGTGAGAACTTTCTCTTGTCTTTGGTTTAATGCATTTTGAGGTAGACCAATTGGTCAATGCAGCTTGCAACAAATCTCATTGTCCTGGAATTTCCAATGACTCCCACATGGAAATGATCACATGTTTTTTATTCATTTGATCGATGATGTTTAAAGGGGATGAATTATCCTTTTTTTCCCCTTACTTAGCACAAAATTTTCTTGCACATGGGCTGGAACTTGGACTACTGCAATGGGTGCCTTAGGTTGATTTGATACATTTGGAGCTGCATTTGGTCTACTAAATCCTTGTTGTGTAGGATTGGGATGAGAAACAACTGGATTAGATGGTTTTCCCTCTTCTATGTTCCTCTTCTTTGACCGTGTGTTGGTAGCCATGCCTTGAAAAGGTGGTTGGTTAACTCCACAAAAGTATTTTGTTTTCCAATTAAGCAACATAATTTCATTGGAGGTACCTCTTGTTGGGTTTCTTGCTACTGATTTCCTTCTTGACTTGGTTCTTGGGACACACCAATGGTTTGTACCATTAAGGCCTGGTTCAACACACCATTGAAACATGTTGATTGATTGTGAGGTAGATTACAGGGGTAACACCATTCATACTCTGTGCCATATTTTTTTGTGTTAGAACCAAGGCTCTTGATGTTAAAGCTACATTTGGATCATATTGTCGGAATGGCCTAGGGAAGATTGAGGCATGTCCTTGGTTCTAGTTTTGATTTCCATCCTAATTTAGTGGTCTATTTTTCTAATATGGGGGCCTAGCTTGATATTGAGTTTGGAGGTTGATATGGTCTAGAACTCTAAGCTTGTTGTCTCTTGATAGTCACTAGCTCATTTCCTAGGTTTTGTAGTTATTTCATAACCTCCTGTAATTATTTTGAAGTTCTTGAAGAAGTAGAAGCCTCGTTATTGCTTTGATTCCTAGGGGGTGGAATGGGATTCAAATATGGTGTTTGACTAGTTGTAGGAGCTCCCATGTCTGGATAAAGAGGCATTGGTGGCCTTGGTGCTAGCTTACCAACTTGAATCAAGATTTTTTTAGCTTTAATAGCAATGTTATAGGCTCCTGACAATGCTGTTACTCCCATTGATTGGGTCATCATGGCTATATTTGAATTTATAGCCTTCAAGAAATAGAGGAATGCTCCTTCGACAGTTGGTCTAACAGTTATCGGAATCTTGTCCCATGTTCGTTGGAAATAGAAATTGAAATATATCATTTTGTCATTAGGATCCCTCTTAATTGTTATCAATTATTCCAATAAAGACAAATTATCTCCCTTTTCCCCAAATTAATTGTGGAGGGTTGTGCACAAATGGTCCCAATTCTGGATAGACCCTATTGTTAGGCTCCTAAACCATTACAAAGCTTTACCTTTAAAAGATGAAGCTAATAACTTGACCGCAATATCCATTTCATTGATTTCATGAATTGCACAAACATTGGCGATGTCTGGATGTGGTCAATAGGAGTAGTATGATTTTCTCATGTGAAATAGGGAATATTATTTAGTGCTATAACTGGGACCTGATTTTGAGCATTTAGGGAAAGTGGACTACTTCCCGTGAAGTTGACATAGGGATTGGGTTGTAGATGTGCCATTATGATTGGCCTAAGGACCTTGGTTGATTGGAGAAAAGGTCTACCGGGTGGAGGTGTAGACAAAGTCCTGTTAGGTGGAGATGGTGATCTTTGTGGTCTTCTTCCTCTCCTTCCTCTGCCTAGTGATAATTGTAAGTAGACAAATAGTCCCTCTTCTCAAGTATCAGACCTAGTTTGAATTCTTCTCATGTACTTGGGAAACCTATCTTTGTTACACCATTGAATTCTATCCCTTTGGAGTCGTCATATGTGTTTTGGAAACAAGCCTCTAAAAGGCTAGATTTTACAAGTTACACACCAAACTCAACAAAATTAAAATTAAAACCTTGAAGGACTTGTGTATTTGATATTCTAGAGGTTGAAATTTGTTTTGGAATGACAGTCTGAAAACCCAAAAATGTAAGACTTTCAAATTTCAAAACCCTAAAACCTGAAATTTAGAAAACTCTGAAATCCTGAAACCCAAATTCCGAAATCCTGAAACCCAAAATTTGAAAAAAAACCAAAATTTCAAAAAAACTAAAAATACCCTTTTGAATCCCCCGATCTATCAACTGGTGAAATTTGGACTTGTTTTGAGAAAGTTAAGCCCCTAAAAATTGCTTTCAGAGTTCAGCCTAAGAGGTGAAATGTCTGAAATTAGAAATATATAGTTTTCTCAATCCAAATTTCTTGAAAATGCCTTCAAATCTTGTGAAATGACCTCTTGGTCCCACCGTCATGCCAAAACCGTTGATGCATAATCACAACACTGTGAATTTCTGCAACTCGATGGGTTGAAACTCTCATTTTGATTACATAACATGGAGCTCTTCCCAAAGTGTGGGACTTTGCGATTGAGAAATCTCTCCAGATCAAGGCCGATTCATATTCCTCTATTCTGATGCACACATCCAAATTGTAGAGGATCTACTCTAAGACCTACTCTAACTTGCCAAGGAGACATGGTTAAGAAGATTACAAGAACTAAATCTAAACTAACAAAGGTGATACACCAAAAGGAATGTTAAACACCTTCTTTGTAATTAAGCACAAACCATTAAAAATTTAATACAACCACCATGCATAGATAACCAATATTGCAATAAGAGATCGGGAGAATGCAATGAACACAAAAGAGGGTTAAAATCATCCATAGACTTATATTATTTCTCCAAAGATTTGATACAGTGAATTACAATGGCCAAGAGGCAAGATTGCATTTACAGTTTAGATGGGAGGTTTGAACTCCACAAGATCAATTATAGACAAGATAAGAAGGGAGGGTGCAAAGCCAAATTGTCCAACCTTTAGAAAAATTCCCCTCCTTATAATATATAGGAATAATATGAGAGAAAAGGAGAGAATAATTCAAATCCTTGCTCCAACCACCCTAAAATGCATTGAATTCACCTACAACAATGATGGTTGTCATAACAAAACCCATGCCTCCATGTACTATTCCTTGTTGGGAAAGAAAGGAAGCCCATACTTAATTATTTTGGTAGGTGAGAAGCTTGACACCCTTAAAAATGGTAGATAGTATTTCTCCATTTTGAATAACTTAGTCTCACCCAATTTAAGATAACTAGTCATAGTTGCGTAGAGGAGACTATGAGATTTCCTAAAGTCCTTTCTTGTACAAATCTGAGCTCCCAGTCAAAATTTATGGCCATCTAAAGGTCGGGGTGTCATTCTGCAAAAATGCAAACTATTGATCTTCCTTTTTGGAGTCTGAAATGCATGCAACCTATTAAAGTCTGAAATTTGGACCTTTGGAAATTTTTATTTTGGAAGTTGAGTTACTCTTCATCCACCAATTTTTCTTGAGAGTTATGAAACTCAAACACGAAAGTACAAAATTTTAGACATTCAGAATTCAGAATTTTAGACATTTTTTTGTGTTTTTTATGTTTCGGGGCTCCAAACTTCTTAAAATATGAACCCTCAAACACCGAAACCCCAAAACTCAAAAGTCTGAAATTTTAGACTTTCAGAATTTCAGAAATTTTGTCTTTTGAGACCTTTTCACCGTTCATCACCCATATCACCTTGAGAGTTCTGATACTCCAAAACCACAAACTCAAACTCGAAACCTAAAAGTTTCATTGCATTGACCCCGAAACCAAGTTTGACTCCCAAACTTTGAACCCATTCGACTTTGGACTTTTGGGATTTCAAACATTTTTTGTCATTTTTCCTATTTTATCACCGAAGACCATGAAACTCCAAATTCCACATCTCTGAAACTTCGAAGCCCAAAATTTTGAAATTTCAGACTTTTGGACTTTCAAAACCTTTCCTTTTCCGAACCTTTTTAAATTTTTTTCCTTCCTTCTTTTTGAAATGCCGAAAATGTAAAGTCTAAAAATTTCGAGCCTTTCTCCATTATTCCACTTGAGCTCTGATCTCCTTCGATGTTCCCTTGGCCATTCATTTGTCGACCTTGCATTTCCATTATCGATCCTTCCTGCAACCTAATTTTCAGAATTGAAATGTGAGCTCACATGACTGAACCAACCTCTCCATTTCCTCCTATGCAAGGTCGCGTTTGATCAAATTTTTCCCAAGGGGAAAAATTGGATGACAATAGGCATTTCACCTATTTTGAAAATAGAAGATGATGTTCCCACTTGATGATGATGGTGATGATGGGGATGATCGACATGACCACAACCCATGGGAATATTTCAATGTATGCCAAAGTGATATACTAATATGATTCGAGATGCAAAATTGGGTGCTCTACTGATTCATCCACCGCTGAACCATGGATTCATAGTAAAGCATGAGAAGAGGTAAAATTTTCATCGATGAGTAGATTTGTTGAATTTTTTGAGCCCTCTATTGTCTAGGAAGCCATATAGTCGACACCTTGAAAAGTTTTCATGGATGCTGAGTATCGGTCAATGATGAAAAACAACACCTCGAAGCTTGTCGATCTTCCACTAGGGAAGAAACCCATTGGTTATAGATGGATATTAAAAACAAAGTACAAAGTATATGGGACTATAGACAAGTACAAAGTGAGACTGGTAGCAAAGGGGTATGCACAAAAGGAAGGAATAGACTATGAGGAAACATTTTCTCCACAGCCTAAGATCAAAACAATAAGAATGATATTTTCTTTAGATGCACAGTTTGCATGGAAATTCCATCGATGGATGTGAAAAGTGCCTTTCTAAATGGAGATCTATAAGAATAAGTCTACATGACTTGACCTAAGGGTTATGTCGTACTGGAGAAGAGAAAAAGGTATATAGACTAAAAATATTTGTATGGCCTTAAACATAAACCTTGGGCTTGGTGCATAAAGATTGATGAGCATCTTGTTTAGCACATATGTAAAAGGAATCCATATGATCTCAATCTGTACCTCAAAAATAAAGGGGGATATTGTCATTGTTGTTTTATATTTCAAATATCTAGTCATCATTGATGATTCGGTGAAGATGATCAATGGAACAAATAAAGATATTAATTGATCGTTCGACATGATAGATCTCAGGATCATGCAAAACTATCTTGGATTGGAAGTATGGAAGAAAGAGAATCAAAGATTTCTTTCTCAATTGAAGTATATCAAGAAAACGCTAGAGAAATTTAGGATGATGGATTGCACACCTATGGAGACAAGACTTTAATTATCTCATTTAGATCCATCTCCTTTGGTAAATGTAACTCTCTATTGACAGTTGATTGGGAGTCTCATTTACCTAACTTATACTATATTAGATATCAACTTTGTAGTGAGTTATCTTTCCAAGTTCATGCAGGAACCTAGAGTTTGTCATTAAAAAGGAGCAAGGCGGATCTTGAGGAATCTCAAGGGTACTATGGATCTTGGTATAGAGTACAAGAAGAATGATAAATTCTTCTTGAATGGATATTTGGATTCAAACCATCGAGGTAACATTGATGATAGGAAATCGACTTCTGGATTTGTATTGTTTTTGGGATCTAGACCGATATCATAGGGAAGCAAGAAATTTTCTCTCTCTCTCTCTCTCTCTCTCTCTCTCTCTTCTATAGAAGGCTAATATCGTCTATATAGGTGAAGCTATTTGTGAAGTGATATGGATACATCACATATTGGAAAGACTTGGAGTAACAGGAAAAACCTACCACCCCGTATGTAGACAATGAATGTATTGTCAAACTTGTTTCATGAACCTAGTGTTTCATGAGAGAACAAAGCACATCAAGGTACATATTTTTTTCATATGCGAGCATGTTTTGAAACAAAACATACAACTTCATTTTTTCCAAACAATTAAACAACTAGTAGATATATTCAAGAAGTCACTTGCACGTGACAAGTTCAAAATTTTCAGAGAGTTCCTCTCCACCTCACTTGAGAAAATGCAAAATTAAGGGGAAAATGTTAGGTAAAACTTAGTTTACTAGGTTAATTATGCATTGTATTTACATTTTTATTAATTTATTATTATGGTAACTAATTAGGTAATTAGTAGTTTACTTGAGTAATTAGTTGTATAATTATTATATGGTTATATTTTTATAACCATTATATTTTCTATGTTATGCGATCACGTATGTATATTATGGCATAGTTACTGACCTTATATTTGTTTTATTACTTCCCGTATGGTTTTGGTTGCACATGTGCAACTTATTATTTGTTTGTACTCAGATGTGCAATATCTATAAATATTGCAGCCATCACTATTGTAAGTTGATGATTGAACATTAATATAATTGTGAGGATTTCATCCCTCTTTCTCGGTCTAATTCATTTCCACTACAAAAAAATTGAAAGAAAATGAGATAGTATTCTCTACTAAGATGATATGCACATCCATAGGTTTAAACGATACATCCCCAAGTACCATGGCTTTTTATTTATCACTTGAACAAGTTTGATAAGTTTTTCTCTCCGGGAACTTAAGAGACATCAACAGATTTGGTGTAGGCGAGAAGGACTAGGACAGGTTTGGCAGCACAAAGACACCATCGATAGTGTCTAATAGCCTATCTAGACATGTGGGAACCATCGGTTCAGTGCCATGAGGTTCCCATTGCAAAATATTTCCCTTTATGTCCCGACACTAATGTTAATTGAAGGTTTTTTCCATGTTTCATTCATTGCCACCACAAAAAAACCACCAAGAGATGGGAGAAACCAAGATAGTATTTTGTAGGAGAACCATATGCACATTCATAAGTTGATATGAGACATTTCCAAGTGCCACGACTTGCAAGTTATCACCCATCAAAGTTTGACAAGTTTTTTCTTTGAGGGTTCTTTAAAGACATTGACATACTGAATGATTTAACAAAAATAGAAGTTTGTATAAACCTTAATTGCAGAGTCATGTATGATAAATGAACACTAAAGTAAAGATTTGAAAAAATCAATAAGAAAACAAATATGAAACTCTAAATGCAAGAGAGATAGAGAGGAAAGGACTTAGTTGATTTACACTTGATGTCGGAATTTGTGCATACTAGAGAAAATGATGAACAAGGAGGGAAGAATTTCACAACTGTGCTCAAAAAATTCTAGAGTTTTTAGATGAGCTTGTAATAGGGTACCTAGACTAGGTCATGGGTACTTGGGTGCTAGAGTCTCGAAACTAGCGCCCGTGACTACGAAAGTGGTCAGAATATGAATTTGCTGGTGTTACAAAAAAAGTCGATGATAGTAGCTATTTTTCACCTACATGTCACTAGATGATCACCGAACAAGCCTATAACATGTAAAAATATGTTCACCTATAAAACCCTCAAACTACATCAATTCCAAAAATAAAATATGCAATATGGGGAGTCAGACTGACCTTGGTGGTCACCCGACTCAGTGAACTTATGACCAAACGCTATACTACATCTTAGACTCCATGTAGTTCTTATGTGTGTGTGATAGGATCATGCCCTATGAATCCCTTGTCCAAGTGCAATTGATAGTGGGTGATAACTAGATGTACTAATTTAAGTAGATGTATGGATTGAAAAATGAACTTCCCATTTCTATGAAGTGTATGCAGAAAAACACAGTCCCTTGTCCCTTGAATGAGTGCTTTAGATGGATGTCGTTGATGCAACCTTAGGTGATGATAATAAATTCTTAGAGCTTGGTCCTTTATTTTGGTCACATAGCTTTTTACTTATATGGTTCCCTTGGTTGAATTTCGTAATTGATAACTAGAAGGATGAGCCATAAGAAAACAAGATTCCCAAAAGATAAAAGAAACCCAAAAAGAACGCAGTAAAGTGTAAATATGTCGGGGGCACTCGGAGGGGATGAGGGTGCCTAAGCGTTGGCGTCCTAGGCTGGGTGTTGGTATTTGAAGTCATAAAATATAAAGAAATAAAGTACATAATGGGTTATAGGGTGTAAAATACTATAAAGAAAACTAGAAATAAATAAAAGAGGCCAAAGATAGCTGTCAATTATTAGTTTTCTCACTTATGAATCATATGAATGCAAGTATGTTTTTAGGACCTATAAATGTACCCAAGTGCATGATTTTTTTCCTTCATTTGTCGACACTTTATGTTGTTGACTAAATACTTGATAACATAAATTAGGTAAGAGATGCGTACTTGATAACCATGTAGAATGTGATTGTGATAACCTACGAGGAGACAACTAAAAACATTAAGTGATAAAAATGAAGCGTGGTAGGTAAGAAAGAGGAATTGACCTAGGGGTGAAGTGAATTTTATTATAATGTGTTGTACCTATTTTTGTGCTTGATGTAGGGTTGCTTCTTTTTACGTATTAAGGATGGACCTACAAAATAAAAGCCAAAGAGTAATAAAATCCATGTATTATGAAAACTCTGTAAAAGTATTAAGAATATGTAATTATGTGTAAAAGTAGTAAAAGGAAAGTGTGCACTGATGATCATGACATGAAAAAAGGATATAAATATGTCTTGAAAATGATATAGAAGAATGAATTTTTGGGTTATCTCATGCTAAGAGTGAGTTTTTTTAGGCAATATCACACCAAGAATGAGTTTGTTGAGAGGTGTAGTGTTACTCTCCTTCCATGAATGCTTCTCGCATTATACACCACCGCAGATAGTGTGATCCATGTTTAGTTTCGAGTTGTACCTTATTATTTTCATATTTGTTACGAGTTAAAAATGTAGAAAGAATGCATTATAATTACTAGAGGATAGTGCATGTACTATGAAAACATATCTGTGAATGGATAAAAACTATGTTGATATGAGAAAGTAGTTATATCCGCCCCAAGGAAATAGGAACCCAAGAGAGGTCATGGGCACCCATGCGCTAGTGTTTGTGTTGAACGAGGAATCAAGTCATATTTTGGGCTATTTATGTAATCTGTAACATGTTTTGTTCCTATGTTGAACTATATTGAGCTATTGATCCAAGATTTTATATGGGGTGAATGATTCATCCAATGTATGTCCCCTCATTTGGGGTGTATGTGACACTACTAAGGGCATGCAATCCAAAGGAGAGGACCTAAAACTGATCTAAATTGTATACCCTTCAAGGGGAGAGAATGTGTATAGTTGAAATCAAGGCAGATGTAAACAAGATGGCTAATAACATGTGTAGTAGAAAAATAAGAAAACATGTCATCAAAAAGTAGTGTAACAAGAAAATGTGCATGCAAAAGAGAGAGTGTAAAAAGAAGGTTTCATACATGGGACATCACTCACAATGTCACAATATAATCAAGGACAAAATGGATAAAAGCATACAATGTGCATATAAGACAAAAAGCATAGACGAAAACAATAGCATATAATAGAAAACAATGTCAATAAAGATGTAACAGATAACCATGGTGGAAAATAATTCATGCAAAGTAAATGTTGCACATGAAGAACTTGTTAGCATGATAGAAAGATAAAGATTATGTCAAAGAGTGTATAGATAAATGTAAAGTATTGTGCTAGTAAGAATGAGAAGTAGTAAATAATGAAGAAATAACACATGTGATGTGGTAAGAGGTATAGTTCCAAACATCATTCCTTCCTATAAATATCTATAGAAAGTCCACATTCACAACTTGAGAGAAAGTGAACATGCATGTGTATATGAAAATAATAATGAAATTCTAGATATCCGACTAACATAATAAGTAAAGTGTACATGTAAGTAAAAACAAGAAATAATAAGTGCAACCAAGATATGTAATATGTTATGTATGAGTGAGATGGAATGGTATGGAATTGGAATGTGATAGAAGGAACGTGCCCCTAGCCTAACAGATGTGTATGAGTATGAGATGAAATTCATTTATACAAAACCCATCACCAATCAAGAATGAACCATAGAACAAGATTGCATCAGCGGTAAATGGTTTGAAAATGTGCACTAGAAAGATATGATCAATGAAGAATAGAGAATAAACTATAGAAGAGGTGAGGTTCATTTCAGATTTAGACCCTCAACAGTTGAGTATGAACCATGGAACTAGAGTGTGTCATAGGGTAATGATGATACAATATGTGTATCAAGTTGTGTAATGATGCTTAGAAATATGAAGTATGAAGCACATAACATATGAGTAGAAATAATAGACACATAATGACATTAGAAAGGTGAGAGAAGTAATCATGATGCCCCTAAGTGTATGATGATGATCGAGATATTCAACAAATGTGATGGGAAAGGTTCCTCCACTTGATATATGAGGAGATAAAGGCATGTGACCATGCTCTAAGATTGGTGGTGTATGAGACTGACGATGTATGTGTGAAGGAATCCTAGGAGGTGAACACCTATGTGAAGGAGACCTAGGAGGTGATGAGCACCTATGTGAAGGATACCGAGGAGGTGATGAACACCTATGTGAAGTATACCTAGGAGGTGTAGGAGTGGTGGTGAAATCCTCCGTGAAAGGGATGCCTGAGTAGGGGAATCATGATGAGAAGATGGACTAGCATATTGATGAGGATCAGTAGGTTGTGTGTGATTAGGTGAGCTAGATGCAGAAGATGTCATATATTTGAGAGGCCTAGGGGGCCTAGATGTTACATTTAGTGAGAGGACATCCTCAAGAGGAGGAAGAGGCAACAATGTGGATGTTGGAACACCTTTGAGAATGACAACTTTTTTTTTTGTGAATGAATTTAAGACACAAGTGGGTCATGGAAAAGATATCCTTAGCAGTGCGGAGAAAAGGAAGACCTAAGAGCATGTCATGGCCTTTGATTGAAGGTGTCATAATGAATGACACAAGCATGGTGAGAGTACCAACTATAACAAAAATCTAGATGAAACCATAAGATTTTGGAATTGGATATGAAATTTGAGATAGTGGATAATTGATAGCAATAAGGAGTGCAAAAGAGCATGCACCAATAAGAGCTAATGAATCAATCATGGTGTTATTGACAATATAAGATATGATAGAAGTGTTGATGTGTAATGTATTAGAAGCAAATGTAGTATGATAATCATTATCAGAGAATGTGATGAGTGGTGGAGATGCATCAACATGAGAAAATATAAAATTAAGAGCCTTTGATGAAGAAGGAGGCACACCACAACATGTATGAATAAATGAAGAATCAATAGCTTGTTTTTCATGCTTGGGAAATAGATCATTGAATATTTTGAGTTTTTTTAACTGTCATTGACCAACTTGGATGTTGAAGGCTTAGGGAGCTCTCTTGCATCATTGTCGATAAGATATTGAATGATATTCCTAAGTTTGAAACATCTAGAAGTTGAATGGCCAAAACACTAATCATAGTTACATCTATCATTTTCATTATAGTTGTGGCCCTTAGCGAGAGAGGGATCAAGATCGGTAGAGGTAGAAGTGTAATAATATTACTTTCAATAAGTTTTGGTAATAAAAGGCATGGAGCACAAGGAAATTTTGTAAATGTACACTTTGGAGGTTTCCATTGACACTTTTTAGGAGTAGCAACAACGTTAACAATAGTGTTTTCTTTAATGGGCTTAGGAGATGGCTTGAAATTAGATTTTCCTTGAAACTAATAAGAATATGAATCCTGATCATGATATTTGAGCTTGCCCATTGATAATAGTTTCCTTTTTCATAACTTAAAAGTATGAAATAGTTGATAAAATGATCGAGAGATCTCAAAGATGACGCTCTCTTACAATGGAGACAAAATATTTTGGATAAAAAGACCTTACAATTCAAAGTACGTGAGTGCATTAGACATCTTAGCTAAGTTTTTCTTAAATCGTAACACATAATCCTCTAGATGATCATTAGAATATGCGGAATATGTGTAGGATTATAGCAGAAAGATTGACAAAAATAGTAATCTTGTCTAATTTCTCTTGATCAATAATTATATCTTCATCATTTGATTGTTAACTATTAGATGTTTCAATGAATTCGAGGTGAACATTCCTTGAGTTAGAAAATGGATTATAAGTTTCAAAAATTGATGTAGAAACATTACGTAAATGAAGGAAGCTCTATATACTCAAAATACCCAAAACGACCACTATGGGTGACGACCATAAGAAGAACACCCTAGAAAAAAGGTGGAATTCAAGTGATTAGTTTAATAAATGATTTAAAAACAAAGAATTTTTTATAAACCCTAATTATAGAGTCACATATGATAAATGAACACTAAAGTACATATTTGACATAAGCAATAAGTTATTAAATATGAAACCCTAATTATAAGGGAGAGAGGAAATGATTTTGTTGATTTACACTTGATGTCGAGGATTGTGCAGATTGGAGAATATGATGAACAAGGAGGGAAGAATGTCAAAATGTACTCAATAAATTATGGAGTTGTCGATGATCTTGGAATAGGGCACCCGGATCTGGTGAGGAGATCTTGGGCAATAGATTCTCGCTATTAGGAGCTCGTGGACGCAAAATTGGTTGGAATCTAAATTTTCGATATCACACAAATATCACCGATAGTCAATATTGGTCATTTGTATGTTTTTGGATGATCAATGAACATGCATGTAACCTCGCACAAGATGTTCACCTATAAAACCCTCAAACTACATGAAATCCAAAAGAAAGAAAAAATGTAAGATATGGAGTTAGACTAACCCCAACGGTCACCTGACCGAGTGAAATTACCACTAAGTGCTGCAATACATCTCAGACTCCATGTAGTTCTTGTGCGTGTGTGATAGAATCTGCCATAAGAATCCCTTATCCAAGTGCACTTGATAGCGGATGTTGAGTTGTGGAGCTTAATTACTTCAGATTAACATGCATTATGAAAATTGCTGGAAAACACAATAACCGGCATCGGTTATGGAGGGACCGACATCGGTCACCAATGACCAACATTGGTTAGGTAAGGAGGAATCAACATCGGTTAGGGCTAACCGCGTCGATTACCTATGTGTAGATGTTTTAATTAACTCTCGGGAATTAGATCTATTTTTAGTGTTAAATAAGATATATTGATTGTAATTGCATGGCTAAGTGACCTAAGTTTGTATATTCCTATATAAGAATGAAGTTTAGGGTTTAGAAGTAAGAAATAAGAAGAACTTGCAAAAGTTGATGATTATTGTGAGAATAATTGTGAGGGAGATAATTCTTGGTGAAGAAGAAAAAAAGCTTGAGTGAAAGAAAATACTTTACATCGAGAGGTGTGGAAGATTTTAGATCTTCAATTATATATCTTGTCAAAGCTTTGGATAATATATTGGCTTGTTTCTTGGTGGATGTAACCCACACTGGGTGAACCATGTTAAATATGGTGTTTATTTGTATCTCTTGTTTTGTATAATTCTTCTAGTAGAATATATACTTTTATTTGCATGTATGTTTAGATCTAATATATTATCTATACAACCTTGTGCTAACCCCAAAAAATGGTATCAGAGATTTGTTTGAGGGTTTTATGTGTTAATGATTTACTCACAGAGGGTTTTCTAATTGAGTGGGAGCTACAAAAATGGTAGAAGAAAAAAATACAAGGTAGAGAAGTTTGACAACCGAAATTATCAATTATGGAAGATGCAGATTAAGGATTATTTGAATCAAAGAGATTTTTTTACTTGTTGGATGAGAATTCAACACCTACAAAGATGATTGGTGAGGAATGGAATATTATTGACACAAAGGCTTTGGGATTTATAAGATTGAGCCTGGTAGCATCCGTGGCTTCCAATATTACAGTGTTTAGCGACTTCTATGATAGGGTTAATGAAGTCTCTTGCTAATTTATATGAAAAACCTAGCGCTTAAAATAAATTTTATTTGATGAAGAAACTAATTAGTTCTAAGATGCAGGAAGGTGGATCTACATCAAGTCATTTTAATGATTTTAGATCTATCGTAAATTAGTTAAAATCGGTTGATATTTCATTTGATGATGAAGTGAAAGCACTTTTATTCTTATGTTCTTTGCTTAATAGTTGGGATAACTTGGTAATGGTTGTTAGTAATACAACATATGCTAATAATATTTTGAAGTTTGATGATGTGGTTAGTATAATATTGAATGAATAAATTAACAGAAGATTACGGAGGAATCATCATCCGGGAATGCTTTGATTGTAGAAAATAGGGGCGATGTATGGAGATATCCAAGAGTAAGAGTAATGGGAAATCAAAGTCAAGGGATATTAGATCTAAATTCAAGAGGTAAGGGAATTACTTGTTGGAAATGTGGAAAGAAAGGACATGCAAAGAAATATTATTGGTCAAAGGATAAAGAGAACCTACAACCAAAAAAAGTAAAGAATAAAATCTTGCTTTGCGCGAGAGGTAATGCAAGATGCTATTATTCTTTCTTTATATAATAAAATTGAATTATGGGTTTTAGATTTAGAAGCTTCTTTCCATGCAACCCCTAATAAGGATTATTTTAGAAATTATGTCTAGGGAAATTTTGGGCATGTTTATTTGGGTGATGATGAAGCTTGCAGTATTATTGGTAAAGGGAAGTTCATCTAAAATTGCCGAATGGAAATACATGGGTATTGAAAAATGTGAGGCATGTGCCAAGCCTCAGGAGGAATCTTATTTCCGCAGGGCAACTAGGTGAAATTGGTTACATGGTTATTTTTACAGGAGACTCTTGGAAAGTCACCAAGGGTGATTTTGTTATGGCCAGAGGTAAGAAGGTAGGAACATTATATTTATCTACTTGTGTTATTGATTCCTTTTCTGCATTATATACTTTAGATTTAGATGCATGCATGTGGCATAATCGGTTGGGCCATATGAGTCAAAAAGGAATGAAGATCTTAAAGGATAATGGTAAGTTATCATATTTGAAATATTTATATCTTAATTTCTATGAGCATTGTGTCTTTGGAAAGCAAAAGAGAGTGAGATTTCTCAAATTTGGGGCAACTAATAAGGAGCAGAAATTAGAGCTTGTACACTTAGATGTGTGGGGAACATCTCAGGTAGCTTCTCATGGAGGATCCTAATATTATGTTACTTTCATTGATAATGCTACAAGAAAGGTATGGGTTTATTGTATTAAATGTAAATCTTATGTTTTTAATAATTTTAAAAGATGGAAAGCCCTTGTTGAGAATGAAACGAATTCAAAGTTAAAGTGCCTCATATCCTGCAATGGTGTTGAATCGTAACAAGGTTTTTAATGATTATTTTTCAATTAATGGGATATGTAGAGAAAGGAAGGTTCTAAGAATACCACAAGAAAATGATGTTGCAGAAAGAATGAACAGGACAATCATGAAATATGTTAGAAGTATGAGGATACATTCTAGATTACCTTTGCGCTTTTGGGCGAATAATTGATACAATGATTTATTTGATTAACCATGGGCCTTCAAGTTCACTAGATGGAGGAATACAAGAGGAATCTTAGACTAGAAAAGAGGTAGATATTTCTTTTATTAAAGTTTTTGGTTCAAAATATTTTGTGCATATTGATAAGGAAAATAGGAAAAAGTTGGATGCAAAATCCAAGAGATGCACTTTCATTGGTTATGGATCTGGTGATTTTAGATTCCATTTTTAGGATTTAGAAAATTCTAAAATTATTAGGAGTCGTGACATTGAATGGAATGAAAAGAGAATGTACAGGGATCAAAATTTGGTACCCAAGGATGAACCGGTAGAGAAGTTTATGAATGAAAATGAACTCTTGGATTTAAAAGAAATATCAATAGAGTTACACAGTAATCGGTTTCGGTTGACCCTAACTAACATTGGTTAGCTAAACTGGTATCAGTTACATAAGATCCAAACTAACATCGATTGGTATAATCGACATCAATTATATTGACTGGTGTTAGTCATCGATGATTTGGATACAAATGTCTAGGAGGTCCAGAATGAGCCTTTGGTACCCCAAACTCCTGTGAGAAGGTCACAAAGGGTAAGTAAACCTCCAGAAATATTTACACCTTCTCTATTTTATTTATTATTGACTGATAATGGTGAACCAAATTTTTTTGAAGAAGTAATGCAAAATAAGACCCATGTCTAGTGAGAGCATGACATAAATGAGATGGACTCCTTGGAACAAAACTAGATTTGGGATTTGGTTAAGTTTCTAGTAGGTAAGAGGACATTGCAGAACAAGTGGGTTTATAGGATTAAGGAAGAAGAGGTTGAATAGAAAAGGTACAAGGAAAGACTTGTAGTAAAGGGATTTACACAGAAATAAGGTATTGAATTTGGTGAAATATTTTCTCCAGGTTGTAAAGATGACTTCTATTTGTACTATATTGAGCTTATTTGTAGTAGAGGATTTGTATTTAGAGAAACTAGATGTGAATATGGATTTCCTTCATGGTGATTTGGATGAAGAGATTTATATGCAACAGTTGCTTGGGTATGAAGTCAAGGGTAAGGAGAAATTAGTGTGCAGGTTGAAAAAGAGCCTATATGGGCTCAAGAAATATCTATGGCAATGGTACATGAGGTTTGATAGTTTTATGCATGAGCATGGTTACTTGAGATGTGAATTCAACCATTGTGTTTATTTCGAGAAGCTTGAAAATGGGACCTACATTATTTTGTTATTGTATGTGGATAATATGCTTATTGCGAGAATCTAGTATGTAGGACATTGGTGAGATTAAGGGAAATCTAGCTCACACATTTTCTATGAAAGCTTTAGGATATGAAAAAATAATCCTTGGCATGCAAATACACGAGAGATAGGAAGAACAAGAAATTGTATTTGTCCCAGGAGGATTATATCTACAGGGTGTTAGAAAGGTTCAAGATGTAGAATGCAAAACTTGTTAGTACACCTATGGCTGACACTTCAAATTGAGCAAAGATCAACGTCCTTCATCACATGAGGAGGTAAAATACATGACACAAGTGCCATATGATTTAGCGAGTTGAGAGTCTCATGTATGTTGTGGTTTGTACTAGACTAGACATTGCACAAGAGTGGGAGTGGGAGTTGTGAGTAGATACATGAATAATCTAGGTAAAGAACATTGGAAAGAAGTCTAATGGATACTCGGGTGTTTGAAAGGGAGATCTAGCATGCGGTTATGCTATGGAGGTTCGAGATATTTCATTATGTGGCTATGTTGATTTAGATATGGCTGGAGATATGGATGGTAGAAGGAGTATTATTGGATATATTTTCATAGTAAGTGGGATGGCGCTTAGGTGGATTTCAAGATTGCAAAGGTTCGGGCTTTGTCTACTACAAAGCAGTAGTATGTTGAAGCTACGAGAGGCTAGAAAGGAGAGATGATATGGATGAGTAGGTTCATGAAAGAGTTGGGAAAGGAGTAAGATGATTGCAAATTGTTCAGTGATAGTTAGAGTGAAATTCATTTGGTAAAGAAATTAACGTTTCATTCGAGAATGAAACAAATTTAGTTGAGGTATCACTTCATATGGTAGATATTGGAGAATGGCCAGTTGAATCTGGAAAAGATTCATACGAGTGAGAACCTTGCAGATATGCTAACAAAGCCATTAGTAAAGTAGAAGTTGGAGCTACAATCCACTTCTATTGGTCTTCAAGTTTGAGACTTGAACAGGAAGAAACAAATCTAAGGAAGGATCCAAGAATGATGTTGTATAGGAATAGTGCAATAATTAATCTCCAAGTGGGAGATTGCACGAGTTGTGGAGCTCATTTACTTTGGATTAGCATGCAATATGAAAAATTATGGAAAAAATAGTAACCAACATTGGTTATGGAGGGACTGACATCACCACTAATGACCAACATCAGTTAGGAAAGGAGGAGCTGGCATCGGTTAGGGATAACCAGTGTTGGTTACTTGTGTGTAGCTGTTTTAATTAACTCTCAGGAATTAGATCTACTTTTAGTGTTAAAGCATATCTCATTTGATTGTAATTGCATGACTAAGTGCCCTAAGTTTGTATACGCCTATATAAGCATGGAAGATAGGGTTTAGAAGTAAGAATTAAGAAGAACTTGCAAAAGTTGATGATTATTGTGAGAATAATTGTGAGGGAGATAATTATTGGTGAAGAAGAAAAATATTGAGTGAAAGAAAGTATTGTACATCTGAGAGGTGTGGAAGATTGTAGATATTCAATTGTATATCTTGTCAAAACTTTGGATAATATATTGTCTTGTTTCTTGGTGGACGTAGCCCACACTGGCTGAACAATGTTAAATTTGGTGTTGATTTATATCTCTTGTTTTGTATAATTATATTGGTATAATATTTGCTTTTATTTGGATGCATGTTAGATCGACTCAGACAGTCACCCGACCAAGTGAACTTATCACGAGTGCTGCACTACATCTCATAATCCATGTAGTTCTTGTGCGTGTGTGATAGAATCGTGCCCTAGGAATCCCTTATGTAAGTGCACTTGATAGCAGGTGATAACTAGATGTACCAATATAAGTATATGTGTGGATGGAAAAATGAAATTTCCCTTCATATGAATTGAATGCAGAAAATGCAGTCCTTGTCCCTTGAATGAGTGCTAGATGGATCCCTTTGATGCTCTTAGATGCCTTTAGATGCAAGCTTAGGTGATGACAATAGATGCTTTGAGCTTGGTCCTTTAATTTGGTCACTCAACATTGTATTTATATGATTCCCTTGGTTGAATTTTGTAATTGAAAAGCTGGAAGGATAGCCCATAAGAGAACAAGATGCCCAAAAGAGAAAAGAAGAAAAAATAGATAGTAAAGTGGAAATAAGTATGGAGCCCCCAAAAGAGATGGAGGTGCTTGGGAACTGGTTGTTGAAGTCATAAAAGATAAAGCAATATAGTATTGATTAGGTTGTAGGGTATAAAATACTAGAAATAAGACCAAAAACAAAAAAGAGGCTAAATATAGATGTCAATTACTAGTTTTCTTTCTTAGGAATAATATGAATGCAAGTATGTTTTTAGGGCCTAGAAATGTACCCAAGTGCTTGATTTTGTGTCTACACCGATGTATCCCAAAAGGAATGGGACAATTTGGAATTGTAACAAAACCATTGATAGCATCTAACAAGCCATCTAGATGTGTGGAAACCTTTGGTTTGGTTCCACAAGGTGTCCATTGAAAAATATCACTCGGAGAGAAAAAAATTGTCAAACTTTGACGGGTGATAACTAACAAGATATGACACTTGGGAATGTATTATATCAACCTACATATGCACACATGGTCCACCTACAAAATCCTATGTTGGTTTCTCTCATCTCTTGCTCGTTTGTTCGTGGTGGAAGGAAATGAAATGTGGCAAAATCCTTTAATTACCATTAGTGTTAGAGATTAAAAATTTATTCTAAAAAACTTAATAAAATATAGTTACCTTATAGCACCTAACTAATGGTTCCAAAATGTATGGGTGGGTTTTTATATGTTATCGATGATTTCAATCTTCTTCCAAACCATCCTAGTCCTTTCGTGCTACATCACCCATCGATTTCTCTTAAGTTCCCGAGAGAATTTTTTTATCAAACATTATCGAGTGATAACTAGAAAACCATGAAACTTGGGAATGTATCATCTCAACCTACAAATGCACATCTATTCCTAAAAAAATCATGTCATGGTTTCCCCATCTCTCTCTCATTTTTTCGCAGTGGCGGTGAATCAAATGTGGTAAAATCTTTCAATTATCATCGGTGTTAGGGCATCCAAGGTGATAATTTGCAATGTGAACCTCGTGACACTAAATCGATGGTTCCCACACATCTGAGTGGGTTGTTAAACACTATAAGTGGTTTCGTTCTTCTTCCAAATCATCCCGATCCTTCGAGATACATTGATCTATTGATATCTCTTAAGCGCCCTGAGAGCAAAAACTTATCAAAATTTGATGGGTGATAACTAGCAAGCCACGACACTTGGGAATGTCTCGTCTAACCCTATGGTTGTGTATATGGTCCACCTAAAAATAAAATATTAGTTTCTCTCATCTCTCACTCATTTTTGTGGTCGTAGTAAATGAAATGTGACAAAAGCCTTCAATTAACATAAGTGTTAGAGATAACAATTTGTTTTAAAAAAACTTAATATAATATAGGCATCTCGTAGCACCAAACCGATCATTCCCACACATTTAGATGAGATGTTAGAAGCTATCAATGGTTTTTTTATACTACCAAACCATCCAGATCCTTCCAGGATACACCACTCCATCGGTGTCTCTTAAGCACCATGAGAGTAAAAATTATCAAACTTTGACAAGTGATAACTAGCAAGTCGTGGCACTTGGGAATGTATCATCTGCACCTATAGATTTAAATTTATTCTACCTAAAAATACTATATAATCTCTCATCTCTCACTCATTTTTTTTCCGTGGTAGTGAATGAAACATGGAAAAATCCTTCAATTAACATTAGTGTTAGAGATAAAAATTTTTTTAAAACTTAATACAATATAGGCACCTCGTGGCACCAAACCGATGGCTCCCACACATCCAAATGGGAAATTATATGTTATTTTTGGTGTTGTTCTGCTGCCAAACCATCCCAGTCCTTCTAGGATACATCGGTCTGTCGATGTCTCTTAAGCGCCCTGAGAGCAAAAACTTGTCAAACTTTGTCAGGTGATAACTAGCAAACCGTGGCACTTGAAAATGTATGGTCTGAACCTATGGATGCACATATGGTACGCCTATAAAATACCATATTTTTTTCTCTCATATCTTTCTCATTCATTGACATTGGTAGTGAACGAAATGTGTCAAAATCCTTCAATTAACATCGGTGTTAGAGATGAAAATTTGTTTTAACAAACTTAATACAATATAGGTACCTTGTGGCACTGAACTGATGGTTCCTACACATCTTTACGGGATGTTATACACTCGTTAGTGGGTGTCAATCCACTTCCAAACTTTCTTGGTCCTTCCAGGCTACACCATGACGTCGACATCTCTTAAGTGCCTTGATAGTAAAAACTTATCAAACTTTGACAGTGATAACTAACAAGTTGTGGTTCTTAGGAATGTATCGTCTAAACCTACAGATGCACATCTGGTGTACCTATAGAATAATATCTTGGATTATCTCATATATTTCTTGTTTTTTTTCGGTGGAAGTGAATGAAATTTGGAAAAATCCTTCAATTAACATCAATGTCAGAGATAAAAAATTATTTTAAAACACTTAATACAATATAAGCACCTCGTGGCACTAAAATTATAGTTCCCACACGTCTGTATGGACTATTAGATGCTATGGATGGTTTCATTCTAGTGAGAAACTATCCTAGTCCTTTTGAGCTACACCAATCTATTGATGTCGCTTAAGCTCACTCATAGAAAAATCTTGTTAAACTTTATCGTTTGATAACTAGCAAACTATGGCACTTGGGAATGTCTTATGCGAGCCTACGAGATGCTAATCTAGTCGAAGGAACACAAATTATCTTAGTTTCTCTCAAATATCACATGTTTGTTCATGGTGGCAGGAAATGAAATGTGTAAAAATCCTTAAATTAGCATGAGTGTCGAGATAAAAATTATTTTAAATAGTAATATAATATAGGCACCTCGTGGCACCAAATCGATGGTTCCCACACATCCGGGTGGGTCATTGTTAGACACTCTCGGTGAAATGAGAATATGTAATAGTTAAAAATAATGTTATAAAAATATTTCATATGATATAGGTGGTGAAATGATAATGTGTTCTCTCTGTCTCTTTTTTTTCTCTTTCTCTCTAATGCTCTCCCTCCCTCTCTTTTTATTTTACCTTCCCTCACTCTATTTCTCTCTCTCACTCTTTCTCTCTCTCTCATCACTCTCCTCATTCTCTCTCACTCGAGCTTGTTAAAAAATGTTTTATATGTTTTAGGTGGTGAATTGAGAATTTTATCTTGTTAAAAAGAACGTTAAAAATAACTCTATTTCTCCATCTCTTGATTTCTCTCTCTTTCACTCTTTCCCTCTCTCTTTCCCTATCTCTCTCTCTCTCTCTCTCTCTCTTTTCTCTAATTTTCTCTTTCTCTCAATTTATCCTTCTCATTATCTATTTCTCTCTCACTCTCCTCTCTGTCTAATCTCACTTTCTCTCTCTAATTCTATCTTTTTATCTCTCTTTTCTCTCTCTCTCATGCTCTCTATCTCTCTCTCTCTTGAGAGATTTGAATGGAATTGAACCTTGGAAAGTTCATGTGAGATTCAATACTAGAAATAGGATCCAAAGGGTCAAGAGATATGAAAAGGAATTCAATTGGTTGACTTACTATTTAGGGGATTTATTGTTGCTCCTCATGGGTCCTTTATTCTTCACTCACTTTGTAAGGTATGGAAACAAGTGAAACTTGATGGTTAGACATCCTATCTTCTCTTCCTTTGACACTAGGTGCCAAGCCCTATAAATTGATTTTGTCGGATACAAAATATAATGACAAGATTTTTGACTTAACAAGAGGTTTCTCTACCTTCCTTTCATTTGATAAAGAAATTAAAATATTTCATGTCTTGTACAGATTTGGGAAGTGGATCGAATGGACATACCTTAAGGATTTCTATAAGCTTCCTCAATCTTATATGAAAATTTATACATTTCTCATAAATGATTTCATAGATCCCTCTACTAGACTAATCATGGAGGATGAGAAAGATTGTTGGGATATTATGAAATGGCTGAAAGGGACCCCTCTCTAAGAGCCTACCTCCAAACAACTATATAAAATAATTTACTTCTCCCTAAACCTTTCCTTGGGCCTTAACAATAAGTGGAATGTTTGTGAACCCATTAGTAGATGGAATCATAGATTTAATGTTTTGTGGTCTTCATTTATTCAATCTAAGAAATATTTCTTTAGATGGATTTTGATAATACATACATGCCATTGTAAAATAAAATCTAGTGAACCATCTAGGTCTGATCTAATTTTTAGGGTTCAAGTATTGCTTCATGGCCGACTCAATACATTTCCACAAGTTATTATTGCGCATTAGATGCAACAACAAGGTGATATTAGTGAATAATATTTCTACGAGTTTAAAAGTCCTTGAGTAACCACTCATTGTATTTCTTCATTCAGTATCTTATTAGCCATGTTCTAGTAATAACCAAAGACCCCGTAGGATATTCCAGGCCTTTTCCATCTATCATTGGGGTTATCAATTTTTTTTTTGCCTCAACAAAATGACACAAATAATAAGATGTTCCTTACTTATTATTTTCTTCTACAACAACTGCATAAACATGACCTACATCACATTATATAACAAATATTTAATTTCAATAAATTATTCATAAATAAGTTACATAATGAGAAAAAATATTATTTTTAAGAAAATAATGTAGATATGTAATACGTCGTTGCACTAGATCTGATATATGGTCAAGGTCATTGATGATTCACACACTGTGACTTGTAGAGCTCATGCAAGTTGATAGGCGTCAAGTGGATATAATTTTCTAAAACACCATTCATCAACCCACTCTTTTGACTCACATTCATCCTAAAATGAATACGTATACATGAAGAGTAAAAAAGCCATGCCATTTTCCTTGTATGAATAGTCCATGAACTTGCATTTGAAATTCTAAAAGAGTGCAACTCACTAGATCCTGTTAGTGTACAACAATCTTCATATTTTACAAAATTAGCTTCTTCTACCAACCAAAAAAACCTACAAATTGTAGAATTACCCTCATTACCTGGACCCATTGTTGAGTTACACCATTCCACGATGGATGTTGCATCGATCAACTTGACACCATCTTTGTACTTCAATTCTTCTCTTGCTAGGGCTCTTTTAACACATGCTCTTACACCATCATGTTATCCTTTTCCATGTTTGACCTCAGTGAAATTCCAAAATTTTTTAACACCACTTATCCCGTGATTCCTTCTCAACCAATAGAACATTCATGCATTATTGAATTGTGATGTACACTTATTTGAGTATATGATGTGTTTATCAAATATGATGTTTCTGTTATTCAAATTACCATAGAAGATATAAAAAAACTTACACGAACTATGATGAATGTGCATGATCATCACTAATATATAAATACTAATCCCTAAAAATATTTGTGTCTTCCTTTGTGCTATAGAGAGCATGAGTGAATACTATATGAAAAAACATGGAAACTTGGATAGAGTTGTAGTATTGCAATTACACTTCATTTTGTGGTTGTAGATTATAGTTCTCTGTAAAATCAACAATTGACACAATGGTATCAATAGGAAATGTGTCCTTGCATAACCTGAATTTCTCATCTAACCATCAAGCTCTCTGTGTACGTCTTGCATCCTCATACACTATCTTCTCTCGAAATATAGTCATAAATTCTGATACACTTATTTTTTTACTCCCTAATTCACACCTCTTGTCTCTTTACCATATTTTGAATTGCATGCCACTAACTTGTATTTTCCAAAACTAAGTAGTTCATTTCCAATTACATGTGTATTCTATGTGTTTATACAATTTTATAAATGTTGCAAACAACCAAAACTATCGCAAATTCCTTCTAAAAATGATTTCTTATAAAAAAATTTGGCCTTTTTCTCTTGTACGAAAAACACTTAAAACGAAAACTCTTGCTGATATAGGTTGAAAAATTATCATACACTCCTGCAAAATATTCTTAGTATGCAAATTAACACATATATACCGGAAACTATCATAATGCATATAAAATTCAATATGGATCCTACAATAAGTAGTCTCTGAGTGATTTATTTTAACATAAAAAGGTTTTTCCATTTCAAAATACCTTTGACTAATTTCTATTTCGAATGAGTCTCTTTAAATTTATTAAAAATTTATGTTCGTGTCATATCCATAAAATGTTTAGGATGTGATTCATAGTTTCAAGAACCAAATCTTATTTTTAAAATATCTTTTTCATTAAATGAAACCCTTGTATTATTTTTCCAAAATTCTATTTTTTTTTTTAATTTTAATTGTCTTTGTATTTTTGTGGCGAGTCTACTAGAGAATGCCTATATTTCATTATCATTTGTATCTTCAATTATTTCATGACATACGATATATTTTAATAGTTTTTTCCTACTTATTTATAGTTGACTACTTGTTTTTCTAATTAAAAAAGAATTTTTGTTGCTTTATTTACTATATTTGATGTAATAATGCGTCGGGTAGTATTACTATCTTTGGTACATGAGGTTGGACCTATTGATTGGTATGCATTCATTATATTTGTATAATATATTTTTCATTGTTGGTATTAGATGTACTTAGACTAATGGTCTTCATAGTAAGTATAAAATTAATATTTTTCATTATTTCAGCAAATAATTAACATCTTCCTATTTCATTTAAGTCATTAAAAACATTTTCCATATCTCGATTAGCTTTTCTTCTAAAAGTGTGTTCACTAATCTTATTAGTCATTGGGTTTAAATTAATTTCATAAATATCAAGTAAAATCTTGGGTGTTCTATGAAAAAAATTAATATGTGATTTTAATGGAAATGATTTTTGAATATCATATAAACATTGTTCATTTTCTATTTGTTGTTCATCTTCATAATTTGGTAAAGGGTGTGTGTTTTCAATAGGTTGGTCATTTTGTGTAACATTTATGTTTAAATTTAGCGTTGCATCATCATTCATTGACTATTCATTAATTATTTATTCAATTGGTGTTTTAGGATATGTTGCACTAACAATTTCATTTGGAAGAGATGATATAACTTCATCTCCATACGTTGATTTTTTTTTCGGGTTTTTTTGCAATCGCTCCCTTGTTTTATTTTTTCTTCTTTCTTGGCTTTGTTGGATGATATATGGTCTTTGGAAACATCTCCAATCTCTAGTAAAGACATGTTCAATTTCTTTTTCACGCCCTTTTTTCATTTTTTTCCTTTGTTTTCCAATTTCTCAAGTGTTTTCCTTTGTGGTCTCCTCCCCATAATTCTCAAATATCTTTATCACCACAAGACAATTGACCAAAAAATGTTAATGAGTGTTAGGAATATAAGAAAAAATACAAACACACTCATATCTCAAATAATGCTTAAATATTTCACAAAACAATCTCTATATAAGATAAAATATACAAAATTTTCAAGAAGAATCAAAATTTACAAGAATATATAGGAGTTTGTAGACATCCCATGATTAGTGGGACCAAAATCATGGGTTTTTTTTTTTTGTGTTTGGATCTCATTTCTACGTGTGTTATAATGCGAGCACATTTTATCTTCTATGGATTTGAAATTCCCAATCCATAGGCTTGGATTTTCCTAGGATATCCAAACCTAAGGTTTGGATTGTGTAATCTGTGAATAAATCCATGTTTTACAAAAAAACATAACAATCTTATGTGTAAACCCCAATTTATCACGTGTTATAAAATAATAATACAAAAACTTATCTTGTGATGTCAATCTCAATTTTTAGTGTTAAGTAGGAGATAATTAGATAATTAATTGGGAGGATAGGGAAATGGGATGAGTGGTAAATTTAGTTGATGTATGATATATATTAGTAGTGGTGATGTTTTTTTAATTATTGGCAAATAGTTTTTTGAAAGGGACTATACCCTTGTACAACAAGGCTCAGAAGCCAGAATAGAAAAAATAAGCACAAAGAAAAGGATCAACATCCAGATATAACAATAAGGACCAACTACAGAACGTAGTCTGCAAAGAAGAAACAACAACCAACAACTCAACAAAGCAAATAAACAAGCTGCAATAACAACGAACAAACAACAATGGTACAACAACACCCTTGGAAAGAAAACACGTAGTGATCTGGCCACAAAAATGATAACAATGTACTCCGGCCGAACACTAACAGAGAAATCATCCAGACGAATAGCTCTCCTTCAGGGTGAATTTTTTTTTCTTTTTGCTAACCGTGACCCAGCCTGATGGAGTCTCCACTGTTGGAGGAGAAGACAAAGGAGGGGTATTCTCCTTAGTCGCATTTGTCCCAAATGGGACAGCCACAAACTTATTATTTTCCGTGTTACCCTCAACAACTTGAGCAATTTTCATGCTGCTAACAGTTTGATTTTCGGATAGAGGGGTTTCAAGGGCAGATTTGGATTCAGCCACTGTTTCCACTTTTGATTCAAGATCCCTTTTAGCATCAAAAATTAGGTGCTCTGGGAGTGCATCTTTCCACCAATTTCACTTTTCATGTTGACGTTTTTCCATCCCACAAGCAGTAGAGGTGTGTCCTAAGCCAAAACATCTTCTACATCGGAAAGGTAGACCTTCATAATCAAGAGTTTGTGACCAAGTTCGATTTTGCACTCTAAGATCTATAGTAGCGGGGAAGATCTATGGGTGTAATTAGTGGTTTGAGAATCTATAAAGAGTGTAATTCCCAAGGTGTTGCCATGGTCATCGAGGGCCCCGACTCCGAGTGGATAGGTAAGTGGGGTAGCCTGATCCAAACAGTTTCCATGAGAAAGATTCTATGTGCGGGTTAAAGGCTGGGAACCAGGGTTTCATGACCAAATATTTAGATTGACAGGTCCAGAGTTTGGAAGCAATGTAAGTCTATCTTACCAGTTAAAGTTGGAGTCCAATGTTGAGAGATCCATGCGTGAAGAACAGGAAGGCTGGGCCACAGTCCCCTGAATCTACAAATCAAAGCATGCTCTTTGTAGTAAATCTCAGATGAAATAACATCTTCCCCAAATGTAATACACGGGGTAATGTCTGCAGGTTTCATGGAGGATTCCTTTCCCTTTAGAACGTATTTGAAGGAGGATCCATGTTTATTTTCTCTATCTAATGGTGAAATAATAGGTAAAGTACCATGTTCCAGCCCACCACAAGAAGAGCCTTCCAGCAAGGGTTTGAGAGGGCCATTGCCTGGCATATTCACAAGAGCACCCCAACTGGAGTTTGAAAATGATTTGTGCAGCCGTCCTCGGAGCTCCCGGCATTAGTGAAGGCAAGATCAATCCACGAACGGGGTGAACCCACAGCAATCGTGCCTCCTCCAACCGTTCTACTGGCCGATCCTTGCGTGTTTCTGTTCCAGTGCTCGCAGACCTGCATGGATCTAAGGTGCTTTTGCTGAAACCTTCTAGAGTTTTCCGCTGCCATTAAAAACATCTTCTATTCCCCATTTAGGGTTCATGGGGTCCACAAGATCGTGTGGATTTTAGACCGAGAAAAGGCGCAGTAGAAACCATTGGACAAAGCGCGACGAGAAAGTGAGATAAGTTTTAGGTTTATACAAGTATAAATAAAGAAGAAGAGTTAGATGAGGAATTACTGTGTTTGTGTTCACTTCACTTGCAATTATGGAATGATATGAATGTGAATAAATAACCTTGCTTTAACTTTCTATTTATTACTACATTTGAATTTTTATGTGTAATATTTTGTATCTCGCCTCTATGTACATAAAATATATCGAATTTTTTTAATTAACTAACAATGTATAGTATATGCCAACAACTTTAATCACGATTATTAATCAACAATGGTGATAACATATAGAACCAAGGAGAACAACCTAGATTTCCCTACGGAGGGGTCAAAATTAAATTCTATATTTTCACATACAAGTAACAAAAGGATAATGAAAATGTGAAACATATTCAATAAGTAGTAGCTCACAATATAAAACTACTTAAATAATGTATAGTATAGTCAAAACAAGGGATATCAATTCAACTATTCAACCTCATATTCTTCTCAAACTCACATATTGAATTTTATTCCTATGCAAAAATCATCCCATTTTCCCATTACCGCTTCCCAAAAATCCATAAGTGTAGAAATAAGTAAACAATCAAGATAATGTTAGTATATGTAGACAAAGATAAAATGAAGTGGAAATAAACTACACATCAAATGAATGTGTCCTTATTTTTATTATGATTGTGAGCGATTACAATATAGTTTGAACAATTATATCGAGTTCATAACTGAAAAATACCAGCTAACATGTGCCTATAAATATATTGATTATATACAATACCATGTTAATGACTAAACCAGAAAAAATGACAAGTTTGTCCCAAAATATTATAAACAAGATAGAACCAAGAGGTTTAGTCATTTGATTAACAGACTACTCCTCAAGCGGACAAAGTGATGAGATATATCAATAAAACTAAATAATTATCAAATATAGCACGATGATGAATCTCAATATGTTTTTTCAAGCATGATATATATGATTCTTAGCCATATCCAAAACCCATTGATTAACACAAAAATAGAAACTAGTGTAGGTGTAGTCTAAGGAAGTTGAATATTAAGGAGAATCTAATGAAGCTAAACTACTTCACAATTAACATTGACAACTACCTTGTATTCTTCTTTAGTGTAAGAGATAACCATAGGGGGTGAATCTTATTCTTGTATGATGTAACTCATGAGCCTAAAGAGATGTATCCAGTGGTAGATCTTTGGGTATCCACTAAACCTCCCTAATAAATTATTATATAGACAAATATTATGAAATATGTGACTCTCTCGATAGAAAATGCCAAATTCAAGAGGACCTTTGACATATCTATGAACTCATTTTGATATTCCTAGTGTGTAGGTTTTGGTTTTTATAAAAACTAATAAAGATATCTTATAGTAAGACATATTTCCATCTGGTGGATGTAAGATATATCACGTTGACCACCAATTATCTATAGAGTAATTCATCTATCGAGGTGAATCATCACGAGCTAATAACTTTATCCTAACCTCCATAGGAATGGAAGAAGGATTATAATTAGACATTCTAGAACTCTACAAAAATGTATAGCATACTTTATTTGAGCTATAATAATTAAATGATCATGTTGCCAATATTATGTACGCAAGAAATAGTGTAGGAGTCATAAATCGGTCATGCCAAAAGCAACACATAAATATGACATTACTCATTGATTAGTAGTGGTTCCACTACTTGTGATGGAAATATCATCAAAATAAACAATAATCATCATAATGTCATCACCATCACTTTTGACATAAATATTTGGATTAAAATACTTCTTTTGAATCCGAATATTTTAGATGTTGATATATGTTAATATACAAAGTTCGAGGAGCCTACTTAATCCCATACAAGAACTTAATTATCATGCACAATAGATGTTCACAACCAAGTTTCAAAAACCTTAAAGTTGTACCATATAGACTTCCTCTACTGAATTTGCATTTAAGAAGGCACTTTGTACATCCATCAAAAAAATATTTTCTCCATATTACACAAAAATTGAAAGAAGAAACTAAAAAGTCACCATATTTGTAGTGGGAGAAAAATTATCCTCATAATTTATTCCCTCTTGTTGCGATAATCCTTTCACAACAAGACATGATTTGTACTCATCCAAAGCACCATAATCTTTGCATTTGACTTTGTATGCCCATTTATAGCCTATAAGTTGTTTCTCTAGATGAAAATACACCAATTCCCAAGTATTATTCTTCATCAAGGCATCATACTCTATTTGTATGGAAATTTCCTATTTAGGTATGCCCTTTTCCTTAGAGTATCTTTATGGCTCAATTTTTTTGTGAATATTAGAAGAAAGATCAAAATGAACATGCTTACTAGTATGCTAAGTCCATGTATTTTATTGAGGAATTTTATCTTCCCACACATTTTGCAAAGTAGAGTAAAAAAACATAGGCCTTTATTAGACTTGAAAAGTATGTCTCAAATGAGGCTCTACTAGATGAGGAAGCAATTCGGGTTCACATATTCTATATACTAGTGTATCATTGGTGGGTGTCACATATTGTTGTGGGGGATTAGAGAAACAATATGAGATAAACTATACTTTTCATTGGGTAAATGAATCAATTTTTTTTTTTCAGATGTGGCTTGCTGATCACAACCAATTGATTTTTGATTACATCCAATTATTTGTTGATTATATGAAAAGAATGACTCTGTTTCTTTTACATCAACATAAAAATAACAATTAATTTTTATTGGAAATATCAATCATCCTATAAGCCTTAGACTAATCAATATAACCAGTAAATAAATATATTTTAGTTTTAGATTCTAACTTACTCCTCTTTTTATTAAGAACCAAAGTAATACAACTAAAACAAAAAATTGAAAAGTTGATACTTCAAGTTTGGTTTTGGACCAATTTGCTTCAAGTGTGATGTCCTAAAAATATTTACAAATACTCCTATTGAGAACACACACACACACACACACATGCACACGTACACACACACACACACACACACACACACACACACACACACACACACACACACACACACACACACACACACACACACACACACACATTGTTTCTCCCCAATATTTGAATGATACACCTTTACTATGCATCGTGCACCGAGCCATCTCCATGATAAATCAATTATACCTCTTAAACACCATATTCTATTATGGGGTTATGGGGTTGTTAGTGGATGATGAATTCCTTATATATTGCAATAATTCTTGATTTTCTTAGAATTGAATTCCCCCCATTATTGGATCTCAATTTCTTTATCCGTTGGATAGATTTATTTCCACCAATGCCTTGAAATTTTTGAACAATCATCCACCTATAAAAGGAATTACCTCACACAAATAATAGTTTGAGACTTCCATGATGAATCACAAAGATAAGCATTAATAAATCTAAAATCCCCTTGGCACATGAAGCACCTTATGTCGAAATGGACTCCTTTTCTATTTTCTAGCCAAACACACTCAAGTGTCTAAATTTATCTCCATTCCTTTTGTAATAAACAAGAATTAACTTTATCAAAAGTCAAAGTCTAACTTTCAACCATCAAATGGAGGGATTTATCAAATGATGATGGTAAATTATCCAACACCAACACCACCATATCATCATCATCTACCATTTTTAATGGAGGAAAGTTGATCTCTGAGGTCTTCTTCCAAAGTAGGTACCACGATAGTAACCCATCCTCTCACAACCTTTCTAAAAAAACAAATTCTTCAGGTATAACTCATGAATATTCTCTAAATTCATATATTTTACCTTCAGACTAATCCATGGATCACCTGCTAAAGTGGCTTTGCATACTTTTGGTATCAATTCATTAGATACAAAAATTCAATAGTAATAGGGATTCTTATGATGTTTTTCATAATTCACAAAATTAGAAGTGAGACTACTTTATTTTACAAATATTATAATTTTGTCTAGCTAACTTATGTGATTTTAACAAAACAAGGTTTTGAATATTGACCATGTACAACAATTTTAATTTCTGACCCAAAAATTAATACCAATGTAAAATGGAGCAAAAATAAATAAAACAAAAATGTAACTATCTAGTATGCAAAAAAACATAAAAACATACATAAAAATATGTCTAAGACATGATTTGGATAGTTTAAAATAGGTATGTAATGGAATACAATTTAATAGAATTCTGATTCATCTCCAATTTGATGGAAGTTTGATTATCCAAAGTAATTACCAATCCTTTATTTTCTAGCAGTCTATTTTTGTTGTACATGAACTCCCATGCATTAGATAGCCTAGTTCTGCTATGCATGAAATCATGTACCCTAGATACTTCCTTTTCCCTAAATCACCTCTACATTTTCATCTAAATCATGACTATAATTTTGTATAAATGAAAATTGTGACATGTTTTTTGTGGAAATTATGACCAAAACTTCATTTTCCTTTACAAACATGTTAAAACATTTCATGCCCTAGAAAAACCTCAATATTCATTCCTTGCGCTAGTGATATCGTAAAATGTGTATTTTCCTTCACTTTGTGACTTAGTAGATTGGTATTCTTCAGTTCATTCCTTAGCATAGGGCTTCCTTGAGTTGTTATTTTCAAAATGTACACTTCTTTGCAAGTTTCCTCAAATTCTCAATGTTTTGAAGCAATGGAGGTTTTGATACCAATGTTAGAAAATGTAGATAGAGATAGAATGAAGAGGAAATGGACTACACATAAAATGAATGTGTGTCCTTTATTTTATTATGATTGGGATTAGTTATTTTTGTAGGCTGGAATAGATATGTGGCAATTCATAACAAAAACTACCAAATAACATGTGTTCCTATAAATGCATTCATTATTGTTATGAAAATATATTAGTGCGCTATTATTTTATCTATGTGAGTGAGATATTAGTTAGATATATAATTTTGGATTTTCCGTGAGTTATGGTAACTACTCATGTTTAATATTTTGGGAGAAGTGTTAGAGACAAGAATAGGACATTGTTGAGTTAGTTAAAGTTATATTCTCTTACAATATTGGAGATTAGGAAAGTCTTGATATTGTAATGTTTTGTATTGATTAAATCAATCAAATTTTTATGTGTTTATTCTTTTCAATACAACTAAAATTTTTCATCTAATATCAAAACAAGTATGGATTTATGATAAATTAAATAGGGTCCAATCAATTCAATTCATGTTTTCCCCATTGAATGAATGACATAATTCTTATTAAAGAATTTTTATAGGTGTGATATATTGAATGTGTAGTTAGAGTAGATATCTAATATTTAAGGGTTTTCTACATTGATGTATTAATGATCAATTTGTTGCTTCCACGACTGGTCCTTTTAAAGCTGCAAGATCCAAGTTTGCACTTCTAATTTGCACTCTTGAAGATTGATTTGTTCTCACAAAAATGACTTTGTATTAAATAATTATGCTGAGTCATCTTTCCACCATCATGAAAGGGCATAATATCTGCTCATCAATAATGGAATTTTGATCAAGAGGTGACTAGAATCGAAACTCCACAAAGGTATATATTTGAGTGCAAAAGTATAAGATGCCAAAAATAGATTTGGTGTATAAGAAATTCTTTGGCACATGAATTACCAAGTGTAAAAGTGTTACTATTTAAATTCTATGAATTTGCAAACCCGTGTTTAGAATTAGATGTACAATGTTTGATTGTATTTTCCACTCTTCGATCGGCTAAAGCCACATATTCCCGTGCATGCATCAACTATACATTTTTCAATGGCCAATCTCCATGTTTATTGTTAAAATTACCAATTAGTAGTTCAATTCAATTGGTTATTTAGGCAAATGGTCAAATTTGATGGTATAGACGTTTTAATTGATTGTCTCTTAAGGTTTATAATATTTTTAAGTCCATAGGGTCTTTTTGTTTTGTTTTATGTTATCAAAAGTGCATAGTCAAGTCAATATGTTATGAAAATGAAAGAGTGTCAAGGTACATATGGTTTATGCATTAAGTGATGTAGTATTAAAACAATTGTATTTTTTTCGGTTATTTGTGTTTTTAACATTATTTTGAATAAGTCTTATGTTTAAGTGGTTAGATTTGTATTAGTTTTATTACAAATCTAATTTATAAAGTAATGGTGTTTAATTTTATGTATTTTCTTGTTAAATAAATAGACTATTAGGTCTAGGAACCAATAAAATTATTTTTTAATTAGTCATTAAACTCAAATTTTTATTGTTGTTAATTCCATGTTAATGTAAAAGTGTAAAACAAATTGCCTTACGGATGTAGTTTCCGTTTAATTTAATGTCCTATAAGATAAAGTGTTTCACATTACAAGGGGGGAGGTGAAAAGAATAAACACAATGTGGAAACCATTGAGCTTCAAGTTCCAATCCGGCGAGTAAACATCATATCAACTAGAAGATAGAGGCATCATAGGTTCGAGGATAACTAACATCGTCTCATCACCACAGAGGACGGGGCCACACGGTGATGTTGTGGCATGTGTGTTTATAATGTGTTTAGTTCATTTTCAATATTTTGTATGATGTAATAAGTGACCAAAAATTTGATGTAATCCCCGATGGAAAAAACATAGTGGAAAATAGAAAACACGGTTTACTCCATCACCATGATAATTGTTTAGGTTGTTGGTTGTCCCGTAAAACTACATGTTTAGGTTTTTGGTTGTTATGATAAAACCATCTTGTTGTCTAAGTGTTTTATTGTCTTGTAAAATCTTTAGGGTGTTTAGGTTGTTGGTCAATCTCATGTGAAACCATGAATATATACGTTTGAAGGACGAACATATGTGTGGGTCCTTATTCATACCTAGGTGGTGGATATATGCATCCATGAAAGCCACCGTGTGAGAATACAACTTCAAAGAATTGTGTGCCAATGCACATCGATTGAGATCATGAGTATGAAGAGGCGCCATACTAGAGTTGAAGAAGTGTATTTTTTTCTACAATGTTTACACCAAGGGGGAAATGGTAGGAAAATATATTATTTCTCCATTATTTTATCTATTTGAGCAAGATGTTAGTTAGATATCTAAGTTTGGAGTATTTGTGAGTTATGGTAACCCCTCATGTATAAAATCTTGGGATAATTTATAGGGATGAGAATAGGATATTATTGATTTT
This sequence comes from Taxus wallichiana var. yunnanensis, assembly GCA_018340775.1. Classification (NCBI taxonomy): domain Eukaryota; kingdom Viridiplantae; phylum Streptophyta; class Pinopsida; order Cupressales; family Taxaceae; genus Taxus; species Taxus wallichiana. Next base: position 713,392,951 of record CM031235.1, on the reverse strand, counting down.
GTTAAAGCTATATTGATGTTAAGGTGCCTCAAAGTTCCTTGTTCATTTGTATAACGATCTAGATTTGATTTGCTTCCTTGAAACTATAAACTATTAGGTCTGTTCGGGCATTAAATTCACTATAGCTCTTTGTATGTTAATTATCTTAAACCTTCAAGCATAAATAAGGGTACCCTTTAAGGGTTTAGTTACCATCTACCGCTTTCACCTTGGGTTTTCTGTCCAAAATATGAAAAAATAGGGCGGGACAATCCTACTAGGCCTAAAATACTTCATATCTTATAACATCATAGAAGAAATGGATTCAGTTCACCTTGAAACTATTGTAATCACTTTCTAATTACCTTCGAGATTGATCTCTATCAATTTTAGATCTTGAGACATGGAATTGGAAAAGTTTCAATCTTTTCCTTCTCTAACTGCTCATTGTTTTACTCCTTCCTAGGTCATGTTTGATACTTGTCATCGATAAATTCTTCTATAGGTGCAACCAAAAGATAAACATTTTCAGACTTGTTCCTTTATCGTGGGTAGAGAAATCTTCCAAAATTTAGCACTTTTTACCGGTGTAGAAAATTTTTAATTTCTTGCCCTAGTTTGGGCCAAATGAACCTTCAATTGACTATAAAAGCCTCATTTTTGCTATAAAAATTCTAATACATTACTATTTCCTTGTTATGACCCCAAAGGTATTTTTGGTAACAATAGGAAGAAAATTTCCCTTTGAGTTTGACTGTAATATTTATTCTCACTTTGCCTCATCACGAGGTTAGATTCCAAATGTAAAGAATAACTAAAAATTTCAAAAATAACACTGTAATTTTTCTCAAATCACCTACCCATGCATTTTAAAAAAAAGATATCAAATTACATTAGGTTTTCATTTGAAATCCTCCTCCAAAGATGAATTTTCCAAACTTAGACCTCCTAAAATAACTCCTAGCATTTCTCAACCATACCTATTTTGACTCAACAACATGCTAATCATGAAAACCTGATAAATATAATCCCAAAACAACTCATAAGCTCATGTACAATAACTTCCATCTACTTACTTGGTCTTCATGACCTTAGTTAAACTTGACTATTGACAACTCATTATGAGACATATTCAATTTCACTATTACAACTTACACAAAAATTGAATTTGAACAATGAAGAAATGGAGGGAAACACTCTTACAACACTCTTATGACCAAAAGACACCTATCTATGATCTCCATGATTGCAAATTGATGCTCCTACATCATACTACCAAGAAAAAAAAAAAAAGTCTTCATCATTTTTCACCTTGCATCAACTTGTCCACACTTGTACCCTATTTGATAAGTTCACTTTCAGTCATCCATGTTGAGTCTTCAACTGGTTTTTCCTTCCACTTGATGAGGTACTTGAAAGTATTATTTATCCCTTATCTTCTTGATCACTTTCTTGTCCAAAATGGCCTCGATTGTCTTGGTGTCTCCTTGGGCAATTGTTGTTCCCATATAATGACCTTCTCTTCATCTGATTTAGGCTCTTGTACAAATGCTTCTTCACATTTATAAGGGTATAGATATATAACATTAAATATAGGAGATATTCCAACTCCTTTTGGAAGCTCAATTTCATATGCATTGCTTGAAAATATTCTCAAAATCCTACAAGGACCTATCTTCTTAGGATTGAGCTTGTTATACTCACCCTTAGGAAACATTTTCTTTCTGAGATAGATAAGAGGATGATAGGATGAGACGAAGCTTAATTTTTTTCCCAATTTATTCCTTAGAGTTCTCCAAAAGTGACCAAAAAAGTTGGTGTCCTTGTCAGAAACAATGCTCTTAAGAAGTCCATGCAATATAACTTTCTCCTTTAAGAAGAGATTTGCAATGTTAGTAGCATCACTTGTCTTAGTATATGGAATGAAATGAGCCATCTAAGAGAATCTAATTGATTAACTAAAAATGGACTAACTATATAGTATATAGATATTTAATCTAAGCTATGAAAAACTATAATAAAATAAATCAATGCAGTAAATAAGAATGTAAATGAGCTAAAAAACAATGCAAAAAGGAAATGCTAACCCTAATGTGCAAGAAGGAAGGGAAAGTACTCATCCGAATAATGATTCTGTCGAAGAGTGTCGAAAGATGACTATAAAAATCAAGAGTAGGAAAAACTCTATAGAAGTCCCGAAAAGAGTGTATCTAGACTATTTAGCCGAACCGAGCACTGGAGGATTATCGGGCACTGCGGGTGCTTTGGTATGTAATCTAGGTGCCCTAGTCTACGTAAAAGCTCTGAAAATAGTTTTCACTAGTTCGGTAGATGGCCCTAAACCCTCGTCATGTGTTGCATCAACTTTGTTGTCCTCTGCTAGATGTCTCCAATAATCAAGGATGAAAGAAAGACACAGTAAGACCCAAAAACATGCATCAAATCCTAAAAATGAATAATACATATAAAGGGGTTGGACTGACCTCACTACCACAATGGTGGACTTACTAATTGAGCATTGTACTACATCTCGGACCTGATGTAGTTATTTGAGAAAGTGAACATGCCCTAGGTTGTTCTTATGTCACACACTTCGTGAACTAGCAAGCAATAAGTATGTGTAGAAAATGTAGTCAAATGTGTGCATGGAATAGAAGAGAATCCCTCCCCCTATGAAGTGTGATGCAAATGTCATAGCATTAATTATGGAGCTATGTGGATGCAAGTGATCTCCAATGCAATAGATGGATGCAATTCTAGATGGAGTGATAGTAGTAAGTGATGCTAGGTCCCTCAGTATGGTCTCATAACTTTATATTTATATGGTTCTCTTGATCTAATTTCATAATTAACCCAAAAAAGGTCGACCACAAGAAAAATAAAGATGTAAAATGGCTAGAAAGAGCCCAAAAAGTGGCGAGAAAGTGCAAAGGGGCCAGGGTGCCCCCCGATTGGACCAAAGCACCCACCGGTGCCCCTGTATTGGCTCGGGCACCTCATTCGAGGATAAAATGATCAAAATAGACTGGGTGTGTGGGTGCAAGAGGTTGGTAACGACAAAATACAATAAAATAAGATGGCAAAAAGATGAAGGGTGATTAGTAATTTCTTCACTCAAGAACCTTCTAAATAGTAGTATGAGACCGGGATAAATAATGTCTAAAGTGCATGATTTTGTGACTACAATATCAAGTACCAAAAAGATTGAATCATGCCCTTTTTGAGTTCTTGGAAAACCAAATACAAAGTAAATACTTACTGAATCCCATGGCCTATTGGGAATTGGAAATGGCTGATAAAAACCAACATTTTGACTACTTCCTTTGGCATGTTGGCACACTTTACACCTCTCTACAATTTTATTAACATCACTACTCATACCTGGCCAATAGTAATGAGCACTTAGTTGAGCTAGTGTCTTGTTTTGTGTAAAATGTCCCGTTAAACTACCACGATGCTTTTCCTTTAGCATTTTCTCCATCATAGAGATTCTTGATATGTATAACTGATTGAACTTGAAAAACAAACCTTCTTGTACCATAAAATCCATCCAAGGACTTTTATATCTGCTAAGAGGATCCATGCATGCTTCATAGGCTTCTTTGAAATCAACATCTTCTTTGTACATCTCTTTTAGATCATCAAATCCCAATATGCTCACTTGAGATTCCTTCATGACCAAGATCCTTCTACTTAAAGAATCTACAAATTTGTTAGATTTACCACTTTTATACTTGATAAAAAAGTAAAACTTTGCAAAAATTCAATCCATTTGACATGCCTTTGACTTATGTTGACTAGTCACAAATTGCAAAGCATGATTATCAATAAACAAAATAAACTCTTTAGGCATGATATAATGTATCCATTTCTTCAAGGCATGCATGATAACATATAATTATTGGTCATATGTGGAATACCTCTTCTTTTCATCATTAAGTTTTTCACTAAAGTAAGTAATAGGATTTCCTTTTTGGCTTAGGACAACACTAATTACATTTCCACTAGGCATCACATTCAACTTGAATAAGTTTATTGAAATCAGGTAAGTAAAACATTGGTTCCTTTTTATCTTCTTCTTAAGAAATTTAAAACTCTTATCGACAACCTTAGTCCATTGAAATAATTTCTTATCTCCTCTAATTATATCCACTATTGGAGCACAAATCCCACTGAAATTTCTTATAAATTTTCTATAGAAGCTATCCAAACCATGAAATATTATTACCTCAAAGACACTTTTATGGTTAGGCCAGTCAATGATTTCCTTTATCTTCACCTTATCCATCTTCAATCCTTCTTTTGAGATCACAAACCCCAAGTATATTAGCGATATCTTCAAGAACGTTCACTTTTTAAGATTGATTAGTAGCTTTTACGCATGTAAATTCTCAAGAACCAATATTAAATGCTTAAGATCATATTATTTTGACTGAATATATACCAAAATGTCATCCAAATAGACTATAAAAAATTTACCTGTGAAAGCCTTAAGCACTTCATTCATAAGTCTCATGAAATATCTTGGAGCATTTGTTAAACCAAATGGCATAACCAGCCATTCATAAAGCCCATATTTTTCTTAAAATCTATTTTCCATTCATCATCCTCTCTAATCCTAATCTAATGATAGCAAATTTTCAAATCTATCCTAGAAAAATACTTGGCTCCACTTAAACAATCCAACAAATCATCAATTCTTGGTAATGGAAATCTATACCTGATAGTGATCTTATTGATTGCTCTAGAATCAGTGCACACTCTCCATCCACCATCCTTATTAGGACTCAAAAATATAGGTATAACACAAGGAAATAAAATCTCCCTTATGCTTCGTGATCTCTTCATTTTCCTTTGGAGTCATCCTGTAAGCAGCCTTGTTTGGAAGGTTAGCACTTGGAATCAAGTCTATATGATGGTTGATTCTTCTAAATGGAGGTAATTCATTAGGAAGATCATCTACTACAATATCCACATACTCATTCAACATATCTTTGATTTCTTGAGGAAAATCAACAAGCTTTGTATTAGTAACAACACTTTTAGGCTTACCTACTAAAGAAAAATTTACCTCTTCCTTCTTCATTTGATGTAGGAATTATTTACCACTCATTAGAAACACTATATAGCTTGATTCAATAGCAAAATGCTCTCCTTGTAATGGTGTAAGAACATGTTTCTTTCCATATTTATCAAAGGTGTAGGTGTTATGTCTTCCATCATGAATTTCCTTCCTGTCATATTGCCATGGTCTCCTAAGTAGAATGTGACAAGCATCCATGGGTATAACATCACACATTATATGATCCTTGTAAGTTATTATTTGAAAATATAGCTTGCATTGTTCATTAACCAAGAGTTGATGTCCTTTTTGTAACTATGACACTTTGTAGGGAGTAGGATGCATTAACTTTTCTAAGCCTAGTTTCTACACCATATCTTTTGAGACAAGATTATCTATACTCCCACTATCTATGATGACTTTGCAATATTTTCATTTTGTCTTGCATGTAGTCCTACAAAACTTTTCCTTTGAGGTGGTTTGATGAATTATTTATTTGGTTTGATTAATATACTATTCATTTCAAGAGTGATTCAACAACTTCTGGTAGGTCTTCATGAACCTTTGGTTCTTCCATTTCTTCCTCCTCTTCACCTTGAGCCACATGAGCACCTATTTCTTGACTGGTTGAAGGGTTTTCAGGACACTCACAAGACCTATGACATGCATATTTATTGCATCTAAAACAATTACCCAAGAATCTTCCTCTTAATCTTTTGTAAGGTCTTTTTCATCTTGGTGCATAGACTCCTCTTGAGATATTTCAGATTGGTAGCTTCTTCTTGGTATTACTATAACTTCCTTTTATTTCCTAGCTGACCTCTAACTTTGAAAATTCTACCTCTTCCTCTTGTATATGAAGTTTTTATCCTTGAAATCTTCTCTTTGACTTTGAGTGCTTTAACTCATAGAATTATTCAACTTCCTTGGGATAAAGCATTCGATCTCATTTCAAATAGAAAATTTCAGACCATTAAGATATTTTCCCACCTTATCTAGATCATCTTCTAAAGGCCCTTCTCTTATAGTCAACCTATATAATCCTTTAGTATAGTATTTTATAGAAATTTATTTTTGCTTTAGATTTTGAAGTGATCTAAAGAAACCGGTCTCGATAATCCTTAGGAAAGAACTTACATTCTAGTTTTGGTATTCTATCCCAATCTTTGATTTTTTTCTTTCCTTTCTGTATCCTCTCCTTCTATATTCCATCCCACCAAATGGATGCATGGATCTTCAATCTAGTGACAACAAACTTTACCTTCTTATCATCTCCCACTTCTTCATATTCAAATTACTTATCCATTGCATCAATCCAGTCAATAAGTTCTTCAGGATACCTTCATACATAGGGATTTCCATCTTAGGTTTAGAACTAGCTCCCATAATGGCCTTCATCAATCTCTCTTCTACCCTATCTTTTGGAGAAACTAGATCCACATTCAATTCCTCTGCCTCCAGATATTCCTCACTAACATCTCCTTACTCAATGCCTCTCCTCTGAGACATCTCAACATATTGAATTCTTTCCCTAAGACTTGTAATATTCTCCATGAGTTGGGCTTTGATAGCTCTTGCTCCACCTAATATTCCTCCTATTATTGCTGTAACTACTATTATCTCATGCCTTCTCAAGTAACCTTTCTTTCTTCTTTACTATCACCTCTTGAAATCAAATCTTGCTGACTTTATCAAGTCTTTTTAGTTTTATTTGATACCAAAAATAGTGTCAAGGTGCCTTAGAGTTCCTTATTCAATGGTGCTACCATCTAGGTTTGATTTGCTTCCTTGAAAATAAAAGCTATTAGGTTTGTTTAGGCATTAAATTCACTATAGCTCTTTGCATATAAATCATCTTATACCTTTAAGCATCAATCAAGGTACCCCTTAAGGGTTTATTTACCATCTACCAGTTTTGGCTAGGGTTTATTGTCTAAAATATGAAGAAAAATAGGGTAGGACAATCCTCATAGGCCTAAAATAGTGGCTATCTTATAACAATAGAGAGGAAATGGATTCAATTCACCTTGAAACTATTGTAATCAGTTTCTAATTACCTTCAAGTTTGATCTCTATCAATTTTAGATATTGAAACTTGTAATTAGCCAAGTTTCCATGTTTTCCTTCTCTACTTTGATAACTGATTTACTCCTTTCCAGGTCTATCTGATACTATCATAAATAAATTCCTCCACACATATGACCAAGGGATTAAACTTTGCGAGACTTATTCCTCTTGATTGACTAAAATTTGGAATATAGGATAGTTAATCTAAGCTATGAACAATTGTAAATAAAGTAAATAAATGTAGTAAAGAAGTATGTAAATGACCTAAGAAACTATGCAAAAGGAAATGCTAACCTTAATGCACAAGATAGAAGGAAAAATAAATTAGATGAATAAAGGAGTTCGTTGTATCGTGTTGTAGAGGTTACTAGAGGATCAAAAAGTAGGAGCAGTGTCTTTGAATCCACAAAAAGGATGGATCTAGAGTATCTAGCTGGAATGGGGTGCCTAGATAAGGAATGGTGCACTCCTACGGGTGTTATGGTCTATGAAATGGGCACCTTGAGTCCAGAAAAATCTCTAGAATTGAGTTTCATAAGTCTAGGAGGTTATTCAAAACCCTCATTGTTAGTCATATTAACTTCACCGCACTACTTTGGATGTCGTTGATATTCAAAGATGAATAAAAAACCTAAAAGAGACCAAAAGAAGTATGAAAAACCCTAAACAAGGAAAATGTAAATGAATGGGTTTGACTGACCTCAACTACCACAATAGTGGTCTCATTAACTAAGCCGCACTACATTTCAGACCCAAATGAAGTTACGGGGAGTGTGTGCATAATTTTCCATAGATTCTCTTGCGTTAGTCGTAATTTGTGAAGTAGTGAGTTATAATTAGATGTAGAAAATGTAATAGAATGTTTACATGGAATATAATAGAATCCCCCCCCTATGAAGTGTGTGATGCAGATGTCCTAGCCTTGTGCCTTGTGATGGAGCTATATGGATGCAAACAATCTCCAATGCAATAGATGGATGCAAATCTAGGTGGATGATAGAAGTGGCTAGTGCTTGGTCCCTCATTAAGGTCTCATAAATTTATATTTATAGGGTTCTCTTGATCTAATTTCATAATTAACCCCAAAATGGCCGACCACTAAAAAGATAAATATCTCAAATAGCTAGAAAGCGCCCAAAAAGTGGCAGGAAAGTGAAAAATGGCAACCCAAGATATTGGCTTGGAATCCCCGGTTGAGGCTAAAATAATGGGAAGTGAAGAAAGATGACTAGGAATTTGGGTGTAAAAGGTCGGGAAAGATGAAATAAAACAAGAGAAGATGGCCAAAAGATGGGGGTTAATTAGTACTTTCTTCACTCAAAAACCCTCTAAATAGAAGTATGAGAATGGGACTAAATATTGTCTAAAGTGAATGATTTAGTGTCTACATTTTCCCCCACTTTATGTTGGTGAGTGGAAAGATCGGTAAAATGAATTAGATAGAGATGCGTACTTGATGCTGATGCAAAGTGATGAAGAAGGCGTGCAAAAGGACTAGACAAAGAGTGGAGTAATAAAATATGATGCATCATGGTAACTAAAGATGAAAAATACGCAAAAAAAGTGATGAGAGTGAACCTAGGGCAGAAACGCGTGTGTAGTAGTTGTTGTGCATGATATACCTACATGGTTAGTATAGTGTGTGGTATCACAAAATGTTGTTGTTGACGTTGTTGTTTTTGTTTCCCCATTTGAATGATTGTTTCTCATACGGTCGGACCTATAAGGAGAAAACTATCGAATAATAGAATATATATATATGTATGTGTAAAAACACAATGTAAAATACACATGTAAGAGTATGTAGATGTAAAATAAGAAAATAAAAAAGTGTAAATGGAACATGTGTACTTGATCCATGTCGAGAAAGAGAGTGTAAAGGATATCATTTACTTACGTGGTTTTTGGTGATTCGATGCCATAGGTTGAAGAAGTATAGGGAGGAATTGCTTTGTGTCCTCCAACCTTTAACTGCTTCCCTAAATGTGTGTAAAAAGATCTCTATATCATCCTAGTTTTTGGGTGATTCGGCACCATGGTAGAATAAGTATAGGGAGTAATTTCACTGTATCCTCTAACCTTTAACTACTCCTCCAAATGCTAAGGACGTCATGTCTTGTAAAATCCGCTATGTATGGAGTTCGTAGAATGGTCAGAAACCAATCCTTGTATGTAAACCCACAATTCTAAGGGTGGAAAGTGCACTGAAATGAACTGGTGTAAAGATGTTGTGTTAGTATATAATCCCTAAATGATGCCCCCATCTTTGGGGGTATATGTGACATCGCTGATAGGAGAATACAACCCCAAAAGAGGACCAACCGTATGAACTGTACCTTGGAAATTTCTTGGTAGAAACAAAAGCATTCCCAAAGAAGAGGTTAGCCAAAGACAAGTGTTAGCACGAAAAAACATGCATATAGAAAATAGTGTATAAATATGCAAACAATGTAAATCTACCAAGTAAAGTAGTAATGTAAACACGCAAGAAGACAAGTAAGCTGCAAAAAAGTGGTATGCAAACATGGGACATCACTTATGATTTCGCAAGACACACAAGGCCGTCATGTCCAGAAACAACAAACAAGTGTGAAAACCAAATAAAGGGCAAAGCCCACAAATAATAGCAAACAAACAATAACAAACAATGTAACAAACAAGTATGGAAGAAAATATCCTTGCATAAAAAATGCTACACATGAAGCGCCCATTAGCATGTTAGAAAGATAAATATTATGTAAAAAAGTGTGTATAATCAAGTAATGTAAAGTGCTAAGTACAAATGAAACATTAGCACTTGTGAGAGACGAATGTGTATGCCCCCAATGACCAATGTAGGAAGGGTAGAAGGAAAGCATCCATGTTGCGTGTAAGATACCTGTATTTACGATTACAACTAGAAAAAAGACGTGAATGTGCATGTGTGTATGATATAGATAAATGACATACAAGTAAGCTAACTAGCATGTGTAATAAAGCGATCATGAACAAGCACAAGTAAGAAAGAGTAAGAGCAACCATAATATGTAGTATGTTGTGGATAGATGGAATGGAATGCAAAATGGAGTGATAGGAGCCACATGCCCCCTAGTGAATGGAAATGTATATAGTGAGGTTCATTTTGTTTCCCCCTCAATAGTCAATAATGAACCATAAATGAGAGTGTGTCATCGGGAAATGGTTGAATAGTGTGTATGATGTCTAGCGCTCGATGATAAGTGAACACGTGTAATGGTGATGATATGCGACCTAGAAAAGATGTATGTGTGAACCCTATAGGCTGAAGCATATATCACGACCATATTGAATGTATAAGTGATGATTTATCCAAAGCGTATATCACTATAAGAAGAATAAACGAATGATGATTTAGCCCCAAGTGGATATCACTACGAGATGATAGAGTAGGTGACGAGTTAGCCTATAACACATGTCACTATCCTAGAAATTTCACATGATGAGATGTCAAATGATGAACGTATAAGTATGATAATGTCCATTTGATTTGTAAGCCCTTAGCGATCAAGTATGGACCAAGGAAATAAAGTATGTCATTGGGTAGTGAGTGCAATGTGTTGGAAATAATGTAGTATATGTTATGATGAAATACAAACATGTGGTGTATAGCATGTGTAAATACATGATATTTAAAATGTGATGAAAGATGTGTAGTATGCGTAAAGTATAATGTATAGTATGTAGTGTAAAATGTGTAGATAGACTAGTAATTTAATATGTAGGATGGGTAGTGTATGATGCTAGACACGTAGAAAATATAATTATGATGTATGATGTGTGATATGTGAATTGTAAGACCTATAGTGCGGTGTGTGGGTTTCATGTGTAGTAAGCCCTTAATAGTCAAGTGTGAACAAATGCACAAGAGTGTGTCATAGGGTAATGGTGATGTTAGAACGTGTGATGAGTATTCCTATGCTAGTGTATGGATATATGAGAATGATAAATATGTAGATTTTATGATGAGTGGGGGTATGTTAAATACTATGCCCCCCAAGTGTATGATAGAAACGATGACTATGGGCCACTATTAAGAAGATCATCATTGTCATGATCAAAACCCGGTAGAACAACATCGGAAACTTGATAAGCTATAGAATGAGGAGGGTCATATAGGGACCCATTACGAGTGGAGTGTGTACACATTCATTTCATATTATTCATTAGTAGAGGCGATGATGGAAAACCATGAACATGCCAACGATAGATGTGGGGAATGTAAGCGGGAGAAGAATCATTACGAATAAATATATTGTTAAAAAGGCATAAGAAACATAAGAAAAGAGTGATGAATATTTATTGTACGACCAATATATTCAAGCCAAGAATTTCCAAGTGTGAGTGGAGAGTCACGAGGGTGTGCACAATAAGTACCTTCAAATGAAAGAAACAAAAACCATACGATGTTTTAATGTGAACATATCCATGACAGAGATGTGGTGAATGAAGAGGTGGTAAAATTTCATTGAGTGTCATGTAAAACCTAGCCAAAATATCACATGTAAAATTATTTTTAAGCTTGTAGAATTGACAGGGGATGTGTGGCCAAAGGTCTTGTTGATAAATAATTTCCATGTAAAAGGAAGAAGTGAAGATGCAACCCGCGGAGGAGAAGATGAAATAGCGTTGATCATTTTATGGATCCCCCATACAGTACCATAACATTAGTAGATGGAGGGGTCTTAAAACTATATTATCCCGTGCCATCGAACACAAAGTTTTCTTCAAAATAAGAATCATTTATGCCATGAGGAGTAAAATCAAATTTTCCTAATGATTCATCTCAGTAACCGATAGCGTCGTCGATTCATCATCGAATCTTGAGAAACATCGGTGTGAACATCATCATGTTGTATATCATTATATAGGATGTTAGTAGGTGGTACCGTAGGTGGAGTAGTAGAGGGTTACGTGGATTGGTTGAAAAGGAACACTAGTAGGAACTGATACTGTAGGTGAAATAATAGCCATAGTGTAAGTAGAAATAGCTAGAGTACGAACAGTGGTAGAAAGGGGTTATGAAGCGCTATACTGACCAATGTCATATGTGTAAAGACTACTGTATGGAATACATTGTGAAGGTGGTGTAGGAATGGAAGTAACATGGTTTATGAGATAGTATTTTAATGGCTTTGGATCCACAAGTGATAGTATGTTCATAGCCATCATGTAAAACTTGACACATTGGTGAATAGTAGATGGAACTGCTTGCATTATGTGAATCCAAGGCCTACCTAATAAGAGATTGAACTGAAAGGAGGCATCGATAACATAGAACTTAGTGAGAATAGTCTTAGGCCCAACCTAAATATGTAATGAGATAGTCCCTAAGCATGTGTGAGTGGTAGAATCATAACCATGATTAGAGTGGAATTCTTAGAAATGAGATTATCGTTAATACCCAATTGCTTTAAAAGAGAATGAGCACAAATATTAACAAGCTGATCCATTATCAACAAGCAATCGTTTTATGTGATTAGTATTTATAACGATAATAATGAAAACAAGAAAAGATTGATTGATTTTAGAAAAAGGTGACATATCCTCATCAGTGAAAGATATAACGTGTGGTAAATTATGAAGGGATTATATAAGATGTACAAAGGCCACTGCGAAATTATTTATTTGAACATGAAGGGCCCAAAGGGAATCTTCTAACATGTTATGGGAGTCGACACATTACACAATAATTCATAAAGAGAGATCTTAGTGGGCATATTTTTAAGTTGTTTAATGATGTCATATCCATTAGAAGTGGTGGGAGGAGCTTCCGGAGTAATGGGTGGAGGAATACATGCGGGTAGAGCCATAGGTGGATTAGGACGAGAACAATTATTAGTAACTACATTAATAGATGGATCAGCCCTAGGTGTGACAAAGTGAGGAGGATGTTGGGTACGCACGCACATGAAATCAGCGACAATAGTAACTATGCCTGAGACCTTAGTTGGTGTAAAGGTAGGATAATAATATTGAGCCATAACTTTATAAGGAGATGAAATGGTCAAAAGTAGGCATTGAAATGTAGGGTTCACTAAAATGATTAACTAAAATGTGGAATATAGGGTAGTTAATCTAAGATATGAACAAATGTAAATAAAGTAAATAAATGCAGTAAAGAAGTATGTAAATGACCCAAGAAAAATATGCAAAAATAAATTCTAACCCTAATGTACAAGAGATAAGAGGAAAGAAATCGAGTTGAATAAAGGAGCTCATTGGGTATGTCACATAGATGATTAGAGGATAAAAAAGTAGGAATGATGTGCCGAATCCCCAAAAAGGATGGATCTAAAGTATCTAGCTGGAATGGGGTGGAAAGAGAAGGACTATGACACCTATGGGTGCTCTGGTCTATAAAATAGGTGCCCTAGTTTGTGCAAAATCTCTAGAAATGAGTTTCACGAGTTCGGGAGGTGCTCCAAAATGCTTGTTGTTTGTTGCATTAAATTCACTTTTGCTTGCTTCGATGTCACTAATATTCCAAGATGAATAGAAAGACCTACAAAAGACAAAAGGAAGTATCAAAACCTGTAAAAATAAAAATGCAAATGAATGGGTTAGACTAGACCCAAATGTAGTTACGGTGAGTGTGTTAATAATGTGCCCTAGGTGCTCTTGTTTCTTTCACACTTTGTAAAGTGGTGAGCTATAAATAGACATAGAAAATTTAATATAATGTGTGCATGGAATATAATAGAATCCCCCTCTATGAAGTGTGTGATGCGAGATGTCCTAGCCTTGTGCCTTATGATGGAGCTATGTGGATGCAAGTGACATCCAACGCAATAGATGGATGGAACTCTAGGTGGATGATAGTAGTGGCTAGTGCTTGGTACCTCATTATGCTCTCATAACTTTATATTTATAGGGTTCTCTTGATCTAATTTCGTAATTAACCCCAAAATGGATGACCACAAAAAAGATAAAGATCTCAAATGGCTAAAAAGATCCCAAAAAGTGATGGGAAAGTGCAAAAGGGATCAGGCACCCATAATGGGACCAAGGCGCCCATGGGCACCTTAGTATTGGCCTTAGCGCCCCATTCGAGGCTAAAATAATGGGAAGTGATGAAAGATGACTGGGCATGTGGGTGTAAAAGGTTGGTAATGCCGAAATAAAACAAGAGAAGATGGCCAAAATACGAGGGTTAATTAGTACTTTATTCATTCAAAACCCTCTAAATAATAGTATGAGACCGGTACTAAATATTGTCTAAAGTGCATGATTTAGTGTCTACACCTCTAATAGGGGTAGAGAAATCTTACTAATTTTAGAAATTTTACCAGGTAGAAACATTTTAGTCTCTAGCCCTAGTTTAGGCACATGAACCTTGATTGACTATAACTTCTAATAAATTTTGATTGCCTTGTGATTACCTCCTTTACATATTCATGGTAATAATAGGAAGAAAAATTCCCTCAAATCTTGATTGTAATCTTTCTCCTCATTCCCTGTCATAGGATTAGATGGTAAATGCAAAGAAAAGACTCAAAATTTCAAAAAAATACTATACTTTTCTTTGAAATCAACTGACCATACACATTTTTTCAACAATACTATATTACATTGATTTTTATTCAAAATCTTCCTCCAAAGATGAAGTTTCCAAACTCATACTTCCTAAAGTAACTCCTAACATTTCTCAACCATACCTATTCTCGAATCAAAACATGCTAATCGTGATAACCTAATAAATACCATCCCAAAACAACTCATAAAATCATGTACAACAACTTCCATCTACTTTCTTAGTCTTCACATATTTATCCTATAACCACCCTTACTTAGTCAAAATTGACTATTGACAACTCATTATAAGACTTTTTCACTTTCACTCTTACAACTTACACGCAAATTTGAATTCAAAAAATGAAGAAATGAAGGGAAATACTCTTACAACACTCTTATGACCACAATACACCTATCTATAATTTATATGCTTGCAAATTGATGCTCCTGCATCATATATCCTATAATAGTGGAGATCGGGTAAGTCTTTATGTTGTAATTTTTGTATTGATTAAATAAATCAAGTTTTTTATGTGTTTATTCTGCTCGATTTGACCAAACAATTTCATTTATATTAAATAGATAAGTGGCTAAGTTCCTTAGGACCAAAAAATGATGATTTGTAAAATCTAAAAGGAAATTCTATTGAACATTTCCTGGGGTCTTCATTCCATAGTGTTGGTCATGCTACAAAGTAATTATGGTGTCATAATTTATGGAAAAGTAAGTTATGAGTTTTGTGATGCTATGACACATTCCATATATTTTGTGCTGGATGGAACATCTATATCGCATGTAAATGAATGATAGCTTCCAATTTGTTGATGTTGGAACATCTACTTGATTTCCTTGACAATTTCTCGACTTTATTGAAATTCAAGTAGTGAAATATATCCATTGATGTTTCCAATAGGGTCATTTTTAATATTTGTGGCATTTTATAAAAATCAAATTTAGTAATTATACTCTTTGAAATTGCATTTCTTGACATCACTCTCTTTTTCAAACAAGTGCACTTTACCTATTATCTAGTACATATCTAGGCCTCTTTTTCTCACTTTCTTGCTCTTCCACACTCATATTTTGATATTTTATGAGAATTGAATTCAAGAAACATAGTAAAAACTCCATTTTCCATCTTCTAGACTTCACATTACGTATTATCACTCTTAGGTAAAAAATGTACAATAGTGGCATGAACTATCATATGGTCCTAACCCTTGTGTATGGTTTTGATCTTGATCACTTTGATCCCAAAATTTCCATTGTAAATTATTCTTTGGGTCACATTCTCCTCATTCAGCCCTTTGTAACTTAAACCACCTTTGGAAACATATATAAGTAAGTGAAAATAACCTCATTTGTAACCAATAAATTTTATGGAAGCTTTGTTGTAAAAACTAGCATAAAAGGTACTGAAAGCTCCCTACACTTCAAAAATACCTTTGCACATTCATCATGGCATAACTATATATAGATTTGAAGCTTCCTAACATGTATAGGGGATTGCTTCCAAAATTTTCAAGAAATCACAATCACCCACTCAAGTAGATTGAAAAGAGAGAAACTCAAGTCAATCATTGTCAAAGGAAGGATGTCAAATCTAATTACATTACAACTATATATCACATGTTAGATGGATAATGACATGTGTTTTGAGGCATCTTTAGAGTAGTGCCAATGTCGCGGTGTAAGGGAGTTCCCATAACTGACTAATATTTGTTTTAAGGGAATTTATCCATGGTTAAAGTTTAGAAGTATTGAGAAGAGTATTTAGAGACCCTCATAGTGTGATAGATAATGACTGAAAGAGAGTGACAAAGATATTGAGACAAGTAATAAACTTAGAAAGTCACAAACCAAAGTTCGAGCAAGTGAAAACCATATAAAGAGGTCAAGACCATACAAATTTTTCGTTTCATCTTGCATGATCCTTGGGTATTTCTCAAGCCATATTTTCAATTTTGAAGTATTCTCGGTCCAAATACCCCTATTTCAACATCCAAATCACCCATATTTTCCTAGAATTGTCTATAATTAGCTAAGTACACTCAATTATATATAATTTTGAGTTTGTATCGCATCATGTCTATTTATTTCAAGTATTAATGTGTTATTTTGACATTGAATGGTTAACGTTAGAATTTAATTAGTCAAAATAACCCCATGTAGCTCATATTTTATTCCTTGTTTGATTATAGTGTAAAAAACCTAATCAAACCTAATAAGGGTGAGAATATTTGGTGAACCTAACTCTTGGATTGAACATCATGTCTCAAACCCATAGTTTCCTTTGGGTTCATCTCTATATTTTTCTTTAGACCCACACTTGATTTCAATCTAGTATCTACCATAAACATGATTTACCCGAGTTCCCTAGGTTTACATGGTCGATTCTACCCTCTGTGTCACTTTCTAGGGATGCTAATTGTGAAATCACCTTTTTTTCATGTCTCGGGCATAATGAATCTATTTTCAAATTACTTTGACATTATTTTGAATTTCAAAACGTTTAATGAAAAACTCTTTTTGTTTTCCCTTATTTTTAACACAATTTTCAGAAATTAAAATGTACTATTGTTAGTAATTGGGGCATAAATGCAAAAATACACACTTTTGGAAAAATCCCTTGGATTTTTGATTTCACATAGTTAGATTCAAAAATCTCTTCTTATTTTGTCAAATTCAAATTATATTTCAAGATATGGTTGTTTTATACATTTTATGATGGTCATTTTTTCCTTACACATCACTTTTTGGGTCTCACCCCTATGCTATCTTAATTTTTGGCCCTCTATATGATTATCCTTATATTTTTATATCTATTTGGGGTTTTGTCTCTCATTAGTCTTTCCATCATGGCACATGCCACCTTTTTTAATTCCCCTTGTATCATTTAATTTAATTACACTCATCATGTAGAGATACTCTCACAAAATTAGTGCACAATAACATTCTCCCTGATAATACGACACCTTCCCATGTGAATTCAATTTTGGGTCATATTTCAGCTCCTCCTACTAGTAATTATGACACCTTTCATAAGGCTATCTTAAAGTGCATTCAATATTTACACCAGGATTTTCAAGATCAATTTCAAGCTATGAATGTTGATATCACATATATCAAGTGTAAGATACCGTATCTAAAGGATTATTCAAATTCCCATATCCATCACATCTCTACATGTCACGATCAATCTAGCTCGTATACCAATAAGAATCCATTTTATACACACATCATGCATGATACATGTGGCCATACAAGTGAATTCAAAGTCCTACAACAAAAATACCTCTTTGGTTTGACAAACATGCTTGAAAACACTATCTTCTCTTTGAGATAATCAATAATAAGGTAATCACTTGTTTACCTACTCATTAATACCTCACTCTCAAATTACAATACTTAAATTTCAACCATTTTTAGTTATCATGCAATTAGTAGACATCTTGACAATGATTGTTGTTGGCTGAAAAATGTGTGTGTGTGCATGTAGGCAACACTTCGGGGAGAACAATACCTCATATTTAATGGGGAGGTTCTCTTATTCAAAACAAAAATTGAAACCCTATATTATTTACAAATATGCACTTTATTAAATATTTTTTTGAGGATGCTAGTTCCATTCTAAATCATATAATTTTGAACACAGAGAAAAGAGGTTAAGATAGAAACAAGTTTAATGCGAGAGAAAGAGGGAATATATATATATATATATATATATATATATATATATATATATATATATATATATATATATATATATATATATATATATATATATATATAAAGGTAAATAATTTTTAGGGACCTTACCTTGAAGTACAATTAGTTGGCTCAACAACCAAGATAAGAAATATAGAACAAGGTGGTTTTTTGATGTGTGGGGCCACAACCCAACCAAAATCCAAAAAGAAAGATAAAAATGTAAAAACACTAAGGTAGGGGCTGAATCTCTACAAGAAGCCCAACAACAGACAAACAAAAAAAACACAACATCTCGACAACAACACCACATCAGTTGCACAACAAATCACAAAGACAAAGAAATAAATCAAAAATTTATTATAAACGTTAAGGGAAATCCTGAGTGCCTGATAGAGGTTCATTGTTGTTCCAATATTAGGGTCCCAGTTGGATGCTTTGAAATTCTTAGTGATCCTTTTGTTATTCCAAGATGAGGCGGGGATGCCACTAATATCAAAAATCAAGAATATGAACTCAAGAAGATCAAGGAATGCTTTGTGAATGGCCAATTGATTGTTATGATTTTCTTCAAGAGCTTTGATATGAATAGAAAGAGTGTTTAATTCATATCTAAGGTTAGAAATGGAATCGAATATGAGTTATTATTACCAGACTTGAGGAGAAAGTCAACATTGTATTCAATGGTTTTCAGAGTTTCAGCTTGCAGCTTGAATTTTTCTAACACAGAGGGGGTAATCTGGTCACAAGGGCTTACAAGGCTGAAATATGGAGGGATTTATTCAAAAAATAACTCCTTATCCTATTTTCTACTTCTAAGAATCCGTGTGGGAGGAGGCTTAGTAATAGGTTCAAAGAAAAAGGGATTATTGGTGTGGATGTGGGGTTCTTTGAGGAGGCAGAGGAGCTAATGAGGGGTTTGGGTCATTGGCCACAACATCTAGAATGAACTGGTGAATAATAAAAATGATCCCTGATGGAGTGGCATTACCCTCTTATGGCCTTGGACCTCTAAATTTTTTTCTAAGGAGTGCAAAATATAGTATGGTAGACTAACCTTTGCTTCACACTTGAAGTGGTTGAGTAGAACCAAATGATGCAGAGGGAGAGTTGAAAACATGCCTTCAACGTAATGTAGCAAACCATCATGTAAGAAATTTATTCTAAGGGTTACGGGATAGAGCCTGCAGGATGCCTTCATGTTTGATTTCAATGCTTTCACCATCATCAAGGAACAACCTTTCCTCTACCTCTTTATCAAAATGTTTTGCAAAAACTTATTTCCCTCCATGCTTAAACTGGGATGAAGGAGATGAATTTTTCAGAGATGCTAAAGTCTCTTCCTTTGAACTTGATGTTTCTATCCTTCCAATTTTCCACAAATTGAAGGGATACGTGTTGATCGTGTCCCCTAAGCCCTTAAATATTTTTTTTGAAACCTCTAATGTTGAGGGTTTCCCAGAGTTCCAAATTTTCTTTCCTTTGAGGGTCAAATACAGGTTAGATTATGAGGGGAGATCCTCCCATCATGAATGATGCTAGCGGAAGAGTGAATTTGAGCTCGAGAGAGCAACAGAGTAGGCCTCCCGATAGAAATATGGCAGCCTAACTATTGAGTTGTTTCTATGATGAAACGATAAACCTTTCTCAAATCCTATTTGAAATGAAGAAAAACACTCAAAGTTTGAGGTGTGGAGGAAATAAAACCGAATGAATTCGATTTGCATCAAAAATTTAGGTGGAGAGTTCCACATGTGTAGAAGTCGCCACTTAAGGAGAAATGATGGGATGTGCATTGGCTTCATTTGTGATGATGGGATGAACTTTGCAGGGGGTGTCCTTGATATCATACCACTCACAATAGTTATTAATGTGAACCCCAACATTGGCTAGTGTATCCATGGATTTTTACCCTCCCTATACACATGTTGGAACATAATATTAAGGCCTTTGCAAAGGTTAGAGGCTTCATTAATAAAGTCTCTAATGGTCCTGCTTGGAGTTTAGATTCTATAAATATTGTTGATGATATTCAAATAATCTCCTTCCACCATGAGGTTTTCCACTTTGAGCATCCTAGAAATTCTAATTCCCAGAGAGATACCAGGGCCTTCGAATAGTGATTGGATTACTTCTCCATGGGACTAGTATAGCAACGATTAGATGGCGTTTATGATTTTTGATAAGACCACAACTTGGAAAAATAATATTTTAAAACAACAAGAAGAAAAATTTATTTTATTTCCATATGCCAATAAAGCTTTAGAATACACACATTCATATATAATGTAGATTCATTGTTCTAAAAAGATGCATGTTGGATCAAAGTTCAACAACTTTTGGTTAAAAAGATGAAATCAAATTTTCATAATCAAAAACATATAAATGGTACAACGAATTAACAAAGAGAGAGAAGGAATAAAGATATAGATAGAAGAAAAAGGTAAGTTGTCTTCTATATTGAAAATTTTATCCTTTACATGAAGTAACCAAAAACCCTTTACAATTGACAATGAGGCCTTTTATAGGCAAGATGGGAAATAACTACTGAACTAACTAATTAGTAATTATGTGACTAATCACTTAATTAGTTATGTCAGTTTTAAATGATTTTTTCATTTAATATTTCTTTTTTAAATATTTACAAGTCAATCAAAAATATAACAATTGGTTATGTCTTGTACTTAGAAGAAGGAAGAGATGAAATAAGAGAAGGTGAGACTCTAAGTTTCAACCCGTGTATCCAAAGTTTTTCACTTTGTGAATGATATTTCCACTTCCTTTGGAAAAGCTGTGTTGGCAAGATTAACCATCTAGCTTCCTAAAAATTCTCCATTTCGAGCGTGTTCCTTCATTCCGAGGTAAATGGGAGCAAGGGTATATGCTTGAAGTTGCTCTATGGAATTTATCTATCTTAGCTTGATGGTTTAATGTTCACAATGCTTGACCTTACAATATCAAGGAGCTTAAGCTTGTTCTAGATGACTCACTTACACCAACCCCTTTTTGGGATCTTCTATCTTAGGTTCTATTTCACTATTTATGATTCAAACACCTTGAGGTACAAATAAGACCTAGTGCATGCTCATACATGAAAGACAACCACTAGTGAGGAGTTCACTTAGTCTCAATGATCAAAGGTGATCAATTTGTGATCACTACACCAATGTTTCCCACTATGTAAAACTCCTATAAGCAAATGAAAAATTGTTTCGTGCTACTGAAAATGCACTTATGAGCTTCTAACATACATACCTCTTTACTTATCTTAACACTTCTTACCTCAAATGGAGTCCTTCCTCATATGGAGTAAAATACCTCTAGAAACCTATTTTAACATGTTCAAAGTCATCAAACTAAGATTCAGGCTCCCTTATTGATGATAAAACAATTATATGCATTCATTCTTAACTCTGTCCTAGCCTTTCTTGGCTCTTATACACTCAACTCAAAACCACGAGAGAAATTGTAGGGATTCATAGCTTGATTTCATACTTTCTAAACCTCTCTCACTAGGATCAAGGTGTCTAAGACCTTCATATGTCATTGTAGAACAATTTTTTTCCTTTTCACCTTTCTTAATAGCCTTTACGATTGCTCTAACATAGTCTAACCAACCTGTATAGTCATATTTACACTAGAATGATGGAATTTCCTTCATTTGTTTACCCTAAGACCATCGCAATACATCATTTAGATCATGATCAATGTGTTCATAACCTTTCTTATGTTGTTCTAGAGATAAATTTTCTAATTCAACTTACTTATGACCTTCCATAGTGACTTAATACAGTCATACACTACCGCATGCAGTCAAAATTCATGGTAATGATGGAAAATTATTATAGGTTAATTGACTAAGATCATAAAATATCATCAAAGACACCTTATTATACCTCCGGATATAATATTGAATCATGACTTATCAATTTATGATGCTAAATCTGCCCATTTTCCATTAAAATTATACACTATATTTTCATTAGTTTTTCTCGAATTATAGTCATCGAGATATTATTATACACTCAATAAATAATCATATAAATTGGAGAGTTTATAGTTCATGTTCAGACAGAGAATACCTGAAAATTTTGGCCATTTTCTTTGGTTCCATCAAGATATAGAAAGACCTATTTCTTGCATGAGAGGGTTCCATTTGCAATATAATTCCTATTAAGTAATTTCAAGACATGCAAACATCAAGAATGTGATCTACATTACCTATAGATCCTCCTCATATTAACGGTCATATCTTTTGATGTAATTTTCATGTACTAAGGGTTTTCACCTCACTATCTGACAGAGGTTCTTCAACACACCAATCAAACATGCAAAAGTCATCTAATAGAGGTATATTTCTCTCTTCAAATTATCATACATGCTGTATTATTCATTATTAATATTCTACAACCTCTCCCCTATTGAATTCCCTTGAATCACCTATGAAATATGTGTGTACTAGCTAAGTTTAGAGTCTAGCTAAGTCCGAAACTGACTTAACAACACCCGAACAAGTCTCAACAACATTCTAATCCTAGAATAGTGATGGATATCACTCCAATACATATACCGACTCATGAATGGACTCATAAATATAGTGACATGGCATTTGAATTCCTATATTACAACTTTACAACATCACACTCACTCTTTCAAATTTCTAAAAAACACTCCTTAACCCTTTTACAAGCACATATGCAATTTTTACAACATATTATACTTTTAAAAACCTAAGCTAACATGTTATAATGGTCTTGTATGACATTATTATGTCTTGGCTCTTGATGCTCCTAGATCGAGTGCCCTTGAGAGAAATATTTGAGGTCTGTTCAAATAAATTTTCTTTTTTCTTGACTTCAAGTTCTTCCTACTTGTATTTTATTGTGTACTTTGTGTTCTATAGTTTCTCTTGCATTGTCTCTTCTTAATTCTACTCTTCTTGCTTCATCTTTCTCATCCTGGTATTTCCATTCAAGTTTTCCTCTTATATTTTTGATATCTCCTTCACTATGAAGATCAACTCTACCTTTTGTTCATCATTATATGTAGTCATGACTTATAGATCATTCTTAAGAATGAGTTCACAAGACTTAATAGTCTTCTCAACCTACCTCATCAACAATTCCTTCTCTTTTTCATTCTTGGCCTCTTTGTAGGATTGCTTCACCTTAAGAATAAAATGAAAGTCTTCTACATTGAATTTTTGCTCCTTCACCTGTTTTGAAGGTTCATATGCCTCCTCAACTGAAATCTAATTGTCTTCTACCATCCCTTCACTTATCTTTTCTTCATGTCTATCTGCATGAGTCTCCTTGGCTATAGCTTCCTCCAAGACTTTTAAATATTCTTTTATCTACTCAATACTCATGTTCTAAAATCATACTTTGGTGCTTCTTCACCTTCAAGTGCCTCAACTTGGCATTCTTCCTCTATGGCCTTTGTACCTACAAACACCCACTTAGAGAAATAGTTAAAAGAAAACTTTTGAGACTCTCTGGTCTCCATGGATGCCTCCTCCTTTAGCACCTCTTCCTTTTGTTTCATTTCTTGCAACTCCTCATGTTGCTCTCTCCTTGGGAACATTTCTTCTCTCTCCTTATTCTCAATTATTCTCCTTCTTCTTCTCACAATTTCTTGTATAGGCCATTTAAAAACCTTCCTCATGTGAAGGTTCCATCCTTGCAATTTGAAAATTGCACTCTCTTGCACTGTTCTGTTGCATCATCCTTTCCAAGTCCTTTCTAATGGACTCAATCCCCCACAGAAGCTTAAAATGCCTTTTCTTCTCATTCTCTCTTATTTTTCCTCTTTGAAACTTGTTGTAGAAAAATCACAACACCCCCAAATGGCCTCGAGATCTGAGTGGGGCATTCGGTGTGATCTGCACAACATTGGACCATCTCTCAAGATGTGGGACTTGCGGACTTGAGATGGCCCTCTGAAGAAATCCAACTTCTTCTTCCTAAACTACCTGCCATAAGCTATTCTAGTGCAGGAAAACTATGTAATCCTAATATAACCTTCCAAAGGACCAGGGAGAGAGAGAAATGCATAAAAACAGAGCCTACACTAAAGCAATGATACACCAGAAAAGGAAAGAGGTGAGATACTCTACCAAGGGAGGATGAAACATGGAAAAGGGAGATGAGGGAGGTTAGACAAAAGTGACACAGACCCAGGTCCTAATCCACCATTAAAACTCCATGAAACATGACATCCCGCACCTGTAAACGTGAAATATATGCACAGAAAACAAATATGAAAGGGAGAGGAATGAAGAAACAATAAAACACAAGAAAGGGTTGAAGAGTGCCAAAAATCATGAGTTTATTGCTCTAGAAGGTACACGATCATTCCATTTCTAATTTAGAGGCATGAATATGCTTGCCAAGTGTAGGAGAAGGCTTATAGCTCAAATGGAGTTGGGAAATAAATTTTACAAAGTTTCACCACACCTAGAATGTTTCTCTTCTCAAATGAGAAGTGTTTACAATATATAGAACATCGAGGTGAGAGAGAAAGAAGAAAACTTGGAATTTTCTATGAAAGCTCAACCACCAACCATTAATTCCATTCAAATCCACCTCTGACAATCATTAATTCTGTTCCCCATGTACTGCTTTGGCATGTTGGAGAAGGGTAGATGGTAAATCTAGATCAGATCTGGGTAGTTGAAGCAATTGGATCCTGTATTAATGGATTGAAATTTTTTTCCAGATTTTCACCCATCAAAGCCTATTAAAATTAATATTTTATGCTTTCATGGCATAGAGGAGGTCGAGACCTTCCAATGATACCAAATTTTTGAATTTTGAGAACTGGATCAAAAGTTATGCCCATTTGAATATTTGAATCAAATCCATACAAAAATGGTGAAAAAGCAAGTTTTGCAAAATGGATCCATGGGCTGAAATTCACTTTGCACCTTTTCGAGAACAAAAATTATAAAAAAATCTCCCATAGCCCCACAGGCCCAAAATTCACTTTTTCCCAAAGCCCCTGCACACCTGCACCTTCTCATTTTCCATTTGTCATCCCCAGGCTCGCGCCCGCATTTTCCACTTAGCAAAAGAAATCCTTCCCGGGATTGCGGGTTGTAATTATAACTTGTTCCTTTTGCAAAAAGTGCAAAATGCCAAAATATCTCCCGCTGCCCCACCGGTCCACAATCTTCCCCTTTGGCGAAAAGTCTTCCCAGGCTCACCGACCTACTTTCGCAAAAATCCTTCCAAGGCCCACCTTCCTACTTTGACCTGAAACATGGCCACGTGTCCCTTTGTAGGCCTATTCTGTATTTTTTGTGTTTTGGCTAAGTCCCTTTTGACTTTGGTTGGACCCTAGACACGTGAAGATCGGCATTCATTTGAGTCTCCGCTTTGGATTACGCCTTGGAATTGTGCCAATGAGGCACATGGAGGCTTCTTGACCTATTATACTTAGTTGATTAAACGGCTAGCTTTGTCCCTTTTTTGGACCTTATACACGTGGAAGCTTTGCACACATTTGGGAACCCACTCTAGATTTTACCTTTTAAGTTCACCTTCCGCGAGTCCTTTGACATTTGCTACGACCAGCTTGCAAATTTTTGAGGATCGACCACGTGGAGGGATAGTGCATGTTTGGGGTCTCCCTTTTGCTGTGCCTTTTTGAAATTGTGCCAAAATGACACATGGCACCTTTCGCAAGTCCGTTGCTTTACACCGAGTCGACTTACATGCAAAGTCTGAAAAATTTGAGCTTCTTCTCCGATTTCTTTCTGTTGAGCCTCTGGACTCTTTTAATGTCATTGGCCTCCTTCGTTGACCCTTGCTCCTTCATTATTGAGTTTTCTTGCCCCTTGAGTGTTGGATCTGAATGTGAGCTCACAGGACAGAGCTGGCCCTTAGATTTTCTTGTCTCGTAGGGTCATGTTTGATCACTTTTCCCACGGGGTAAAATTGGGATAACTGTTTGGCAACTCACGGGGACACCTTCCTGCTAGATGAAGAGACTAGTATCCTTTTGCATCAATTGGGCATGGATTCATAATTGATATCCCGATATTGATCTTCCCCTTGAAACATGATCCTGATTGCTTGCACTTGGTGACCCTAGACCTACCTCACTGTCCGCACTCTCAATGTTTTTAAGAAAATCATGGAGATGATATTCTGAGAGTAGAAAATTGTAATGACATGGGGCTTTCACCTATCCTGAAATGGACTCCCTCGAAAAATGATTTTAGTTTCTCTATATTTGAATTTATTTTGAAATTAGCAACCATTACAGGCAACTATGGGTCTCTCTGCTACTACTACTAAAGGGCTAGACACGTTGGCCTATCCTGGGAGATGCACTGTGCACGAGCAACAAACACCAAAACATAGACTATGTATAAAAAACATAAAATCATACATACCTCAAGTGGGATATGCGAGAATGTGCAAAAACACTTGTTTGCTAAAAGAAAAATCTACTCCTACTCCTACACTAATCACAGAGAAAGGGGACTCAAACAAATCCTGCTACTGGCAAGGAGAAGTAGCTTTCCTTTCTCAAAAGGGGCAGCCATGCAAATGATTTGACACTGAATATGGCTTCTTGTATGAGTGAAAAAATGACTATAAGTTGATCCTCCACCCAAATCATCAAGGTTTCAACTGGAAACAAGACAAATAACTCTTTTAGTTGCTCTATATTTAGATTGAAGAGGCATTGTAGCTGATCCTTGGTACTTTGATACTCATCCTCATCCTCAGGAATAAGCATGACCTGGCACGGTTTGATCCTATGGATGTACCCATTACTCTAAATTTCAACTCCAAGAGTGGAGTCTTCTTGTTGACCTTCCTAGGTGGATGGTGTGGAAGAGATGATGAAATCCTCTTGCTCTTTCCCTTCCTTCTCCAGTGAAAAACATGGAAGATTCATATATTCCAGCCTTGTTCCGTCGACACTAAAATTTTCCTCCGTAATTTCTATTTCATTAATGTATGTATTAGGAATAGGATGTTGTTAAGTATAATTAGTAGTAGCGTCCGATAGAAGATAACGGCGCTGCTAGTACGATGCCGCCAATAATGTATAGTATGGTAATAGTCAAAAGTACAATAGGAATGTTGTGGTAAAAAGTAAATATTTGTCGTAAGTGGTCCGGTAATGTTAAAATGTCAAAGTTGGGGTAAGTAGAGAAGTAGGGTCTACATGATTAGGAATTAGAAATATTATATTGGTAATAAGGACAAGGAGTGAGGTCATAAATATTTTGTGTATTTTATTTGTAAAAAGTCTAAAAATATGGAACCCATGTGAAATAATAAGGTTTATCTTATCTTAAAAGATAAGCTTACATGTACAGATAAGAGTTAAGGTATGGAATATGATTCGTTAGAGTGGATTTCCTATCCTATCTTAGAGATGGAATGGATAAGCCTGGAAGTTCTATAAATAAAGAGGCCACCCCCCTCATTTAGCATAGAAAGAAGTAGTGAGAAATATTGTATGAGTAAGTGTGTAAAGGAAGCCATCATTTTGAAGGTGTGTTAAAGAAGCCATTAAGAGGTGTAATTGTGAAGTTTCTCCCATAGTATTGGTGGAAGGAAAGTGAAGTCAGTAACACTTGAAGTACCTCATGGGTGAGATTGTAACAATTTCATGTTAATATTATAATTTACTCTGATATTTCAGATTTATCATCATTCCTTCTTATCATAGTCTATGGTATTCTTGTGTTATGTTTGTTGTTGTGTTTCCAGATTACATCCACCAAACTAAAGGTCATGTGCATGAGTAAATAATCATAGCACAAGGAGTTCCCGTGAAGAATTATCACATGTCTAGAAGTGCTTTGGATTGGTGATGACATTTTGGTTCCGTTGTCGGACCCTTCCTCGTTGGTGGATTTTCCGGAGAGATATTCCCACTTAGTCAAAAATCATTTGGAGGGTAACCTTGTTTTTTTACTTACTGTGCGTAGTAGTTACCATGGTAAAGTCACTTTTTTCCGTGAATAGTATTTACCACAATAAAGTCACTTTTTACCTGTGAATAGTATTTACCGCAGAACTTCACTTTTTCTTTTGTGAATAGTGTTTACCATAGTAAAGTCGGTTTTACACTTGATAAGTCAAGTTTTACCATAATTTACCATGGTCATTTCTACTTTCTATTATAGTGATTCTAATTATTTGTGCACATAAGTCTTGTTGATTGTACTTATGGGTTGGTATTTCACTATGGTTACTTTTGGAAATGGGGAAGATTCTTATTTTTTCAGCCCAATCTAGTGAAGATGATTCCTCTTTCATTCAAGAGTTTAAACGATCTTGCATTTGTAATGGCCTCATAAGAAGGGAACAATGGATTGAATTTTTTCCAACCTTTTTGGATGGTTCAGCCCTTAGGTGGTTTGAAACACTAGGTGATAATGTGAAAAACTCACGGGATTTATTAACTGAAAGTTTTCTTGAAGAATTTGGTGAACAACAGAAATATGCAGATCTCATGATCGATATAAAAAAGCTATCCCAAGGAGAGAAGGAGAAGATAAGGGATTATCATGCTCGTGTTCTAGAGCTAAGGAGGAAGCTCGATGCCCAGATCCGGAAGGAAGGATTAGCGGATGGGTTGATGAATGGCATGAATAATCTCCTCTGTAAGCACTTCATTCTTGGGATGAAGCCAGATATCAGACAACGAGTGAAGTATGAATGCCCAGCTACCATTGAACAAGCAAAGGAGATTGCAAGAAGGCAAGAAGAAAGCATGGAAGAGGAGCCCAAAGAAATTGTTGCTAAAGTAGAGCCTACACCAACACCTTTGGTTCAGAATCCACAACCACTCGGTGAGCACAAATCTTTCTCCTAGTACATCTACGAGTATGAACATCTGCTCAAGAAGATGGGTCGATTAACTATTAATCTTCTTCAAGGAAAAGAATTTAGTTCTCGGGAGGAGATAGAGGTCCAAAAGAAATATTTTTGAAGTTGTATGTTATGGTTGTTATAAAAGGGTCATTACAAGTATAATTGTCCGATAGAGCTTCTACATCCGGGTACAAGAGATAATGATAAAGGAAAAGCACTGTGAATTCTTTTGATGTAGTAGATAAGAGCATAAATAATGAAGTATATGTGTTTGTAACAAAAAGAAAGAAAGAAAAATATAACTAAGATGGAAATGATCCTGAGAAGATGAAAGGAGAAACTATTAAGAAACATAGGAGAAGAAAGGCAGGTGTGCAGGATTTTCTGATTTCACAGGGACAAGGACCATACTCCATCTTAGAAGATATGTCCAAAAGGCCTGCAAATATTACATATAGTCAACTCTTGGCTATGTCTTATGAGAAGAGGTAGGAGCTACGAAGTGGACTCAATGCTTGACGAAGGAAGGAGGTTGAGGTCCCTATTTTGGAGGCAGAGGTAGATCCCTACGTGCCATAAGTTGAGGTATTATGTAATGGTATTTCAATTCATGATGTCTTAGTTGATGGAGGTGCTGTAGTTAATGTAATGACTGAGTATGTAATGAATATGTTGGGTTTAAAAATTGATTGCCCCTCAACACTTATGTTAAGGTCATTAAATAAGGGAAAAACTAAACCAGAAGGTGTAGTTTCAAATGTGGCAATATATTTTATGGGTGTTGTATGTGTGGTAGACTTTCAGGTGATGAAAAATGGTACTGTTGCATACCCAATGTTGTTAGGAAGACCATGGCTAAGGAGAGTTCATGCAAGAAACTACTAGAATGAAGGCTTCATGACACTTGGACGTGGTAGAGAGAGGGTGAAGATAAGCATGATCCCTCGGCATCATAAGACAGAACCTGTGGATTCAAGTGATGAAACTAATGATTGGACATCCTTTGATTACTCTAGTACCAGTGAAGTGGACACAAAAGATGAAGAAAGTGAGGTTGATGTTTCGGTCATGGATATCCTTCCAATCACATCGACTCATGAACCCATAAAATTATCTGAAGAAGAAATTGATGATCGTCTCCAACAAATAAAGATTGGTGATGCTGTGATGGAGAGTGAGAAGGAATCCTACCTCCAACTCTTTCAAAGGTACATACACCTATTCACATTTGATTACAAGGAACTCCATCAAGTAATTTGGGTAGAACATTCTATTGAGCTAGTAGATGGTGCTTAAACCCATAAAGCAAATTCCTATAGAATGAATCTTAATTTTTCCAAGACTGTAAAAGAAGAAATAGATAAGTTGCTTAATGCAGGGATTCATATTTGCTATGGAGAATTTCGAATTGGTTTCTCCCATTGTGATCTCAATTAAAAATAATGGGAAGCTACGCATTTGAGTTGATTAAATTAAGCTCAATAAGGCAACAAAGAAGGATCATTACCCTCTTCCATTCTCAGATCAGATCTTAGATGAAGTAGCTAGCCAGGAGTGTTATAGTTTTGCTGATGGATATAATGGATACAACCAAGTCCGTATAGCGGAGAAATTTTAGCTGAAGACCACGTTCACCACTCCTTGGGGAACATTTGCTTATAGAGTTATGCCTTTTGGGTTGTGTAATGCTCCAGCAACGTTCCAGCGTTTGATGAATAGGGTGTTCGAACCCTACATTGGGAACTTCATCAGAGTATTTCTGGATGATTTTTACATCTATGGGAGCAAGATGGACCACTTGTACTAGATGGAGACAACATTTCAAAGGTTAGATGAAGCAAAATCCTCACTAAACCCTACAAAGTGTGTCTTTGGATGTTTTAAAGGTGTTTTGTTAGGGCATGTTGTATCTAGAGATGGTATTGGTACTAATCCTGATAAAGTTTCAAAAATCAAAGAGTTACCATTTCCTATGAATAGAAGTAAGTTGAGATCATTTTTAGGCCATGTGGGTGGGTTACTATAGAAGGTTCATCAAGAATTTCTCGAAGATTGCGCAGCCACTAACCCATTTCTTGAAGAAGGATGTTACTTATGAACCGAGGAAATAAGGCGCATGAAGCTTTTGGACAATCAAGGAAGCCACCGGTGTCTTCACCTATTTTAAAAAATCCAGATTGGAGAAAGCCATTCATTGTGTACATTGATGCCTCGGATCATGCAACACTAGGAAGTACTCGAGTCAAAAGGATGAAAATGGGAATGAACATCCAGGTTTACTTTGGGAGCGAAAAATGAGTAGTCTTGAGGTAAATTATCTTTATGCTCGAAAAAGAGACTCTAGCTATCATTTTTGCTGTAAAGAAGTTTAGAAATTACTTGCTAGGGTAGAAATTTATAGTTGTAACAGATCATCAAGCTCTAAAATATATTGTCAATAAGTCTAACCCATCAGGGAGGATAGCAAGATGGATAATTTTGCTACAAGAATTTGAATTTGATATTATAGATAGGCCAGGAAAGAAGCATGTCAATGCAGATGCACTCTCTCGAGCCTATGATGGTTTAGGTTCATCTTGTGATGATGATGATTTCCCAGATGTAGCATTGTTATCTCTTGACACAATCCCTAGTGAATACATAGATATTTGGAATTATCTAAATGAATTCAATTTTCCTGATGGTGTCAATGTAAAGACTAAGAGGAAGATTACTCAAGCCAGTTGTCGATATTCTATTCTGCATGGAGTATTATTTTGAATAGGACCTGATGGATAGTATAAGAGGGCAGTTGGACATGATCAAGGGAAGGAGCTGATAGAAGAATTCCACAATGGTACATGTGGAGGACACTTCTCTGGACAACTTATAGCAAGAAGGATCTTGGATGCAAGTTATCACTAGCCCACTCTTTTTAGAGATTGTTATAATTATTGTAAGACATGTGATATTTGTCAAACACATGGTAGCCGTGAGACTTCATCAGCTCCATTATGCCCTATTCTTCCACTTGGTCCCTTTGAAAAGTGGGGAATATATATTGTAGGTCTACTTCTAACTACCCCATGCCAAAATAAGTATATTGTAGTTGCCACAGATTATTTAACCAAGTGGGTTGAAGCTAGGCCATTGAAAACAACTTCTATGGATGAAGTGGCAAGGTTCATATATGAACGCATTGTCACTAGATTTGGTTGCCCATTAGAAATTGTAACAGATCAAGGAAGCCACTTCATTAATGAGGTGGTAGAAGCCCTAGTCAATAAGTTTTCTATTAAGCACAGGAAGGAAACAACATACAAGCCAAGCACAAATGGATAGGTGGAATGAACAAATTTTGTGTTGTGTCAAATTCTAGCAAAAGATGCAGCCTTGTAGGTACATAAGTGGGATAAAAGGATTCATGCAACATTATGGGCATATAGGGCAACATCAAAGTCAGCAACATGATACTCCCCATTTCAGTTGGCTTATGGCATTGATCCAGTTCTTCCTATTGAGTTTGATATTCCCACTGTGAGAGTTATGAAAAATGAAAGGATGGATGAAAGTGATTCAGTAAAAGAAAGGTTGGTACATCTTCATTTGCTAGAGGAAATGAGGGAAATAGCAAAGGATACAAGCTATAAGAATAAAATGAAGCAGAAGGAATAGTTTGATCAAAAGATTCGTTGGTCTCCATTTCATGTGAATGACTTGGTTCTAGTATATGATTCCAGATACAAAAAAAGAAGACAGAAAATTTCTTCCAAAATGGATGGGACCATACAAAATAGTAGCTTTGTGCATGAAAATGGTACATACCGACTGGAGGAATTGGATGGCACTCCCATTACGAAATGGGTCAACCACGACAAGTTGAAGATTTTTCAAGCACCAGAATAGTCTACTCCAAGGACAAAGTAGAAGCTAGGAAGGGGAAGATGTCGACACTAAAATTTTCCTCCATAATTTCTATTTCATTAATGTATGTATTAGGAATAGGATGTTGTTAAGTATAATTAGTAGTAGCATCTGATAGAAGATAACGGCACTGCCAGTACGATGCCACCAATAATGTATAGTACGGTAATAGTCAAAAGTACAATAGGAATGTTGTGGTAAAAAGTAAATATTTGTCGTAAGTGGTCCGGTAATGTTAAAATGTCAAAGTTGGGGTAAGTAGAGAAGTAGGGTCTACATGATTAGGAATTAGAAATATTATATTGGTAATAAGGACAAGGAGTGAGGTCATAAATATTTTGTGTATTTTATTTGTAAAAAGTCTAAAAATATGGAACCCATGTGAAATGATAAGGTTTATCTTATCTTAAAAGATAAGCTTACATGTATAGATAAGAGTTAAGGTATGGAATATGATTCGTTAGAGTGGATTTCTTATCCTATCTTAGAGATAAGATGGATAAGCCTGGAAGTTCTATAAATAAAGAGGCCACCCCCCTCATTTAGCATAGAAGGAAGTAGTGAGAAATATTGTATGAGTAAGTGTGTAAAGGAAGCCATCATTTTGAAGGTGTGTTAAAGAAGCCATTAAGAGGTGTAATTGTGAAGTTTCTCCCATAGTATTGGTGGAAGGCAAGTAAAGTCAGTAACACTTGAAGTACCTCATGGGTGAGATTGTAACAATTTCATGTTAATATTATAATTTACTCTGATATTTCAG
This sequence comes from Taxus wallichiana var. yunnanensis, assembly GCA_018340775.1. Classification (NCBI taxonomy): domain Eukaryota; kingdom Viridiplantae; phylum Streptophyta; class Pinopsida; order Cupressales; family Taxaceae; genus Taxus; species Taxus wallichiana. The sequence goes on along the minus strand of CM031235.1, from coordinate 713,359,098 downwards.
ATTTATCATCATTCCTTCTTATCATAGTCTATGGTATTCTTGTGTTATGTTTGTTGTTGTGTTTCCAGATTATATCCACCAAACTAAAGGTTGTGCATTGGTAAATAATCATAGCACGAGGAGTTCCCAGGTGAATAATTATCATAGTGCCGATTGGTGATGACAGGTTCCAGAGGGCCGTTATGAGACACAGGATATTGTCCTTGAATGCTCTACTCTATGGAAGAAGACTCATGTTCTTGGAAGGTGGATGATGGAGGAGAAAATGATGTGATATCCTCAAGTTCATTTCCATCAAGGCCTTCCTCCAAGTCAAATAGATAATCTACCTTCTTGCTTTCTGCTGCGCGTGTGCTCTACCTCTGCATGGTGTCCTCCGGATCTACAATATGCTCACCATGGTTCCTCTCATATTCAAACATGAAGTTTGAAAGCTCAAAATCTTCTTCGACATCAGAGGTTGAAGGGGATGAAATGGGAGGGAGAAATGAAGGTTCTTTTGTGGCCTACTCCGCACTTGGAGCCTCTAGAACCGTATGGTCCTCCTCCTTCATGGGTTCATCAATAAAATCAGGACCTTCAAATGAAAGCAAAAAATCTTCAATAATGCTTTCTTCATTAAGTGGCCTCAACTTTGATTTAATCTCCTCCAGTTGCTCCTCTTCAATGGGACTTAGAGCTAGTTGTTATTATTCATTGATCACTGATTGTGTAACTTAGATTGGATCAACATCCTCTTCAGACAAAGTTCCATTATGGACACTTTGCATTTGGAGCAGACAAATTGTTGGTCTTCTCCTTTTTGTTCTTGTTCTTGTTCTGCTGCAAACTCAGCCTTAGCCACCACTGAATCTTCAACCTTGACCTACTCTCTGTTGGCTTAACCATCAAGGGGATATTTGTAATCCCAAATATGGCAGCCCAACTCTTTATATTTTCTATCATTTCTTCTCTGTTGGGTTCCTCTTTTCTTTTTTGTTCTCCTTGATTGGATTCTTGAGTCTCTTCCCAACATGGACTTGGGAAAGTAGGAGGAGTGGTAGGTTGGGATTCAACTAGTTTTGCTATTGTTTGTGGTGGAGAGGGAAGTGGAACTTCTTGTTTTTTTGGAGGGTGACTGCTTGGAAGGGAAAAGGGCAGAAGAATTGAGATGAGATGGAAGACTAGGAGATGGAGAAGGAAAACAACATTTGGGGCAGCAAGTGAGGGGCTTGACTCTTGACCATATTGAAATTATAAAGTTTGGGATGGAGAAAAGGGAGCATAAGGATCTGGTGATTGACTTACCCATTGAAAAGGTTGTCTCACACTTTGCTCATATGCCTCAATATCCTCAATCCATTGTGCAAGTTGAGGCAACATTTCAACCATGAAGTTAATCTTCTCCTGAGGGTTGTAATGTCTTGGCATAGGGCTGGCCCATGGACAAGGTGCCCTATAGCCAATTCTGAACACTTTCATCTGAGTTGTGGCCCTTGATTGTACCATGCAAGCCTCCATTCTTAGAGTTTCCATGTATAAATTAGCTTCTTCAGGTGTGGAACTACCTCCAAAATCTGTATATCCATGCTCTATAACAACTGTATAGTTTGGAAAATGACCAAACTGATTTGAATCTGGCTCACCTGGATATCCATAGTGCTAATTTTCATTGTGAAACCTTTCTAGAGGTGTGTTGAAGTAACTGTAACGGATCTGAATAGAACTGCTGCTGTAAGTGTGAATTTCAAGATGGAAATGAAGTCATGATTACACAACTCCATGGAATGGAAGGAAATGAAAGATGTGGAAATAAGAATGGATGGAAATGGATGGGAAGAAGGTCTCCAACTTTAGAGATTAGGTTGTTGACCAGATGGAGTCGCCATATGTGTTTTGCATGTGCCTCTAAAGGTTGAATCTCACCAAGAACCCATAAACTTGATGAAATGAAGTGGTAAGGTGCTTCAGACCTGTCCCACTAGGTGTGCCAAAACTGTTGTAGAAAAATCACAGCACCCCCGAATGTCCTCAAATTTGAGTGGGGCATCCGGTGTGACTATAGAACATTAGACCATCTCTCAAGTTGTGGGACTTGCGGACTTGAGATGGCCCTCCAGAGAAATCCAACTTCTTCTTCGTAAACTACTTGCCACAAGCTATTCTAGTGTAGGAAAACTATCTAATCCTAATATAACCTTCTAAGGAGATAGGGAGAGAGAGAGAAATGCATAGAAATAAAGCCTACACTAAAGCGGTGATACACTAGAAAAGGAAAGAGGTGAGATACTCTGCTGAGGGAGGATGAAACAGGGAAAAGGGAGATGAGGGAGGTCAGACAGAAGTGACACAGACCCAAATCCTAATCCACCATCAAAACTCCATGAAACACGACATCTTACACCTGTAAACATGAAATACATGCACAAAAAATAGATCTGAAAGGGAGAGGCACAAAGAAACAATAAAACATGAGAAAGGGTTGAAGAATGCCACAAAATCATGAGTTTATTGCTCTAGAAGGTGCACAGACCATTACATTTCTACTCAGAGGCACAAATATGCTTTCCAGGTGTAGGAGAAGGCTTATAACTCAAATGGAGTAGGGAACAAATTTTACAGAGTTTCCCCACACCCAAAATGTCTCTCTTCTCAAATGAGAAGTGTTTACAATATATAGAACGTCGAGGTGAGAGAGAAAGAAGAAAACTTAGACTCTGCTTTGAAAGCTCAACCACCAACCATTAATGCCCTACAAATCTGCCTACAATCTATCAATTTTGGTTCCCCATGTCTGTTTGGCGTGTTGGAGAAGGAAAGATGGAAAATCTAGATCAGATCTGGGTAGTTGAAGTAATTGGATCTGTATTAATGGCTTGAAAGACTTTTTCCAAATTTTCACCCATCAAAGCCTACTAAAAATAATATTTTATTCTTTCATGGCATAGAGGAGGTCGATACCTTTCCAACGGTACCAAATTTGTTGAATTTTGAGCACTAGATTGAAATTTATGCCCATTTGAATATTTGAATTGAATCTGTACAAAAATGGTGAAAAAAAAAAGTTTTGCAAAATGGATCTGTGGGCCCAAAATTCACTTTGCACCTTTTGTGAAAACAAAAAATTATAAAAAAATCTCCCATAGCCCATGAGACCAAATTTCACTTTTTCCAAAACGCGCCCGCAAGCCTGCAACCTTCTCATTTTCCATTTTTCATCCCCGGGCCCATTGGCCCGCATTTTCCACTTAGCAAAAGAAATCCTTCCTAGGCTCATGGGCCTACAATTATAACTTGTGCCTTTTGCAAAAAGTGCAAAATGCCAAAATATCTCCCGCTGTCCCGCCGGTCCACAATCTTCCCCTTTGGCAAAAAGTCTTCCCAGGCCCACCGCTCACTTTTGGCAAAAAAATCCATCTAAGGCTCGTCTTCCCACTTTGACCTGAAACATGGCCACGTGTCCCTTTGCGGCCTTTTTATGTATTTTTTTGTGTTTTGGATAATTCCCTTTGACTTTTGTTGGACCCTAGACATGTGGAGAGCAGATTCTTATTTGAGTCTCCACTTCACGATTCTGCCCTTGGAATTGTGCCAATGAGGCATGTGGAGACTTCCGCCCACCCTCTTATACTTAGTCAATTAAATGGCCAGCTCTATCCCTTTTTGGACCTTGGACATGTGGAAGCTCTATGCACATTTGGGAACCCGCTTACGGATTGTGCCTTTGAAGTTATCTTTGAGATGACACATGGTGCCTTCTTACGTGAGTCTTTTGCCTTTTTCTATGGCCATTGCAACTTTTTGAGGCTCGACCACATGGAGAGCTAAAGCATGTTTGGGGTCTTTGTTTTGCTGCACCTTTTGGAAATTACACTTTGAACCGACACATGGTGCCTTCCGCAAGTCCGTTGCTTTTCCCTGAGTCGACTTGCATTTGAAGTCCAAAAACTTCAAGCTTCTTCTCCGATTTATTTCCTTTTGAGCCTCTTGACTCTTTTAACATCATTTTCCTCCTTTGTCGGCCCTTGCTCCTCCATTGTCGATTATGCCTTCCCCTTGAGTGTTGGATTTGAATGTGAGCTCATAGAGCAGAGCTGACCCTTAAATTTTCTTCTGTGCAGGGTCATGTTTGATCAAATTTTCCCAAGGGGGTAAAATTGGGATAACAAAACCATCTCTGCAAACAATTTTACAACTTGCATGATAATAATTATTTTATAAACAAATTGGAATGCTTACAAAAATCCTCTAATAGAGCTCCGCTCGATACCAAACTAGTGCGGGGTATATGCTTGAAGTTGCTTGTATATGGAAATTATTTGTCTTAGCTTGATGGTTTAATGTTCATAATTCTTAATATTTCTCTATAAGACTCACTTACACCAATCCTTGTTTGAGGATCTTCTACCTTAGGTTCTATTGCACTATTTGTGATTTAAACAACTTGAGGTCTAAATAAGACCTAGTGCATGATCATACATGAAAGACAACCACTAGTGAGGAGTTCACTTATTCTCAAATTGTTAAAGGTGATCACTTTGTGATCACTACACCAATGTTTCCCACTATGAAAAACTCCTATAAGCACATGCAAAATTGTTTCAGGCTAAAAAATTCACTTATGAGCTTCTATCACACATACCTATTTACTTCTCTTAGTACTTCTTACCTCAAATGGAGTCCTTCCTCTTCTGGAGTCACAAGACCTATAGATACATTTTGATCATGTTCAAGTCATCAAACTAAGCTTTAGGATCCCTTATTGATGCTCAAACAATTCTATGCATTTATTCTCAACTCTATCCTAGTCTTTCTTGGATCTTATACACTCAACTCAAAACCACATAAGCAATTACATGTTTTCATAGCTTGATTTCCTACTTTCTAAACCTCTTTCACCAAAATCAAGGTCTATAAGAACTTAATATGATGTCCTAGGACAATTTTTTTCCTTTTCACCTTTCTTAATAGCCTTTAGAGTGCTCTAACACAATCTTACCAACTATGTACAATCGATTTTCACTAGAATGATGGAATTTCCTTCATTTGTTTACCATAAGACCATCTCAATACATCATTTAGACCACGATAAAGGTTTTCATAACCTTTCTTATGTTGTTCTAGAGCTAAATTCACTAATTCAACTTGCTTATGACCTTCTTCACGGTGACTTAATACGGTCATACACTCTGTCTGACCAACATCCGGGGTAATGATGGAACATTTTTATAGAAAATGGCTTGAGATAATCAAATCTCATCAAATACACCTTATTATACCCCCATATGTAATGTAGACTCATGACTTATCGAGTTATGATGCTAAAGCTGTCCATTTTCCCTTAAAATCGTACATTGTGTTTTCACTTGTTTTTTCTCAAATTACACTCATCGAGATCTTCTTCTACACTAGATCAATCATTATATAAATTGGAGGGTTTCTAGTTCATGTTCGGAAGAGAATACCTGAAATTTTTAGCCATTTTCTTTGGTTCTATCAAAAGATAAAAAAATCCTTATTTCAAGCCCGAGAGGCTTCCATTTGCAATATAATTCCTATTAAGTAATTTCAATACTGCAAAAATCATGAATGTGATCTACATTACCGGTAGATCCTCCTTCTATTAATGATCATATCTTTTGATGCAATTTTTCACATACCAAGGGTTTTCACCTCACCTCACTTTGTCAAGACAAAGGTTCTTCAACACATCAAATCCGAAACATGCAAAATTCATCTAACAGAGGTATATTTCTCTCTTTAAATTCTCACACATGCTTTATTAGTCATTATTAAACTTATACAACATCTCGACCCTATTGAATTCCCTTGAATCATCTATGAAATAGGTGTTTTCTTGCTAAGTTTAGAGTTTAACTAAGTCCTAAATTGACTCAACAACACCCTAACAAGATTCAACAACATTCTAATCCTAGAATAGTGATGAATATAACTCCAATACATCTGCCAACTCATGCATGGACTCATAAATATAGTGACATGGTATTTGAAGTCCTATATTACCACTTTACAAAGTCAAAATCACTCTTTCAACATTCTAACAAACACTCCTTGACCCTTTTACAAGAACATATGCACTTTTTACAAAATATAGTACATTAAAACACCTAAGATAACATGTTCTAATGGTCTTGTATGACCTTATTATGTATTGTCCCCTGACTCTCCTGAATCATAAACCCTCAGAAGATTCAACTATTACATTCTTTAGATTACATAACTCTTCCATTTTTTCTTTATTCATATTTTTTTATCTTGTATAAGTTCTTCTTGATAAGTTTCTTGAAGTGTTCCTTGATCTGATATGGTGAGTTCTGTTGAGGTGAATTTTCTTGGAAGAGATCATAAAAAAGAGCTCTAAGATCAAAAAATGTCTCAAAATTCAATGATTCTCCTTTCTTAATAACATTTTTTAGCTTAGTGGACACTTCCTCAAGAACTTTCATTCTCCACTTAACACTTAATGACTATATATGAGACAATTTATTCTTGGAATCATCAAAAATTTCTTCGAGAGGATAATTCTTTCATCAATCGAGGCCATAACACAAAGATCTTAGAGCACATTATCCCAATCTTTGTTTCTTTTTTCATTTTTCTCAACCAATGAGATAATATGATTTTATGTTTCAATGATGTTGTCATAAGTTTTACAAGCTTCATCAATGAATTCTAGGTCTGAAATATGAATATTCTCAACCCATGCTTCTATGACATTTCCTTGAATTGTGTGTTTTTCACTTCAACAATTACGTTCGAGATCAATGTTAGATGTTGTTGAACATGCTTTGAAAGAAGCCAAGGGAATAGGATCCAATGGAGTGTTTTCATAATAGAGGAAGGATTTAATGAAATTGGAGAGGATTTGTACACGTTCCTCCAACTACTCTTGGGTTTGCTTCTATTTTTCAACCCTCTCAATTACCTTGAGACTATTTCCTTTAGGTTTTGCACGTATTTTTCAGGGGTTGATTCTCCCAAATATATCCTTATTAACTCAAAATCAGTTGTAGAAACCTCTTGTTCATTCTTCTCTCCTTTGGGTTTTACAATCTTAATGAATTATTGTCCTGAAGTATCTAAGACTAGGAAGGAAGTGGTTTTATCCTTTTTAATAGTAGGATAAGTATCGATAAGTGTATCCATAACATCATAATTTGGAACCTCAACTTTTGATTGATATTTCCTTTTATTACTATCAATCATGGTCTGAACCCAAGAGGAGTGACATGAATATGTTCACGAAGGATCTATTACAAGTGTCAAGGGTGATGGAAGAGATTAAGAAGTATAAAATACCACAATAGTTACTGAAGGAGGAGGATAGGTCCTTCTTATACTTAACTTAGGTTTGGAATTAGTTGTCCTCTCCAAATCCTAAGATTTCCTTCAACAACATATTCCTCGTCTTATTCATCTTCTTCAATTTCTTCTTTGTTATCTTCTTCTTTTTCTTTTCACTTTCCTATTTTTCACTCTCTTCCTTTTCACTCTCATGTTTCTCTTCTTTTACTTGTTTGACTACTTCATCTTTCCCTTCCTCTTGTTGTGTTTCATCCTTCTTATCACCCTCCTTTTCTGATTCAATCTTCCTCGCATATACTTTAGTGCAAGGTTCTTGCTAAGAAGAGGATGAAGAAATTTATGGAGGAGAGGTTACCTGTTGGGAAGGCTTGAACTATGAAAATTTATTATTTAACCACTTATTAGTTATCAAGAAGATAGGAGAAATAAGATCGTCAAGGTTATATTTATCCTTCTGGGACCAATCAATGGTGGGGAGAGAAGAATATTAAATTGAATTAATAAATTCAAAAGAAAGAAAATCATAATTGTATTCAACCATGCCCTTGGGTGCCTTATATAGTTTTAAGTCTTGAATATTTGGAATAGTATTTCTTTCATACAATATCTTCCTCAATTCAAACTCATCATCACAATCAGCCCAATAATCTTTGGTTGTAGATACATAAAGTTATGAGAGACAATGATTATTGATGATGAAACTTTTTTATCAAAGGATGCCCTTTTTTGGAAAGGATGCATGTGAAAAGGAGAGATGATTCTCTTGATGTTCTATGCATCAATAACAAACATACAAGTATAATTTTATAAAAATATAGGAACTTCAATTCAAGATACTTTCTTATCTCTATAACTCCTATGGATAATATACAATTGCATAAAAATCTAAATTAGAATGATATTGTCATTTCAATAAATGGGGAGATTGTATGGGATTAATTCAAATCATATTGTCCTAATGTATAATAAATTATGGAATTGAATACTTCCATTAACAACTATCATTTTTTTGGATTCCTGAGAAGTTTAATTAGTAACATTCCCCTCAAACAACTTGACTAGGAACACATTGAAGGAATATTTGACTCTTTTGTAATATATATTTTTGTTTTCATAGGTCAATTGGGTGTAGAACTCATAAATTGGGATATTCTACCTCCACCTTGACTTGACAAGACAATCAAGATTCTATATCTAGTAATGGTATAGACATAAATTGAAGTCATCTAAAAGGATCTAGTTTAATGAACTTTGAGTCAATTCTTGGTTAGATTATCACAAATAATTTCTCCCGAGTTAAGATTTTTTTCCTTCACAGATGATGTTAATAAAAATTTACATCTAGTATTGAAATTACCTAGTTTAGGGTAGGCTCTTTACTCTTGCTAGAAGAGTTATAATGTCGAACACTTGCTCAATGAAATCACTTCTATACATAGTTTTTGGAAATTTATAAGGTCCTTTATTATTTTATTTTAGCTAATAATTTTCAATCATTATTTGGTATTTGTTAGCGGTTAGATCAAACTCCTTTCGTGCTTAAACCAGATTCAAGATTTTAGAGTTATCAAATGTAGGAATGCTAAGGGCCAAGTTAATATGATGTGCATCCAATTGGGCAATTAGTTGACCTTGAGGGTCCTTCAATTCCTTGGTTTTTGGGTCAAAAGATGAGGCACTGTCAGGATAGTATGAATGCATTGCAAGGAAGTAGGAAATCCTCCAGTATGGGAAAGACCACCGCCAATAATTATTTGGGCCAACAGGTTGGGTGTTATCCCTCATTCTTGTCCAAAATTCGGTTAAATCCCTGTACTTGATATCCTTGTCACCAATTTTAGGTACAAAGGTTTCCATGGAAGAAATTTTATCATATCCAACATATTAAAACTTCATCTTGAATGATTTAGAAACTTTGACAAGGATAAAAACACCTTCATAGGAAAATTTTGGCAAGACAAGGGAAAAAGGGAACCATAACTAGAAATTTATTAAAAATAAGGGAAACCATGATGGAATGAATTACTTATTGAATTAAATATAAGGAACCTTTCCAATGCTCCAAATGTACTTGAAAATTTTAAAAATTGTTGGGAAATGAGGGAGAAAATATAAGAAAATAGTTATGGGTAACATGAAGACTCGATAGGGTGGAGCTGAATTGTTTGCAAATTTGAAATGGATGGCAGGAAAATAAATTTTATATAATGAAAATTTTCTGGTAAGAAATTTTCCTCAAAATACATTAAATTGGAAAATCGGGTTTCGACCGGTCCAAAGGAACAATTCTATGAGGGTCGAAAGTTCTATTTTCCTAATGTGGAGTTTAAGGTAGAGAAAGTGGGCATACAAGGAATAGAGAAAACAAAGGAATCATTCTAAGAGTTTCATCCAAGAAAACCTTGATCAAATTCAAACCTATCTTCATTTTCTCTCCTTAGTGGTGTATCGGTTTTGTAGGAAATCGGGGTGCTTAAGGAACAAGGTAACCTTTCCCAAAGTTCCGTGGGGAGGTGAATTCACCGGTGGAGAGTGAGGAATCATACATGGAGGCTATGAGGAGAACCTAAGGAACATAGGAACTATTCCAAAGGTTTCACCAAGAGCTGACTTAATCGATAGTACCATGGTTCATTTTAGAGGAAAACATTAATACATGTATGAATATTAGGATTTTTGAAGTTTGAAATTGGCAATTTTTTAATTACCATAAGGTAACAAGTTTTCCCAAATTTTATGGGTCATAAATAAATTTGACCCTAATTTTTCCTTATTGTTTCCATTAAGGGTTGAATAATTTTGGTATATTTGCCATTATGCTATTATATATATGATTAATTTTTTGTGATTTAGTAATACAATATAATTCTAGAATTCGTTAATTTTGAGATCTGGAGTCGAAACTGAATGTAAAAGCGAATAAGCCTTTGAAAAAGTTGAAAGTACAAGCCATAAATAAATACAATTTATATAAGTGGTGCAATTAAATAGAAATAATAGTGTGCTTCCAGACGGGAACATCCATGAGGGCACCACAATCCAACATGATTCGATCACCAAACAAGAATAAGTTTTGATTATCAAATGGGTAGCATTTTCCATGTCACCTCTTAGTAGCATTTTCCATGCTACCGATTGGTGTTATTATCGGCGCAGTACTTTTCACGTTACGGCTAGTGGCATTACCTCACAATAGCATTTTCCATACTACTCGCTAGTGGCGTTACTTCTCGGTATCATTTTCCATGCCATCGATTGGTGGTATTAGTGGTTGTAGCATTTTCCATATTACTTAGCTGGTGGAATTACCACATGGTAGCATTTTTCATACTACCGACCGGTGGAAATACCACCCGAGAGAATTTTCCATGTTATCGGAAAGTGGCATCACCACATGGTAGCATTTTTCATGTTACTTGGTGGTGAATTTTCCATTGATGTTAATGGACAAAAAGAAAAAAAGAAAAGGTATGGGATTTTTTTTTCTTACGCCATATTTTGGGAGGAAAAATTCTCATTGAGATGATCATTTTAACTACTAACATAAAAAAATTAAAAAAATCCATACAAAATTAGTGAAATATGTATTTTTCACAAAAAAATCACATTTTAATTTTTTTCTTTGCAGCATATTTTGTGAGGACAAATTTCTCGTTGAGCCAATCATTTTAATTACTATTGTCAAAAATTATTTATCAAAAATTACATATTCTTTTGGATGACATCATATACTATCAGCCGACAACATATATTGTTAGTTGAAAATTGCTACCACCCGACACCATTATTAAATATTCTCCATCATTTTGAAACCTGTTTTCTTTAGATTCGCCATCATTTTGAAAGTCATTTTCACATATTCACTAAGGAATCTATATGAATTTTTTTTGGGGGATGTGAGATGGGTAGGGCCTTAAAATGAACCAGTGGTATGCGGGAAATGTCAGTCATCAGATAACAAAGAGAACACAAGAACAAGTTATATGAGTTCCATCCAAGTCTGATTTCTCCAATCATAGAGATAATGCGGTATGGGCAGCCATTCGAGGAAAAAGAGGAATAAAGGAATTATTCCATATTTTTTTATTGATGGAAAATAGTTTTGAAGGGACTATACCCTATTTACAAAGAAGGCCAAAAAGCCAGATATAGCAATCAAAGTATCAGCAAAAAAAGGATCAGCATCCAGAATAGGCGTTTGAAATCAACCGTAACCAAAAAGTTACATCAGGAGAAAAACAGAACAAGCGCTGTAACAACCAGCCAGAAAACAACAAAAAAATAGCAAAAACGATGGAAAAGATCAGCGCCTGCAGCGAAAAACAACCTTACTTCTTAGCTGCTCTGGTGATTTTAGATTTTATGGTTTGTAGAGAAGTGAAGAGGGCCACCATAGTCATATGGGTGGGGTCCTTAGTATCAAGCTTAGCCAAGGTTTGGCTGCTCTCCTTGGCCGTTCCCCACAAAGTCTCTGGAATCCCACTCAACACAGTGATGCTGCGAACATGCTTTGTTCCAGAAAATCACTGATAGCATTAAAAATTGCCATACTATGCTCATGGCGATCCTTGGCTCTTCCCACTCGATTGTCCAAGGAATTCAACTTTTTATAGATGTCCTCCACTTGCTGGTTATCTATCTCAGTACCCTCATCAATCTTCCTTTTCCCTTTTTGCTTGGTAAGCTGCGTCACTTCCTCCTTCAGCTTCATCATCTCCTTTTCAAGGTCATTCAGTCTTTGTATAGTGCTATTTGCTTCGTTTTGTGAGGCCTCTTCATGGCCAACACTGCTTATGTGTAGCAGGTTTTGTGCAACTTCCATATCCTTGCTACTGCGAAGGATTCTGCTCAAAATTGGGGTTTCCAGCTTGAGCTTCTTCTATTTTTTGGTATTAGGCTTGGGGGTGGTGGCAGTGATGAGAGTGGGGGTCATGGTGGAAGGGATGTGGGTGGGGGTGGTGGCAGTGATGAGAGTGGGGGTCGTGGTGGAAGGGATGTGAGTGGGGGTGGTGTCGGTGGAGGGAGGGAGAGGAGTCATGCTGGGGAGGAAGGGAGGCTAGGGTATTTGGAAATGCAAAGCTTGTGCAACAAGAGAATAAGCCCTTGATGCAAAGGGGTAGCCCGTGTATGCTTCTAGAACTCCCAGATGGAGCGTTCAAGAGAGTTCAGGAGATAGTGAGGGAAACAGACCGTGATTTGTCTATGGAAGTGGTTTAGAAAAACCAAATGCTTAGTGGGGACAGTGACATACCTCCCTTCCAAAGATATGTAATGGACCATCATGCGGGTTATCTCATCAAAGGGTGGTGGAATTGAACTAACCCACAACCCCGCTGTAACAAACATCAACACCTCATCCTCAGCAACAAATTTCTTCTCTTCCACCTTTTTGTCGACTCTCTTGCTGAAGAAATGGAGGCCTTCCATCTCCAAACCAGTAGCTTCAGCAATAAGCTCTTCATTCACTATAATTTTATGTCTGCCATACTCAACTTTGCGGTCCTTCCAATCCATGGCGAATTGAATTGAAATGCTTTGGTCGTGACCTTGAATGCGATCGATGAAATTTGTAATCCCGCCCTGCTTAAGGAGATTCCAGAGCTCTACATTTTCCTTCCAATCCGGATCACTGCAAGGTTCAATCTGACATGGGGCTCCTCCCATTTTTACCTCTCTGTAGTGTTTTCCCTTCTTGCCTTCTAAACCCTTGTTTGAATTTCTGTATGGAATGTCGTTGCACTTCTGTCTGTCCCGATTATTTAGAATCCCGCACACGTTTTGGGAGTGATGAGAGTAGTTCCCGCATGTGCGATCTTTGAGCTTCACTAAAGCCCACTCCAAGTCATCATTATCCTTACTCCACACTTGAGTGCCCATAAATTTCCACTTGAATGCTGATTTGTACCTTCTCAGGGATGTAAATAGCATCATTCCAAATAGTTAAATTATTATTTATGCCATAATTGGCCAATTCATCAGCAACCTTGTTACCTTCCCTATAAGTGTGCCTAATACGGCTATTTTTGAAGGTTTGGTAGATGCTTATGGATTCCATGATGAAATCCTTGATATTCCAGCTAGGGGGTGAGGATTGATTAAGATGATTAATAATATTAAGTGAGTCTCCTTCCAGGATAATATTCTGTATGTTCTGAGTCTGGGCTATTCTAAGCCCCCATAGAGCAGCCAAGGCTTCAGCATAATGGTTAGTTTGGACCCCCATTTTACCAGCATAGGCAGCAATCAGATTGCCTCTATGGTCACGAATCACTCCTCCCCCTGCAGCAATCCTGGGATTACCCTTAGAAGCCCCATCAAAGTTCAATTTGTGCCAGTTAAGATCAGGAGGATGCCAATGTATCAGAGACCTGTCAATATTAGGGCGTGTGCTATTCTGAATATTGTCAACTCCAATTTTCCAGTTGGACAAGATATGCTCTTCATTTTCAGGATAGTTCTTGTTCTTGGGGGGTTTGAATCTGGCAATGTTCTCTTTGACAGCATTAGTGATCTTCATAAAGCTGATCTTGTGATGTTGCTTAATGTTTCTGAAAATGATGTCATTTCTGTCCTTCCATATTCTCCAAATGATATGGGGCATAACCAATTTCCAGAGTCTTCTCACAATACAATGCTTAAAAGGGGGATTCCATTGGGTCCAAAACTGGATAAAGTCCTTTGGCACAGCCCAGAGAACTTTGAAATTAGAAAAGGCAATATTCCGATTTTAGTGGCATATTCACAGTGCACTAGAAGGTGTCTGATATCCTCAGAATATTTTTTACAGAGATGGCATCTATTTGGAATAATGAAACCTTTTCTAATCAGGTTATCAGTGGTAAGAATTCTTCCCCTAAGTACCAGCCAAAAGAAAAAGTTGATTTTTGGTGTGAGCTCAGCCATCCAAATCCTGCTCCAGTTGAACTCGCACTGCATAGTTTCAAAGAAAGAATTATATCCAACTTTAACAGAATAATCCCCATCAATAGAGTTATTCCAGACCAATTCATCCTTGACATCCATTTGACTTAAGGGGATAAGATTCAAATGCTCTTGTAATGAAGACATCATGTGGTTCAGATCATCCCTATCCACAGAGAGTTTTTTCCATTTCTTATTGTTGCCATCCCTGTCAATGTAATCCATGATTCTAGTACCATACTTACACTCAAGGCTGTCTTTGAGTGCTCCAAATCTGTCAATGAGGCTGCAGCTAGTCCATTTATCTTCCCAAAAATTTATATCTCTGCCATTCCCCACTTTCCATTTGCTTCCATGCCTGATGAAATTCCTGGTCTGAACTAAATTATTCCAAAATATGGAGCCATAGGGAAGGTTCTCTTCTTGAAGAAAAGATATAGTTGCTTGTTGATTAAGGTATTTGGCTTTAATTAGTTCAATCTAGGGTTGGTTCTCTCGAGAGCATTCTCCATCCCATTTTTGCAATTAGAGCCTCATTCATTTTTCTTGATATCTTTTATACCCAGGCCTCCTATTTTTTTGGGAGTACAAACTTGGTCCCAAGCAACCAAGTGATATTTGAATTTATCCTCCATTCCCTGCCAAAGAAAGTGCCTCTGAATCCTCTCAATTTTTTCTCTGAAAGCAGAAGGGATATTGTAGAGTGACATGATATAAATAGGGAGATTCTAAAGAGTACTTTTATTCCATATGTTTCTTAGAAGGATGTTTTTTTCAATTTTGGCCCAACTTTCTCAAAACATTATAACTTCATTTCATTAGTAATCCAACACACGGGGAAAGATGACCAAAATATAAAGAATTTAGTCACGATTCAAAAAGTTTCAAATTTTTACTTGATTCATGAAAACAAGCATTACTATGTGTTATAATTTAAAATACAACCTCAATGTAAGGGTTTTATTTCATTTTCCACCCAAATCTATATAGGTTCCTAAATCTAATCCATCTATGTCTAGTGAACGTAATGCAATATTGAATGATGCAGCTTCTCCAATAATACCAGAGTCACCTATTCAAAAATATAATAAGAATGATGTACGACCTTTAGAAGCACCAACCTCAATAACAACACCGCATCCTCGCTATCATGTGTGTAAACTAAAGAACTAATAATTATTCTTGAGACATTACACATTCCATCACAACATTCAAAACATGCACAACTAACATCCACGGGCAACATGACTATGTATTCTAGGAATATCTCTACTCCTTCATAACAAGTTGATATAGATTCTAATCTACCTATTAATACTGACTGCAACAAAAATGCAAATGATTCCACACCTATTACTAGCATGGAAAAATCTATTACATTATCACAAAATAAGTAATTATGACCTACCTGATATGTGTGGATATTAATAGGAAAATGAACATACATGATAAATCCGAAGTTTTCTCCTAGTAATCCTTCTCTAAATATCTCTATTTCCCCACAATAAGATAGAATAAATCCTAAAGTTGTATCTCTAACCATTGTTCATGTTGATGATTCTTTCCTTATCCCTGATGGTCTTAGGGATATTCATATTGATCAATCTAATCTTACTTAGCATATGAAATAACATTGTCTATGATCAACAAAATCATTGTATAAATTAGACTTTCCTCACTAGATCTACAAGTATAATGCTCTAACCCATGATTCTACCAAGTACATTTACCTTATATCATCCACATGCACCACTATTTGACTTTCTCCAATACTTGGGGGCATATATGGATATCCCTTCCTTATTTTACAAGAATAGTTTTCCTTTCATTCCCATGCATACTTTGGTTTGGGTCATATTTACAATATGTTTTTACTCCTATTATGTCATACCTCTTCTATCGAAATGATTTCCACTCATCCACCAAAATCAATACCAATTGATTGCAATATTTTCAAGAAACACTATTCTAATTACAAATATAAATTCAAAATCTTCTACTACACACACTATTCTTATAGCTACTTCACCTAATTCTCCTCTCAAGTTTCTTCCGCACACATCACAACTATGGCACCCTTGTATTTGAATCAAACTAAGGCATAAGCCTCCATTTTCCTTGGTAGCTACTCAACCTCTTAATGAGGTTCTCATTGGATAATTTTCATGTACCTTGTAATTATTATACATATCTATGAACGAGAAAATACAAAAACATTGATATAATCACAAAAGTAAAAACATTCAAATATATTCTAAATAAAAACTAAGGACCTATTTCTCTCGCATACATTGTTAGCACTTTACATTATACATGTCATTTATCCTTCTTTTGATACATAACATTTTTATTTACAAACATACGTTTATGAGGCATATTGAGCATGATGTAGGACATATAAATTGATACATGATTATAGGATATATCATATTTCCTCAAATACGTTTTTAGCGGCGGCAACATCTCCCTACACAAACTAGATGCAATTATTTCATTAAAACATCTTTTCATTTCCTTATTACACATGATTACATACATAGTTTAGTTACTATCTTTTGACCTAATAGGAATAAAACATGTGTCTTATAT
This sequence comes from Taxus wallichiana var. yunnanensis, assembly GCA_018340775.1. Taxonomy (NCBI): domain Eukaryota; kingdom Viridiplantae; phylum Streptophyta; class Pinopsida; order Cupressales; family Taxaceae; genus Taxus; species Taxus wallichiana. The sequence goes on along the minus strand of CM031235.1, from coordinate 713,342,283 downwards.
AGTGTTGATAGCTCTTGGTTTCATAAGCTCTTCTATATCACTTGCTTCCTCATTCTCTTTATAGGGTCGCTAGTTAGTTGTGTGTGTAGTTACTTTTTTACTACTATGATTGTGGTCTAAAGGCCTTGTTTATCTTGGTACACCATGGGTGTGCCATGTTTGTGTCACCATTCCTTTCTTGTGTGACATTTAATCTCTTATTACAAGCCCAAGGGCCTTGATTTTTGCAACACTGTGGGCGTTCCATGTTTACAGCATTAAGCCTTTTGCGTAACTACATTGTTATCTTTTAACTTACATAATCATTAATATTGTTTCATACTTGTTCTCTTGTTGAATTTTTTTCTCCTATTATTCTTATTACTATTATTTCTATTAAATGTGTGTCATGGTATCTACCATGCACATCCTATTCTGCAGTACATGTTGTTTTTGTTGGTCACCACATTAGCCCTTCACGTGATTTCTACGTAGATTATCATGCTTATTAGACATGGTTACACATTTATTCATTTGAGTTGCATGCACAAATTTTTTATCACACTCACCTCAAAAAAGCGGGAATTCATCTAGGTATTTTCTACACCTACAACATACAAAGACAAAATTCTAGGCTCGGACACATGTAAGAATATAAAAATAACCTTAAACAACATCAAACATATAAACTTAGAAAAGTAAGCTTAGGGTTAAAACATATAGTGCATTTAGGAAAATACAAATGTTCATGACCCATTTCTATGGTTTTTTTGTAGGGGGAGTTACATAATTTTCTTAGTAGTTTCATATTTTCACCTACAGGAATAGGGTTTTGGCACAATTTTATACTCATATCACTTGATTTAGATTAGTTTCAAGGGGCATGAAAGGTTTCATTCCTTCTTCTCCACAACACTTAGTTTAGTTTTATTTTTAGGGATATTGGGGGCATGGATATCCTTTCTCCCACTATATTTTAGTACATTTCATTTTTATTCGGTTTCTACCAAATAATGTGGTACATGGTGAGAGTATGGTGGCAATTAATAATCCTTTGTATTGTGTGTCATAATTTATAAAATTGGGCCTAGATACATCTATAACACTATGGTTTATGGTGTTATGGAAGGTAGCAAAGTAGTTAAGTTATTCATAGGTATTCCTTCCTCTCCTCTTACTCCTAAAGGGGGCGATATAAGAGTTGAATGAATTTGATACATAGTCTTCTTTCTTCATGGGGTGTTTCAGATCCTCCATTTGTTTTCTCTTTGTTTGGAATTCATGTCTTATGTTCCATACACCCAATACTCTAGCTTCTCATACTCTAGCTTCTCCTCGGCACAATTGGGGACTGATCACCCCTAATGATTTGGAAAAGTTCAATAATCCAAATCTTCAAGTACAAGAAAAGAATGGGAAACTCTTCCTCCACAAAACAAATAGGTGTATTCCTTCCACATTTTTCATCTCTTTATTTCACTCTTATAATTTAATATTTAATCTACATTACATATTTACAATTGAGTTAAATTTCAATTATTTATAATGGACATTGACTACACGATGTGTTCTAGGTTTCATCATGGAGCGTGCTAACACAAATAAACGATGTGTTCTAAGTTTCATCATGGAGCGTGCTAACACAAATAAACAATGTGTTCTAGGTTTATTTAAGCTCTTCTTATAGATAATCTACATTTCGTGGAAAATTCTTTTTCAATAATTCACATTGCTAATTTCTTTATTAAAATTTCAAATGCGTACCCTTAATAAAGGTAAAAATTAATTAAATAAAATTTGAATAATAAAATCTACAAATAAAAAAATCTATTGTCATTCATAATAAATTTAAGTTTAAAATTTGTAATAATTAATAGTATTTGTTTGATAGATATTGTAGATTAAAAATGTTGAAACTCATATGTTAAAATAAAATGTGGATTTTACACTTCTGATATATTTAAACAAAAATTTGTTCAAAAACCATAGTATAACTTTAAGCAACCCAACGGTCGGGAGCAATACATCTGTGGAAATACACAGAATACAATAAATCCCTCAGAATAGACAGAGGCAATATTTATTGAAATGATAAACTGGAGTAGTTGGAAACTTGGAGAGCAGTGCGGATGACTTGGCCGTTAATTGGGGTGGGTAAAGAACAGCGCAGATGCATACGCAGTTATTTGTGGTTTAGGTGATGATTTATGCTTTCAGCTGTGTTTGGGATTCTATTTAAAAATTCCAATATTTTACCAGTTGATTCGATTTGAAGAAGTTTCATGGCCCATCTCTGTCTCAATACACAGTATGTACTCGCCTTATAGAAAATAAATCAGTCTGCAGGACTCAATTTGTAGCACGATGGAAAACTGCATAACTCGCCAGATGCAACTCTGTGCAGAGCTTTGTATGTAGCTCGATCTGGATACAAACAACTCAATGGGAGATGTCAACTAGCTCAATGCAATTCCCGGACCTAAACCATCTTGCTTAGGACTCCAACTCGATGCTTGTAGCTAGATGCAGAGCAATGCACACACCTGCAACAGTATTCTAAATGTAACAACATTGTCAATTTTTTCCAGATCAGAATCATAATGCTCACGAGGGCCTTGTAGATCTACTCCGGCAACCATATCTTCCATTGGATATTTTCCAACACTCGTGGAACCGAAAACCACAAATTTGCAGCCCCATTTCTTTATTTTTACAATTTATCTCCACATTTTTCACAACTCATATTATTTTATCTCTCTTGAAATTCCTGACTCCTGGTGACGTTTCATATATTGTAAGAGCATTTTTCCCCAGAAAATTTTCAGTCTACTGATCTTTCATTGACCCTTTTAACATGAGGATGTAAAATATTATGCTACTTTGAATTTGGTGGTTTTGTATGTAGACAATTAGCTCTCTTCTTGGCCAGATGGGAGTGATCGGCTGTCTAATTATTGATGATTTCTGTAATGAGGCACAACCCCCAAGTTTCCTCAATCAAAAGCTTTAATATTTCTGTAAATTTTGCATAAAACATTACTTTTTCTTATAAGATTGAAGTTGCATTTGTGAATAGTGATGATGCTTAGATTTGCAACATATGTGGTAATTGCATTAAGTTGGAAAAAGCAAAACACTATTTTTTTAATGTAGCTTATTAGCATTTAATAATATGTTTTTTAAATTTATTATTTTTAAAAATTTGATTCCTAATTTTTATTAATAAATATTTTTAATTTTTAATATTAAAAAAAAAAATTCTTTTATTATATTGGTAATTAAAATATTGTGTGAATTTAATTATTTTAATATTATTATTGCTTACTTAATTTTGTGCACTTAATTCATGTTAAAAAATACTATATAAATGTAATTCTTTTAATATTATATAAAATCAATTTAAATTATCCATATAATATATAAAACAAATATATATTAATTTTTTTATTTAATTTCATTTTGTAATTTATGTAAAAAATAAAAAATTGTTACAATTTCGAAATAGTTATAGTTTGAAAATTATGGATCTAAGACATTTTTGAAATTGTGAAATTTGTTACAATTTTTTCAATTGTAAATATAACAATATTCAAATTGTCATTAGTTACACAATTTTTAAATTGTGGAATTCTCACTATTTTTATGTAGATCTTGTCACAATATTTGTCACATTTAACATTTTCACAAAAAATTGTGGGTGGAGTCCACAAAATTGGATTCACAATTTTAAAAAAGATATCCACAATAAAAATGTGGATAAATTGTGGATATATAACCCATTATCTTGTAGTGCAAAGAGATTTAGAAAAGTGATAAACCCACAATGTCACATACCATAGTTATGAGAAGGTACAAAAGCATACAAAAAGTTAAAGACTACACGAACATTCCTACCATACTAATATTCTTAGGTCCTTCCCTTAGAGTTTCTCAAGTAATGATTTAAATTCTAAAGCATTAATATTCTTAGGTCCAAATACCCTTGTTTCAACATCCAGATCACCCAAATTTCCTAGAATCACTTGTAATCAGCTAAGTGCACTCAATACCATGTAACGTTGTGATTTTTATTGCATTATGTATATTTTCTGTATTCCTATGTTATTTTGATATTGAATGGTTAATGTTGGAAGTTAATTAGTCGAGTAACTCCCTTGTCGTACTATAACATAAAAAATCATAATCACATCTAAAAATGGTGAAAACACATTGTTATTATCCCATCTCATTACCTTAATTGACCGAGCCCCATTGTTAAAGCCTTGTCATAGGAAAATGTTTTCACTTCATAACATGATGTGTAAATTCTCAAATTATTTTCTAAATTTTTGTCAATCTTTCTTTTTCATAATTTTGAGTTTCTAAAAGACAAGACGTTGAAAAATATCTCATCTTTAATTGAACCCAAAAACATTGTTTAACATGTTATAAATTTCCCTTACGGATGAATTCTATAACCGTAGCAGTGTTGTTATAAGCGACACATGCCTGTTTTGGCCATGGACATGGGCGGGAAGAGCATGGGAGGCGGGGATCGAATGACCTTTTTCAATGAAGACGATGCCCCGATTCCATTCTCGCACATGTAGGTGCATGAGCAATTTTTATGGTTAACACCTCCTTGGGGTTAGATCCGAATGATGGTGACATGGGGAAGAGAGATCTTACTTTTGCCCTAGATATTTTTGGTCTTTGTAGAGGGTGCGTCCCGGATCCCCGAGGATTTGGGGATTTTATCCCACATCCAACTCGTGCTTGGTAAAGGTTGTGCTAATACTTGTTATATGTAGGGTAGGGTCACTATATCCCTATTCTCGGAACCAAGAATATTATCCCTTGTTCAATTATTGGGTGCTCATGTACATGGCTCTATAACGTCCTATGAGTTGCTTCATGTGGCTGGTTCGAGAGAAGAATCGAGATCCTCTCCTAGGGAAGGAAAAGTATGATGAAGGATAAAACCCCTGTCCGGGCATGCTTCAAGGATGTGTTGTAAAGGATAGGAAATAGGAATGAGGGCTTACTCAATTTCAAGAGATATAAACTAATGGATTTTGCTAAATCTACCCCTTTAGTTTGTTTTGGAGAGGAGGCCATTCAATCAATCTTCATTCAAGAGGAATGGTTTGATCTATAGATTCAACAACTTCGTTTAGGTTTGTCAACACTTCATGTGTGGATTTCAAAGAAATGAGGTCCCATATTAGAAGGTAGGCTGGAAATCTTTCCTAGTGCTCGTGGTTATTTCATTGTAGCATTTGTTGATGCTTCAAGATAGGGATCTTATTTTTGGGAAAGTTTGGGAATTTGAATCCCATATGTTATTGATGAAACCGTGGTTTCCTTTGTTTAACCTAGTTTTAGATACTTTCCATGTTAAGCCAAGTATGGATCCTCCTACTCTACCTTCCTCCAATTTTGTTGGATAAGTACTTAACTTGCTATTGGTAACACTTTATGAAAATGTTTGGCTATTGACCCAAAAACTGAAGATTTTGAGCACACAACGTATGTTAGAATCTTGGTTGATATGGATACTTCAATTGAATTCTTTGCTACAATTAAACTAAAAGTAGAGGATAGAAATTGGATTCAAAATATGGACTATGAAGGTCGGTTCCCTTTAGGTGTAGAACATGTTTTTCTCTTGGCCATTTAACTTTTGATTGTCATTTGGTAAGAAAACATGTTAAAAGTAGAAGTTCGTGGTGGAAGAATTCTAATCCTAGACAACTGAGTGTGAATTATCCATGTGTTTGTGTATCTAACTCTGAATCTAAAAAATATTTTGATATAGAAATGGTGGAAGGGAAAAAAATGGGAAACAATGATATAGATGCTTAATCGGGGTCCCAAAATCACAAGGAGCAGATTGAAGTTTTGATCCCAATCCATTATAATGAAAATAAAAATCCAAAGTCGGAAGGGGATTGAAAATTTGTGTGTAGGAAAAATAAATGAACTGACTTGATTCAATTATGATGCATGATGATTATTAGAGACATTTTAGGATATTGATGTTGATATACTTGTTTAACATGGTTATATTATGGATGTTGTTCGGACATGTGATATTTGGATATTGTGAGTAGACCTAGAAATGGAAATTATTGGATGATGATATAGTTGTTGATAAAACTATAAATGATATTGTTAGATTGCTTTGATGTTGTTGTGATTCATATATCTAGATGATTTTGGGAATTATATTTATATTATTTTGGATGTTTTGATATGGCCACGAGGCCGAAGGAGGTATTTGTGTTTTGTAGGTTAAAATATCACAACAAACATCGGGGATTGGAGACCAACCACATTGGAATTCTAGATGAATTCAACAAGGTCACCATGGCAACTTGTATTTGTTTGTGTGTGTTTGTGTGTTTAGGGATTCCCATGGGGGATCACCTTTAAATGTGACCAAGGGGTTTTATGTATTTATTTTATTTGGTCCCTTTGTTTATGTTTGCATGTGTTTATTTTGTGGTGCTTTTACCCTTTCATTATTATTAAATGGTGTGTAATATTGTGAGTAATCATGTTGTTAAGTTAATTAATTAAAATATGTCATAAGAAAGTAATTAATAGAGTTGTTGGCCTTGATTTAAAGTGTTGTAAGTAATGTGTAAGTGATGTGTAAGTGATGTGTAAGTTAACTTTTGAGTGTGAAACACTCCACCTTCTTGGAAATTCGAAATTTGTCCTTGGAGGCTGATTTTGGAGGCTTGTGGGACAAGTTAAACTTGTCCCATACCTCTTAAATTTAATTACCAACCATACCTATGGTTGGAGAGTTGAGATTAGACTTTTATAATGCTTTTTGAGAAGGAAAATTGTAGTTTTAATTGCACTTTTCTTACATGATTTAATTTCAGTCCTTTGGGGTGTGGGTTGGATTTGAGTGTGTAAGTAAACTATCATATTATTCACCCACCTATTTATTATGCATTGGAGAATGAAGTTGAATTTTGGGGTTGGGGTTGAGGATGTGTGATGTGGCATCCTACATGGACCACCTCATCCTCTTCCCTTCCCTCTTCTATAAAATTTGAATTCCTTGCCTTGTTTTGGGGTTGCTTCACTTTGGAGACTTCATTCTTGGGTGAATTCCTTTGTTGTTTTGGGAGCTCTTGCTTTGAAGAAGTTTTTGGAAGATTGTTGCATGCTTGTGCTTGGTGATTTGGATTGCTTGCATTGGGATAAAAGCTTGTTGTTTTGGAACTTGGAACAACTCCATCATGGAGAGGTAGGAGCTTGGCTCTTGAAATGCTTTTTTTTTTGTTTATGAAATGTTAATGTGTGAATGTTTTGGCATGTTTGTGGGTTGTTGGGTAGATGGCCTAGGAATGGTGTAGGAGAAGACTATGGGGTTTATTTTTGTGGGAGGCACAAGTGTGTTTTAGGGAGGTATAAGGGTGGAGGGAGTTGGGATTTGGGTTCCACCTTACAAAGAAATAGCTTGCATTTCTTTACTCATTATGGGGTGCCATAAGAGGTTGGGGAGGCATAAGGAAATGTGAGGAATAAGGGGTACTTGGGGAGGCATAAGGAATGTCAGGGTTTTGATATACTATATTTTGGTGGTTTGTAATTCAGGTGGTGATACCCATTTCCCCTTTTGGGAGGCATAAGAAGCATCCCCATAGTTTCTTGCTCCTTTGGCTTGCTTGATGAAGCCTCAGTAATGTTTTCATGCTTTAATGTAGTTGTAAACTACATTCTGTTTTGGACTGTTTTTATTGTGAAAATGTTGCTTGTGTGTTTGTGGAAGCTTTGTTGTTGCCATGAGTTGGATCACATCTTTTATTGCATTGTGGTTGGGGCTTAGGGGCCAATGAAGAAGGATGGATTCTCCTCTTCATTGGATGTCTTGGTTGGGTGGAGAGCATTTTCCTTTCCCCTACTCTTGTTGTGATCAAATTGGAAGAATGAGAAATATGCATGTTGTTGTTCTGGAGCAAGGAAAAAGATAGTTTGATAGTCCCTTGTTGAGATAAATTTTATTGTAACCTTTCCCACTTGAAGTGGATGAACTTGTAAATGTTTTGTAATGGAAAGATGTTGTGTTGATTATGAAAGTTGTAAAGTGAAATGTAAAAGAGATAAACTCTTTTTTTTGTTTTGAAAGAATGTGAAAGAAATTGATTCAATTCGAAAGAATAAAAGAAGGATGTTACAAAGTTGTCTTTTGGAATCAATAAATGATGTATTACCTTTCTCAAATTACATTGTGGTATTGAATCTAATCTTTTAAATGTAATTGAAATCTCTGATTGAAAGAAAGAAATGCGTATGAAGGAAATGTAGTACTCTATTTTGTGAAGTGCATGATTTGAAAAGAATAAAAGTTACATTCTTGTCTTTATCATTTGATTGAAGGAATGAAACCTTTTTGAAACTAGCATGAAATGAATTCATTTGTAAGGCAAGTAAAATAAGAACCATTGAGTTAATTTTGTTGTTTCCATTTTTGCTTCACGTTAAACTCTATAACTTTTACCATAAATGAACAAACCGAACCTGCAATCAAGAAATAATAATGAAACATTAAAATTGAACATGCTAGGATATAAATGAGTTCAATTAGACAAAAACTTAAAGGAAATCTTTCAAAACCTTGGAAAAACTGAGTTCAAAGCTTTCACAAAGTTTTTTGTCAAAGTTGTAAAATTTCAAATTGGAACTCAATCAAATAGATCTACCTCACAAAATTATCCTAAATCCACCTAAGAAAATTCTCCATGTCTATTTGACATGTTGAGAGAGGAAGAAGATCAAATTGAACAAATTTTATAAGTTAAAATTTACCAGTTTGCACTGTAAAAATCCTGCAGATCATTTTCTTGAAATTGACTCCTTAAACTTTATCAAAATCAAAATTTAATGATTCTTGTGTAAAGAGGATGTCGAGATATTTCTAGAAAGTCCTCGTTTTCCCAAAACCAAGCTCTCTATCAAAAGTTATGGCCTTCTAAAGTTTTTCTTCATTTGGCGTCAAAAAAAAAATTAATAAAATTTCTAAAAAAAAAAAAATTTTTTTGGGAAAATTTTCCTAATTTTCCTTTTTCCTTGGAATGGCCCAATGGGTCCAATTTTTCCCTTAGCTTAGAAAAAAATTTTTGGGAAATTTTTCCTAATTTTCCCCATCACCCCGCCAACCCGTAGCCAATCAGAGGCTTGCCACATGGCACCACGAGGCATTGGCGGAGGGGTGGATCCCTTTTTAACTTAGCGCTTCAAAAAAAAATTTTTGGGAAAATTTTCTAAATTTTCCATCACCCCACTGCCCTGCAGCCAATCAGGAGCTGCCACATGTGGCATCGAGGCATCGGCGGAGGAGTGGGTTCCTTTTTTGCCTTTTGCATTTTTAGAAAAAATTTTTGGGAAATTTTTCTAAAGTTTCCCCACCACCCCCACCACCCACACCAATCAAGAGCTACCACATGGCATCACGAGGCATCGGTGGAGGCACGGGTGAATTTTACCCTTTTTCCTTCGGGGTGCTAAAATATTTTATCCCCACCACCCTGCTTTCCCCACGGTGGCTTAGGAGGCACCACGTGTCCCTTGCGGACTTGCGGACTCGCGGGAGCGCGGGTGCAAAGGTGGCTTTTCCCCCACGGAAATTTCCAAAATGTCTCCCGATGGCCCCACCGACCTCGACTCCTCCTCTAGGAAATATTTCTCCCCACGCCCACGACCCGACCCATCACCCCTTGGGGAAAATTTTTCCCCCAGCCCCCGTGGGGAGCCCGCTCTTGGGGAAAATTTTCACCCCAAGGCCCATCGGCCCATAACTTGAGAAATATGAGGAGTTAGGAGGACTTATTTATATCAATGGAAAGGTGAGAAAATTTCCTATCCAATGGGAATGATTTAGGGAAATTTTGAATGCATTAATTTTGAGAAAAATCAAGTTGAATCTTTAAATCCTATTAGAGAGTGGGTATGGTGAGGAATTACCCTCTTAACCTAATTGAACCTTCTAACCCTAAATTTTGGACCTTGTGACCTCTAATAATTGTTAATAAAAGAAAAGTATATTCTAGTGGATTAGAATTGATCTAGAACTTGTTAGTGACAACTATTGTCTTGTAACCTGTTGTAGACTCTTTTAAAAAAAAAAATTATTCCATAATTTTCCTAACTAATCCTAGGTTGTTCTTGGGTCTCAAGTGGGTTGTTTTTAGTGGGCATCACACTTGGTATCAGAGCAGTGGTTCAAAATCTTGGGCCATTGGGCACACTAGAAAACTTGAGACATGAACCTTAAACCTAGCACACTTTTAAATCTAGAAAACAACTTAGTTTAGAAATTACATATTTTAGTAAACATGGAAACTAATAAAACTTAGAAAGATGAACTAACTCTCACCTTGGTCTATGCAGGAGGCACAGATGAGATGAGGGGTCTTTTCACATAGACCTAGACTTACCACCACCAGATCATGCTGTAGTAGCCATCCTACCCCAGATTTTGTAGACTCTTCAGGATGTTAATGCCGCTCTACGCGGAGGATCAGTAGGAGGGCATGCAACCAGACATGATAGAGTCACTTCCATTGAGGGTCATGTATCTCCTCGACCCAGTGAGGAGCATGGAGGAGAGAACTTCCATGCAGAGTCAGCCAGAGTAGAGTCACCACAGAGGGGATAGGGTGACCAGAGTTTCAGACATAGAGAGAGGTCTCGAGCCCTAGGCTTAGGGATGAGCATACAGAGAGGCCTAGAGGCCATCAGACCATAGCAACTGCAGATCACATCAGGGAGATCCTGAAGCTTCGGCCATCACATTATTCTAGTGACATAGGTGGATTTTAGGTAGAGGCCTAGTTAGTGAGCTTGAGCGGGTGCTTCAAGCTCTGTCCTTGTTCTAGCAACACAAAAGCTCATGTTGATCCATCTACTAAGGGATGGAGCTGGTGTCTAGTGGTGGACAGAGGAGCAGAAGCTCCATGTTGATTCTGAGATAGTTACCTAGGAGCTCTTTGAGGAGCGTTTTTAGAGTAGATATTTGTCACGAGGTTCATACAACAAGTGGATAGATGAGTTCCATGACCTCCGATAGGCATCTCTTACAGTGGCTGAGTATGAGAGTAGATTTCTGGATCTACTCCAGTATGTTGATTACATGCAGGATGAGTAGGTGCGGATCCACAGGTTCATCCGGGGCCTAAATCTAGACATTGGAGGTGCAGTGCAGATCCATTGTCCACAGACATTAGCTGAGGCCATCGAGAAGGCCTATATAGCAGAGGAGACTCGGGAAAGACCCAGTAGGCTAGAGACCGAGTCCGGAGCCACATACAATAGATGCAGGACAACAGATCGAGGGGGTCAGTACCTCTTCCTCATGGTGGAAAGGGTTCAACATAGTCATCTTTTAGACCACAAAGCAGCAATAGCAATCCCGCCCACCCACCTTATAGACCTCCACAGAGGTTTGATGCACAGAGAGGTCGAGTATGGGGCCTCCTCCTAGGGGTCCCATCAGGACACAGGGTGCCCAGAGCTCACTCACAGGAGCTCACCAGCAGAGACCTCGCAGAGACACAACCGATCATCAGGATCCACACCACACCTCAGAGTACACCGTTGACTGCTACACAGGGGAGAGGATCAGGTGGTTTTTTTTGGTTGTGGTGTTACTTGGACATTTTTGAGAGACTACCCACAGAACCCTAATAACAAGGGTAAGACACAGATCTCAGAGCCTACTATTGGTGATATGGGGCACAGTCATAGGATGTACACAGTGGTCGAGAACCACTAGGTAGAGCATCAGAGTACAGTTATTGAGACTACAGGTAACATTGGTGGCATTCCTACCTCCATTTTGTTTGATTCTAGTTCTTCTAATTCTTTTATTACACCATCTTTAGTAGAGTGATGCAGGCTTGGTGGCAGTTAGGCAGGGTCATAGTTGGGATGTTGAGATGGCTTCTGGAGCCAAGATCTCTATAGACTCCTTAGTTAAGGAGTGTGTGGTGGATTTGGGACCTTTCACCACTACCTCGGATCTTCGTATCCTTCCTTTGGGCTCATATGGAGTCATCTTGGGTATGGATTGGTTGTCTGCACACATGGGCTAGGATGGATTGTTACCACAAGATTATATCTTGTGTAGATGATTTGGGAGTTGAGTCGGTGATTTCAGGGTCAGAGACCCATTTCTATTCACACCATCTCTCTTATTATGCAGCTTAAGCGGTGTGTGTGATGGGGTTGTCAGATGTATGTTATTACAGTCAGTGACAAGATCAGAGGATGGGTCTAGTGGACCATCGCTAGATGATCATCCCATTTTGAGAGAGTTTGCAGATGTCTTTCCAGGGGAGCTACCGGGGTTACCACCCCCACGTGAGATTGATTTTCATATAGATCTGGTTCCGGGAGCAGAGCCTATCTCACGAGCACCTTATCGGATGACCACCCCAGAGCTCTATGAGCTCAAGTTACAGCTTGAGGGCCTTTTGGAGAAAGGCCTTATCCATCCTAGTGTATCCCCTTGGGGTGCACTAGTGATTTTGTAAAGAAGAAGGATGGATCCTTGCGGTTGTGTATTGATTACCATTAGCTAAATAAGGTAATGATCAAGAATCGTTATCCCCTTCCACGCATTGATGATTTATTTGATCAGATGAAGGGAGCCACAAATTTCTCTAAGATAGACCTTAAGTCAAGGCTTACCATCAGCTGAGGATTTCGGAGGTGGACATTCATAAGACCACCTTCCATATGAGATATGGCCACTATGAGTTCACAGTGGTGCCTTTTGGTTTGACTAATGCCCCCATAGTATTTATGAGTTTGATGAATGGGGTATTTAGGACCTTCTTAGATCACTTCATGCTCATCTTCCTTGATGACATTTTGATTTACTCACATACACATGAGGAGCATGAGGGCACCTTCACTAGGTTCTTCAGTGTCTTCGAGAGCAGAGAACTTTATGGGAACTTGGAGAAGTGTGCATTCTTTCAAATGGAGGTGTAGTATTTGGGTCATATCATTTTTGGGAAGGTATCACCATCGATCCTTCCAAGATTAGAGCTATTATGGATTGGCCAACACCCACTACTTGTGACTGAGGTGCGTAGCTTCATGGGATTAGCAGGTTACTATAGAGATTTGTTCAGACTTCTCTCGGATTGCACCCCCATCACTTCCCTTCAAGGAAAGGGAAGAAGTTTGTTTGGTCGAACAGGTGCGAGCAGGCCTTCAGTACACTGAAGGAATGTCTCACTACAACACCTATTCTTGTAGTGTTGGATCCACAGGTGAGTTTTTCATTTGCACGATGCTTCTTTAGTAGGGGCTTGGAGGTGTGTTGATGCAGGAGGGTAGAGTAGTGGCTTTTGAGTCTCACAAACTCAAAGATTATGAGCTTAATTATCCGACTCATGATCTTGAGCTTGCGGTAGTTGTGCATGCTTTGGTTTGATGGAGGAACTTTCTTCTTGGTCGAGAGATTCACACTCGGACATAATCACTTTGAGTCTTCACCACCTCTTCACACAGCCCAATCTCAATGCTCATCAGCGGGTGTTGGATGGAGTTTCTTTGTGAGTATGATATGGAGATAGAGCATGTGAAGGGGAAGGAGAATGTGGTGGAAGATCTCTCAAGATGGAGACATGTGGCTATGGCCACCTCAGTGAGCACAAGATTTACAGAGTAGGATTCTTCAGCAGCTTCCTCTTGACAACTTCTACATTGCATTTGAGCAGAGATCGAGTCTCAGAGACCCCTCGAGGGAAGTTTGATGGTTTTTCCTTAGAGGTAGATGGTCTTCTCAGCACAGAGGTCAGATTTATGTTCCCAGAGATGGAGGCTTGAGGTAGGACATATTGACAGAGGCACATCGTGCACCCTATTCAGCCCATCCTGGGTGAAGAAGATGCACACTACTTTGAGACAGTTGTATCATTGGAGAGGACTTCGTAGAGACATGGCCCAGTTTGTGTCACAATGTTTAGAGTGCCAGAAAGTAAAGGCCAGCATCAACATCCAGCTAGGCCTTCTCTTTCCTCATGCTATATACCGAGTGGAAATGGGACACCATTTCCATGGACTTCATTGTTGGGCTACCGATGTCGAGATATCACCACGACGCCATCATGGTCATGGTTGATAAATTGACAAAAGTGGCTCACTTTTCTCTAGTGAAGACCACTTATACAGCTAGTGTAGTGGCACGGGTATATTTGATGAGATTGTCAGGTTACACAGGATTCCATGGAAGATCATTAGTGACCGTGATCCTTTGTACACTTCCCATTTTGGACTACCATGCAGCATGCCCTCGGGACAAGATCAATTTCAGCACAACATATCACCCTTGAGATAGATGGACAAACTGAGTGGGTGAATCAAGATTTTAGAGGACATGCTCAGGATGTATGTGATGGATCAACAGTCTAGATGGGAGGAGTACCTATACTTGGTGGAGTTTTCCTACAATAATAGTTTTTAGAGTTCTATAGGCATGGCTCCTTTTCAGGCTTTGTATGGTAGAGAGTGCAGGACACCTCTTAACTTGGGACATAGGTTAGAGGACATGGTTTCTCTTGGACCAGCTTTGTTGCAGGACATGGAGCAGCAGGTGGTTTTGATCGACAGAGATACTAGGGAGGCACATGATAGGTAAGAAAGAAGTACGTAGATCAAGCATAGGACCGACCATAGTTTTGATGTGGGCATGAAGGTGTTCCTTCATGTCAGGCCACATAAGAGCCCTATCCATTATGGAAAAGGTTCTAAGTTAGCTCCTAGATTCATGGGTCCTTTTGAGATCTTGGAGTGTATCGGCCCTTTGGCCTACCATCTAGCATTTCCACCTAGCTTGTCTCACGTACATGATGTGTTTCATGTTTTTGTTCTTAGGAGATATGTTGCAGATCCTTCTCATGTGTTAGATTGGACATCATTGTAGGTGCAAGATCAGGGGCTAGGTGATGGTGGAGCCCATTCACATCCTAGATCAGGACCCTTGGGCCTTTGAGGCAGAGAGGTTGATCAAGTCTAGGGTGCAATGGGACAGATATGATGAGACTACAACTACATGGGAGGATGCTACTTTATTACGAGTTCAGTTTCCACATTTTTTCCAGTGACTTCCAGGAGGAAGTCAAGTCTAAGGGGAGGGGGATGTAGTGCCCACTTCCCTTTGACACCTTTTTGATACTAATCATGATACTACTGATTATATTATGGACATGATTATGGACTTTATTATAGTATGATGTTAGATGTTAGATCATGGATTATTGTTGACTTGATTCAGTTATGATGCATGATGATTATTAGAGACATTTTATATATTGATGATGATATATTGTTTGACATGGTTATATTATGGATGTTGTTCGGACATGTGATATTTGGATATTGTGAGTAGACCTAGAAATGGAAATTATTTGATGATGATATAGTTGTTGATAAAACTATAAATGATATTGTTAGATTGCTTTGATGTTGTTGTGATTCATATATCTAGATGATTTTGGGAATTATATTTATATTATTTTGGATGTTCTGATATGGCCATGAGGCCAAGGAGGTATTTTTGTTTTGTAGGTTAAAATATCACAACAAACATCGGGGGATTGGAGACCAACCACATTGGAATTCTAGATGAATTCAACAAGGTCACCATGGCAACTAGTATTTGTTTGTGTGTGTTTGTGTGTGTTAGGGATTCCCATGGGGGATCACCTTAAATGTGACCAAGGGGTTTTATGTATTTCTTTTATTTGGTTCCCTTTGTTTATGTTTGCATGTGTTTATTTTGTGGTGCTTTTTACCCTTTCATTATTTATTAAATGGTGTGTAATATTGTGAGTAATCATGTTGTTAAGTTAATTAATTAAAATATGTCATAAGAAAGTAATTAATAGAGTTGTTGGCCTGATGAAAGTTTAAAGTGTGTAAGAGATGTGTAAGTGATGTGTAAGTTAAATTTTGAGTGTGAAACACTCCACCTTCTTAGAAATTCAAATTTTTCCTTGGAGGCTGATTTTGGAGGCTTGTGGGACAAGTTAAACTTGTCCCATACCTCTTAAATTTAATTACCAACCATACCTATGGTTGGAGAGTTGAGATTAGACTTTTATAATGCTTTTGAGAAGGAAATTGTAGGTTTTAATTGCACTTTTCTTACATGATTTAATTTCAGTCCTTTGGGGTGTGGGTTGGATTTGAGTGTGTAAGTAAACTAGTCATATTATTCACCCACCTATTTATTATGCATTGGAGAATGAAGTTGACTTTTGGGTTGGGGTTGAGGATGTGTGATGTGGCATCCTACATGGATCCACCTCATCCTCTTCCCTTCCCTCTTCTATAAAATTTGAATTCCTTGCCTTGTTTTGGGGTTGCTTCACTTTTGGAGACTTCATTCTTGGGTGAATTCTTTTGTTGTTTTGGAGCTCTTGCTTTGAAGAAGTTTTTTTGGAAGATTGTTGCATGCTTGTGCTTGGCTGATTTGGATTGCTTGCATTGGGATAAAGCTTGTTGTTTTGGAACTTGGAACAACTCCATCATGGAGAGGTAGGAGCTTGGCTCTTGAAATGCTTCTTTTTTTTATGAAAATGTTAATGTGTGAATGTTTTGGCATGTTTGTGGGCTGTTGGGTAGATGGCCTAGGAATGGTGTAGGAGAAGACTATGGGGTTTATTTTGTGGGAGGCACAAGTGTGTTTTAGGGAGGTATAAGGGTGGAGGGAGTTGGGATTTGGGTTCCACCTTACAAAGAAATAGCTTGCATTTCTTTACTCATTATGGGGTGCCATAAGAGGTTGGGGAGGCATAAGGAAATGTGAGGAATAAGGGGTACTTGGGGAGGCATAAGGAATGTCAGGGTTTGATATACTATATTTTGGTGGTTTGTAATTCAGGTGGTGATACCCATTTCCCTTTTTTGGAGGCATAAGAAGCATCCCCCATAGTTTCTTTCTCCTTTGGCTTGTTGATGAAGCCTTAGTAATGTTTGTCATGCTTTAATGTAGTTGTAAACTACATTCTATTTTGGACTGTGTTTTTATTGTGAAAATGTTGCTTGTGTGTTTGTGGAAGCTTGTTGTTGCCATGAGTTGGATCACATCTTTTATTGCATTGTGGTTGGGGCTTGGGGGCCAATGAAGAAGGATGGCTTCTCCTTCTTCATTGGATGTCTTGGTTGGGTGGAGAGCGTTGCCTTTCCCCTACTCTTGTTGTGATCAAAATTGGAAGAATGAGAAATATGCATGTTGTTGTTCTGGAGCAAGGAAAAAACAGTTTGACAGTCCCTTGTTGAGATAAATTTTATTGTAACCTTTCCCACTTGAAGTGGATGAACTTGTAAATGTTTTGTAATGGAAAGATGTTGTGTTGATTATGAAAGTTGTAAAGTGAAATGTAAAAGAGATAAACTCTGTTTTTGTTTTTGAAAGAATGTGAAAGAAATTACATTCAAGAATAAAAAGAAGGATGTTACAAAGTTGTCTTTTGGAATCAATAAATGATGTATTACCTTTCTCAAATTACACTGTGGTATTGAATCTGATCTTTTAAATGTAATTGAAATCTCTTGATTGAAAGAAAGAAATGCGTATGAAGGAAATGTAATACTCTGTTTTGTGAAGTGCATGATTTGAAAAGAATAAAAGTTACATTCTTGTCTTTATCATTTGATTGAAGGAATGAAACCTTTTTGAAACTAGCATGAAATGAATTCATTTGTAAGGCAAGTAAAATAAGAACCATTGAGTTAATTTTGTTGTTTCCATTTTTGCTTCACGTTAAACTCTTGTAACTTTTACCATAAATGAACAGACCGAACCTGCAATCAAGAAATAATAATGAAACATTAAAATTGAACATGCCAGGATATAAATGAGTTCAATTAGACAAAAACACTTAAAGGAAATCTTTCAAAACCTTGGCAAAACGAGTTCAAAGCTTTCACAGTCGTTTTGTTGTCAAAGAAATGTAAATGTTCAAATTGCAAATCAATCAAAAAAATTGAATCTTGAAATCTTTCCTAAATCCATCTAAGAACAATTCTCCATGTCTATTTGACATGTTGAGAGAGGAAGAAGATCAAATTGAACAAATCTTATAAGTTAAAATTTACCAGTTTGCACTTGTAAAAGCCTACAGATCATTTTCATGAAATTGACTCCTTAAACTCTATCAAAATTAAAAATTTAATGATTCTTGAGTAAAGAGGACATCGAGATATTTCCAGAAAGTCCTCATTTTCCCAAAACCGAGCTCTCTATCAAAAGTTATGGCCTTCTGAAGTTTTTCTTCATTCAAGCGTCAAAAAAAATTTTTTCTAAAAAAAAAATTTTTTTTGGGAAAATTTTCCTTGGCGGGCCCGGTCTGAATTTTCCCTTAGCACTTCAAAAAATTTTTTGGGAAAATTTTCCTAATTTTCCCCCCCCGCCATATGAATCTGATCGGAGGCTACCACGTGGCACCATGAGGCGTTAGGCGGAGGGGCGGATCCTTTTTAACTTAGCGCTTTTGGAAAAAAATTTTGGAAAATTTTCTAAATTTTCCCTGCCGCCACCCACCCCACATCAATCAAGAGCTGCCACATGGCATCACAGGCATCGGCGGAGGAGTGGGTTCCTTTTTTCCTTTTGCATTTTTGGAAAAAATTTTGGGAAAATTTTCTAAATTTTCCCACCCGCCACCACCAAGAGCCAATCAGGAGCTACCACATGGCATCATTACGAGGTGGCGTCGGCGGAGGTGCGGGTGAATTTTACCCTTTTTTCCCTTTAGGGTGCTAAAAAATTTTTTCCCCCCACCCCGCTTTCCCGCATTGGCTTAGGAGGCACCACGTGTGTCCCTTGCGGACTTGCGGACTCGCGGGAGTGCAGTGCAAGGTGGCTTTTCGCCCCACGTGGAAAATTTCCAAAATGTCTCCCATGGCCCCGCACCGACCCGACTCCTCCTCCTCTAGGAAATATTTCTCCCCATGTCCCGTAGACCCACCCCTAGGGCAAAATTTTCTCCCCTAGGCCCGCAAGCCCACTCTTGGGGAAAATTTTCACCCCAGGCCCATCGTCCCATAACTTGAGAAATATGAGGAGTTAGGAGGACTTATTTATATCAATGGAAAGGTGAGGAAATTTCCTATCCATGGGAATGATTTAGGGAAATTTTTTGAATGTGTTAATTTTGAGAAAAATCAAGTTGAATCTTTAAATCCTGTTAGAGAGTGGGTATGGTGAGGAATTACCCTCTAAACCTAATTGAACCTTCTAACCCTAAATTTTGGACCTTGTGACCTCTTATAATTTTTAATAAAAGAAAAGTATATTCTAGTGGATTAGGAATTGTTTAGGATTTAGATACTATCAACTACACTTATGGACATTGTTGTAGTTTTTGATTTAGCATGATACTAGATGTTAGAGATACTAGACTATTGTTGATTTTGATTCATATATGATGCATGTGGATTATTAGAGACATTTTATATTAATGTTGATATGTTGTGGACATGATTATATATATATATATATATATATATATATATATATATATATAATATTTATAACATGCAATATACTTTCACACCATGAGTAGATTTTGATGATTAAATTAATGTTGTGATCATTTTGACATGGATGAAACGTTGGATAGAAATGTTGCTAAAAATTGGAAATGATGTCGTATTCACCTAGATTATAATTTATTTGTATATAGATGATTGTAGATCAATATTTCATATTTTATAATAGATGTTTTTAATGTGGCCACGACGCTGAAGGAGGTATTTATGTGTTTTGCAGGTAAAATTATTCACAACAAACATCAAAGGGATTGGAGACCAACCACATTGGAACTCTAGATGAATTCAACAAGGGCCACTATGGCAACATGTAATTGTGTGTGTGTGTTTGAATTATTTGGCTAAGGGAAAAGTGTGACCAAGGGAACATGTGTTGTATTTGGTTTTAGTATCCTTTTATTAATGTTAGTATGTGTTTCTTTTAGTGATGTAATTTACTTGTTTTAATTATTTAGATTTTTGATGTATGTGTTTTACCCCTTTATTATTAATGGGTTGTAGTGTCTTAATTAAGCTAATTTAACCTTGTCCTAAACTAATTAAAGATGTGACAAAAAGGATTTCATTTATTAGACTTGATTTGCTCTTGGATTTTGTGTTGTGTGTTGAATGCTTGAGATCTTGAGTGTTGTACACTCTACCCTTCATGGGAAACTCGAATTTGGCCTTAGAGGCCAAATTTGGAAGCTTGTGGGACAAGTCAAACTTGTCCCACACCTCTTAAATTACTATGCCAACCCTACCTATGGGTTGGGGGGTCAAAATTAGACCCTATTAGGTGTTTTGGGAAGATAAAAAAGTGAAATGTTTATTGCACTTCCTTTCTTGTAATTAATTTTGTCCTTAGGGGGTGTGGGCTTAGATTGTGTGTGTAAGTATAATGTCATTCCTTCAACCACTTATTAATTGTGCATTGGAATATGAGGTTGACTAAGGTGATGTGGAGTGGAGAGGAAATGAGGTGGCATCCTACTTGGAGCCACATCATCCTCCTCTCTCCTTTTTCTATTTATTGAAGTTCTTTTGCTTGTTTGGGGGTTACTTCACCATTTTGTGCTCTTACATTTTTGGAGAGTTATAGGATTTTGGGAGTGCTTGTGGATTGTTGGAGCTTGTGGATGCTTTCTTGGTTTTGGAGGAGATTGAAAATTTACTCTTGGAACAAGCTCTATTATGGAAAGGTAGGAGCTATCTTGCTTATGTTATGCTTATTTTGTGTTTATGTGCTTGCGTTGAGTATTGTTTTCTTTGGAATGCTTGTTGGGTGTGGGTAGATTGCCTAAGTTTGGAGTAGGAGGAGACTATGGGGATTTTACATGTAGGGAGGCATATGAGTTTACCCTTATGCTTGGAGGGAGTTTTGGGTTAGGTGCCCCACCTTGTATAAGGAATGATTGCATTTCTTTATTTTTTACTTTCATGAGGGAGGCATAAGAGTGTGTGGGAGGTATAAGGGATACTTAAGGAGGCATAAGAGTATGTAGGAAATTTTAGATATGCATTAGAGGCTTTAAGGTTGGCACCCATTCCCATTGGAAGGAATAAGTGGCCTCCCCATAGGTCTTGCTCCCTTGGCTTTCAATTTAAGCCTTGTTTTGTTGTTTGTTGCTCTTCTTCTTGTGTTGTTTTTTTGAATGTGGTTGAAATGGTTGTGAAACAATTGTTGTGTTGTGGAAGATTGTTATTTCCATGTGTTTGAATTATCTCCCATTGTAATGTGGTTGAGGCTTAGGGGTCAGTGGAGAGGATGGCTTCTCCTCTTCATTGGATATATTGGTTGGGTGGAGAGCATTGCCTCCCCCATTTTGTTGTGGATCAAAAAAATCTTGGAGGATCTATCTTTTTGGAGTTGGGAAGCTTGGAGCTTTTGGCGAGTCCCCGAGAAGATCCTTCTTGTAATAAAATTTCCTTTGTGTTATTCCCACTTAGAGTGGAAGAACTTGTAGTATTGTATTCTACTTTTAGTTATATTCTTGTATGATTTCCCACTTTAAGTGAAGGACATTGTATTGGACTTGTGAAGGAAAGTTGCATTCCAATATTTGTTTATTGTAGAAGAGAAAGAATCAAAATGGATATATTGTGTAAAAGTTTAGTTGGAAGTTGCATTGTGTAAAAGGAAATTTGTATTCAAACATTTACTATTAAAGTAATATTGTATGTGGAAAGAAACAAACAAAAGATAGGAGAAAGAATTGTATTGTGGAGTTAGTTTTGAGAAATAGAAAAGAAAGTAATTCTCTTTATTTGGAATCTTGGTTGTATTGTGAGAAAAGTAGTTATTTGTGTTAAATGATATGAGCCATTTTCAATGGAAAAAGAAAGTTTAATTTCATTATGAAGTTGTTTAATTGTAAATGAGAAAGAAGGAAATATAGAAGTTGTAAGAAGTTGAACTTGTATGCATAGTAAACTTGAATGGAAAATAAAGTTATTATAGTATTTTGAATCTATAATTTGTATTGAATGGAAGAGAAAAAAATTGTAAGTATGTGCTATTTGGAAATGGTGATTTGTAGTAAGGAAATAACAATGTTAGAAGTAGATATAAATTCCTTTTATTCTTGATATTGAGGAAAAATTTAGTTGAACAAGATAAAATAGACCTTGTAGTTGTATTAATACTTTTAGAATGGAAAATGCTTAAATGAATAAATTTTAACTAAGAAAAGGACAATATGAATGGAAACTCTATATGTTCAAAATTAAGCTCAGAATGCAATCTAACACCTTTTAGTAACTTTTAGAGTTTGAGAAAACCTCGAATTTAGGGTTCTTATTTTCAGAAATAGGACCGTCACCCAATGTGCGAGAGCGGTAGTCTTGTAACTACCACTCAGGCTATGGTGGCAGTCTCAAAACTGCTGCTCAGTAGGGTGGTGGTCCCAGGGACCACCAGAGTATGCTGCAGGTGGCGGTTCTGTCACTTACGACAGAACTCCGGATCCGCGCCTGTGTGAAAACTTAAACTAGTTTTTACTAATTTATAAGATGTAAAATTTAACTAATGACTACCAGCATGTAAACAAAGAGTAATCCCATGGATTTGAGCAATAAAACATACAAATGGTGGATTAAAAACATTCTTTTCATCTATAACAATGGGGGTAGGGTTTGCCCCAAATTTGAAAACCCAAATACACTTAGTGTGGAAACAAAACCAGATTGGTGGAGGAAATCCCTCCCAATCCTTGAATGAAATAGATTACATTAATAAAACTAAAACTAAACTAATTTAAACTAGATCTCCTTGTAGAATTCTCCATAGTTCTTCCTCCTTTGCTCCCATGGCTTCCTCCTCTCCAACCTACAAATTTAACAAAAGGAAATAGACCAAATGAGAAGAATAGAATAAAGAAAAGGTTTTAATAGAAATTCATAAGGAAATTTAGGGCTAGTTTGGAACCCTAGGATCTAGTGGCCAAGATTGATTTGATCTAAGGGTGGAGGTTTCACCCTACTTTTGTTTGGTGGAAATGAATTTTAAATGTTTAAATTAAAATCCTTAAGGGTATGTGTAGATGGGTGAGTGGGGCCATGTAAATTGCCTTGGGGTGTAAAGACTCTATTAATCCTTAGTATGTTGTAAGAATTAATTAAAAGGACTTTAAACTATTAGGATAATGAAACTAGATTAATTAAGCATGAAGTTAGTCATATTTGGAGTGAACATTAACTAAGAAGAAAAAACAATTAACCAAGTAAATTAAGCTATGGCACTTCCTAGTTGACCTTTAATTAATCAACCTTAGAGGTAAAGTAATTTCAAAATTTAATCTTTTAACTAGACCTGGCCTATCGATCTTAAAGTTGAGTTTAGTGATGTAAGTTAATTTAATATCCCTAAGGGTAAAACATCCTTGTAACCTTCCTATAACTTAAACAAAAAAATTAGTTGCAATTTTGGGCTAAGTGTTAGGAGTTAGCGTGTTTTTAGAACATCATTTTTGCGGGCGTTATAAATAATATATATAGTTATTTCTTAGTCTTATTTAATTTAATGATGCATTTAATCCAACATTATAAGCATACCACATAACAGCAACAATTTCTATATATCATCCAAATGGTGTATCAAATATTGAGCATTGTCCATTTCCATGTGATTCTACCAAGTTTCTCCCAATAAGTATGGATACTCATCATACACCCTATAAACTAGTTGATATAATGAGATCCACCTGGTGTCCACATATATTAATAGTTTATTCTCGCTTTTAGTCCTTTTGAAAATATTTAGAATTACATGAACATTTTGGAACTATGACATAAATAAACATACACCTCTTGAACATTTCTTCAAAATTTGCTACGTGTTTATATTTGCTTTGACTATTGTGTATATTCAATTCATTTTATGAGCCATTAAATGAATGGAAATCATATACAAGAATTTTGGTGTTTAGATTCTTACATAAAAACTATTACGGTTAATTTATATTACAAATTCCCCATGTTCCCCAACATATACTATATTTTTACAATTCTAGAACCATTCATGCCACCAATATCCTTCAAAATTCCTATTACAAGTTCACAATTGTTTAAAGAACTGCATTTTCTTGCAAGTTTTTCCTTGAAAAGTCACACACCCTCAATGGGTAATGTGTGATAGGAATTTGTATCTCGCAAACCTTAAGGAGGAATCCTTTCAAATGGCCTCCTAATAAAGCTCTAGGTATCGATGGATTCCGCTCTCAATTCTACCACCAAATGGGAAACTCGGGGATGATCTGCATAATGTATACCTTAAAGCTTTATATTCCAACTCTTTGGGAAAATTAATTAACCAAGGAACCATCAAATTTATCCCCAACTATGGAGATGTTGAACAAATTTCTAATTGGAGACCCATCACTTTTCTTAATATGTCTTACAAAATTATTGCTAAGGATTTGTCTAAAAGGTTTCCAATCTCCTTCCTCTTATTGTTAGAAGCGAACAAACTAGTTTCATCAAGCACATATATATCTTGGATAATATTATTGTTATTTGGGAAGGGATGGAATGGGCTCGACTCTCTAACCAAAAATATTTATTTATCAAAATTGAATTTGCTAAATCTTATGATCACATTGAATGGTCTTTCATTTTGGCTATGCTTCAAGCTCTTGGGTTTGGGCTGAGATTTTTTCACACTATGCAGATGTTCTTTAACAATGTTGGGGCTTGCATCTCCATCAATGGGGTTCAATCTTCTAGGTTTGGTTTTTTCATATCCATTAGATTAGGGTGTCCTTTTCCTCCCTCACTTTACTTACTTTCCACTTTGAAGGGTTTAGGTATATGATAACCCATAATTATTATCAAGTTTTGGTTAAAGGGACCACTTTGTTTTATTTTGATCAATAACTCATAAATGTCCACTTCGCAGATGATTTTTTTTTCACACTCCTGGAGGAAGAAAAATCAGTTTAAAATTCTTTGGACTAGTTGGATACTTTTTTCTAGTTTCTCGGCTCCTTTATTCAATGGGAGAAAACTTAGTGTTATCGTCAGTCATAGTCTTTTACCCCTCCTTGGTTGAAAGGCATGTAGTGGATTTGGAACCAATTTCGTATTTAGTTCAATTTTCTTGGCATTCCATTTGCTTTCTACGCCACTTCTATGCAACTATGGACTTATGTGGTTCAAAGGGTTGAGCGTAAGATTTCCTTTTGGATTACCAAGCCTCTTTCTTTAGCAGGAAAATTTCAAATCTACAAGTAAAGTGTTAGCTATCACTCATGCTTATTATTATTCTTGTTGGTCTCCATGTAACACTTCATATTCCAAACTTAAGAAGTTTTTGCAAGACTTTCTATGGGATAACTCGACGGGTGTAAGGGGTTCCATAGGGTTTCTTGGGATACGTGTTTTCAACATAAAGAAACAGTGGGCCTTGGGTTTCTATACATCAATCTCCAAGGACGTGCTCTCTATGTCAAGTGGTTAATTCATAGCTTGGAAGGTGATGAGACTTGGATTTTTCTTTGAAATTTCATTTGTCAAGGCTCTCCTTTGGGCGGGCAAGCTTGGAAAGGTATCAACTTTCAATCCCTTCTCATTTTCTCTATTTAAATTAAAAGTGGGGATAATTTCATTTCATAAAGCATTTGGAAATGTTGGGAGTTTATTAAACCACACCTAATTTGGAGGGCGGATGACTTTATATCTGGTTTATATATTAACTCCCACTCTCTTTGGTGGTCATTTATTCTCACTTTTCATGATGGTCCTCTTGTGTTGGCTCCTTAGGCTAAAGGTATTAGAATTTTTAGAAAAGGAATCAAGGTGGTGGGAGATTTATTTTGCAAACACTCCAGATCTTGGCTTTCCTGGGGTGCACTTACTACTAAATATAATCTTCAACATCAAGACACAGAACCAATTCAAAAATCATTTCTTGCATACCTAATGAATATGTGCACAAAATTGGCATCACATCTAGTGTCTTATGGTGGTGGGAATGGAACTAGCTCACCGGTACACCTTTTTATCATTACAAGCCCCATTTTGGGTACTCCTTAGTAACACTCAATTGATGCCTACTAACACTCTTTATCACCATTGGTATATTTCATCCCATGATTCTATTTTGAAACACTGATTTTAGAAGGTTTGGAGTGTTCTTATTGAACCCAAAAAGATCATTTTAGTGGTGTATTTTACACCAAGGGCTCCTAGTCGGGGATTGACTCAAGCATATGGTTCTTAATCCCACTTGCCTAGTTTCCATCAAACAAAGTCTATTAAGAACATTTTTTGTTTTTCCCTCGAGGTCAATTGACATGGAAGTGGATTCATACCATTTTTCAGACCTTTTCTCTAGAATTATTTACGTGGAAAACAATTATTTTAGGGGAATCACCTTGTTACGTATCATTTACAGTAACATTTGGAACATTTTTAGAATTCATACTCTTTTTCATCTTTGTAAAGACATAAATAATGCCATATTTAATGATGTTCCTATGGATGATTTTTTTCTATTACTAATAAAGTGGCTATTAATTCCACCGTGATGCCCCAGATTTAGAACCGAGGTTGAGAAATTTTTGTTGGAGGTCGAGCACCTTTAATGCTTTCTTGAACAACTGGGGTGCCATGGCCCCAGTGTAGTCATTCGTAGGCCCCGGATGCCCTTTCCCGTCACCACTCTTCGCCTCATCTACACTTTGCTTTGCTCTTTCACCTAGAGGCCAAGGGAATCAATGTTGTCGAGCTCGAGCTAGCGAGATCCCTTCTTCTTGTTAGCGGTGGTATTCTCTCTCTCGACACCATTCCCATGATTGTGGCGAATTCTTTGGTTGTCTTCGTGATACCATGATTACGGTGGCACTAGTTGGAATGCCCCTTACCGGGGAAAATGTCCACGGCTAGATTTTACCATTTCTCCCTCTCGGTAGTCTACTGAGATTCTCAAACAACAACAAAAACAAGAAGGTGGGTGGGTGGGAGTTCATCTCAAGCTCGGCTCACCTCTCTGCCTCTCGCTGGTGAAAAATCTGACAACCCTTTGCCTCCTCCTCTATCCTCCATGTTTGTGGCTATGACCTAGCTTTCTCGGGTTCCTTATTTTGCTTACCTTTCTTAATTGAGTATCAATCTTTTATAGTGGTTTTGTTGTAAACTGGCCTCTTTCTCAAGGCCTATTTGGCTTGATATGCTTTGTATTCTAGGTAGTGAAAATTTCCACCTAATTTTTGTGCGATTAAGGTTGTATATCTCTTGTTTATATATATATAAAAGTGCACTTTTCAATAAAAACACATGGTTTTTAATAATAATAATATTATTAAATCAATTTCTTAATTTTATTTTATAAAATATTCATATGATTCTTTTGTTAGTTAAGTAATTGCTTGACATTATATACATGCTCATTTAGTTTAGCAACACTTCCACAAAATATTTATCAAATTCAACCATCCAAAACATATTTGTTTAATTATTTGTGGCATATATTTGAAAGGGCTTGTATCATGGTGGGATAATTTAACAAATCATTATTTTCACCATTGAATCACATTTCTTTTACATTTTGCAATTTTTACAATAATATTTTTAATAATTTCAAGATAACTAACTAAATGCTTTTAAGATAATTGTTAAAATGATTTATATTTTAAAATTTAAAATATTTTGTAATTAAATATTAAAAATTCAATAACTTTCAAAATATTTTGTTAATTAATATTTATTATAATATCTATTTATTTGTTTATTAAAAATCAAACCAAAATAATCTATTAATTTTGGAAGTGTTTTTTTCCTATCTTAATAATCATGAAACAAAGAAAATTTATTATACCTTATACATACCAAAAACACAACTTAGAAGCTTTTTTTTTTGTTTTAGTTTCTTTTTTATATAAAAATTAATGATTTCATGTATATATATGTATTTCTATTTTATGTTTGAATAGAGCATACATATAGTTATTATACTTCTCAAATAAGTGTAAAACCTCCATTGAATTAAGTTGGTAGCTAGATACATCCAATCTGTCAAAATCACCTTAAAAATAGTCACAACTCTATCCATTTGACTCTGTATATCAAATATTTAGAAAAAATTGTAATGCAATAAATGACCCAAAAACCATTATTAAAGTTCACCCACTTTAAAGATCCAGCTACCCTATTATTATTGCCAATGTCCTAATTTTTTATTAAACTTTGGTAACAGAAAAATGGCTATTACACTGTAATCTCTTAACCATTTCAATTTTAACTTCTATTAACAATTCACATCCTAGCAGTATAATCTTGTATTCCCAATTTGTCATATTTTTATCTTTCTCCATTAATAAAAATAAATATTAAGATTTAGTGTTTGTTTTTCTAATTGAGATTGATTAGAAGCACTTACCTTATATTAGAACTTTGCTCTTCAAAACTCTAAATATTCACTGAACGTTACTTGCAATAAATATATCTGTAATAAATTGCAGCTTCCTCACCCAAAACCATGAGAAGCAAAGTGTGACGGCCAGTCGCGAATGGTTTGCCTGCATACCAAAACATTTCAATAATTTTACAAATACACAGGCAAGCCATTCTTGGCTGTCTAACACACTCTGCCTTGAGATGAAATATTCATACCAGAAGAAACTGCAGTGTATTATCACAGGCGAAGTAAACTATATATAATGTTTGTTACAAAATAATTTGACCTAACTATGAGTCATAAGGATAATGTGGCTCCACGATTATTGTCGTATAGCCTGAAGTGTGGCCAACCCACAAAGCCACGTGTCAAACTTATAGCGGCATTCTACCCATCTTTTAGAGCCCGAAGCCACGCGTCAAATTTATAGGGACATTTCATCCATCTTTTAGAGTATTATTGGTTGTTGAGAATAAGGAAAAGCGTGCGTTGTGTTTTTAGCACATAAAAATTCACATAATTTAGAGGAATCTATTCCCAAAGAAGTATACCACGAATGACAAAATGATAAAAGAAGATAAGGATAAGGCAAGCATGGAGGAGAAATGCTCGACTGCTTTTATCAACACACTTAGATATCATAAATAGTTGCATATCATTCTTGTTTGTTCTTGAAAATAACGGTATCCACCTCCAATTTGTTGGGGAGCATGGAACCTCTCTCTCTCTCTCTATATATTTTGTGATAAATAATATAGAATAATATAATTAATTAACAATAGCACTTATTTTTATTATGTAATTGGTATGTATTAATATTTTGTTTTAATGTTTTTCACAATAAATTAAATTTTGGAAGGTCTCAGAGTATTCAAGTTGTTCTTATATAAGTCTCTTCGGTATATCCTCTTTCATTATCTTTCATGTTATTATTAACTCAAAATAAAACCAAATTCAATGAAAAATAATGAATAAGAATAGTATTTACCATCTTAATTAATTTTTTTATATAAATAAATAAGGTATATCATTATTAACATATTTTGAAAAATATTACTATTTTATATCATGTATTAGTTTAAAACTTTGGAAAACATAGTTTATAAAAAAATGTTAATGAGAAGAATTGGGATAGTCTCTATCGTGGGTTTTATGTTTTGCTCTATAGTGTCGCATTCAACTCTATCATCATACCGCTCATTATATTTGCGTTATTTTTGTGGATATATCTTATTTATTGAGTCTTCGTAGGAAACCTCACCCTTAGGTGGTCTTTTATAATGGCTACCCACAACCAAAATCTACTTATTGATATTGTGTCGAGTTGTGATGACACCTCCAAGGAAGAAACCATGTAAGTTTGTTCCAAAGGAGTTCAATGATGTAATACCCCTTCTTTGGATGTTATCTTATCTATTTATAAATTTGATGGTGATTGCAAATGACTTGAACAATTTAGTTTATTAGGTTATTTGTTCAAGAAGATTCCTCTCGATAGCATTCTCAAAAGGTGGGTGCAATCTTCTCGACCCAACATGATATAAAAGCTGAAGTAGTCTAGAATATGATCAAAGGATTATTTTTTTAATTTTTTCTAACCTATTGCAAGTTGTAGTCATTTTACATAAGTCCTCAACTTGGTATGTTCGAGCTCATTTCTCATGTTATCTACATTGAAACTAGACTTTTTGGTCTCTGAGCATACCGTTATATTATAGTCTAAGTGTGGGAAGACTTCCATGGCCTTACAATTCCATGT
This sequence comes from Taxus wallichiana var. yunnanensis, assembly GCA_018340775.1. Lineage (NCBI taxonomy): Eukaryota > Viridiplantae > Streptophyta > Pinopsida > Cupressales > Taxaceae > Taxus > Taxus wallichiana. Next base: position 713,312,104 of record CM031235.1, on the reverse strand, counting down.
GGGCACCTCGTAGACCAAATAGTTGCCAAGATTAACCATGTCATGCAAGGATCTTGCCATTTTTTACTTCGCTTGACCTCATTAGCATGTATGTGTGGAAGTGGTGTGGCATTGATCTTTTTGGGGCATTATGGAGTTTATCGACATTTAATGGGAAGACTTACATTATACCCAAAGGGTGTTCTATATAAACTCGGGTTGAAGAATATAAGTGTATCCCATTATGTGGCCAAATATAATGTAAAAATGAACTAGTAAACAAATCTTTAAAATACTTCACAAACTTTAAATTTTCAAATAAAGTATTGATGCACCACATTATATATATTTAAGCTCTTAAAAATATGTATCTAGTCAATTAAATATATTTTAATTTTATTCATGTTTTGTTTGTGGAGAATATTTTGTTGATTTGTATAAAATGCCGAAAAGTGGGACAATATTTTTGTTGTAACCTACCCGCCAAATGCTTAGTTTATATCTAAGTGGGACAATATTTCTTTTTTTTAGCCACATTTAACAAATTTGATTAGAACCCTAATTTGGAGGTCAAAATTGGGCGTAAATGTTCCCAAGATCTCCCTAAACCCATTCCTTATGGAAGTATAGGTTGAGAGATTTATGGAACCTATTGGAACGTGAAAAATGGATGTCGTACGCTCATGATGGAGTACACGTAGGAACAGGATGTTCGCAAGACAAAGATCAAGCATAGGATAAAACAAAGACTCGACAAGTTGTAGTTGGGAAATGAGTCATCATAGTTTCGTCAAGGATTGTGGAGAAAGAATACAGGTTGTTTCAAAACTACGGTCTTTGTCGCTTAAGAGTGTAAAAATTTGGTCAACTAAGGGGCCCACTTTTATTTCGAAAGCGAACTTGACCGCTTGAGTGATTTCACTCGATTTGGACAACTCATCGAGCTATGCATCGAGTTAGTAGTGAGCTCCTCAATGAGATATGAAACATCATGAATGAACCACCCAATATTGAAACCCATAGCAAAACGGTGAAGCGGTCAATGTGGCATAAGCCACGGGGTAAACCATTAGCATTGAGCTAATTTAAGACCTTAATCACCTCTTCCCGCAAAGACATGTGGAATAATTATCCCCACGCCAAATCGGTAGCAACCAACGTGGACACGATGTGATATGTGGTGATTGAATTGGGCCACAGTGGGAGCAGGTGGTTAAATTGACGATCACCTATGCTTGTCACACATTTTTAGGTGACGATAATTTTTTAATACTCTGCTTCAAAAATACAAAACAATGTTATTTATCCCAATTGTTTTATGTATATTTAATTATTTAAAAATACATGTATATATATCTATATAATTTATATATAAATGTATATAAAATATAACGGCAAATTTTTAATATACGAAGTTACATGTGATGGTTATTACAAATATTTGCAAGTATTTTATGGCTAAAATCACAAACAACGTCTAAACGACCATCAAATTAACCCCATGGGTGGTTGACATGTCGTTAACAAGTAGGTCGGTGGAGCACAATTGACATAAGTTGAAAGGCGACGCGTGGCGGGTCGTAACCCATATGGAAGAAGTAGGGGATACATGACGAGGCATGGGGTGTGACATTGGAGACCGCTTGATAGTTAGCATCGTGGTCGATTAATAAAGTGGAAAAAATAACTATGAAGGAGATGGAGGTAGGTGGTTTGAACCCGTGATTCATCCATTACAAAGCAGTGCTTTAACTAACTAGCCTAGCCCGACAAGTTGGCATAGAGTGGCAGATTGGGCTTATTAACTAGATAAGTGGGCTACTTAAGCTTATGAAATCCTCCCCCTTCCTCACTCCATTCTAGCAAAAAATATTCCCCATTCGAAGCAAACAGAAAATTGAGAGGTGAAGAATAGTGAAGGCATTATGAGATTAATAGGAAATTATAAGACCTATTATAGGCATTATTATGGAGAAGAATAATAAGACCTATTATTGTTTTTAATATGAAATAAAGAGATTAAATACCTATATTTAAGTAAGCAATTGTAAAAAATGGGAGTTATTATTTTTAACTCACCGATCGGTGTAAAGATGAGGGGCGTGACAAAGAATTAGAGAGGCACACTCATACATAAGCTCTAATTATTTGACATTGTTTGTATTGCCAAGTTAGTTTCTTATAAGCTCGCTAAGGAGGGTCATAATCATTCTTGAGCTCATTCATGATATTGGATCTGATCTTAGCTCACGTGTAAGGTTGTAGGAAGTGTAACAGAGTGAAAGATGATCATCATTATCATAACACACTATCGACTTAGTACCATGTAGAGGTAGAGTGTGCAATAGAGTGGAAGTCATCAGGAGGTGTCCATCCATGGAACTGTGCTGAGCGCCGAGCTTCCCGGGGATGTAGGCATTTTTCTAAATTCTATTATCAACTCGGTGTAGTGTCAGTTCTTTTTCTTATATTGATTTTTCTTAAAGTTGATTTATTTCAAGGATAATTCAGTAAAAGAACAATCTACATATAAGGGTCCATGGTCAAGGAATTTTTTTGGCCAGTTTATGGATCAAGTTTTGTATCGAGCAGTTTATCTCACCTACAAACTTTCTATCTCTGAGAAATTTTGGTATTAGAGCAGAGTATCACTGTAAACATTCTAACTATGAGGCAAGTTTGATATTGAGAACTGGGTTCTCACCTCTAGTTATAGTGAGATGGACTTGTACCGGTTCATACTATGGCCCATTGTACTCATGATACTTGGTAAAATGGTGCACATGGTGAATCTACGTCGAAGAGATGAGGACCATCATATTTTTGAGATGAGACAGAGCATGGAACTCCTATAGTATGTGTTACAAGAAGAAAATTGTCACCAAGGGACCCAAGAAGAATGGGATGGTCCTTAGGTATGTGCACATTGCTCTATGACTGGGTATGACAAGGAAAAATAATGGTATTTATTCCTAGATTGAGCACTAAGGTGGTTCCAATGTCGAATGTTGGAACGTAGAAAGGAATTGATAACGACGAATAACAATAAACCTACAGTAGCTATAGATAAGAAAACACACCGTATCCCGGAGAAGGATTCGTAATTTAGAAAATTTTTATAGCTCGTGGACAAAGAGAAGAAAGAGTTGTAAGAAAAATATAAGACTTGGGTATAATTACTTGGAGGAGTAGTCATAGAAATACGGTGTGAACTGCAAGTTAAGGAAGAGATCCTAACAATATTGATGAATAGTGAAGAGCGGGAAAAGAAACATATAACCACTAATAACACTATAATTTTTACAATGAAATTTTCTTACCATGAAAATGTAAATCCTACTTTTAATGAATTTAAAAAGTACACTAGAGGTATATGATCAAAATTTCTTTTTAAAATGGGATATGAAGGAAAAGACCTTAGTGTAAATAGCCAAGGTATAACTAACCCTATCCAGGTGGAGGAAATACCTTGAAATACGGGTCTATGAAATAGTAGTGGTAAAGATAAGGTAGGAGAATGATCTCGAGATGTCAACAAGTGTAGATTCCAAGCCACCAATCCTCCTGAAGGAGCTTGTAGTAGGGAACATACCTGACTCTCAGAAGAATGACGAGAAAAAAGGAAAATTTGATTGCCTAAAGAGGTATGACCGCATCTTCTTTGCCTACAACAAGGATCCTATTATAACTCTAGAGCTATTGTGTACATATCCATGTGCATATTGTGGAGCCAATAGCCATTGTGTGATTTGGCATGGCAAGAAAAAGAAACAGGTTAAGAGGGTTAAGTTTGACGAAGACAAGTGCAAATATACCTTGTCTTAAGGGGAAGACATAGGACCGAGCCACGAAATAAGTAAAAATTCATGATAGTTTTATCATGCGTAGTGTTTTCTTACAACATTGGTAATCAAATATCTATATGAGGTCCTCATAAGAGCGGAAAAATATTATATATCCCAATATGGAATTAGAGTGGCACAAAAGAAGGAAGTGACCCTAAGTTCCACAGTCCCGGATCGAACTCGATTATCCAATTGAAGGAGTATTAGTTTTAAAGCCATGGAGTTAGCTACAAAGATCTCTTCACAGATAAAATCGAGTTCCGATCAAGAAGTGAAGAAAAAGAAGCTTTTTTGGACAAAAACCTCCTTAGTGGAGAGGTGTTATCCGAGGTAAAAATTAGGTTAATAACCTATTTTAACTTGAAATCAATTAATAAAATTAATAACCTATTTTAAGTTCAAATCAATTATTTTAAAAAATATATGAAAATTCAAATAAAAATTTAACCGCCTTTATTTTTACGTCACTTTAAAACACTAGGTTATTTTATATTTATCTCCAACTTTACAACAAAGTGAAAATGAGAGGTATGGTGAAAATTACTTTGACTTGGGATTAAATAAGAAATGTGGGGCCATGTGGTTAAAATAATGTGATGTAAAGGTGGCACAAATGTGACGTTATTTGTGCCACCTTTTGGAACTATTAAGTGGGTCATCTTTATGTAAAAATGTTAGAGTAGGTATTTACCTTAGTTCATGTTCACCTAGGTACTTAATTTACCTTCTATTTTATTTATCCTCATCCACTTATGTGTGGATATTTATTTTATATTATTTATATATTAGGAAGATATTATCTAGTTATTAGGTGTAGTTCTTTCCTTGATCTATGATATTAACTAGATCTTTGATGACTAGTTCTTTCCTAAATATATGGTCTTGACTAGTTCTTTGATGACTACTTTTTCCTTGATTTATGGCTTGAACAACAACATTGATTAGTTCTTAGATTGATATTCCTTGCATACATAAGCAAGGCACATTCTCATTGTACTCATATGAGAGTTCCATAATAATATATGATCCATTACTACTATTTGTTTGTAAATTCTCTTGTAAAAATATTTTGGTGAATTTCTTTTAGCTTATCAAATGTGGTGTGTTATGATCATCTAAGATATTCATGGCTTGGAATGATCTTCTTATCATTCCTTTCATGGGTAAAATAATGCATCCGAGGGTACACATCTATATCTTGTGGATGCACTCTTTTACCCTTTGCATATTTGGGTGTCACCCGTACCTTTAAAAAAAAAACATTAAAATATTATTTTTTAATAGTAAAACCTTCTAGAGCTCATAAATTTTGATTTGTAGTTTAAATTAAGGTGATTTTTTTTGAAATTGTGTATTTTTTTAGATCTCCGCATTCGTGACATTTTTATACACATTTTTCAGATGTAAAAGTTACTTTTACTCATTGTACTATTTACACGCACTCACTTATAAAGTGCCAAATTGGGGGTGTTGTAATCACTTGTGGATGTAATTTTTCTTGAGCTCGATGTCTTAAAATTTTGGGTGTTACATTATTATATCTATCATGGATTGTAATAACGATATGATTTTCTCTGAAGTGTGTGGACTTTAGGAGGATATGGTCAAATTTGTGGAACAAAATAGATCACTTAAAAAGAAAAACTCTCTTCTTCATAACCTCATTTATGAGAAGGATACACTAATACACTCCCTACAACAGACACTTTCTCGCTTACAAAATTGACCTCATATTGTAGACAGTCATATCTATGCTCCCAGTCTACTTGCAGCTTATTGCTCACGTACCCACTAACCTCGATCTATCATTTTCTGATCCTTCTCCTACTCCTACTTCTCTTAAGCCTATTAGACTTGTTACTGCATGTTCTTCTGCATTTGTGCCTCTTATAGGTAAAAACCCTGAGTATCCCACATCATCTCCTTCTACTCACATGCATGGCTCTTTTGAGAAGCATATCATTTCATTCGGTTCTTGCATGCTCCATTCTATGGGTTTCACTAGCAGAGGAATTGGAAGACATTCAAAGGGTATTATTTCCCTATTCCATATGTTAAGTGGAATTCTCACCATGACATTGGTTTTCAATTAGGTACTTCATTGGGATAACAAATTGAAAGAGATATGATTTTTTTCACTCGACTATTTCTGAGGATCATGAGCTATACATGAGTTCTGCACCTTCACTCAGGCTTGAGAAACCTAAGATTTCAGTTGTCAGACATGATCAACCTGACATGCATTTTGATGTTCCTTTGCATGAACCCATTATGCATTTTACACCAAGTCATATGCAAACTTCTTCTCCATCTTTCTGTGTTGATTTGGGGTAGATATCTGATCCCTCGTGGTGGTGACATAAGCATTCATTTAGATGATTCTATAAGCGTGGATCCTCCTCCATTTGTCCTCTTGGTCCACTTTCTACAACTTCTACATTGTAATGATCCTTGTTTTGAGCATTTTTCTTTAGCAGGTGTAGTATATTTCTCTTGTTTGTTAAGATATTTTAGATCTATATTTTCCACATTTTTTGGCATGTTGATAGCCTCTCTTGGGGGAGCTATTCTGTGAAGCCTAGTCTTAGTTTGTGTGTTTTCCAGGTACTTTTTTTTTGACAACTCATATGGATTTGTAGCATCAATCCTCCCATTCAGCAGTATGGGAGGGTGTGACATTGATCCCGATTCTTTGGGTTTTGTTTCCTTGCCTTGTAACCTTGGATTTTTCTTGGATTGTGGTACTCCTATTTCCTTAGATCTTGTGTCCTTGACTTGTTGCTTTGGTTATTGTTCTTGGGTCATGACACACCTATTTGTAGCAATTGATAGAATTATGTTTGGTGTATTTTTGCACTTTCAATATCACTCTGTTGATAGTCTCCTTGTATGGAACTATTCTGGTGAAGCCCAATGTAAGTTTTTTTTGAGTGTTATGATTGAGCAGTGGATTCATACCACAACAAACAACAAAATTATTCACTATTGTATGATTTCTTTGAGCCGAGATTCTTGGGATGTCCTATAGTGGGTTTTTTCTCTCTCTCTCTACTTTGTTATTACTAGTTTTTGGGTACCTTATAGTGTCCCTTCTTTCAATTTATTCTACAAGAGTACCTCATCGAGCCTAGTTTTGAGACTCGTACTGTGGATATGCCACCATTATTTTGGGTCCCTAGCTTCTCTTGATGGGGGTGTTAGAGTTGTTATTTACCTTAGCTCATGTTCACCTAGGTACTTTATTTACCTTCTATTTTATTTATCCTCACCCACTTATGTGTGGATATTTATTTTATCTTATTTAGATATTAGGAAGATATTATCTAGTTGTTAGGTATAGTTCTTTCCTTTATCTATGGTATTGACTAGATCTTTGATGACTAGCTCTTTCCTAAATCTATGGTCTTGACTAGTTCTTTGATGACTAGTTATTTCCTTGATTTATGGCTTGATCTATGACCTTGACTGGTTCTTAGATTGATATTCCTTTCCTATATAAGAACGTCCGATTCTCATTATACTCATATGAGAGTTCCATAATAATATATGATCCATTACTTCTATTTGTTTGTAAATTCTCCCGTAAATTTATTCTAGAGAATTTCTTTTAGCTTATCAAATGTGGTGTGCTATATGATCACATGAGATCTTCATAGCTTGGAATGATCTTCTTGTTGTTCGTTTAAAAAAACCTTCTAAAAAAATTACTCAATAAAAAATCAACACAAAAATGACCTCATTTTCAATGTTTTTAATAGAACATGTAATAGTGGTTGGAAGTTTAATCATAAGAATAACCCCTATTAAAAACCTTACATCCTTCTGATTTTTGTGCATTTCCATAGCATATAAAATAATTATGGTATAAACAACATGTGCCACATCGATTGCACATATTTTTTTTATGAATTTAAAGCATTTTTTCCACTTTAAGGCGATGATTTAATAGAGAAACACTCCCAAACATAGGAGGGCACTACACACCTATTTAACAATCCCTTCCTTACTAGTTTCTTGGAGCTCATGTGGATGTCCTTGATAAGTTCGTACTTTAGCAACCAAACAAATCCACACCTTTAATTGTTTGTCTCTTCTCGGTATTCTCCCACCCTTTCTCATAATCTAATTTATAAGTCGTCTATTGATATAATTAGAAAACATATTTTCATTGAATCGACAATAATTTTTAAATGTAAAATGAGTAACTTCCAACAAAGATGGTCTATTCACCATCACGATAAATCGGGACAAGAGATCATGCTTTGAACACTCCAACTTGGGTGTATTAATATCCATACTCCACCAATATGATGTCTGATGTGAATTCTTGCACCACAACCATTTCTCGAGTGAGCTAATGTTCTTACTTGACATTGAACACCTTCTTCAACTTCTACAAAATTGAAACCACAAACATATATTTTTCACCACATGTAAAGACTCATGCCTACATCAAAGCTTATGAGAAATATGGAATGGGTATAGTGATAAGAAATAACCATTTAATGTTGTGGATTTGTTTGGTCATTGAAGTACGACCTTATCAAGGTCATCCACATGGGATCCAAAAACTAGTAAGAAAGCGATTATTAAACACATGGCTAGTGGCCAACTACTATTTGGAAGTGTTTCTCTATGAAATCATTTCCTTGAAGTGAAACAAATGCAAGAAAATTTAAAAATTCTTATGTGCAATCGACGTGGTACATCTACATGTTATTCCCAAATTAATTTATGTGTTATGGAAATGCATAAATATTAACTTACCTTTATTTTTACAATGATTTTAAACACTAGTTGGTTATTTGAGCTTCTTCTCTCATTTTGAAACAATGAAAATAAGAGCTATGGTGAAAATTACATTCACTTGGGATTAAATAAGAAATTTGGGGCCACGCAGCTTAAAAATAATGTGACGTAAAGGCAACATAAATGTGACAATATTTACACCACCTTTTTGGAACTATTAGTGTGTCGTCTTTGTGTTGAAAATACATTCGCAAAAAACAACTCAATCACAAATCAACTCAAAAATGACCTCATTTTCAATATTTTTAACACAATATGTAATTGTGGTTGGAAGTTAATTTTGCAGAATAACCCCTATTAAATACGTTACACCCATCTTCTTTTTGTGCATTTCCATAACATATAAATTAATTTGGTATAACCAACTTGTACCAAATCAATTACACATAATAATTTTCAAAAATTACTGCACGTTGTCCACTTCAAGGCTATAATTTTCTAGAGAAACACTCCCAAACACGGGTGGGGCACCACCCACTTGTGTAATAACCCCTTACTAGTTTTTTGGAGCCCATGTGGATGACCTTGAAAGGTCGTACTTCAACAATCAAACAAATCCACACGTTTAAGTGTTTGTCTCTTGTTAGTATTTTCCCACCCTTTCTCATAATCTAATTTATAACATGTCTATTAACATAATTAAAAACATATTTTCATTGAATTGAAAATAATTTTTAAATGTAAAACACTTTCAAACACTTTGTCTGCTCACCACCACCATGAATTGTGACAAAAGATCTCGCTTTGAAAATTCCAACTTGTGTGCATTACTATCCATCCTCCACCGATGTATGATGTTTGATGTGAGTTCATGCACCACAAACATTTCTTGAGCGAGTGACATTCGACTTGAAAAAGTCAAACCACCCTCTTAAACTTCTACAAAAGTGAAACCATAGTCACTGTTAGCCACATGTAGAGACTCTTACCTCGACTACACGCATCGAATACCCGGGAGAATTCTAAGATGGGTACCAACATATCCAATCAAATATTTTTTTGGGTTGCAGTACACAAAAAACATTATAATTCCTCGCATCCATTTACTACATGAGTTACTCATAATAATTGTCATATTTTCTTACGTGTCTTTCACTTCAAGGATATGATTTTATAGAGACATGCATGTGTACTATATCAAGATCCCAATAAGCGGTGAAAAATGTAGAGACATGCACACATACTTAATCATACCTTCATTGCTATTTTTAATGAGCCCACGTAGACAATCGTGATATGACCCTATATTTTTTTGATGAAAAATATTTTATATTATATTAATTCAATATGATACAAGATAAATTTCAACAAAAATCGAGTGGTATAAATGCATGCCCCAAAAACATGAAAAATCTAGGTAAACTTTAGGAGAGCACGAAACAATTTCAGCTGAGCCTAGGAGAACACAAAAGCTAGGCAGTGCCTAGAAGAGAGCCAAGTCAAGCAGCAAGAATGATAAAAATGCCTCAAGCGGGTAGATTGTGATCATCTAGCCAACTTTGAGCTGTAAATGCTTGCTAGCATCGGGAGATCCAAGCCGTAGGATTTTCTTCCTCCAGTGTCACCTCGTCATGAGTGGGGATGGCAAGGTTGAAATGAGGAAATTTAGTGGAAGACGATGGTGGCGGCGGTAAGAGAGCCCCACCCGAGCCGGTGAGCCGGTGACCCCAACCCTACTTGGTGAGTTGGCGAAGGACTCCTTGGATGGTGAGGTCGAGGTGACCCCCATCAACGCTAGTGAGCTTGAGAGTAACTTATTTGGTTCGAGAGGACTTGGAGAAGGCCGAGCACAATTAAAAGAATGCTTTGTTGTGAATGGTTACGAGACCACTATAGCTAGGAGAGACGGGAGTGCCTAGCGAGGAGATGGTGGTACACGAGTAATGTTGCATTGGGCTTCCCCGAGTGGCGCAACAGTCTTTGGATGTGGTCCACCTCTAGTGTGACCTTATTTTCCTAGACTTGGATCTGTAGTGGCACATTCGAGATCACCATAGATTTATTATAAACGGAAAAATACTTGTCAAATGCAAAATTAGAAAAGAAGAAATAATTTATTTCTTTCCATATCTAGAAAAGAATTTCCCCTTTGAAAACATGCCAAATCTTGGTGAACATAGGCAGAAGCTTTGGATTGTCTCCCGTAAAGGTATGCTTCTGGGTAAATCAATGTGACCTCTTAACAAAAAGAAAAATGAGTGAATCCAGTTCGAAAGTGAGCTTTGAGGAAAAACAAAAAGATACATAATAGATTCCAAATGACCGTAAAATGGGAATTTGGTAGCGAGAATCCAATTTGAACATGTCGAGCTCCGATAGGGAGACCTTTGTGTAAAATGTACTAAAGGAAGTGGGCAATCTTGGGCTCCACAGAGATAGTCCAAACAGATGAAAGTGTCTACTCCAGGTAGATAGAGTGGAATGAATTCCCCATCACGTGTTGAGTTTATCCACCATAGGAAAATGAGGCAAAAGCCAATGGTATCCTTTACTGGCTGAGTAATTATGAAATGGAGTATCTGCATACCAGTTAAAATCCATCCACCAAGGGCAAGAAGAATGTAAAACAATTTTTTACTGCATGTGGTTAGGGACCGAGTTGATCACAACATTATAAGTATCTTGGTCCTAGTTAGATTGCCAAAAACAAGTTTTAATTTCTAGCCAAGGAGCTAGGATTGCGCATGTTTGCAGAATAAGTCTTCAATGGTGTGATTTCCGTGTTTAAAAAGTTTGAGCATGGAGATTCCTGGAGCTTCTGCCAAACACTTATCCTGTGCTTGAAAAATTGGTGACCACCATATGGATTGGTGATTAACAAAAGCCCATTATGAAATCCATCACCTTTCCATAGGAGCTAGGGTTTGATGCATTCCAAGGATTTCCAAATGCTCTTAAGCAAAAAGTGCCAACCAATTTGATAGCACTTTGGGGTTATGAGCAGATTGATAAACCACAATGATTTCCACACATCACGGCCATAAGGTGAGCCTTCTTCAATACTGTGTCGTATTAGAAATTTCCAAGCTTCTTGGCTAGTGATACTTCTAACAATCCATTTTGCACAAAGTTCCTGCCCTTGACGTGAATGTCAATAAGGCCAAGCCCCTAATAATTGTGGGGAAGACAACATATCTCCAAAGCTACACGATGAAATCCTCTACCAGTAGCGGTATTGGCCCATAAAAACACTTTATACATATTTTCAAGCTTCGAATAGAGGCTTTGGAAGGAACCCAACACGATGAGTAGTAAACGTGTGTGGCCACAAGAATATTTGAACAAATTTGGAATTTCCCATCCAAAGAAAAATATCGTGTAAGCCAATACTCCAGCTTTCTTACAACCCGTTGAATAACATATTTCCAAAGCTCGAATCGAGGTGGCTTGAAAAAGAAAATGAATACCAAGGAACATAAACATTTCACCATGATCAATAACAATCCATTCAAAGGTGGCGATCCAATTAAGTGCACCAAAGAAGGATTGCCAATAAAGCTAGTTTTTGTCATTGAATAGTGGAGCGGAAGCTAAGAAAAATTATCCAAGAATTACATTGCATTGGGAATGTTGGTTTCATCTTAAGTGAGCATAAGAAAGGAATCATATGTGAAATGACCATTTATATTTTGAGAGTTGGGCACGAAGGAAACGAGATTCCCCTAATAAGCCCCCGAGATTTGGAATGGATCGGTAAGTAGCCAAATCCTTCGACAACTAGCACATAGAGTGTGGGAGCCAAAGGGAAGCCTTGGTGAATAGAGCAAAAATCATGAATGGTTCCAAATTGATGCCATTGATAGTAATATGAGGAGAGGCATCTACAAAAATCATACTAACATATTGAATAAAAATGGGGCCAAAACCAAGGGCTTGAAGCATGACAAGAATAAACGACCATTCAATCTGATCATAAGCTTTCTCAAAATCAATTTTTATGAACATGACAACTGATTGGATCTGCAAGCCCATTCCATGCCCTCCCAAATAACAATGATGTTATCTAGGATATATCGTCCCTGTATGAATCCTATTTTCTTAAGTTGAATAACATCCTAGAGGATATTACGAATTCGTGGGGCGAGCTTTAGCAATGATTTTGTAAGAGACATTCGACATGGTGATCAACTGCCAACAAGTGATTTTCTTTGGGTCTCCTTTCTTAGGGATGAATTTGATGTTCCATTTATTTATTTGTAGCACTAATGACTGGTTTTGAAACCCTTCGAGATAAACTTGAAAAATATCGCGACCGTATTGAATCCCAATGAGCTTTATACAATTCACAAGGGAATCAATGACATCCTGGAGCTTTATCATTGGCCATCTTCATGGTAGCATCATGAAGGTATTCAATGTTGAGCATTCATTTGCATGACACCTTCTAATACTTGGAGAACTTGCACGACACTACTCCTAGACATTAATCAAGAGTAGTTTGACAAGCTGGAGAAGATTTTTGAGCTTGAAAAACAAGCTTGTAGTGGCACACAAAGGATTGCAACATAATTTGAGAATCTGTGACCCAAATTCCTCCATCCACGATTGCCCAAATTTCTTTGAGAAGGTCTCTAAGGACAAGACAACACGCAAGGAGGTTGCTTCTTAAACAATAGATAAGTCTCAATCCAAAAGGACCAGAACTCACACTCGTCGAGCTACGAGACGATAAGGGTATGATGACCCAAAATCCCATAAGAAAGGCACATACATCTATGAATAAGAAAGTACTAAGCAACTAGAACACATTGCTATCCACCAGGTGTTTCATAATTTCAGTGCGGTGACCAAACTATAGGTTCAACTAAACATTGCACTCAATACACATAAATCTTACTTATTTTATAACTCAACTAATTAAGTCAAAAGTTGTAGTTTCGTTTGCTAAGCACATTCCTTTACGAGTTTTCTTAATTAAACTTCCTCCTATTATGACATCACAACTTTGTGTTATAAGGACCACTAAGGGGCATGATATCTCGTCATTCTGTAAAGGCAGAAAAGAGAAAAAGTATTTATTTTACTCCTAGGGGAGGTAGATGGAAAAATTTTTCCTTTTCTGTTCTTCTACATGTTTTTTTCTTCTATTAATCTACCAAGGTTAAAGCAAGAACCATTTTCTCTTTCTATGTTCCAGTTTATTTGTTAAGCTTCAAGGCCAAATCTCCTCAATTATAGTTTTATGATGTTTGGGTGAGTCAACTTGTCAATTAAAAATTTAATGAGAAGGAAGGGTAAACATATCACACTGTTACTTTTATGGGAGAGAGAGGTAAATCAACACATCACATTTTTAATTCTAAGGAAAACAAGGGACATTCAACATAGAAAACACATTATTACTTTTGTAAGAACTAGGAAACAATCAACCAACATGGATCACAACAATATTTTGATATTTTTTTCCCCACTAATTACAAGTATCATAAAACATTCCTAGTGGGTTTCTACAAGTTCTCAAAAGAAGTTACAAGGGAGGCCCATTAAGGAAGCATAATTACTTTTACTGATCTACTAGGGTTTAACAATGTTTGTTGTTTTGGTGAAAACATTTTACTCACCTGATAAGACAAGGAAAGTTTTCAAATCTACACCCATATTACCACAGGATACCACCAACCAAGCAATCAAAATGACAAGGAAATATTTTAACTATAAGAACACCACATACTCGCTAGAAAGCATCAAATGTAAGCAGATAGTCAGCTATCTATTCAACATGGCTTTACGACCAAGAGTTACAATTTTGCAAGAAGAATCACATTATAAAATACCACCAAGATTAAATTATCAAGGTCTAATTACACTATCATCACCAATGTCATGGTCCAAAAGACTCAAAGCATCCATAAGTGTCTCCACGTAATCCAAAATTAATAGGTCATAGAGTATTATTCATAGTAACTAAAAAAGTTAAGGAAAGGGTAGACTTATTTATAGGTCAAGAGGAAAACAGACACACTTAATTTACACACAATACTCAAATGGGATTAAATCTAACCATAATTACCAAGATGCATACAATCCTCAAGTCACTACTTAATATAATGAAATGAGGAACTCTTGATAAAACTTAGCATGCCATCGAAGAGAAGCCACTACCTAAAAACACTTTTCCACTAACATCCATAGCCAACCAAAAGAAAACTGATCCCACCATAATTCATCAACCCACAATTAAACACCTCTACTCCAAAAGGTTCAAGCTCTTACCGGATTGTAAGAGAATCACCACCACTGCTAACAGGCTACCAACTAGAACACACAACACAACGAACTCTCTTCCCAACAAGGTCGAGTAATGAAAATGTCACTCTAAGATCCTAGATACACTCAAGGTTCCGTGCATCTAAAACCAAGGCATAACTTTAAGCACCTAAGAGGACATTCAAGACACCTAGGGTGTACCCCCATACGACAAAATGTATGAATACAAGTAGCATAGAACCAGCTCATCATCATGCAAGAAGAAATCCATGTAACGTTTAGCTAAGCAGCCAACAACATAACAAGCTCTGAGTCACCAATCAAAATAAAGTCCAAGAAATATCGGCAATCAAGGAAAGTGGCTAAGTAGCCACATTGCAAAGTTTGAAAATTCTCGCAAAAATATAAATAACTAGAAGAGCCTCAGAGCTTCTCAATCCAATCATAAAATAAGATGCTGGTCCTTGATAAAATGACACAAGTTTATGAATGTAAAATACAAAACGTTAACACCACATTCACTTTGCAGCCCTTCATGGCTACCAATAGGGGTACTCTACCTCGAGGTCAGTTCCAAGGACACATGTGTAGGATTGGGTCATAAACGACACCCAGACTTAATGTCCACTCTCCCATACGGGTAACAAAATGAAAAACTGACAACCAGACCAACTTTCCTAACTACTGAAGGAAGGAATCTCTAAACAACTTCTAATTAACTCTTCCCAACCCCAGGACATAACCACTATTGTCCAACCACAAGATTCACACCATACAATTTATCATTCCAACAACTCTAATAAGGAAGGGTCTCAACAAAGGGCTTAACGCATCATACAATTAAATCAAGTTTTAGGACTTGTAAAACAACACATTTTCAAAGGGAACCCAATTTCCACTACACTAGAAGTTCACAAAAACAATTAAATTTGACATTCTTGGTTACTCGGGTTAAGGAAAAACACTACTGAGCGAGTACAACCATTCAAACAACTTATTATTTTATTATTATTTTAATTATGGTAGTTCAAATGAACAGAGTAATGTAATATTTCTTCATACACATTTCTTTTTCAATTTTCAAACAAGTTTGTTTTCTTAGATTCAAAAGTGTGTTAGGTTTATAGTTCATGTCTCAATTTTTCTAGTGTGCCAAAGGGTCCAAGCTTTGAACCCATGGCTCTGATACCAAGTGTAACGCCCGCTAAAATATCCCACTTGAGACCCATGAACAACCTAGGTTTAGTTACAAAATTATGGAATAATTTTTTTTTAAAGTGTTAACAACCAAAGTCTCAAGGACAATTAAATTCAACTGATAACTTTTTATACTATAATAATTACTATTTCAACATTATAAAGCAACAAGTGTAATAAGTCCACACCTAGCTCAAATCTCCTTAGGGATTAATTTAATCATTGATTACATTGAAATTTTAGCTAAATATTCCCTGATTAAAATTTTAGGGTTAAGGGACCAAAACAATTAAATACCCAAGGTATTTAATTCCAAAAGATCTAAGACAAGAGCAAGGTTTAATTACAGTGGGGGAAAAGAATACATATTTAAAATCATCAGAGTAAATTCTTACTTACCCACTCCTAGAACTCGGTTAAAGATTCAATTTGATTTTTCCCATGATTAACACAATTAAAACTTCCTGAAAATATTCCCATTAGATAGGGAATTTCCTCACCTTTCCGATGATATAAAGAAGTCCTCCTAACTCATATTTATCAAGTTATGGACCGGCGGAACTTGGGGTGAAAATTTTCCCAAGAGCGGGCTGTGGGCTGGGGAGGAAAATTTTCCCCAACTCGGGCTTGCAGACTTCGGAGAGAAAATTCACCCAGAGGAGAAAAGTAGATTAGTGGAGTGGGGAAGATAAAATTTTCACAACGCGAATCGGCGGAGCGGGAAGAAATTAGTGCTTTTGCCCTTTCAGGACAAAGACAATTTTACACCCGCACCTCCGTCGACGCCTAGGGAGGCCACGTGGCAGCTTCTTATTGGTTTTGGGTTAGTGGGTCGATGGGGAACATTTGGTAAATTTGACTATTCAAAAGGAAGGGTAAAAGGTCGAAAGGAACCCATGCCTCCGCCGACGTGAGAAGATGCCACATGTTAGCCAACCGTGGTAGCGTGGTTTGGCGGGTCGGCGGGGATAATTTGGAAATTTTACCCAAATTTTTTTGAAGCATTAAGGCTTAAAAATATCCGCTCCTTCACCGATGCCTCGTGAAGCCACGTGGCAACACCTTTGATTACCCAGGGCCGACGGGCTTGTGGGGAAAACTTACAAAATGAAGGCTTGCGGATTAGCGGAGTGGCAGGAAACTTCATGACTTTGCACCTTTTGGGAAAAAAACAAAACAAACGAAAGTTATAGCCCATGGGTCCACCCAAGAATATTTTATTCATTTAAAATTTGTGATTAGATTACTTTGAGCCCGAAATAAAGTAAAAACTTTAGAAGGACATAAATTTTGTATTGGAACTTGGTTTTTGGAAAATGAGGACTTTATGGAAAGCTCTTGACATCCTCTTTTCATAGAAACCTTAGGAATTTGATTTTGATAAATTTTAAAGGGTCAATTTTGAGAAAACATCTTTCTGTCACTTAGAAAGTGAACTAGTATTTCAAATTTTCGTTAATTCTTTTTCCACTTGCCAAACAGCATGGAGGATTTTACTTGGAATATTTTAGGATATATTTCAAGGTTAAGTTTACTTGATTGATTTGCATTCAAAATTTATCAATTTTATACAGCAAGAAGTCTGCAATTTTGCCTTTGCCCGATTTGAAAGGTTCTATAAAATTTTCATAAGTATTTTGGTATGTTTGGGGTAGTTTTGACCTTACAAATAAAATTTGATATTTCATTTTGTCTTTTTGATGTTGCTGGGTCATTATGTTCAATTTCCGATTAATAATTTCCAGTATGAAAATTATCTAACAAAGCTCAAATTCGAATAGATTTATTTTCATTTGCCAACTTTAAACTATGAATTCATTCCAACCAAATCTAACATAGTAATTCGACTCAAGCAAAAGATTCAAATGCCAAATTACAATTCTGATTTCTAAAAATTTATTAAAAAAGCAGTATGATGACATTTCTCCATACGTATTCTCTTTTTCATCCTTCCAAAAGAATTTCAAAATACATTCAACTATCAAATTTCAATACCAAATAATGTAATTTGAGTAAAGTAATACAATCCTTTATTGATTAAAAGAGATACCTTTACAATTTCTTCTTTCATTCCACAATTACAATATGATTTCTTTCAAATTCTTTCAAAAGCAAAAAAGCAGACTTTATCTCTTTCACAATTAGATTTACAAATTTCATAGCCCATACGAGACCATCTTTCCATCTCAAATAATATACAAGATCATCCAATTCAAGTGGGAAAATGTTACACTAAGAAATTATTTCAACAAGGACTCACAAACTATCTTCTTTCTTAGTTCCGGAAAAAGGTAGTATGAATTTCCATCATTCTCCAATTCGGTCACAACGAGAATAGGGTAAAAGCAACACTTTGTCCACCCAACCAAGACATCCAATGCAAAGGAGAAGCCATCCTTCTTCATTGGCCCCTAGCCCCAACCACATTGCGAATAAGAAATATATTTTTTCAACTCAAGAAACTATGGCGGATCTGCTTATGCCCCTTAAAGGGGAAATGAGTATCATTACATGAGAAAAACCACCAATATATATATATATATATATATATATATATATATATATTTCAAATCCCCGACATGCCCTTATGCCTCCCCAACCTCTTATGGAACCCCATAATGATTAAAGAAATGCAAGCTATTTCTTTGTAAGGTGGAACCCAAATCCCAATGCCCTCAACAATTATACCCCCAAAACAATTATACCTCCCAAAAAGTGCCCCATAGTCTTCTTCTACACCATCCTTAGGCCAATTACCCACCCAACCAACAAACAAAAGATCAAAACATTCACGACAATTACATATGCGTACATAAGAGAAGAGCATTTTAAAGAGCTAAGATCCTACCTCTCCATGATGGAGTTTGTTCCAAAGTTTCAAACAACAAGCTTTCCAATGTAAAACAATCCAAGATCAATAATCCACAAGCATTCAACAATATCCAACTTTCTCCAAAAATTGCAAGAGCTCCCAAAACTAAAAGAAGTCGCCAAAAATGAAGCAAAGCAAGGTGAAGTAACCCCCAAAAACAAGCCAAGGAATTCGAATATATAGAAGAGGAAAGAGAAGAGGATGAGGTGGATCCATGTAGGATGCCACATCACACATCCTCAACTCCAACTCATAAGTCAACTTCAATCTCCAAGGCACAATAAATAAGCAGGTGAATAAATGATAGTTTTACTTACACACTCAAATCAAACCAACACCTCATAAGGACTGAAATTGAAAGCATGTAAGAAAGTTCAATAAAAGCATACAACTTGAATTACAAAAATGTATAATGAAGGCTAGATTTAAACCCTCCAACCATAGGTAAGGTTGGTATGTAAATTTAAGAGGTATGTGAGAACTTTAACTTGTCCCATAAGCTTCCAAAATCAGCCTCCAAGGACAATTTCAAATTTCAAAAGAAGGTGGAGTGTTTCATACTCCAAAATTAATTTACACATCTCTTACACATCTCTTACACATTGCCTACACATATCTTACAACATTTAATACAAGAGTCAACCACTCGAATAATTTCTTTCTTATGACCCAAGTTGGTTAATTAATTTTAACATGTCTCTGACATTAATTTACCACAATTAATAAATAATGAAAGGGGTAAACACATCACTTAATAAACACATACAAACATCAATAAAAGGAACCAAATAAATAAATACACATAACCCTTGGTCACATTTAAAGGTGATCCCCCATGGGAATCCCTAACAATCAAACACACACACACGAATAATACAAGTTGCCATGGTGATCTTGTTGAATTCATTTAGAATTCCAATGATGTTTGTCTCCAATCCCCCAATGTTTGTTGTGATATTTTTAACCTACACAATACAAATACCCCTTCGGCCTTGTGGCCATATCAGAACATCCAAATGAATATAATATAATTT
The DNA here is from genome assembly GCA_018340775.1 of Taxus wallichiana var. yunnanensis. Classification (NCBI taxonomy): domain Eukaryota; kingdom Viridiplantae; phylum Streptophyta; class Pinopsida; order Cupressales; family Taxaceae; genus Taxus; species Taxus wallichiana. Next base: position 713,292,161 of record CM031235.1, on the reverse strand, counting down.
AAAAATCATCAATATATATATGAATCAAAACAACATCTAGACAATCAACAATATCACTTAGAATTTCATCAACAACTATATAATCATCAATTTTAAATTCAATTTTCTCGGTCTACTCAATATATCCAAATATCACATGTCCTAACAACATCCATATATATATATATATATATATATATATATATAACCATGTCCAACAACATGTCAACATCTATATAAAATGTCTCTAACAATCATCATGCATCATATATGAATCAGAGTCAACAATAATCCATGATCTAACATCTAACACCATACTAAATCAAAACTATAATAATGTCCATAATATAGTCAGCAATATCATGATCAATATCAAAAGTGTCAAAGGGAAGTGGGCACTACATCCCCCTCCCCTTAGACTCGACTTCCTCCTGGAAGTCACTGGAAAGAGAGATAGGAACAAATGCAATAGAAAAAGGATCACTCCATTATGGGATTGCTTGCTTTAAATAAGTGTGGGTCTACAGAACCTACATTTGGTCCAATGCAATTTAGCAAGAAGAAGGGAGATTGCAAGGGATGAGTTCTAAAATTTCTACATGCAAGGCTACGAACACTTAAATCTAGAGAGTAAATTTACACTATCAACCAAGATACCACACATAAAAATATAACATGAAGAGTTCAAAAGATTCTTAAGAGTAACCACCAAGTAGAGGAATAATAAGGATAATTCCATGAGTTTGAGAATGACCACATAGTTTCCCAAGGAATACAACATACTACAATAATAAAAGTTAAGGTTTTTACTAAGTTTAAGCCATGATTTCAAGGTTTGTTGTCTAGAAAAGGCTATCAAAAATCAACTATGACCAAATTTACACGAGGAAAAGTCTACTCAAGGTCCCACAATTTGAGGATCACATAGAATGAGGTTAATCAATAAGGACACCTAAATCAGAAAAACATTTAAAATCAAGGAACTATTCAAGGAAAGCACTTCTATAACTCGAGAGGGTACAATTAACTTTTCATGGTAATACAAGCAAAGTCAAGACCACAAGTTTTCCTATAGTCTAATTTTTACACTTTTTTAAAGAATCGAACACACCATACCAACCAAATCTAAAGAAGTCAACCGTTTAGCAAAATAATATATATATATATATATATATATATATATATATATATATATATATATATATCCCTAGCAACTAACATATCAATACAAGTACCATACATTATAGCACAATGGGATTTATTTATCTTATTTCCTACTCAAGCTCAGAATAACCATAAAGAGAGCAAAAGAAACAACAAGGACCACTCAAGGTCGCTAGGGAGAAGAACAAGTAACACGGGGTCCAACTACAATCCAAGGGTGCATCGTATCAAAAGTGAATAACATCATCTTGCACTTTCCATCCTAATGGAAAAGGGGAAACAATAACAAGGTGACCCAAGAAAATATGAAGAAAAGAATACTACCCAAATTTATTTTATATCCTTAACATATGTTGCCTTAAAATTGAAATAAGTTAGGTCTCCAAGGATAAGACAACACGCAAATATGTTGCTTCTTAAATGTAAATAACAGATAATTCTCAATCCAAAAGGACCACAACTCACACTCGTCGAGCTACGGGATGATAAGGGTATGATGACCCAAAACTCCCACAAGAAAGGCACATACATCTATGAATAAGAAAGTACTAAGCAACTAGAACACATTGCTATCCACCATGTGTTTCACAATTTTAGGTAGGCGATAGAACTACAGGTTCAACTAAACATTGCACTCAATACACATAAATCTTACTTATTTTATAACTCAACTAATTAAGTCAAAAGTTTTAGTGTCATTTCCTAAGAACATTCCTTTACAAGTTTTCTTAATTAAACTTCCTCCTATTATGACATCACAACTTTGTGCTCTAAGGACCACGAAGGGGGCATGATATATTGCCATTCAGAAAGGAAGAAATGAGAAAAAGTGTTTATTTTACTCCTAGGGGAGGTAGATGGACAAATTTTTCCTTTTTTGTTCTTATACATGTTTTTTTCTTCTATTAATCTACCAAGGTTAAAGCAAGAACCATTTTCTCTTTCTATGTTCCAGTTTATTTGTTAAGCTTCAAGGCCAAATCTCCTCAATTATAGTTTTATGATGTTTGGGTGAGTCAACTTGTCAATTAAAAATTTAATGAGAAGGAAGGGTAAACATATCACACTATTACTTTTATGGGAGAGAGAGGTAAATCAACACATCACATTTTTAATTCTAAGGAAAACAAGGGACATTCAACATTGAAAACACATTATTACTTTTACTGATCTACTAGGGTTTAACAATGTTTGTTGTTTTGGCAAAAACATTTTACTCACCTGATAAGACAAGGAAAGTTTTCAAATCTACACCCATATTACCACAGGATACCACCAACCAAGCAATCAAAATGAAAAGGAAATATTTTAACTATAAGAACACCACATACTTGCTAGAAAGCATCAAATGTAAGAAGACAATCACTATCTATTCAACATGGCTTTACGACCAAGAGTTATAGTTTTGCAAGAAGAATCACATTATAAAATACCACCAAGATTAAATTATCAAGGTCTAATTACACTATCATCACCAATGTCATGGTCCAAAAGACTCAAAGCATCCATAAGTGTCTCCACGTAATCCAAAATTAATAGGTCATAGAGTATTATTCATAGTAACTAAAAAAATGTTAAGGAAAGGGTAGACTTATTTATAGGTCAAGAGGGCAAACAAACACACTTAATTTACACACAATACTCGAATGGGATTAAATCTAACCATAATTACCAAGATGCATACAATCCTCAAGTCACTACTTAATATAATGAAATGAGGAACTCTTGATAAAACTTAGCATGCCATCAAAGAGAAGCCACTACCAAAAAACACTTTTCCACTAACATCCACAACCAACCAAAATCAAACTAATCCCACCATAATTCATCAACCCATAATTAAACACCTCTACTCCGACAAGGTTCAAGCTCTTACCGGATTGTAAGAGAATCACCACCACCGCTAACAGGCTGCCAACTAGAATGCACAACACAACAAACTCTCTTCCCAACAAGGTCAAGTAATGAAAAGGTCACTCTAAGATCCTAGATACACTCAAGGTTCCATGCATCTAAAACCAAGGCATAACTTTAAGTACCTAAGAGGAAATTCAAAACACCTAGGGTGTACACCGCAAACGGGGAATCTACAAGTGACTCTTCCTCGCACCCGACCTCCCGAGGTCGTGCCGAGATAGCCGGTGGGTATGGAATATATGTGAGATGCAGAAAAACTAGTTAGGCAATCTAATGTCTTCAATACGCACTAGCGGAATTTGCGAGTCTAAGGCAAAGAAGGCCCTCCTAACTTGAACTAGTGTGATAGATCGGTCAGCAAGGATGACTGCTCGAAGGCTCCAATCAATATCGAGCTCTGGCGTGATTCGATCTATAGGTTGTGGAATACGTGGAAAGTGACCCGGGATAGTTTCGTGTATTTCTCGGACAGGGTCATATGGTGGATGGTAAATATAGTCGACTCTATGGACGATTCTCTGGCCTAGTCCAGAACTCTCTAGCTTTGTTAGCTGTTGTGTCTAACAAGGATAATTGTTCGATGATGATAGGTGGAAGTGGAGTAGACCGGAATACTAGTGTGCGTAGGCCAGTGTCTATGTCTAATTCTCCTATGGATTCGTTGGGCTGCGGGATTTGTGGGTCACAACCGTAGACTCTTAGTTGTTGTGGACCTGTTATGGTCATGCGTGAAATCAAGTCCTAATCCCTAGTATCCAGTAATCGTATGCTTTCTCAGCTTCTATATTTAGGATCAATAACTGTGTGATTTTCTCAGAATATCTTACAGGCGTTCGTGCAACCTGAATTCTTAGGCTAGTATCTATATCTATAAGAGTGTCTCCTGTGCCTGGCTGTGGGACCAAAGGATCACAACCAAATGTTTGTTCTCTTTCAAGCCCTTCTACAGTCATATGAATGTTGCCTAGGGTAATCTGTAGTTTGGTTGATTTGACCAAAACGTGTGTGCTTGGTCGTCTTCTACGTTTAACCCGCTCAACTGGGAATTGATTTGTTGCAAGCTTACCATTGTTCGGAAGACTTGGATCCTAAGATTTTGGTCTATATCAGTTATCGTTGTGATGAGATTGGGCTGAGGCATGATTGGCTCGAATACGTATTCCCTGGGCTCTCTAGGTCCCGTGATTGTCATACAAAAGCAACAATGTAAAATGAACTACAGTAAAATGAAATTTAACTATGTGAAGTGTATCTATAGCATATATGATTTCTCTATTTTTTTGTGTTTTCTGATGAGCTTTATGAATTTAAGAAAGCAGCTATTTAAAATATCTAGAATTGACAACTAAAATAACAACTTAAAACAAACAAAATAACCGAGTATAGCTATTTATGCATGTGTGATTTGTAGATCTATTCTAAACAATGAAATAGCTTATCTAATCTATTTGCAGACTCTCGATCCTACCTCGAAGTGAGGAGTGAATCATAGTTTCTCGAAACTATCAATCCCCATGACTTCCTGGCAATATCGAGTAGAATTAACTAAATAAAGCAATTAACTACTCTATTTGATATGATTCTAACTAGAACTTTGAAAGCTAGAACACGGATTACTGCGAGCAGTGGCGAATCCGATGGTGTGTGTGATCTTGTCCCCTCAGTGTGATCTCCTCGTTCCTTCGTGTTCACGTGGATCCAGAAAAGCGTGTAATGCTAGCATCAACAGAAGTAGATATTGGGATAAAGGCAGCTCGAAATCTTGGCTGAATACTGATGCGAGTAGGAGAGGATAGCGCGAAGAGTACGAGAGCTTGGCTTATGCAATTCCTAGCGGGATCTATTGCGAGTCATGCAACATAAAGCGTCCAGAACCTGAAACTATCCTGTTTGAGGAGAAAAACCTGCAACTTTAATGGCTTCCTATTGGTAAACAGACTATTTTATTCCAATGGATTGGATAAAATAACAACAATACTTTGCACAAGATGGATATGTGGCTTACTAACAGTAAAACAATGCTAACTAAGCATGTAATGAAAGAAACTAAGCATTCTAAGCAAAATGAAAACTAAATCTATTGCAAAGAGAAATCAGAGGCAAATTTTGAGGGGCCATTTGCTTGAGCACAAGCCAACTATTTATAGCATTTGCATTTACCCAAGGTAAAAACCAAATAGAACTCTTAAACTATAAACAATGGCAAAACACTATTCCGAGAAACCGAGAATCATAAATGCAAGCTTATGGCGGTGAAAGAAAGCTGGTAAAATGTTGAATTTACGTGAGTCGTGTTAAAAGAGCTTTCTGGAAAATGCGTAAGGGACCGCCGCCCTGAGCAGGGCGGTGGTTACAGAGACCGCCGCCTGTTCAGGGCGGCGGTCACGAGACCGCCGCCCAGGCAGGGCGGCGGTTTCATCACTGAAGAGAAAAAAAGCCAAGAAAAGAGGGAAAAGGAAAAAACAAAGCACGCGGGGGCTAAGCGGGGCATGCGGGATGTTAACGCACACTTGGAGATCTTTTCCGGATCCCGAACACCTTGCGAGGAGACCTGTATCATCATTGGGGCACGTGTCACGTTGTTCTGGCAGTACAGTACCTTACAATTTTGGGTACGTACATATTGCCCCCTCGGAGAAGCGTTTTAGCCATGAAGAGGCGTAAAATGGTGGGTCCGAGTATGGCGGTCCCGAAATGGGAAGTTAGAAGTTATACCTGATACATCCATGTGTTGAAATGATGCCGTCCAAAATTCCTGCTACCTGCAAAATGAAAAGAGAACTCAAGTGCAGATAGACACAATAGTTTGAAAAATAAACGCTAAAATAATAGGGAATGAGAATGTACCATTTGTGCGGGGATAGGAACTTACCTCCGTCGGCGCTCCAAACCTGTGAAAAAGTCATTTAAAACGAATCGGGCGCTATATATATGAAAGTGGGCCCATTTTCCTATTCATTTGTGCGAGTCGATTTGATTGATTTTGAGCTCTGGGACCCACGGTGACGGTTTCTTGCGTGAGTAGAGTCAAAACGTCCGTGATGAGATAGCGATCATGCCTCCACGTGCGGAACATCGACCCATGAGATCACAGGTTAGTTTTCTTCAGTTTATCCTTTTTACCCCCTTAAATTTGAAATGCTAAATATTTTGTCATGGGGGGGTAATTTTTGAAAATGTTAGTGTTAAAAGGTCCACCTAGGGGGGGCTCTTGGGTAGGCTTTGTTTTTAGGTAAAATGGTCATTTTTTGCACTTTTTAGGCTTTTTAAGTTTAAAAACCCATGTGGGTTTTCGGACCACGACCGCCGCCCTACCCAGGGCGGCGGTTACATGACCGCCGCCCTGTTCAGGGTGGCGGTTACACTGACCGCCACCCTTAAGGCGGCGGTTACAAAACCGCCTCTCTGCTCAGGGCGGTGGTTTTGCACAGAATGCAAAAGGATCATCTTTTTGAAATTGTTTTTGCTTTTCTAGCATTTCTACGTGTTTTCGTGACTTTTCCAGTGTTACTCGGATGCTAACTTGCTCTGTTTTGTGTGTTTTTGGGTGTATGCAGGCGAGAGAGGAGTATATCCGGTGGAGTAGAGAGAGGGAGTGTGATTGGCTCCCAGGGGTACTAGATGCCCTCTCACAGGATGAGGAGGACACTCTTCAGCGGGCTGGGATACTACGCATTTCACGCGTGCCCCATGTTACACCATCTAGTCACATCCTTTGTGACTTGTTCTCATACTGGGATGCAGATCGGAACACCTTCCGATTGCCAGGGGTCCGCGGTGAGTGGACTATTACATTGGAGGATGTCTATCGCATTCTGGGGGTCCCGATTATTGGGAGACGACTCACCTTAGAGACAGCAGGTTCACGGGCACAGATTACACAGTGGGCTACATATATGGGAGATGCAGTCATCTCCACGGGGTCGAAGAAGGGGGTTAGAGTTCGATCCATTCCTACTTTGCCCATCCCCTTACTTCGCCAGGCCATCATGGGGATCCTTGCCTCGAGACTGATCGGGGACAAGGGAGGAGATACTTTGTTATATTGTGGTCCCCTATTATTGCACAGATAGAGGGACACGGTCGGATATATGCCTGGGGAGCAGACATTCTTGGGACCACCTACCACGACTTATACAGGGTAGTCCATTTACAGGGGCAGTCCTTGAGCCACCCAACCCTAGTTATGAGTTGGGTCTATGAGCACTTCATCCCCTACGGCAGAGGTGTAGAGGTGACAGACCCCGGAGCTGTGAGGGCAGCCAGATGGACAGACATGTCGGTGCTTAGAGCACCTCATCAGCCAGTTGCCTCCCTAACTACTGCCGACATGGAGGCCACACCATACCAGACTATGGCAGGTATATGGGGCGAGGAGGCTCTTACCTTGATCTCCTGCTCCACCACAGGGCAGCTTATTGATAGAGTGGGGCGAGTGGAGATGCACCCCTTTGGCCGAGTTCCTCAGCAGTTTGGCTTACCATACATGGGTATGCTTCCCCCAGTGGCGCCAGTATACAGATCAGTCTGAGAGGCCAGAGGGGGGCCTAGAGGCCGGGGTTGGACAGTGGTTACTCCTGGCATTCCTATTGCAGCCAGGAGGATAGTACGTGCCAGAGGGAGAGCCGGTGCGCCTCAGGCACCTTTGCTTCAGATCGCCATGGGTCCTGCCCATAGCAGCGATGACCCCATTGAGGTAGACTCCGAGTCTGAGGAGTTTACGGGGGAGAGAGAGGAGGGGCCGGGGATAGTGATCTGAGTGGCACGACACCCGGGGATATCATGCGGGTGGAGAGGGCCGGCGAGTGCGAGAGAGGGTGACTCTGGTTTTAGAGGAGCCACTCTCCCAGGGCCATGGGGAGGATGAGTCCATTGTTGGGGCGCTTACGTTGCTCCAGCCACAGGAGCAGCCCCTCAGTCGGCAGCGGCATCCGTGGCGGGCGCTGATCCCATAGATCCATCTTGGAGGCCTAGTGATCCGAGTAAGTTACCCTCTCTCCCTTTTAATGTTCGTTTCTTTGTTAGGATCTCCTTAGTTGCTATCTTGTATTTTTAATTTCTTGTTTGGTTTCTAATTTGTTTTCTCCTTTGTTTGCAGAGACCGCCGATGAGTGGCGAGATTTGATTCGCAGGGTATGCACTGATACCCTGATGATCCCCATGGAGAGGACCCACAGAGTTGTCCGTGGATGCGGGGAGCCTTCAGCAGCCGGTAGACATACTGATGTCTTCGCCCCAGTCTGGCATGTGGCCAGGATGGTATCGACTCTCCACACAGAGTTAGCGGGGTATAGGATGGCCGAGCGCCTGATGAGGAGCCATTCTCGTGGTGAGACCGCGGCTGCCCCTCGGGATCCTGAGCCCTCAGTGCACTCAGAGCGCCGGCGTAGCCGAGTCCTAGGCGTGGGCGTGCGCCTTCAGAGGGGTCTCGTAGGGATTGAGAAGCCACTTGGCTCTCGTAGTTTTTGTATGATACATTCTTTTGTATATCCGGGCTCTTTGAGCGTTTTGACCATGCCTAGTGCATGATGGCATTGTACATAAACGTTGATCATTTATATATATGTATATTTGTTCTGGATCAAACTCTTGGCATTCATGGCTCACTTTCTATTTCCAGTTTCCTTATGTATACTATGATGTATGTTTATATGTTTTTAGAATGTATGCAATGGTGAACAAATGATGCAAGTGTTTTACTTTCCTTTTTTGTATTTCATGATGCTGATATATGATGATGTAGATATAATGTGATTTTGAATCTTAGTTTCTGTAAGCAATTTTGGATACTTCATATTTGTTTTGGCAAAGTGATGAAAATAAACCGGTATGATGAACAGATAAACCTGCCCCTACCCCCAACTCCACGCAACTAGTAAGATGCGAGGGCTTATCACCAAGAGTTGGGAAGGGCGCAAGTTATGAGATGTAGTGAAATGATAGTGATGGAAGATAGACAAAGCTTTGGTGGAACCAAATTAGGATACCACAAGTCCACTCCACGCGAGTGACTTCATAGTTTTGGATGCTAACTTGCTTTGCGGTTTATCCAGACTTAGATCCTTAGATGGCCACATAGTAGACAAAATCTGGGTTTTTAGGATTTTAACTCTCTTGGGATTTTGAACATCTGATTCATTTGTTTTTGACTCAAAGCTTCAAGGTTTGAATTGTTTGTGTATGACCTTTTGCATTTATTTGTCAAGAGGACCCCCTACACTTTGCCCCATGCTACTAGTAAGAAGCGTGGGTTTATCACCGTGGGCAAAGCATAGGTGAGTAAGGGCATTTCCATCCTTTCCCAACCCTACGTCACTAGTAAGAGATGCAAGCTCATCACCAAAGGTTGGTGGGGCAAGGAAATGTGTAAAATTAAAATTTTCTGTTTGATCAATGTTTGACTTGTTTATTTGAGTAAAATGTCAGTATGTGTTTATTTCCAAAGAGATATACATATGGGATAGATGTGACACCATGAAGCTTCTAGAACAGACCATAGGCAAGACACCTACCCTAAGAAGAAACCAAAAGTGAGAATAAACTTGCAGATCTTGGTATGGTTACCGTTAAGACTTTGTCATGTCTAGCTTTATTTGATAAAATGATTCTGAGATAATTTGATGATATCATGAAAATGGAGAAGTATGATTAAAGAGTTTATGCCAACAACATCATGAGTTTGTAATGAATTGCTTTGAGAATAGATTCCTTGATCACAATTTGTGTATGAAACAAGCGGACAACTATGATCCTAATCTATATGAAGATGCAATGTAGATATATATATATATAGTAGTGCTAGCTGCTCATGCGTAGAACCGCTTGAGGTGCAGGGAATTGACTGTTTCACCAAATTCCTCACCTTCTAGCGTACATAAGAGGTATGCACCATTTCCATAGTCCTTCATGACTCGGTATGGGCCCAACCATTTAGGCGGAATTTCCTTCCTTCGCCGGTCTTCTTGTCGATCCGGTTGTCTAGCCTTAGAACTAGATCACCTTCATATATGTCACGTTCATAGACTTTCTTGTTATATTGCCGGCACATCCGGTCAGCATAGACTCTATGCCATTGTTCAGCATCTAACCTAGCTTCATCTAGGCTTTCTAGTTGGGAAAGACGTGCTTCTCTGTAAGCGTCTTCATCCAGAATCCCTTGTAATGAAATGCGGAGACTGGGTATTTCAACCTCAAGCGGGAGAACTGCCTCTGCCCCGAATACTAGTGAGAAAGGAGTTGCTCCCGTTGGTGTTCTTATTGAGGTTCGGTGGGCCCATAAGGCCGGATATAACTTCAAGTGCCAATCTCATTTGTTTTCTTTCACCATTTTAAGGAGAATGGCTTTTAGTGTTTTATTCGTCATGCTTGACTGTCCGTTGGCTTGAGGGTAATACAAGGAAGCCGTATGATGGCTTATCTTAAATTTATTGCATAGTTCGTGAACCTCTTCATTCTTAAAAGAAGTTCCATTATCGGAGATAATGATTTGCGGATACCGTACCTGCAAATGATTTGGTTCAAAATGAACTTGGCGATTACAGAACCAGGTACAGTAGTAAGAGGCATAGCCTCTACCCATTTGGTAAAATATTCGGTGGCCGTGATTATAAAATTATGGCCGTCTGTGGATGAGGGAGAGAATTTCCCTATTAAATCTAGGCCCCATGTAGAAAAGGGCCATGGAGTAGCGATTGGTTGTAGAGCTTGTGCTGGCATGTGGATCTCATGGGAGAATTCTTGGCACTTATGACACCTGCGTACGAACTCTACTGCGTCGTGTTCTAGAGTAGGCCAGAAATAGCCCATTCGATGTATTTTACGAGCGGTGGCATGGCCACCGAAGTGGCCTCCACACATTCCACTGTGAGATTCATGGAGAATCTTCTTGGATTCTTCTGTGACACATCTTAGAAGCATTCCATCGAATGCTTTCCGATAGAGCACTTGCTCTATAATGATGTATTTAGCTACGATAATACGTAACCACCTTCTTTGTTGCGGTGTAGCCCCTTCTGGATACGTATGGTCCATGATATAATTAATGATATCAGTGTACCAGGGACACTCAGAGATAGAGGTCGGGTTTCGATGTAGTATACACACTCATCTGGAAAATCTAGATCTACTAGATCGCCTCCATCTAATGGGTTATCAGCTAACCAATCTGCGATGATTTGTCCCTTAACTGATTTCTGATTTACAAATGTTAATTTGAATTCTCCCATTAAGGTTATAAAACGTCCAGCCTTCTTAGATAAGGACCCTTGCGTGAGAAAAGTTCGTAAATGGTCCATTTTTACCATGACCCTTGTTTCTTGATTCAGCATATAGTGTCTTAAGCGTTTGGTTGCAAAGACTATGGCGAGGCATTCTCGTTCTGCTTGTGTATAACGTGTTTCATAGTCGAGCAACGTTTGGCTAATGAAATAAATCACACGTTCTCTCTTGCCATCGTCTTCTTGAGCCAGCATATAGGCTAGCGAGACATTGGTAGCTCGTGAATATAAAATTAATGGGCGATCTAGTTTAGGTGGCATTAGCGTAGGTGGTGATAACAAGAAACACTTAACTGCGTTGAAAGCTTCATTGCAATCTTCAGTCCAATCAATGCTATAGTCTTTCTTGAGTAAATTGTTGATTGGATGAATGGTGAAACTTAAGTCAGGATGAATCTTGGATTGCACCCAACTTTCTGAGAAATGACCTGATTCCAGATTCATCCGAAGGTGGGACCATTTCGAGGACAGCCCAAATTTTGGTTGGGTCAACATCTATCCCTCGTGATGATATGATGTAACCTAGGAGCTTCCCTCCTGTTACACCAAAGACACATTTTTCTGGATTTAGCGTGACTCCGTATTCTATCAGACGTGAGAGAATGATGCGGAGTACTTCCGGATGGTCACAACACTTTTTGGCTTTAGCCAACAAGTCATCTACGTAGGATTCCATGATTTTATGAATTAGATCATGGAATATATATGTCATAGCTCGCTGGTATGTAGCACCAGCATTCTTGAGACCAAATGGCATAACAACATAGCAATAAGTTCCCCAGGGAGTTATAAATGTGGTTTTAGCTTGATCTTGTTCAGATATTTTAATTTGATTGTATCCCGAGAATCCATCCATGAGAGACAAAAGTTCAAACCCAGCTGTTGCATCAACAATGACATCAATGGATGGCAATGGGAAGTCATCTTTAGGACATGCTTTGTTGATGTCTCAGAAATCTATGCAGATGCGTATCTTCCCATTCTTCTTGAGAACGGGAATGATATTAGATACCCATTGGGAGTAATCGACTGGCTTGATGAATCCTACTTGGAGGAGTTTTATTACCTCCTCTTTTACCATGAGAGCTACCTTGGGTTTCATGGGTCTCGATTTTTGTTTAACTGGCTTTGCATCAGATTTAGTGACGAGGTTGTGCACCACAATGTGGGGTGCAACTCCTGTCATTTCCTTATAATTAAATGCGAAAGCCTTCTGATGTTCTCTGAGAATTCGAGTGTGTATTTCTATTTCCTCTGGGGTTAACGAGGATCCTAGTTTCAATATCCTTGGTTCATCTTCCATTCCGATGTTAATATCAATCGTTTCTTCGATTAGAGAGGCGTTACCTTCTTCAAACTCAGGTGGCGCTGGAGGTAAATCCAAATCATCCCCATTTTCTACTGTGTATATGCTAGGTTCCATTTCCGAGGGAAGATCCATCATGGGATTTCCGAAGTAGGAAGACGAATGTGGGATTAAGGACAAATCTATCATATGATAGGAGAGATGTAGTGCCGCATAGGCATTTAAGTAATCCAGAGTGGCCATATCACTATCAACATGGTCTAGGATAGTAGATTCATTTCCGTTTAAAAGAGAATTTGTCATTGTTTTTATCAATGGTTCATCACGAAGGGATACCATGAAACGGGTATCCTCTAACTCATTGCTTGGAGTAAAACGTGATGCTGAAGTTGCTATTGAATCGGCGAGAAGATTTTTCTCTCGCGGGATTGCTTCAATTGATATGAAGTCAAACTCCTTGCTTAAATCTAATACAACTTTTTGTAAAGTTGTAAGTGCTCGGCTTTGGTTTCATATATCTCAGAGACTTGGTTTGCTACTAATTGCGAGTCTCCTAAGACTCTGATGTTATCAACACCAATTCTCTTAGCTAAGATGAGGCCAAGGAGGAGGGCTTCGTACTCAGCGCATTGTTTGTGCATTGAAATTTAGTTTAAAGGAAAAGGTAAGACTTTTCCTTCGGGGAAGTAAAGATTACACTGCCCCCACTCATAATGTGACATCTAGCTCCATCAAAATGGAGTGTCCAATATTTAGTTGGGAGTATAGATGTTGGGACATTTGCTGTGTTTGCACATTCTACTTCCACCATGCAAAGATCCTCTGCTGGAAGAGAACCAACACCTAGGGAATATCCTATGCCTACTGAATCGAATGGTAAGAATATTGGTAGATCCTTTTCTAGCAATTCAACGATTTTTGCAGTAGTTCCTAATGATACTTGTTTCTACAGTGTTAGCCTCATCTTTGGGGTTGGGGTTGCCTTGGCTAGGCTCATAGTTTCAAGATCTGTCGTAGGTACCAACTTTTCTTTTGTTTTTGCGTCGGTAGGTTTATTAAGTTGGTTTGTTGGGAGTTCAAACTCCGAGTGCACGCTTGGTCTTTTCTTTAAGTCAGCTAGGTGTACATCAATGGTTTTGGATCACCTTTGGCCACAAATATCTTTCCTAAATGTAAAAACCTTACTTCTTGAAATAGTGTAGAAGGGATTGCCTTCATGCGGTGTATCCATGGTCGGCCGAGGATCATATTATAGTTAGTTTCCCGATCTATAATATAAAACTCAGTCAAGATGGTTTTGGGTCCTAAGGTGACCGGTAATATTATAGTTCCAACTGAGGTGGCTTTAAGGCTATCATAGCCCCTTAGTGTATTTCGAGTTGTGGAACAATTGGTTTCTCCATACCCTAGCTTTTGAAGGAAAGAGAAGGGGACTATGTTAACCGCTGCCCCATCATCTATCATTGCATGCTTTACATAGTTGTTATAAACCCATACTTGTAAATGTAAGGCTGGATCACCTTGGCGTGCGATCTCAGCATCTGTCGGCATTTTGTTTATCTCGAATATGAATTCGACATCCCTATCTGCCTGCCCTGGAGGATGAACATCAAAGTCCACATGATTTACCTGTGTTTCAGGAGGTGGAGTGATGTTAATTAAATGACCTAAACCTAATGCTTCTAAAGAGCAGCCACAGCAGGGAGAGGAGAGTTCTTTAGTAAGTCTAAGAATGAAATGTGCGAGAAGGTTTTTGTTAGGTCGTTAATCAAATCATAGGCACCCACAGGTTTTACTATGATTTGTTGGATGTCATCTGCCTCTTGGGCGGTGGCTTGGACTTGGCTGAGAGAAATACTCTCGCGTCCTTGTTATAGCTTCGATGGGTAGTTCAACATCTAACTCCACTAAACCGACTACCTTAGGTCGTGGCTGACTTCCTAGTTGTGGCGCAACTAATGGATTTAGCGAGGTTGAGGCTTCATGATCATTGTTTCCTGTCATTACACCCTTGTTCATCCCAGTTAGATTTAGCCTGTTGTTATCGTGATTTGGGAGTGGATCATTAAAGATCTTCAGGGGTGCGTTTTGAGGGGAAACTGCCCCTGAAAAAGTATTTGATGTTGGTGACGTAGGATCTGCCAAGAACATATCCATGAAAAGTTGTCTTTGTTCATCTGGCAAGCGTTGCATGAATTTATTGTAGTCACGGCACGTTCTAGTGTCATGGCCCCAAATTTTGTGGAAACCACAATACGAATTAGGATTGTAATTCCTAGTTTGTTGGTTTGATGTGTATTGTGGCCCAAAATTTTGATCAAACCGTTGTCTATTAAAATTTTGCGTTTGTTGTTTTTGGTTTGAATTCTGGTTTTGGTACCTAGTTGAATTTTGGCTTGGACCCTGTATGGGATTTCACCATTGTTGTTGTTGTTGTTGTTGTTGTGATGGTTAAAATCCTTTTTGTATTGATTAATCGGGGGTAAAGTTGTTATTTCGTTGGTTGTTTATTTGTGATGGAGTATTGACAACATTTACCTTTTTAGGCTGGTCGGTTACTCCATCTGTTGTTACACCCCGATTTTTGTTAAGGATTTTAGGTCCTTGATTGACGTTCGTGGTAGTAGGATAAGTTGTAGTGTTCTGGTTGGGGGTGATTAACCTCCCATTTGCTCCATATGTTTTGCGACCACTATCAATTGCTGCTTGATCTATTCGAAGAGCACTCTCCAGTACTTCATCGTAAGTTCTTAATGGGAACTTCTGGACTTCTTCCTTCACTTCTCTGCTAAGAGAATGAAGGAATAAATCACATAGTTCCATTTGATCCATGTTTGGAGCACTTTGCCGAAGAATAAAGAACTATACGCCACCTTTGGATGAAATGGGCGACAGATTCGTTGTGTTCTTGTTTGATGTGTAAGAACTCTCTGATTCCTGTTCTTAATAATTTGTTCATGTCGAAGGCCTTGATGAACTCTGACACGAGTTGTTTGAATGAATGTATGGAAGCCTCAGGTATTCTATAATACCAATCGAGAGCGATGCCTTCCAAGGTTTTTGGGAATATTTTAGCAACAACCCCATCCCATGGGAGTAGTTCTCGAATGGCCGTAGCGTAAGCTTTGATATGTGCGTTTGGATCTCCCTCACCTTTGTATTTGGGAAAATCGGGAGAGGTCTTGGAAGCATGATGCTTCGTATGGTGAAATCCAAGGGCTCTTTCAAATATTCTGAGTAAGTCCCTATCACATATTTTTTGACCATTGATGGTGCCTGTTGAGGGAGCGGTGGTGGAATGGGTTGTTGATATGACGTTGCGTATGCATTGGTAGGGGCATAAGGAAACCTGTGTTTGAGAAAACATGCTGGGAGAGGAGAACATATCCCCTTGTGGTGATTTGGAGTACATGTTTAAGTATGACGGGTACTGTCCAGGGAATGGATTGTTTTGTACTAGACCGGGAGGAACAGTGTTAGAGATGGTGGGTCTAGTTGGCGTTTGTTGTGAATACTGAGGAGTCATGCCTAACGTGCCTACTCCTGTGAGGAGATCTACTTGGCTAGGATGGTGTGGAGGATTGGAACTTCTGCTTTGCATGAATTGTGAATTTTGACTTGCTTGGGCAAGTTCTAACCCTCTAACCTTTTCTATTAGAGTTGAAATGACTTCATTTGGTGAAGTCACGGTGTTTTTCCGTAGTGGCGTTTGTTGTATACCATGGTGTTGTATAGGCATGTGATATCCTGCTATGAACTGATCACTATCTTGCCAAGTTTCTCAGGGTATTTCCTATATGCAGTGGCATAGAGGTATTTTCTTGAAAAGAGACCTCGGGTTGTGTTTGTAAACCTCCTACAGGTGGATACATACTTCGAGAACGTTGGTCGTTCCTGGCATAACGTACCAAATATTCATCATCTAAACCTCGGTATGAGTCTGATTGTCTACTAATTTGTGGTCTAAGCAGCATCTGAGGAGATGAACCAGATTCTCTGGTGAACGTCATGTTATTCGAGCCTGAAGGCTCTGTTTGTTGCGTTTGAGCGAGCTGATCTAACTCCTCAGTTTGAAATGATGAGTTATATCTGATTCTCGGAGTTTGTGTTGACAACTGGTTAGTTGAGTAGTTGTCACCCCATACTGAGAGTGAGGGTGATGATTGTCTATTTTGTTGGGCGTAGTATGCCTCAAGACCCAAGAGGGGTCTGCCATATGCATCGAATCCCGACATATTCGGGGGTATATGAATACCCATGAGAATAATGGGAAGGAGCGAAGGTGATGGTGAAAGCCAATGAGGCGGAAAAGATGAAAAGTATACTAACTTGGAAGAACACGTAATAATATGACTCCAACTAGAAAGTAGGAAGTTTCACGTTAAGTTCACCAATTTTGTTGGTGAAGAAGGCCGATGAGACGAGAAGAAAAAGTGAAACACTTTGTAAGAATGAAGATTCAGAACTAGAAAGTAGGAAGTTTCACGTCGGGTTCACCAATTTTGTATGATGGAAAAGTGACATGCGAGCATGGGAATCTACAAGTGACTCTTCCTCGCACCCGACCTCCCGAGGTCGTGCCGAGACAGCCGGTGGGTATGGAATATATGTGAGATGCAGACAAACTAGTTAGGCAATCTAATGTCTTCAATACGCACTAGCGGAATTTGTGAGTCTAAGGCAAAGAAGGCCCTCCTAACTTGAACTGGTGTGATAGATCGGTCAGCAAGGATGACTGCTCGAAGGCTCCAATCAATATCGAGCTCTGGCGTGATTCGATCTATAGGTTGTGGAATACGTGGAAAGTGACCGGGATAGTTTCGTGTATTTCTCGGACAGGGTCATATGGTGGATGGTAAATATAGTCGACTCTATGGACGATTCTCTGGCCTAGTCCAAAACTCTCTAGCTTTGTTAGCTGCTTTGTGTCTAGCAAGGATAATTGTTCGATGATGATAGGTGGAAGTGGAGTAGACCGGAATACTAGTGTGCGTAGGCCAGTGTCTATGTCTAATTCTCCTATGGATTCGTTGGGCTGCGGGATTTGTGGGTCACAACCATAGACTCTTAGTTGTTGTGGACCTGTTATGGTCATGCGTGAAATCAAGTCCTAATCCCTAGTATCCAGTAATCGTATGCTTTCTCAGCTTCTATATTTAGGATCAATAACTGTGTGATTTTCTCATAATATCTTACAGGCGTTCGCAACCTGAATTCTTAGGCTAGTATCTATATCTGTAAGAGTGTCTCTACGCACTTGGTTGTGGGACCAAAGGATCACAACCAAATGTTTGTTCTCTTTCAAGCCCTTCTACAGTCATATGAATGTTGCCTAGGGTAATCTGTAGTTTGGTTGATTTGACCAAAACGTGTGTGCTTGGTCATCTTCTACGTTTAACCCGCTCAACTGGGAATTGATTTGTTGCAAGCTTACCGTTGTTCGGAAGACTTGGATCCTAAGATTTTGGTCTATATCAGTTATCACTGTGATGAGATTGGGCTGAGGCACGATTGGCTCGAATACGTATTCCCTGGGCTCTCTAGGTCCCGTGATTGTCATACAAAAGCAACAATGTAAAACGAACTACAGTAAAATGAAATTTAACTATGTGAAGTGTATCTATAGCATATATGATTTCTCTATTTTTTGTGTTTTCTGATGAACTTTATGAATTTAAGAAAGCAGCTATTTAAAATATCTAGAATTGACAACTAAAATAACAATTTAAAACAAACAAAATAACCGAGTGTAGCTATTTGTCTGTGTAATTTGTAGATCTATTCTAAACAATGAAATAGCTTATCTAATCTATTTGCAAGACTCTCGATCCTACCTCAGAAGTGAGGAGTGAATCATAGTTTCTCAGAAACTATCAATCCCCATAGCTTCCCTGGCAATATCGAGAGTAGAATTAACTGAAATAAAGCAATTAACTACTCTATTTGATATGATTCTAACTAGAACTTTGAAAGCTAGAACCTGGATTCTGCAGAATAGTGGCGAATCCGATGGTGTGTGTGATCTTGTCCCCTCAGTGTGATCTCCTCGTTCCTTCGTGTTCACGTGGATCCAGAAAAGCGTGTAATGCTAGCATCAACAGAAGTAGATATTGGGATAAAGGCAGCTCAGAATACTGACTGAATACAATGCGAGTAGGAGAGGGATAGCGCAAGAGTACAGAGCTTGGCTTATGCAATTCCTAGCGGGATCTATTGCGAGTCATGCAACATAAAGCGTCCAGAACCTGAAACTATCCTGTTTGAGGAGAAAAACCTGCAACTTTAATGGCTTCCTATTGGTAAACAGACTATTTTATTCCAATGGATTGGATAAAATAACAGCAGTACTTTGCACAAGATGGATATGTGGCTTACTAATAGTAAAACAATGCTAACTAAGCATGCAATGAAAGAAACTAAGCATTCTAAGAAAAATGAAAACTAAATCTATTGCAAAGAGAAATCAGAGGCAAATTTTGAGGGGCCATTTGCTTGAGCACAAGCCAACTATTTATAGCATTTGCATTTACCCAAGGTAAAAACCAAATAGAACTCTTAAACTATAAACAATGGCAAAACACTATTCCAAGGAACCAGAATCATAAATGCAAGCTTATGGCGGTGAAAGAAAGCTGGTAAAACATTGAATTTATGTGAGTCGTGTTAAAAGAGCTTTCTGGAAAATGCGTAAAGGACCACCGCCCTGAGCAGGGCGGCGGTTCATGACCGCCACCACGAGCGGGGCGGCGGTTATGTCCGCCGCCACTGTTCGAGTGGGTCACGAGACCGCCACCTAGGCAGGGCGGCGGTTTCATCACTGAAGAGAAAAGGCCAAGAAAAGAGGGAAAAGGGAAAAAAAAAGCACGCGGGGGGCTAAGCGGGGCATGCGGGATGTTAACACACAAGAAATACGGCAATCAAGGAAAGTGGCTAAGTAGCCGCATTGCAAAGTCTAAAAATTCTCACAAAAATATAAATAACTAGAAGAGCCTTAGAGCTTCTCAATCCAATCATAAAATAAGATGTTGGTCCTTGATAAAATGACACAAGTTTACGAATGTAAAATACAAAATGTTAACACCACATTCACTTCATAGCCCTTCATGGCCGCCAATAGGGGTACTCTACCTCAAGGTTAGTTCCAAGGACACATGCACAAGATTGGGTCATAAACGACACCCAGACTTAATTTCCACTCTCCCATATGGGTAACAAAATGAAAAATTGACAACTAGACCAACTTTCCTAACTACTGAAGGAAGGAAGCTCTAAACAACTTCTAATTAACTCTTCCGACCCCGGACACAACCACTATTGTCCAACCACAAGATTCACACCATACAATTTATCATTCCAACAACTCCAATAAGGAAGGGTCTCAACAAAGGGCTTAATGCATCATACAATTAAATCAAGTTTTAGGACTTGTAAAACAACACATTTTCAAAGGGGAACCAAGTTTCCACTACACTAGAAGTTCACAAAAATCAATTTAATTTGACATTCTTAGTTACCCGAGTTCAGACAAAATTCCACTGAGTGAGTACAACAATTCAAACAACTTATTATTTTATTATTATTTTAATTTTGGTAGTTCAAATGAACAGAGTAATGTAATATTTCTTCATACGCATTTCTTTTTCAATTTTCAAACAAGTTTTTTTCTTAGATTCAAAAGTGTGCTAGGTTTACAGTTCATGTCTCAAGTTTTCTAGTGTGCCCAAGGGTCCAAGATTTGAACCCACGGCTCTGATACCAAGTGTAACGCTGTTAAAATCTCCCACTTGAGACCCATGAACAACCTAGGTTTAGTTAGAAAATTATGGAATAATTTTTTTAAAGTGTTAACAACCAAAGTCTTAAGGACAATTAAATTCAACTAATAACTTTTCCCATTATAATAATTACTAATTCCACATTATAAAGCAACAAGTGTAATAAGTCCACACCTAGCTCAAATCTCCTTAGGGATTAATTTAATCACTGATTACATTGACATTTTAGCTAAATATTCCCTGATTAAAATTTTAGGGTTAAGGGACCAAAACAATTAAATACCCAAGGTATTTAATTCCACAAGATCTAAGACAAGAGCAAGGTTTAATTACAGTGGGGGAAAATAATACATATTTAAAATCATCAGAGTAAATTCTTACTTACCCACTCCCAGAACTCGGTTAAATATTCAATTTGATTTTTCCCATGATTAACGCAATTAAAACTTCCTAAAAACATTCCCATTAGATAGGGAATTTTCTCACCTTTTCGGTGATATAAAGAAGTCCTCCTAACTCATATTTCTCAAGTTATGGACCGATAGAACTTGGGTGAAACTTTTCCCAAGAGCGGGCCTGTGGGCACGGGGAGGAAAATTTTCCCCAACTCGGGCCTGCAGAGTTCGGAGAGAAAATGTGCCTAGAGGAGAAAAGTGGACCGTCGGAGAAGAGAAGAAATTTTTCCCAGACGCGGGCCGGCGGAGCGGGAAGGCATTTAGCACTTTTTCCCTTTTGGGACAAAGCAAATTTTACACCCGCACCTTTGTCGATGCCTAGGGAGGCCATGTGGCAGCTCTTTATTGGTTGCGGGTCAACGGGTTGGTGGGAACATTTGGAAAATTTGACTATTCAAAAGGAAGGGCAAAAGGTCGAAAGGAACCCGTGCCTCTGCCGATGCAAGAAGATGCCATGTGTCAGCCAACCATTAGCTACGGTTTGGCAGGCCGATAGGGATAATTTGGAAATTTTGCCCAATTTTTTTGAAGCGTTAAGGCTTAAAAATATCTGCTCCTCTGCGACGCCTCGTGAAGCCACATGGCAGCACCCGATTACTGAGGGGTTGGCGGGGCTGCTAGGAAAACTTACAAATTTTTCTAAATTTATTTTTAAAAGCACTTTAGGTTAAAATTGATCGTAGCTTCTGCCGACACCCACGAAGCCACATGTTGATCAATGATTGGCTATAAATTTGTGAAGGAAAAATTTCCAAATTAACTTTTTGGACTTAGATCATTTTTAGACAAAATGAAGGCTTGTGGATTAGCGGAGTGGCGGGAAACTTCATGACTTTGCACCTTTTGGGGAAAAAAACAAAAAAAAAGGAAAGTTTTAGCCCGCAGGTCCGCCCAAGAATATTTTATTCATTTAAAATTTGATAGTTAGATTATTTTGAGCCCAAAATAAAGTAAAAACTTTAGAAGGCCATAAATTTTGATTGGGAACTCATTTTTGGAAAACGAGGACTTTATGGAAAGCTCTCGACATCCTCTTTTCACATAACCTTAGGAATTTGATTTTGATAAATTTTAAAGGGTCGTTTTTAGAAAACGTCTTTCTGTCACTTAGAAAGTGAATTGGTATTTTTAACTTATCAATTTTGTTCAAATTTGTCGTTAATTCTTTTTCCACTTGCCAAACAGGCATGAAGGATTTTACTTGGAAGATTTTAGGATAGATTTCAAGGTTAAGTTTGCTTGATTGATTTGCATTCAAAATTTATCAATTTTATACAGCAAGAAGTCTGTAATTTTGCCTTTGCCCGATTTGAAAGGTTCTATAAAATTTTCATAAGTATTTTGGTAGTTTTGGGGTCGTTTTGACCTTACAAAAAAATTTGATATTTCATTTTGTCTTTTTGATGTTGCAGGGTCATTTTGTTCAATTTCCTATTAATAATTGCCAGTATGAAAGTTATCTAACAAAGCTCAAATTCGAATAGATTTATTTTCATTTTCCAACTTTAAACTATGAATTCATTCCAACCCAATCAAACATACTAAGTTGACTCAAGCAAAGTGTTCAAATGCCAAATTACAATTTTGATTTCTAAAACATTTATTCAAAAAATCAAAGTATTATGACATTTCTCCATACGTATTCACCATTTCATCCTTCCAATATAATTTCAAAATACATTCAACGATAAAATTTCAATACCCAATAATTCCATTTGAGTAAAGTAATACAATCCTTTATTGATTCAAAGAGATACCTTTACAATTTCTTCTTTCATTCCTCAATTACAATATACAAAATATGATTTCTTTCACATTCTTACAAAAGTAGAAAAAGCAGTATATATCTTTCACAATTAAATTTACAACTTTCATAGCCCATACGTAGACCATCTTTCCATCACAAATAATATACAAGATCATCCACTTCAAGTGGGGAAGACTACATTAAGAAATGATCTCAAAGAAGGACTCACAAATTGTCTTCTTTCTCGGTTCCTAATGGTAGTATGAATTTCCATCATTCTCCAATTTGGTCACAACAGAATAGGAGAAAAGCAATGCTCTCCACTCAACCAACACATCCAATGAAAAGGGAGAAGTCATCCTTCTTCATTGGCCCCTAGCCCCAACCACATTGCAATAAGAAATGTTTTTTTCAACTCATGAAAATAATAGACTTCCACAACACAAATACAAATTTCTCATTCAAAACATAGTCCAAAACAAAACTGTAGTTTGCCACAACAGAACAAAAAAACAAACAACACTTAGGCTTCATCATGCAAGCCAAAGGAGCAAGAAACTATGGGGGATATTGTTTATGCCTTCCAAATGGGAAATGGGTATCACCAAATGAGAACAAACCGCTAAAATATATATATCATTTAAAATCCCGACATGCCCTTATGCCTCCCCAAGTACCCCTTATTCCACACATTTTCTTATGCCTCCCCAACCTCTTATGGCACCCCATAACGAGTAAAGAAATGCAAGATATTTCTTTTTAAGGTGGAACCCAAATCTCAACACCCTCAACACTTATACCTCCCCAAAACAATTATGCCTCCCAAAAAGTGCCCCATAGTCTTCTCCTACACCATCCCTAGGCCATCTACCCAACCAACCAACAAACAATATCAAAACATTCACAACAGTTACATATGCATACATAAGAGAAGAGCATTTTAAAGAGCCAAGATCCTACCTCTCCATGATGGAGTTTGTTCCAAAGTTCCAAACAACAAGCTTTCCAATGTAAAACAGTCCAAGATCAATAATCCACAAGCATTCAACAATCTCCAACTTTCTCCAAAATTGCAAGAGCTCCCAAAACCAAAAGAAGTTGCCCAAAATGAAGCAATGCAAGGTGAAGTAACCCCAAAACAAGCCAAGGAATTCGAATATATAGAAGAGGAAAGAGAAGAGGATGAGGTGGATCCATGTGGGATGCCACATCACACATCCTCAACTCTAACTCATAAGTCAACTTCAATCTCCAAGGCACAATAAATAAGCAGGTGAATAAATGACAGTTTTACTTACACACTCAAATCAAACCCACACCTCATAAGGACTGAAATTGAAAGCATGTAAGAAAGTGCAATAAAAGCATACAACTTGACTTACAAAAATGCATAATGAAGGCTAGATTTAAACCCTCCAACCATAGGTAAGGTTGGCATGTAAATTTAAGAGGTATGGGACAAGTTTAACTTGTCCCATAAGCTTCCAAAATCAGCCTCCAAGGACAATTTCGAATTTCAAAAGGAGGTGGAGTGTTTCATACTCCAAAATTAATTTACACATCACTTACACATTGCTTACACATATCTTACAACATTTAATACAAGAGTCAACCACTCCAATAATTACTTTCTTATGACCCAAGTTGGTTAATTAATTTTAACAATATGTTTACTCACATTAATTTACCACAATTAATAAATAATGAAAGGGGTAAACACATCACTTAATAAACACATACAAACATCAATAAAAAGGAACCAAATAAATAAATACACATAACCCTTGGTCACATTTAAAGGTGATCCCCCTCCATGGGAATCCCTAACAATCAAACACACACACACGAACAATACAAGTTGCCATGGTGACCTTGTTGAATTCATCTAGAATTCCAATGTGGTTGGTCTCCAATCCCCGATTTTTGTTGTGATATTTTTAACCTACACAATACAAATACCCCTTCGGCCTCGTGGCCATATCAGAACATCCAAATGAATATAATATAATTTTAAAATCATCGGTGTGTGTGTGTGTGTGTGTGTGTGTGTGTGTGTGTGTGTGTGTGTGTGTGTGTGTGTGTGTGTGTGTGTGTGTGTGACAACAACATCTAGAAAATCAACAATATCACTTACAATTTCATCATGACTATACATATATATGCATATATATGTATATATATATATATATATATATATATATATATATATATATATATATATATATATATGTATGTATGTATGTATATGTAAATGTATATGTATATCTATATATGTATATGCATATGCACATACGAGCAGATGCAGAGCAGACAGAGACAAACAGATGACATACATACATACATACATACATACATACATACATACATACATACATACATACATATATATATATGACCATGTCTAACAGACATATCAACATCTATATAAAATGTCTCTAACAATCATCATGCATCATATATGAATCAGAGTCAACAATAATCTATGATCTGACATCTAACACCATACTAAATCAAAACTATAATAATGTCCATAATATAGTCAGCAGTATCATGATCAATATCAAAAGTGTCGAAGGGAAGTGGGCACTACATCCCCCTCCCCTTAGACTCGACTTCCTCTTGGAAGTCACTGGAAAGAGAGATAGGAAAAATGTAATAGAAAAAGGATCAATCCATTATGGGATTGCTTTCTTCAAACAAGTGTGGGTCTACAGAACCTAAGTTTGGTCTAATGCAATTCAACAAGAAGAAGGGAGATTACAAGGGATGAGTTCTAAACTTTCTGCAAGGGTATGAACACTTAAATCTAGAGAGTAAATTTACACTATCAACCAAGATACCACACATAACAATATGACATGAAGAGTTCAAAAGAGTCTTAAGAGTAACCACCAAGTAGAGGAATAATAAGGAGAATTCCATGTGTTTCACGAAAATTATTCAAAGTGAAGTGATGTTTACCTGGTTGATTGTCAAATTGGCTATGAAGATTCTAACTACTTCATTCTCTTTCTATATAAGTGAGTATCAACTTGTCATATGTGGCTATTTTCAAAGTCTAGCAAGTCTTACGCCTCTTGTGTGAGTACTTATGGGCATGCAATAGGGTTTTCTTGATTAAGCATTTCATGAAGATTTCTTGATGGTCCAGTCATTGAAATGGTTACTGATGATAACTTTTATAAAATTTCTCTGACCAATACTATAGTAATGGACTGATAATGTATTATTGCTCCTCACAAGATACTATTGCAAAACAATGGAAAATGTCCTCCTTACCGGGGCACATATGAGAGACTATGAAGATTTTATAGTTTGAGCTTTGCAATCCTTGGGTTATTGCTCTAATAGTTAGATGTAATGCATTTGACAATCTATCTTTGAATGATGCTTTAGCTAGGTAAATTGACCGTCTCCATGATGGTGTTTTGAATGCGAGCAACCTAACAAAAACATGCTAAAATTTCAACCCTATGCCTCACCAACGTCTCATAATTAAAAATCAAATCGGTAGGCATCTACCAAAAAAACTTGATTAGCTATTCATATATTGATGAGCAGGTCCAATTACAAGTAATATACCTAATGGGATACCCCCTATGTGTGTGATTTTGTTGGTGCCTTCTCTCTAATTCCCTACAAGTAATATCAACCCCATAAAAGGTAAAATGTGAAGGTAAATGTTGATATTTAGATCACACAAGAGTTTTGTATAAGACTAATGTCGTATCTTATAAATGTGTACACTTGATACAAAAATATGTATGCAAAATCCTATCTTTAGGGATGCAAAATTCAGATTATTGGGTGAGGTAAAATCATTGGGTGATTTGATGTTTACATGGCCTAAGCCATGCCTCCTGCAACTATTCATGGAAAAACCTTTGGTATTACTGTGAAAGGTCAAAAAATTATGAAAACAGCCCATACAAAGCATAAATATGATACATTCAAATATTCAACACTATGAAATATTCAAGGATTGGGGAGTGAAAGCCAACATATCTGTAATGTTGCTTTCTTGCAGCAAAAATGCCATAAATCTATTTATGGATACACAACCTAAAACACAACCCTCATTCTAGAGTAAAGAAACTATAAACCCTCCCAACTTTTTAGTAAATTTAAACCAAAACAAACATTTTAAGTGTAATTCTATTATATTCTAAAATTAATCCATCTATAATTGAGATGATAAACCATGGTAATAGACATGGCAATACATTAATTGATATAATAGATGTTTCTACCTTCGTTGAGATCAAAATTTGAAGAATCGGTTCTGTGCCTCACACCTATTAGCATTCATGAACTCTGCCACTATGTTGTGTTGCAGTCAAGGTATGGGTTTCTAATAAAGGAGCACCTTAATTTCATAGAAGAACTAAACTCTTTTCACAACTTGGGAACAAGCCATGGGTTTTATACAACTCACACACACCTTGCCCTTACTCATCAAGGGAAAATAACAAGTTGTATATAACCCATAAAATATCTAGATGACACAAATTGGTTTCAACAAAAACTTCCCTTACACTTTAAATTGACACTACGCTTAAAAATGTCATTCATGGAGGAGAATGGCTCTTAACTCGTATGTAGAGGCTCTAATTTCTATAAATTTATTACCCTGATCAAATATATTATGAAGAATGCCACGCTTCACTTGTTATCCATGGGACCAACAAACATATTGTGTACTCGCAGTGAGCTAGGAGTTCATAGTGTCTAACATTCATTCATTTTGCAGATACCGAACGGAAAATGGATTTTTTGGAGGTACATAGGTGTGTATCGATTTTATTGGACAGGTGTTTTTTTATGAACTTTGTGATATGCTATGAATGCTATTTATTTGATATCTCAAATATAATAATAATAATAAACAATTTCATTTTTCTTCATATCCTGCAACACCTGCAGTCCAGGAAACCGCATCTCTTTGAAGCATTTTGTCAAATAGTTCACATGTCCTGTGCATGCTTGCACATTTTGCATACATATCTATCACGACAGACCTCTGTAAGTCGAGCAGTCTGCAGATGTTAGCGGGATTAAATAAATTATTTACATTTTTTCAAAGCTTTGCTTATATGAAATGAATAATTTGCACATTTTTAACGCTTTTCTTGTACGAAATTGTGTCCGATATTTTCAAATATTTGATAAAGACCCCTTTCCAAATTTGACAAACAATCATTTCTTCAATTTTTTCGTTAATAAGAGCAAATAGCTAAAATAATATGCACGTTAAGATTTTCGTTCTTCATGAGGAAATCATTATAATTTCACTAAAATTAAGTAGCGCTTCATAAATTTATAGAATCGCTATTAAGATTGGCGAAATTTACAATGCGTAAATTAATTTAATGAATAAAGTTCAAACAATTTAAAACCTTTGAAAAGGAGCTTCTGCCATGAAACGAATCATGGCCGACGTTGATGTGAAGATCAGTTATGGATGGTTCTTCGATGGCAGATGTGGATTCAGCAGTCTGTCAGTGATACAATTCGCTCCTCTTCCAATAAAGATAAGAACAACTCTAAAAGTGTTACAGACCATCGAAATGATGGTGGCATTGGAGGACAAGTGGTAGGATATGGAAAAGACATGCTGACAGTGGTAGTAGTAACAAGGTAGAAGAAAGCACAAGCACCTCCAGGTGACAGGTAGGTCAAGAAGCACGAGGCCGCATCTGGTGAT
This sequence comes from Taxus wallichiana var. yunnanensis, assembly GCA_018340775.1. NCBI lineage: Eukaryota > Viridiplantae > Streptophyta > Pinopsida > Cupressales > Taxaceae > Taxus > Taxus wallichiana. The sequence continues at coordinate 713,263,838 of CM031235.1, read as the reverse complement.
AGGCAGGTGAAGCAGGACTGTGTTATCGTCGAGCTTCTCTCGGCATGTAAACACGCCTTTGGCGTAAAGATAAGCCTACGAGAGAGGGGCTAGTAGTGGTGTACCATAAGTTCAGGGTTTCATAAGGCCAACTTATGGTAAAGATGTCTTACCAAGAATGATATGCGCACTAAGATGAACATATAAATATCCAGATACCCACGTAATTTCATAATGGGTGGAAAGTCATCCTTGGCTGGGTACCACGCTCTCATTCTACATACAAGTGGTTTGAATGTTAGATAAAAAATTTCACCTATTTACATTCATTCATTCAAAAACTGGCATAAAAAACTGACATGTAAAGTAGAGTGAGATGGCTTTGCTAAGAATGACTCGCCCACTAGTATGAACATATAAATATTCAGATACCCACCTAATTTCATAATGGGCAGGCAAGTCATCCTTGGCTGGGTAACACCGTCTCATTCTACATACAGGCTCTTTGAATGCTAGATCATAAATTTCACCTTTTTACATTCATTCATCCAAAATCTGACATGTGAAATAGGGCGAGATGCCTTACCAAGAATCACTTGCCCGCTTATATGAACATATAAATATTCAGATACCCACGTAATTTTATAACAGGCAGGCAAGTCATCCTTGGCTGGGTAACACGCTCTCAATCTACATGCAAGCCCTTTGAACGATAAAATTCGTCTAGGAATGAGAACTGAACGGTGGGGCATGAAGTATATATAGTGCCCTAATTTGGTATGTTAATTATGTAATTGATTAATATTTACCAGAAGATCTAGTTTGTTTGAATTGCCGACACCGGCTACAGATATTTATTGCAAAATTCGGCGTCCATGTGAACATTTAGTAGCACACAGCTTGTTGGTCAATAGTTCAGCTGGACCGAATCAATCAAAAAGTGTTGGTCAATAATGGTGGGAGATCTTCCGTTTTCTTTGCTCTTTTTGGAGGCATTTTCAATCCTCCGCATAAGAACAGGAAACTTGTCCATTCCCCTTTGACAATGTCGAGCCCAAATTGCGGTTCAGATTCTTCTTTCGGTTCGACACCTTTTTTTCTCTTAGACGCCTCACTTTGAAAGAAGATTTCAGGGTCCTTTAAGTTAATTTCAGATGTACATTTCATTTTGCGATTTTTTGGGGATTGAAGATGATAAAAGAGGAATAGAGTAATAAGGTTGTAAAAAAAAAATCAAAACAGAAAAGGAAGTAAACATTGTATAAGATCAATGCCGAACTATTTCTGTTCATTTTCAAATTTGTTTAATATTAAATGCTTATTATTTGTAATATCTAAGCATAAACTACTGGTTAATCATTGCATCAAAATTTAATGGATATATATGTGTGTGTAGGTCTGTATAATAGTGTTATTTTTCTCATAAAAATTGTACTAAATCACTTAAAAGAAAGTTCAATATTTTCTTTGTAGTTGACATAAGTTACTATTCAGATTTGTTAAACAAGTCCACTTTTAAAGCTTTGTAGTTTATACAACAATCATAGTAAGCTCATGCTATATAGTTTTATATCAACACTCATAATTACATGTCCAAGAAGTTTCTTATCTATAGATGTATGAGGTGCAAGTTTGCATACAAAACAACTCACGCACTTACTACGTACATCATGACTCTACGTATGTTATTATATACATGATTCTTAAGTAACAAAACTAAACATTAACAACACTTGGTTTGCTTCTACACCACTTTATCCTTTTGATACTCTTATCAAATTTACTTTTATGAAATGGCCACATTATTTGTGAACATTGGAAAAAGTGTAACCCAACTATGTATTTTCTATTTTATGCTCGAGCATCCCGACACTATAACCCATCAAGGACAAGAGTGCCCAAGTGCTACAGTCCCATTTGCACACTTATATTATTTTCCCGCCTTTTATCAATTTTGAATTGCCACGTCATTTGTTATCTTTTATAAATTTCTACCCATCACTTTGGGCGGGCCTTTCAATCTCTCTCTCTCTCTCTCTCTCTCTCTCTCACACACACACACACACACACACACACAAACTACATAGATGTTGGAATGTAGTGCAACAATCGATGATAATTAAATTGGGAGGCCAATATGACTCAAACATATGCATATTTATTTCATCTAATGTTTTATTGAGACTTGTGTAGGTAGTTATAGTTTTTTTGTAGTTTTAGGTGTGATAGAGAAACCCTAAAGAAAAGATAGAGAGACAAAGAGTAAAAGGAGGAAGATAAGTTCAGACCCTAAGAAGATTAGAAACAAAGCATCTAATAGGACACTATCACCTAGTTCGAGACACCGGCTCTTGGGAAAACTTGTCCTCATCCGGGTGAAACTTTGTACCAGTAATGAGTTTCAAATTTCTATTATCCGGACAAGTCATATGCGATTCCGATCCACCCCATTCCACTCATCTTCTAGCAAAGAATCGGTTCGAGATCTTTGAATACATGCTAAGTCATTCCTATTTCATTGTTGCTTATACTTGCTTTTAACTTTTGCATGATAGATGTTACTTGTTATTGCTTATATGCATTTGATCTCATCCGTATTATTAAGAATTAATTTATGTTTAATAAATGATGTAGTGGAAATAAATTCCCCTCTTCATTTTCTTGGATCAAACAACATTAATTTATTTATACAAAGGTAACCATGTTAACTCTTTTTCCTTCCATTTTCACTTTGAAATTAGATGAGAGTTCACACCTCAAACAAAAACCGACTAAACATTCGAGTTCATTCAAGGAAAATATTTAAAATAGAGATGATGCCATAAGAAAACCCAATAATATGAATGGAAAATTATACAAACATACCCTATTTAGATAATAGAGGTTTCATTAGCATTGGAGACAAAGTAAACTACAATTATATGGAAAAAAATGTTATACATAGTTTTATATGATATAAGCTACCTTCGATACTTTCATGTTGCTCATTTTGACTATTATATAAATATCTTCTTCAACCTCACATTTATCTGAACTAATTACAAACCTACTTTATGAATACTAAATTACACACAAAGTTGGTGGTTTGCTCAAGACAACAATTATAGTGATTTCATGCCACTATTACAATATAATATAGAGCACTAAACCTTTATTTATTTACAATCTATGTAATTTTTAATCTAAATATTTCCTTCTATTAGTTGCCAAGATCTAGATGCAAAATCCAATTTTAATTCATGGTGGAAGATACAACTCTTCACACAAAACCTTGTACTTTTGCAAGTGGTGTTTATTATGAAGGCAAAATAGGCTATGATGAATCCCTTAGAGCCTTGGCTCTTAATCCCTTCAATTCACTTATTGTAGAAGGAATGTCCAAAAATCAATTCCCATTTGTTATATTGATAATTTTGGAAGCAACAAATAACTTGGTGGAGGGGAAGTCGAGTGTGCAGCCCTTCCCAATTTTCAGTTGTAGAGGATGAGAAATTCTTTGTGGATTGATTTATTCAAAATGGTTACTACTTTGCATACAAATAAGCCCAAATAACTACCTAAACATGTGATTACACCCTAAAATAAATTATTGGGATGTAATTATAAGTGTAAACATATGAATTATGCACATCGAAATCATCAACTCCACATCTAATACTTTGATATGAAAATGTAGTAAATGATTAAGATATTTTATTTAATTTGGGCATAGCCTAAATATAGAAATTGATAAGAAGATAGAGTACTTAGTTTTTAACATGTTTTTCACTAATCACAATGTGAATTGAGGTACATGGGTTAGAAACATTCTATACTTTCATTGTCTCTAAAACCGAAGAAGAAGTTTCCTTATAGAAAAAATTGACTAGTAGGAAAAAATGGACCTACACAACTGTCTAGAGTTACACATAATTGTCCCACTAAAAAAGGATTTGTAACTATATGACCACTTGTGACTATTCATCGTGCTTTTTTGTGTATGATTTGGAATATGAAATATGTGCACCGGCTTCCTAAAATAGTTTTTTCTCTTTAAATCATAGCTTCCATAAATGGTCGTATAAAAGGATCATCATTTTGGGTTGTGTAGACACCTAATTTAGGAAATATATCAGTTGATAATGTCAATATTTGATTAATCCGTAAATCATTACTCGTGCACCTATTCTAATATTCCTAGGCCTATTGCAATATTTTCTCCCATCATTACATAGTTAACTCACATAGAGAAAATATCACATAAGTCCAAAGTATTCTATAACCCATAATACCCACTTTTCACTTTATTGAACTTTATTCCCTTCCTAGAAAAAAAAACCAAAAAGGTCAAACTACCAAATCATTTGGCCTTAAAATGATAGTTTTGTCCATAGGATAATTCCAATAATTAGTTTCCCAAGTTTATATCTTTTATGGGCCATTAATTTATTGATGCGCCAACCTTAATGTGAAACTATACCTACAAAAACCTATATCAGCAAGTCAAACACACGAATTCACATACCTAGAAATTTCACAAAACTTTCTAGAACTTCTAGTTAATATAATTAAAACTATATATGAAGCTATATAAAATATTTATGAAGTAGCAATAGAAATTAGAATTATCCCCCATACAGGTCTAAATAACTCCAAACCAAGTTCTAGAGTAATGTTTCCCAAGCCAAGAGCCCACAGATCCAATTCAAACACTAAGCATGCAAGCTATTATAAGAATTATCAATCTTTCTATAAGCTTTTCTTGGTGTCTTATCATTCATATCTCATTTATTTATATGGTCATGTTCTATTAGGATGGCCTAGGTGGTTTAAATAACATAGTAGGGTATATATCTTAGATGATCATCATATTGAAAACTTTAGTCCTATTGTATGGGTTTGAGGTTTCCCCCTTGAAGTGGTAAGTTATTCTACTTGCATATTGTGATATCTTATCTATATTTTTTTATTCTTTATTGTTCTATTTATTAGAGTATCTAGAAGGATATCTATTAGAAAAATGAATGCACATGTAATTACAAAACTAGAAGAGTTGACAGGTATGATTCAAGTGTTCAAAATAACACAATATGTAGAAAAGCCAATATTTCTCATGATCCTCCAATGCACTCCCTTGAATAACTCACAAATGAATATGTACATATAGGAGAGTGAATTTGTAACTCCATGATTAGTGGACAAAGATCCCAAAATAGAAATGTAACTCCCACACTTGGCATAATTAGTCAAAGAGTAACTCCCACTTAGCTAACAATGATGGTCAAGTGTAATTCTTGTGACTAACTCTAAGTGTAACTCATATGACTAAGTACACCTAAACAACTTAACTCCTAAAGTGTAGGAATAATCCATGTGTAGGAATAATCCACAATAAATAAATATGAGGAAAATAATATCCTACATCGACACCCCCATTAAGAATAGGCTAGGTAGGTGAAAAATAAAGTGGGTCATAATAAGAAATCCAGTTGAGATGCCTACATACAATAGAACTCTAATAAAGTTGAGTAAAAGGAGAAAACTCAGGTGGGAAAAAACTCCCCTTGAAAAGAGAGACAAAGTGGAAAAGTAGGACTAAGAAGCCTCTCTAAAAGATACAAATGCCCGTAGAAACTATGTATCTTGCAAGATACAACCTATGTGTGCCTCCACAAATAAGAGAGAAGGTAAACATAGAATATCACGTGATGAATGTTGTAGGAAGTCTCTATGCAACAAATAATGTCTCTTCCTTTCGGGAGAAATAAATATCGAGAAATCAAATTGTTTAATTCCCACTCAAGTGGAATTTAGGTAAAAATTACAATGTAGAAGTCTAGGAAAATTATCATATGTATCAAAGAGAGTTCTCAAAAGTTCAAAAGTCAGATCAAGAAATAAAACTTAGTTGCAAAAGATGGAAATGTAGAAGCATGAAATGAAGTAGGGAGAGTAGAAAGGTTTATAATTACCCTCATTAAATCGAGATAAGTATTCACAACTCCGTAGGAGCTATTAAAGAGAAGAAAATTTTCCTCAATGGTGTCATCAAGTCTTAAATGTGGTAATCTATAGATAAAGAAGAAATATATGGTAGAAATGTTTCCCTTTAAGGTGAATCCGGAAGACATATGTGATCCTGCTGCTGAAAGGACGAAAAGAGAGTGTAAAGTGTATAAAAGGAGTAAGTGGAGAATCCTCCTCCATAATATCTATAAATGATGGTGGAAGTGGAAAATCCTCTTGAATAATGTCCTCTAAATCAATGAAATGAATAGGATTACAAACTATAGGATGAGTAGTAGGTGACTCAAACAAACCAGCTATAGATGTTTCCTTTTTGGTAGGATAATAAGTACAATGAGAGAATAATTAGGAGAAGAGGAAACGAAAAATCCTCAAGAAAGTCACCAAAAATAGCATCTCAAAGAAGGGGATGAGAAGGAAGATGAATTGTAGGAGAAATAGGAGGTGGAACAACATTGGGATCCATAAACAACATTGCAAGTATGTGTTAATATTCCTTTGGTGATGTTGCATGTATCAATGTGATAATGTAGATTTTCTTAAACATTTAGGTTAATGTAAAAAAATTCCCCAACATGTTTTTCCTAAACCCAATCAATTTATTTCTTCTTATTGAAAATATGAGCACACATAACACTAGTAGTGACTCTCCTGGAAACCTTTCATCATCAAATGTAACCTCATTATCTATTTTCATGTGTCATAGCTAGAGGTATTGAGGTGTTAAATGAACCATGAATCCATGTAATAAAAATAATTTTAAGGAGAAGGATGAATTCCCCCCATAGATCTAAAATCCCTCTGTCTAAAATCACTAAAGAGTGACAAAATGGAAACATGCAGATGTCATGTAAAATTTTGAATGCATATGAGAAAAAGTTATAAGATTATACATGGTAATGTTTTTAAAAAGAGGAGAAAACAGTGCATGCATAAATTACAAAATAAGAAATATTACAATAAGACCACCTCTGAAATCAACTTCAATCGAACTCCCATTTTTAGCACTTTATAATTTCCTTGTATTTTATAATAAAAATGGAACAAAAAATGGAGAATTAAAAATCACTTTTGAAGAATACAACACTCAATTCAATTACTGATCAACATGTATTAAGGAAAAAGTTTCCTTTCATTAATAGCCCATTAAATTAAATTTCACTACAACATTAAAAATTGCATTGTGGGCAAGCAAGGTGGCCTATAACCATAGGTTAAAATCGGAAAGGATATGCCTCCTCAATAACAATGCCAAGTTTTTACCAATCTTCCTATACACCTCTATTTGCATTTCATTGAAGAATATTTTCCTTTAAAGGTGAAAGAAATTTTTAAAATAGCTATGTATATTAACCAAAAAACATGTTTGTTTTGAATATTTTTGGGAACAATATGGATTGCTTTAGATTTAAAAGAAAGGTATTGTAACCTTTTTCATTTTACGGTATGTAAGGAGGAGTTTTGAAATGACATTGGAGAGTAGATTGTTGAGCCATCAAATTGAGCGTGTTCCCCCTATTTTAATAGTACCCTCTACAAAAGTTGTTCACAATATGTAAAATATAACATATGTGTAGAATTTTTTTTGGTGTTGTGAAAAACATATAAATCATTTCTCTTTCCAACATGTAGAATGTGTGAATCTGATTCAAATAAAATTAGACCTGCAAAAAAAATCCCTTATAACAACTTGAAGCTTGAATCTATGTGGTAATAGTTTCCGCTAGAGTTCTTTTCTTCTTAAAGAGCCACCATTAATGTTTTCTAGACCCAAAAATCAGCAAAACAAAAAATGTCATTGATGGAGTTCTAGGGGAAACCACTACAAAATAAGCACTGCAACCCGGATCTATAAATAACTCGTCCCTCAAATAAAAAATGAAACAAACCCAATAATATTTTATAGAAATGCAAAAAATACATATCTTCGATTTTAAAAAAAATAGGTTTTGTATAGTTTGACCAGGTTGACCACAAAAAATAGAAGTTTTGACCGAAAAAATTATGTATCAAATTATGGACAAGATTATTGTCAATCCTATGATTTTTCCACCTTACGAGATCCAATGGAATAGTCATTTTTGCATGAAAATTTCCTCACTAAAATATGGAATACATAGTAGATTCTACTAAATAAGAGTCAAACTTTGTACATGGATTTATTAGTCACCTAAATGAAGTATTCACACCTACAACCAAAATGAAAACAAACATGCCTTTTCTCTCACTATCTTTGTTACCATATTGGAGTATCCATAAGGATCTTTAGTGGAAATAATAATGCACATGTAATTACATAAAATGAAATAAATAACAAGTATGAAAGTGTACAAAATAACTCATTAACAAAAATCGAATATTTCTTATGATCCTCCAATACACTCACTTAAATAGCTCAAAAATGAAGATGTACATATAGGAGAGTAAATGAGTCACTCCATGATTAGTGGATAAAAATACCAAACTTGAAATATAACTCCAATACTTGGCATAGTGTGTTAAAGAGTGACTCCCACTTAGCTAAAAAGGATGACCACGTGTAGCTTCTATGACTAATTCCAAGTGTAACTCCTATGACTAGGTTCATCTAAGACAATTAACTCGTAAAGTGTAGGAATAACCCATGTGTAGAAATAAACCACAATAAATAGATATGAGAAAATTAATATCCTACACCAACACTATTGCTATTGATATTCACATATATCTATGTAATATTATTATAGCTAATAATCGATCCTTGATTTGGGGAAAAAATGGGTTAAAAATCCTAATTATGAGTGTTCAAAAATGCTACAAACAACAGATTCAAAACTTATGGCCATTTTTTATAGAATTTTTTACATTATTCAACTAAAATAATTAAAACCCCTAACCCTAAATTTGAACTATAAACCCTAATATGTTCCATGAATTAGAAAAATATGAAAGTTCCACAAACTAGTGGAAAAGAAAAGTGTAACACCACTTTAGGGAAGAATGCGAGAGGATATGGAAATAGAAGGAGGACTTACTATGTCTTTAAACCTAGGTTTTTCATTAACTTATCATAGAATCAATCGAATTGAGTAGGATTTGCACAATTTGTAATTTGAAATTGTGATAAAAACACTCTTGATGAGGATAATGAAAAATGATCATAATGAAATAAATACTTGTGACTAGCATTACTAGTCTCGCAACTACAACCACGCCCTAATAACTCATAATGAGTTAAGTCGTGGGCCTCCCATTAAGCATAGCTCAAATTCAACACATCCACAACACTCGTCATGTTGTAATTTAGGAGGTAGAAACATGGTACTAGAAGTGGATATGATAAAATTTAATGGAAAGGATCTAGTCACATGGATCAACTATATAGAGAATGTTTTTGAGGTACATCAATTTCCATATTCAAAGAAAAAGTGGTAGAGTTATCCTTGTATCTAGAACCGAAAAAATTAATTTGGTAAATATGGATTTTTAGCAAAAGAAAAATAATGGTCTCCCCTGTTACATTGTCAAAGTTCATAGATGAGCTCTATCTACACTACAATACCAATGTTACAAATAAATACTTTAGTCAAATAGCAAAACTACATAAAACACGTATATGTTAGGATTATATTCAATAGTTCCAAAAAAATTATGTATGTGTGGATGATATATCACAAGAACATTTGAATGATTTTTTCTTATGTTATCTTCAAGATAACATCCACTTAATATTTTCCTTCTTAATCCAGGGCTCAATATTAGAATTTGTGATAGTTTCCAACCAACTAGAAGAAATATATTTGGTCAAATGGAGGGCTATTTCTACTCATAACTAGTATATTATTCTAGCACAAGCATTTCCCCAACCTACCAAATTTAATCCTCAATAAATTGAAGAGAAGTGAGAAAAGGTTATATGTTACTTTTGTGATAAAAAGTGGAGAAAATGACATAAATGTGATGAGAATAAATTTTTTTACATTGAAGGGGCCAATGACGAAGAAGATTAGGATAAAGAAACCAATGAAGAGGAGGAGGTTCCAAACATTGAGGTTGAATAACATCAACCATCTCTTGCAATGTAATAAGCAGCATTAACACTTTGCACAAACCCTCAAGGATATTGGATTTGTGAAGAAATATAGGATGAAAGTATTGATTAACTTTGGGGATATGTGGATTGAAATGGAGGACCAAAAATTAACCAAAATATATTTTCTAATTAGTTTGCACGTGTTTTTCTTGTGTTATGGCTTGCTTGTGTTCTAACATGATTGCATTTTAAAGTGAGCACATTATTGGAAATGTTGAAATTCTTGTGAACATTTAGTAGGACATTTATTAGTCAATAATTCATCTGGAATGAATCAATATTTTTTTAGTAATGGTAGGATATCATCAATTTTATTTTTCCTATTTGGAGGCATTTTCAATCCTCCACATAAGAGGAAGAAACACATTTATTGTTTTCGAGACATAGGAAATGAATCATATTATTGCCGATTTACAAATTAATTTTTCTTATTAAAGATTTAGTTTATTTTTGGTTTAATGGCATATAGATATCATTCACACATTTTTAAATTCTCATTTAGTCAACACATTTTTATCTCTTAGACACATCATTTTGAATGAGGATTTTAGAGTCATAGAATCAAATTTCGATGAAATAAATAGGTACATTTGATTTTGGGGATTTTTTGGGGATTAGAGATTATAAATGTATATAAGAGAAGCACTACATATCTAGTGGTTCAAAGAATGCACTAGTGAATGATGTGAGATGTGAATTTTTCCAAGACAAACCAATACAAGCATAAAAGATGGAAAATTATGTTAATACAATACATATAATTGCAATAACACGAAAAATAGCTCTAACTCAATACAATCCAATAGAATAATGAAAGAGATGTACATATAGGAGATGAATGTGTAACCTCCTCCTAGAATCATGGAAATATCAACCTAGAATAGTTGTAACCAACAACTTGAATGGTGTAGTCAAGTGGTGACTAACACTTAGAATAGTGTACTCTCACGGTAACCAACACCTAGAATAATGTAGTCAAGTGGTAACCTAAGAAAGAATATCCCATAATGAAGGAGCTGGATAGTCTAACACAAAGAATAATGTATCATTTCTCATGAAGCTTACAAATATATTGGAAATGGAATTCCTATATTTTTTTGGAAGTTCTGCAACTACTCCTCCAAAATACTTTGTTGTAAAACTATTTACATGAGTTGTTGAAAATTTATCAATACATAATTGATATAAGTCGTTTTATTATAAGAAATATATAAAAATATCTACTAAACTACAATTAAATAATAATAATAATTTATCATCTAATTATTATTTACTAATACACATGTGGAACACTAATAATAGTTTTCCTAACATTCCCCCCTTAGTGCGAACATGGGGAAAACATCAAACTTGTACCTGCACCTACTTTCATGATTTGGTGATTTTCAATTGGCTGATCACAAACCAAGACATAATGGTTTTCTTTTGGATAACCAGAAACCAAGAGTAAGGTGATTTTCAATTGGCTAATCACAAACCAAGGCAGAAATGGTTTTCTTTTGGCTGACCAAAAACCAAGAGTATGGTGGTTTTCCAGTGGTTTACCACAAACCACAAAGTGATGGTTTTCGAGTGGTTTACCAACAACCACATCATGATTTGTAAATTACATCAATCATATCTCATCTCATTTCACTACAAGGAATAGAATAGGAAAAACTTCTCACATATTACAAATAGACAATTGGAAATGGAACATCGAATCATGTTCCCCCTCAATGTAATTTCCACTTATTGAATCAGTAACACTAGACCTAGAAACACCACACATAATCGGAGAACTAAAATATGATGCAAACTGAAACAAGAACTCTAAAAGCACACTACAAAAAAAAACATGCCACCAAACCTTTGTGTGCCCCCATCATTGGCAGATGACGAGAGGTTTCTTAGTGACTTCCAACCTCCATTTTCCTCCATCTTTCTATTAGATACAACTAACTCAACTTGATCTGGATTTTAGGATCTTTGAACAATTCACCCCCACAAGATGGGCATCACATAGAAGTGAAAATGTGTCATGTTATTGAAAAGGGAGGAAATGTTTTTTTTTCAAAAATTTTACAATGACACACTTTTGATATTGATAATGAACATGATAAAAAATGGTATAAACTAGTTAATTATATTAAATTACATAAAACTGAGTTGATAACTAAAAATAAGACTTTCACCTTAAAAATTTGAGCTATCTAACAACAACACTCCTTTTGAAACTAAACAAACACCGAAAAATGTAGGTTTTTATATAAATCCATGTATTGACTAGAAACTTTATGACAGATGAGACTTTTTGAAATACAGGTGAGAAACTTAAAAGCTATGTGGATGGAAAGATCATAAAATACTATAAAACTCTAAAAAAGAGTAAATTACTACCTATGCCTTAGACTTGAATAGCTTGAGAAAATAATAGCTTGATAGATGCATTGGAAAATTGGGAGTTTAACACTTTGTAGATCAAAACATGCATGGATAGCTTGTTATATATGCACATAGGTGGTGAAGACATCTATAGGTCTCCATCAAACACATGAGTTGCAAAAATTCACTTCAATAACCTTGAAAATGCACAGAACCAGAATAAATGCCTAATCGAGGACTCTAAAACTACAATCTAAAGTTGTGAAACACTTCTAAACACACATGCAAAAGATGGAAACCATGAACACTTGAAAAATGAACCACGAACAAGAGAAAACCTAAATAAGCACCCAAACAAGGATTTAAACCCCAAATTAGTGCAAGTACAACATAAAACAAAATCCATTATGACGCTTATAAACAAGGTTTGTATATCACAACGGAAATATGGAGAACACAAAAATTGAAGATTTGCATGGATCCACATGTTGTGTGCTATAATACCATGAAAGAGTTCAGGAAAATGCAAAGCACAAGGATCATGAGGGATAGCTTGAAAATCGACGGAAGTGAAAATAGAAACATGAAGAGATCTTGTGAATATTGAGCATCAACCATAACATGCATGCAAGATTGAAAAAATGGGAGGAACCTTTTTGTAGTCCAAAAACGATCACTAATCTCATAGATCAAAAGTAATGTACATATAGAGGGTGCCCAATCATGAAAACTTGAGTGGAGAGGGGGATTTACATTCCTGGAATGGGAAGTAACTCCAAATGATGCATATGATGCACTCACACATAAGTGAATATCTTGATGACCCCTAAATAACACCTAGACATATGGCCTAACCTAAGTGAGATGACTCACCGGATGATGTGGAATATGACTCACACAAATAGGATTCGCATATTTCTTTAAAGAGATCTACTTTATAACTAATATAAATAAACATGTGTGAATTTCAATAATTAGGGCATTTAGTAATTAAGTACCTTATTAAGGAGTTGGATCGCCAATGAAACCAAAATGTGTGGCAAAAATTTTAAACAATTATGAATTTCTCTACAATAATAAAAATATTTGTGCCACATATTTATTTTACATGTTTTATATGATATGATAATTGCATGATGCAGTCACCATAAATTTAACCATGAAACTAATATGTTGCAAACCTTGATTCAAGAGATGAGAAATTTTGAACCTTAAAATAGTAAAGGGAACCATGAAATAGTTTATGAATGGATCTATGTTATTAAATAACAATTATAATCAAATTGATAAACTTATCAACTTGAAAATAATGTGATATGAATATAAAAAGATGTATAATAATGATTACAAATTTACAAAAGATATAACATGAATCCAATTTTAACCCTAGAACTTGATTGCTAACCAATATTGTATGAATGAAAGGCAAGTATGATAGGGTGTAAACCAATGAATTACAAATATGTGGGAAAGTATGAACAATATTAAAATAAAGAAATGGAATGGGTGAGAGCAATGAGATGGATATTTTAGGTCTATGAGAAGTATTTTTATATAACAACAAATATATTAATAGGATGGAGATGATTTTAAAAAAAAAAAAATAGATTTTTTACAATTTTAACACTCATAATTTGCGTGGGGGAAAATTACAAGAATTACTATTGCTTGAATTCTACTCCTAGTTTGAGGTAACATTAATGTGAAAAACCTAGTTTAGGATCCTCATAATTGATATAGGATGGTTATGAGTGGTATTTATGAATACTCAAATTTTATATTTACATTTTAGAAGCCCTTGATTTGACTATGCACTCTTGTTATGTTGGACGCAACTTCTCCATTCCCACTTAGCACTTTCTAAGGTCCATGATTTAGCTTGTTTATAGCTACACACTAAAATATTGATACTTCCCAATAATTCAACGCATAAAATCTATATAGAAATATTAGTTTACCAGATTCAAAATATCATTAAACATGTTCCTTGCTCCTATCCATGACCATACAATATGGTCATGGTTGTACGATATGGTCCTAATGTCTTTGTATGGTATTAGAATGACATGTCTTCCAACTACGCTTTTAATTTAAAATATTTTGTTGCGTCACATAATTCCAATTGGTTGACATTTCTTAGATAAATTATCAAAACCAAATATAAGAAATTAAATACTATATAAACAAAAGGGTAAGTGCAACAAGTTGGTGGGCCAAAAAGGGGTCATAAGTGGACATCATATTGAAAAAATAGTAAAATATCAACTTGTAGGGATTATTAGCTATATGCGAACTAAAACTTAGGAAAAGTTATATGAATATGAATCGAGCATCTAGAATCTAGTTTCTAAAAAACTATTTTTTAAAAAAATGGAAAATTTTAGCTATATTAAACACTCAAAATTATGTGAATTAGTTTTTTTAAAAACCTATAAGATTGAAGTCTGTTTTCCCACGATTTGGATGAAAAAATATGTTTTTTTCCTTTGGTGAAAAGTTGATGTCACTTTGTCTATCTTGGGATGGATTTTATTTTGTATTTTTTCAAGCAATATTTTATTTATTTATGATTTTTTCCATGAAAATGGTTTTTTTTTTTTAGAAAACGGAGCACTTTCCATTTTCATGTCATAACTATATCAAAAATATCAAAATCAAATACTTTTTTAATGTATATAGAATTCCACCATGCTTGGGATGGTATAGGTTTTATCACATTTTGATAAGCGAAATAAAAGTTGCAGTCTTAAATGTAGACATGAACATTTGCAGGAAAAAATGTCTTAAATACCTACTATTAGTAAAAAATTATAAAATGATATTTATCTTATTCCATTCAGTTTAAAATCAATAATTATACGAAGCTAACAGTCTCTCCTACATGATGGTACATTTTTGTGAGATGTTTTCAAATTTTCAGCATGGTTCAAGTCTGCGGAAGAGAAAATTTGAAGTTTTTGGACTTTCACATGCCATAATGATGTCCCATAGCTCTAGTTGGTGAAAAAAAGATATTTCTCGAGCCTTGAGGGTCAGATTTTATGGTACAAAAATAACCGCGATCACAAATTATAAACTACGAATGTGGTCCTTAATTTAATAACTACGATCACACTTTATAAACCACAATCATGGTTATTAAATCATATTTACATGCATCCCAATGTTCAAATTACCATGTGATTTTTATTGTTTGGCCTTACTGTATGAATTACTGCGAAATTATGTCACTTTCTACATGTTTTTCTTATCATCGGAAGCAAAACATCATGGGAGATAAGAAACGAAGTGAAAAAGGAAATCATGAATTAGATGCAATAAGATTTCAAGATGCTTGAGTGAATGCGTAAAACTTCGTGAATCAAGGAGAGGTTCATCTTCAACCCCTACTTTTGTAAGTAATGAGGAACAAGGTAATGTTTCTACTATCAATGTTGAATATGAATTAAATACTCGTAATGAAGATGTTTTTACTTTCAATGTTGAAGATGAATTAAATACTCCTGATGTAGTTGATGTCAAAATTGAAGGAGACAATGAAAATCAGATTCAGGAAATTCAGGTTGAAACCATGGACAAGCAAAAATTGACAAAAATACCTCCGAGGATTTTACGTAAGAGACCTAATTATTTTATTGAAATTGATGAGAACATTTTGAGACCAATGTCTACTAAAAATTTTGAACGACAAATCAGAAGAAAAGCCACTAAAATTTGGGATAATCATTTTGAAATTTTAAATGATTCCCAAAGATTTTATTTGTTGTTAGTGTGATGAAATTGAATAAAATGAGACCTACATTAAAAACCTTAGGATTGACAACATCTAATATATGTGGTCAAACCTATACAATTATTGAAAACCTTCATGATATATATCACATTGTTGGTGTCAAGATACGCACAAGGGATAGTAATGTTGTGCATCGTGTACTTGTTACTTGTGTTTTAAGTGAATCAACAAAAAAACTATGTTTTATTTGGAAAAAAGTCGAATATTGAAACTTAATAGAAAAATCTAATGAAAGCAATTGAAAGGTGTAATATCCTTCAATCACTCAATAAAATTGATTTTTGGGCATTTTCTACTAGAGCACCGTGTAAAGACAAAGATATATCTGATGCTATAAGAGAAGTTATTATTCAATTTTGGCATGATAAAAGTAGATTTACACCTAATAAAAGAGATAATATAAAATGTAGAGTTGGCTCTACTAATCACGAACCAGATACAAAGCATTTCTTAGATATGAATCAAACTCATTTTTTTCATAAGTTTGAACATGAGCATCCAAAAATTAAAATTAGTCAACATTTTTTTGAAATATTGAAACCATTCTATGTGAAAATCAACCACACCCCACACCACTTGTTGTAGGCAACATGTTGAATTTGCAATGCATTATGCTAAATTTTTGTATTCGTTCCGATTTTCATTTGGAAACTATGTTATTGGAATGTGGTGTTCAAATTCCACCAATATCTTCCAAGGATTTCATTACTATGATATTTTGTGAAAGAGAAGTTGGACAATTTTTTATAGTTAGGATTGTTTAGATGGAAGTTGTGGTACGTGCGATGGATTACCTAAATTATAAATTTGCATCCATGAGAAAATTAGAGGTGCAATAGGACATAATTTAGTTGAGTTTGATAAATATAAATCAGTACCATACTAATTGAAAGATGGAAAGGAGTCTAAATGGTGTGAGCTAGTTACAGAACATATACCTATTTTTCAATTTATGAGAAAATTGAAAGATGAAATTATTTATCAAGTATGTTAGGAATACACATAGAGCTCAATGGTTGGAAGAAAATTTCAAGATATGCAAGGACACATTTTATCTTAGTACTATTGTTTCAGTGGTCAATTTTACAGAGAATTACTTGTTACAAAAAAATGGAGGTTCAATCGCAATATTACAACTCAAGACAGTTGCCATTTTTGTGCATATAGCATTTATACATTATCTTGATAGTACGAGAGAATGATCAAATTTTTAAAAGTGAGTTCCACTTTTATATTAGTGATGATTGTACTCATTCTACTAAATTTGAAGTAGAAATATTAAAGTGAGTACCACTTTTATATCGTTGATGACTAAAATGAGGTGCGGGGGCATGTGTGAAAAGATCTCTTGCAAGAGAAGAGTTGAAGTAGAAATATGATGCTAAATTGAAAATGAAAATAAAATAGTGGAATGGTGTATTAACAACATGGCCCGTGGTTCTCAAGAAATATCCACAGTTCGTAGATATTTTTGGTTGATAGAGGAACAACAAATTGCTAACTATGAGGATTGTATGACACTCATAGGGTCTAGTGATCTACACTCATTTTGTAGCTCGACGCTATTTCATGGGCCACATGGACAAGAAAGTTAGTGTTTTTTATGCATATTGTATCAAATTTTTTACTATTGAGTGTTATTCACAAGAATGGGTTGATGGATGGATTTGTAGGCCTCTAACTCCAGCTTCCCGGTTATCAACCTCCACAGCATTACGACTTGTTTCTCTAGATGAAGTTGCAACATCCAAGGAATTTGATGACATTTCAATTTTGGTGTGACAAGGTAAATGGTTATTTACAATTTTTGTATTGAGTTATGTCCATTGAAATTAATATGTAATTTAAATTTGAGTTGAAACCTTTGTTTTTTTGGTAGGACATGTGTTTACAATTATTGCAACATAAGACAATGAAGAAGGAACAAACTATTTCTTATGTCATTACATCAAGGAAAAAAAGAAGTTAACTTCTCCTATTATAGATGGAAAATATATTGAGTACTCTCTAGTGCCAATGGTAGTTACTAGAACTTGGCTTTGAAATCCATTAAAAATACCTCTATTTGGGTGTTTGAAGACTTTGAGACACGAGGGAAAATACTCTTATATTCACATCTAGTTATAGCGACAAATATTCAACTGTCCAGATATTGAGAAAGGCCTAATAACAAGATTCTTTGGAAGGTTTGAGAGTCAGATCATGAATCAATCATGTCCGCTATTTAGAGTAGATCTGATCATGATGGTTCATGGGAATGAATTTACATGCTCACGTCTGGTATATATAATTTCTTTCAAGTTTTTAAAATTTTCAACTAGATTCAAGTTCAAATATTTTATTAAATTTGTGTATTTTGTATATAGCTAGTAAGGATTTGATTTAACTTTTAAAATTTCTTTAACTTTAACACTTTTATGTAGGTTAGGGGTACCATAAAAGCTTCCATCTTCACCATTCGATGGTTCATTGGAATGAATTTATATGTTCACGTGGTATATATAATTTCTTTGAAGTGTTTGAATTTTTCAAATAGATCATTCAAGTTTATATAATTCATTAAATTTGTGTATTTTGTATATATCTAGTATGGTTTTGATTTAACTTTTAAAATTTCTTTGACTTTAACACTTTTATGCAGGTTAGTGGTACCAGAAAATATTTTACCTTCATGACCTGATGGTTATTGGAATGAATTTAGATGTACTTCTGCATATATAATTTCTTTGAAGTGTTTAACTTTTTCAACTAGATCATTCAAGATCATATATTTTATTAAATTTGTGTATTTTTTACATATCTAGTATGGTTTTGATTAAACTTAAATTTATTTGAATAACACTTTTATGGGGTTAGTGGTTCTAGAAAGGTTTCCACCTTCACATGGTTGCACTCATTTGTTAGTAGGGGATTTTATATTCTCGAAGCTAAGATAATCTTTTATTGTTTTACAAGCAAAGAGAAGCAACTAACAAAGGTTTTTGTACCTGTGAAGGAGGTTCTTGGCTCCATAAGAGGTATCCTTGAAGCACTGACAACATAGGGAACTGGAAAGACACCCCCATGTGTATAAAAGGCCATCCCTATGTGTGTGCACAATTTTTTGGTTCCACGGCCCACCGTTTGTAAAATATAGCGTTTGACAGCCTTACCCTTTCTCAAACTACACTATTTCACATGTATGCAAATAATAGGGCAATGAAAACACCGACTAGAGATGAAAAAAACAAAGAAAAGATATTTTATAGGGTCTCTACTTAAAGTTGTAGGATCTGACGAGATGTCTCTAGGTGCCATGGAGCCCAAGTAATCACTCGTCGAAGTTGTGTGATTTTTAGTCTCAAGTATTTAAAGGGACTACATCCGAACGAAGTAGCTTGGTAGAAATGACATTGTCCCACACAAAAAAATGCCCCCTCTAGCATTGACCTAGCCACCCGGATGTTTTGGTGTAGTTGGTTTTGTCCCATGACCCATCGTTTGCAAAATAAAGTGTTTGACAACCTTACCTCGGCTCAAACTGCACTATTTCAAAAGTATGCAAACAATAGGGCAGCGAGACGAATGATTGGAGATGGAAAAAATGAGACATACTATTATAGAGGGTTCTATGCTTTGAGATGTACAATCCAATGAGACATCTCTAGGTGCCATGGAGATTATGTAATCACCCGTCAATTTTTATGGGTTTTTTTGTCTCAAGGCTCTTAAGGGACTATGCCCGAATGAAGTTTCTGAAAGAAACAACATTTTACCATACCAAAATAAAGCCTCCTCTATAATTTACCTAGATAATCGACGTGTTGGCATAGTCAATTAGGTTCCACAACCCACTGTTTGTAAAATATAGCGTTTGATAGCCTTACCCTAGCTCAAACTAAACTATTTCACACGTATGCAAATAATAGGGAAGCAAGAGAACTGATTGGAGATGGAAAAAATAGATACAACTTATTTCATAAGGTCCCTACGCTAAGGCTTTGGATCTCGAGGAGACATCTCTAGGTGTCATGAAGACTGAGTAATCACCCATCGAAGTTGTATTATTTTTGGTATCGTGGGGCTCTTAAGGGTCTACGCCCGAATGAAGTATCCCGGAAGTAGTGACATTGTCTCACATAAAAATTAAACCTTCTCTAGAGTTTACTTGGCCACCAAGACTTGTTGACATAGTCGGATTGGTGCCATCACCCACCGTTGTAACATATAGTGTTTGAAAGCCTTATCCTAGCTCAAACTACAATATTTTACGCATATGCAAACAATAGGGAAATGAGAGCACTGATTAGAGAAGTAAAATATTGAGACACTATATTATATAAGGTCCCTATGCCAAGGTGTTTGATCCAACGAGATGTCTCTAGGTTCCGCGGAGACCAAGTAATCAACCGTCAAAGTTATATTATTTTTTTGGTCTTAGGGCTCCTAAGGAACCGCACTGAATGAAGTAGCTTGGAAGAAATAAAATTGTCCCATACCAAAATAGTGCCTCTTATAGTATTTACCAATCCACCCGAAAGTGTTGGCACAATCGCTTTGGTGCCACATCACACCATTTGCAAAATATAGTATTTGATGACCTTACCTAGTTCAAACCGCACTATTTCGACCATATATGCAAATAATAGGGCAATGAGAGCACCGATTGGAGATGGAAAATAATTAGATAGGCTATTTTATAGGGTCTTTGTGATGAGGTTTAGGATAAAACGAGATGTCTCTAGGGGCCATAGAAACCGAGTAATCACCCGTTGAAGTTGTACATTTTTTTGGTCTCAGGGATCTTAAGGGACTACATTCGAATGAAGTATCCTGGAAGCAACGTCATTTTCCTAAACCAAAACAACACCTCTTATAGTGTTTACCTAGCCACTTAGACATGTTGGCGCAATAATTTTGTTGCCACGATCCACCGTTTGCAAAATATTAGCATTTGATAGCCTTACCTTGGCTCAAACTGCACTATTTCACATGTATGAAAACAATAGGGCAGCGAGAGCACTGATTGGAGATGGAAAAAATTAAGAAAATATATTTTAGAGGGTCCCTACACTGAGGTGTAGGATCTGATGAGATGTCTCTAGGTGCCACGAAGACCAAGTAATCACCCGTCGAAGTTGAATGGTTTTTGGTCTTAGGGATCTTAAGGGAATACACTTGAACGAAGTATTCCGGCAGCAACAACATTGTACCACACCAAAATGAAACCTCCTATATCATTTACATAGCCATACGAATGTGTTGGCACGATCGATTTGGTGCCATGACCCACCATTTACAAAGTATATCTTTTGTGACCTTTTTTACTCTCGCTCAAACTACACAATTTCACAAATTTACAAACAATAGGGCAAAGAGAGCAAAAATCACAGATGGAAAAAAATGAAACATAATATTGTATAAGTTCCGTACACCAAGGTGTTGGATCTAACAAGACATCTCTATGTGCCATGTAGATCGAGTAATCACTCGTCAAAGTTGTATTGTTTTTGGTCTCGGGGCTCTTCAGGATTACGCCCGAATGAAGTAGCCTAGAAGAAATGACATTGTCCTACACCAAAATGACACATCATCTAGCATTTACCTAGCCACTAAGATGTGTTGGTGCAGTCAGTTTGGTGCCACGACCCACTGTTTGTGAAGTATATCGTTTCACAACCTTACACTGACTCAAACTGCACTATTTCACACATATGCAAAAATAGGGCAGCGAGCACCGACCGAGACATAAAAAACCAAGACATGTTATTATAGAGGGTCCCTACATCGAGGTGTAAGATCTCGACGTCGCGTCTCTAGGTGCCATGGAGACCGAGTAATCACTTGTCAAAGTTGTACAATTTTTGGTCTCGGGGTTCTTAAGGGACATTGTCCCACACCGAATCAAATTTTTTTGTAGAATTTATCCAGCCACCTAGATGTTTTGGCGTCATCGGTTCAAGCCACAACATCCCCAGAATGGCTTCTCACTACTCAAACTTCATTCTTTTCCTAGGACTCGCCTAAAAGAGGAGTTTACAAAAATTATTCCACGAAGGCTCAAGGAATGATATGACCCTGAATTCTTGGGTGCAAGTAAAGGCCTCCTTCACTCAATTTTTGGCTCAGACAATTCTCGGTTTGGATGATCGAGTGCCAAGTTATGATCGTCATAAGTTTCCACTTAAAACGTGAATTGAGATGAATAGGGAAGGGCTTCTTGACTCTAAATTAGGTAGTCGACTCCAAACCGGGCATCCCTGGAGCCCTTCATAGCACTCGAAGGAATATATCCTCCCAACCAAACAAGTTAGCAGTGGCATTTTTCTCCCATGACATCTCGGGGCATGAATTCTCATTACTCATCTCACATCAATGAGATTGCAACAAGGTAAACACATTACCATGTAAATACTATAATGATTGTTTGATATCTTTTTAAAGCATGTAAATACAAAATAGAGCGTTAAGAATATTTTTACATATCTTGTGCCAAATAAATTACAATGTTTATGCATTTTTTAAAAAAGTGAATTCAAATTAGGAACTTATTATTACACACATCAATAACACTTAATTTGGACTAATACTTAACAAATAAATTGTAAGTACACTAAAAACATATAAAATGACTTGTAATAAATCCCTCAAGACCATTTTTAATTGTGTACATTTTTTCCCACTTTGGAGTGTGTTAACTACTTTCTTGAAATAAGAAAATTGATATAACTCCACACTTAAATCTCTTACAAAAATTATCTTGCACCCAAGAACCTTTAAAACCATTATATAACATAACATCATATATCATATGTATTATATGGATAATGGTCACATAATCGAGGCCATAAAATCAAATCAAACATAGAATTAAATTATGTGTAATGAAATCAAATCAATCATAGAAGTAATATCATTATGAAAACCAACATGGATATAATGTATCAAACTAGAGGTGTGTCATGCGTGTCTTTGAAAATAAAACAATAATTTATTGAACTAATCATGTCATACATATGGAACCACATGCGGTCGCATAATGTCAGTATACATGGACTATGAAGAATCATGAACTAGGAATAGATGGCATATATATCTATACATGGTTCCTATGAATCTAATCATGAAACATCTTCCCTCTCTTAGCCTTGCTAGAAGAAGCATGTCCACGACCTATGGATGTAGTAGAGGGAGATGCCACTACGGAATTCATCTGTGTGGTCCTAGGAATCTCTAAGCTAGCCTACAACCTAGCCTGCACATTCATAAACATCAAGTTTTTAACACCCAAATTTTTAAAATACATTAAAATTTTAGAAACTTATAATTTATAATGCGTGTGAAATCTTACTACAATATCATAATTCCTATCAATTTTTCATCGACGCACTTTGCGCACGGTCAACAATAAACTCACGAGGGGTGGGCTACATACAAATAAATATTTCATGTACAATTTTATATTCTGGATAAGTAGTAAGAAAACATTCCTCCAAAATTTAACAAATTTGAAAAATTGTATATGTTAGTGGATCTGCAGACACTATGGAAGCATCTATAACAACCTCAATAGTCTACATATAGGGATGGGTCTCTCTGGTAGTCATAAGCTATACAAAAAAACATGTTCAACAAGATTAATTTAAAACTATAGCAATGAGTATTAGCACGAGAAGAGGACTAGTAGCAATAAGGCCTAAAACAAAGAGTTATGTAAGATTGCAAGTGTATGACCGAACCAATAGTCTAAACACCTTATGATAAAGTAGAGAAGGATAATTAGTCCTATTTATTTTCATAATATCTCTTGACTATTAATATGGAAAGGTCTTACAGTGATGTAGATCACTCATCATAATTTTATGTGTCTTGAAATTGCATAATTTTGTTTTTAGAGCAAATTGTAGGCTCTCAGGCTCTATCTAGGGATTTGTGTAACTTTTGATTGTCAGACAGTGAATCGCTAGAAATTTCAAATTGTATCTATTTTTTCATGAATTAGAAGACCACATGATTTCGTGGTGATTGATACAGTGTAGTGAAAATTATCTAGGTAACTGATTATTTTGAGCAACCTTGGTAAAAGTACAGTGTACACAAATGAAGGCAAATGTTAGGCTTCTCACTATGATTTGATAAATCATGATCTTAGACTAGGTATGAAGGTGATATCAAGTATGAATGAGATGTTTGAATGATCTTAGGGGTGTAGGAATAAATAAAATTCCATCAGTTGAATGAAATCTAACTATACAAGACAATATTAAGTCACAAAAAGGGTTATTAGAGATATTCAAGAAGTAGTTCATTAAATATGTGGAATGTATTTAGTATGTAGAACTTGGTTCTAGTAAAGTCACCAAGTTATGTCCATTGTGTACATGAGAATGCAAATATATAGAAACTTGATGAATAACAAATATAATATGAGATTGGGTGTATATAATTACAAAGGGAGTATTGGTGATAAACATGAACTAAGGGACCCATGATATATTTAGAAGTGTAGCTAACTTATCCCATATTGTCATCTCTTTGTTGTTTGGAGAGAAGAGGGTTGATAAAGAATGTATAGAACTAACAATTCTAAAGCAATGTATAGATGGTTAATAAAGAATGCATAGAACTAGTAATGAAGAGGGATAATATTTAGATGGAGTGCTCTAGAAACATGTCTATCATAGAGGTAAGTTCCCATGGTCATGATAAAAGGAGAGTTTGTATATCTAGGAGAGTGTTAAACTTAACCCTTGCAGCATAAGAGCTTAATGTTATGATATAATTATACTGGCTAGAGTTATGGGATTGTAAACTAATAAAGAATTCTGCAATTAGAAACAACGTCTAAAGAGAAACTAACATGCGTAAAATTCACGTGAGGCATGCTAGTAGCTTCTGTTTCTAGAGCAAATGATGACCCGCCAGGATCCTGCGTATAAAAGACAAACATATTAATATGTACATGTACACATGAAACACTATGCACGAACATTAAAAATGTGTATTTAATAATAAAAGTGTAATCAAATTAAATTTGAAATGTAAGTAACTTAAAAATTATGTTTGGAACATGTCCAACTGTGGTAGCTAGCATGTTGACGTCGTATGTGTCCTTCACCGGCTCTTGCTGTTTAAAATAAAAAAAGATTAGTTTTTACATATATGTACATGACGTAATCAAATACATATATATTAAAATCTCAAATGAAATAAACTATTATATATATTTATTTGACATTTACCTGTGAAATACCAAGATCATTTGCACCAATTCCAAAAACATCCACCATCATCTCATCTAGAGAAAATAAATCATGTGATCTAGCAAATGATGTCTCACCCACAGATCATACGACACCACATGATCAATAGTGGTGTGGTGCACTACAATTGGTGCCTCCACAAACATCACCAGATGTAATCTATCCACTATGTTGGGTCAGAGTGTCAGTGAGCTCCCTCAATGCATGTAGTGTGTCAATCTCCACAACCTCCTTCACTATAGGAGGGATAATCAAGGCAGTGGGGTTTTGGGGCATGAGGGATCCTAGGTTGACGAACATGTGCACCTAGTCTACTCTATGCAGTGCCACCTCCTCACCCATAAAACTCAGAAAAGTCAAAATAATTTGGGACCTCATTAAGCATGAAATCGCAATATAATTTCTTCAAAAAATAAAGAGGAACCTCATTGTTATTGCATGGTGGATAGTCAAAACCATCCACAATCAGTCCCAAAATATGTCCTTCATTCGTTCATCATGGCAAGAATGGATTGGGAACCATTTACAAGTAGTCGTGGGTGGGGGCATTGGTTCTCGGGTCAATAAATAATGCACAAATGTGGTCTTTTACAATTTTTGGTCTTTTATGGCCACATGGAATAATTTATCTGCATACCACCACCTACAATCAGCTCTAAAGGTATTCCATTTATCTATTTGGTTGGTTGCGGATTCGACTTCACCAATCAATGTTCACAATGCATTGTCTAAAGTCATGCGAGATGGATTTGTGGCATGATTTTGTCTTATTGTCTGAATAAGGTTCTCAATAGAAATTTTATTTTTTCAGATTCTTCCAATGATATTAGTTTGTGTTATTTTTTGTTCCGTGGGGACAAAAGGAGCCACATGACGTGGATCTACATTTGGAGGAGGGTTTTGAGGAATCTTTGGAGGATTTTAAGGAATATTTGGATGGTTTGAAATATTACGAACTTGCCAAACAACTAACAAAACAAAGAAATTGTATACATAAAGAAAAATTTTAAAATGTAGTTTGAAGGGGAAAATGGGGTAAAATGAGAGTTCGTGGGTCTCAAGTTATTTTTGTCTCGTGAGGATCATGATCATGGTTTATAAAACGTGTGGTTTTAGGTTAGGAAATTCCCAAGCATATAGAAAGCATTCTCAGTGATTATAGTTTGTAAAACCGGGATCATGGTACATGAATTTCAGGTTTTCATGTACACTTTTTTGTCCACCAACTTGTTGCACTTACCAAAAATCATGCACATACTACTATTTTAATATGTTTTCAAGTATGTTGTTATATGCATGTATCTTAAGTAAGAAAATTATTTACCGGTGACACAATCCTTTATCCATCCACTTATATTTTATTGTTTCTATTTCTTTTCTCTCTCACATCTGTCATTTCAAAGTGCTTGATTCGAAGTCAGGTCATAGGGATCATTGTCTGTCAATATTTTCACATTTTTCATAATTTATCCCAAGACTCTAGTGCCTAGGTACTCCTGTCGATTTTGGGCGCTCCAGTCCTCTTTTTATGTTTACACTTTTTGACATTTTTGATCAAAGGTTTTAGTTTTCTTATCATTATCTCAAGCTCATATTAAGCCTTTTGGGTTACTACTATTGAAATTCAAACAAGAGATCCATATATATGCACAACATACACTCTATTATTCTATATGGAAATTCTAAGGGGAAATCACATCTACATAATATCACTACCATCAAAGTGATTGTATTTTTGGGCTGGATAAACTACATAGGAAGGGGAAGTTCTTAATTCCATATCACACATTTTACATCTTATTAAGCTACGAGTCCACTATCTTGGCATCATTGGCATGAGGGAAACATAAGGAAACTATTTCACACACATGCAAAACTAACTACATGGATTTTGAATGTAGTCCAATTCCCGGTCATAATTTTACTCATCGGGTGAACTGTGACGTTAGTCCAACTTTACATATGGCATTTTCCATTATGAGTTTGATGTATTTGTGAGCCTTTGTAGGTAGCTAGGATTTCTTTTTCAGGTTATAGGTACCCTCAAAGTGATGAAAGAGAGAATATTAGGTGATCTAAAGTAAGTTATTGTGAAACCCTATCGACATAGAAGAAAGCATATTCGACCTTCTCGCGTAGTCACGAACACATATGAACATTCACCTACACCTAGGTGCCCCCATCCAACACCAGGCACCCATATCTAGCATCCTTCTCAAGTTCAAAATTTCACAAAGAGTAGTTACAACACTATTCCAATACTATTCGAACTTTACATTACCCGATAAGTTCCAAATTTTCTAGGATTCAACTAAGTCTTCTTTCTCTCTTATTTACTCATACTTTTACATTTCTCAAGTTCTTAACATTTATATATCCATTGTATTTTAGTATATTAGTTACTCTACAATTAGATTTAATTTATATTTTATTAAATCATTTGGTGAGCCTTCTTTTGTTTTTAACTTCTTTGCCTAGGATCCCCAAAACCCTCATAGATAAATAGAGGTCTGCGCATATCCAAACCATAATATGTCTAATACATGCTTGCAACCTATTTTTGATGATGCTTCAGTACAATCTAAATTTCGTGACCTCTACCGAAGCCCTCAATGTGATTCATCCATCCTTCAACAACTTCTTTCTTTCCAAAACACCCTTCCTACTAAATTTTACAAGTCTAACATTTGGATAGTCTCTCCCGATTAAAACCTTACTTCATTTTTTCCTTTCTCTTCCGTAGTCAACCATTTATTTACACCTTCTTCCACTCCTATTATAGCACATGATAATATTGTTGTGGATTCTTTTCTTGGTCATGCTATCTCTTGTGACAATATGGATACTAATAATGCTAGTTATAATAGTGAAAATTTTCATGTGAATGATGTTATTTCTACTAGTAGTCAAGATGAATGAAAATTTGTATCTCCTACTCTTCCTACTTCTCAAAATTCTTATAATGAATGCAATGATAAATCTTATATTAGTACTCCCACAAAATTTTTATATGCTGATGATAGTCTTGATGAAACACTAAATTTTGAAAATATGTCCGATAGTGAGGTCGATTATGATTCGATCATGAACATGTTAGTTATGATGTTACTTCTCTTAAAACTATTGAATGTGAATTTATTACTCCTCTTTCTTCTCTCTCTTAATTTGTTACTCATGATGATTATAATCCTACCACTAGCACACCTCTTATTATATCTTCTAAGTCTACATATAGCATTCCCATATATCCTTCATGTTCCTCTACTCTTCTTCCACCTCTTTCTTCTTCTTCTAACATTGGTGCTCATGATGATTTTACTACTATCACTACTACACCTCTCATTGTATCTCTCGAGTATACATCTAGTGTTCCCATAAAGCCTCTTTTTTCTTCTCGTCCTCTTCTACCTCTTTATCATCATATTACACCTCCTTCTCCTCCTTCAACACCCTCTCCTTCTTCTCGATTCCCATAATCACTATTAATGGAAAGATTAAACCTTTCACTATGAGTCTTACTTCACCAATCATTCCTTCACATGAGATTCTATCTCTCATACATGTTGTTGGAACTATGAAATTTCAATTTCATATAATAAATCTCAAATTAAATACTATTATTATTCCATTGATAATAATTATGATTTCAAAAATACTTCATCATACCTAACATCTCATGTTTTGGCGGCACTAGAAATCCTTATTTATATCTCAAGAATTTTTGTTTAGCCATGTCTTCTTATTCTAATGATCACTCGTTACTCGAAGAGTTTTATCATAGCCTTGTTGATCATGCACTCCAATGGTATACTCATTTGCCTTATGGATCCATTAGTACTTATTATGATATGGAGGATGTTTTTCTTAGGAAATTTATTTCTAATAATGGTCCTAAAGTCACATATGAATGCTTTCCTTCTTTTGCATCAAGGAAAGAAAGAACCAATTGTAGATTACATTTTACGCTTTAATTCTTGTATGCATCAGTTATTATTTCAGCCCATTTATTTAGAAAAATAATTTATATTTTTTTGTGGCCTATTTCAAGCATTGAAATAACAAATCTTATATGATATATGTGAATCTTTTACTCTCTTATGTTACAAAGTCATTTATTTAGAACAAGATTTAATTATTACACATATTATATCACCCCCTTCTACTAATTATTTGTTACTAATTCTCGCCCTCCTCCATTTATTACACCCTCCATGGTATCCATATTTTCCTTCACGTAAGTATCTTCATTCACCTCCATTGCATTGGCAATCACCTATGTTTTCCTCATCTTCTACTCGTGAAACATCACAATTATTACATAATGCAAAGCCATATGATGTCATGAAAACCTTGATATAAGAGGCTCAACCATTTACCTTCTACTTGACATCATCCACCTCATCACTTACAATGTCAGCGTGACTTCCATTTATTTATTTTGCACCACATAAATGGTTATCATGATAATGACTGCTATTATCTCCATGATTATTTGCAAAAATTAGAAGACAGAGGTGTCATTTCTTTCCACTTGTCCTCTTTTGAGCAATATTTTTCTCATATTCTACATAAGCGTGCTTCCACCACTGTTCACTTATCTCCTTCACCTCCATCTAAAGTTATCATCCATCCACCTCCTAAGGTTATCATCCATCTGTGTCCTCCATCCAATCCACCTATGGTTACATCATCTCATTCTTCACAAATTTCTACACTACCTCATTGGCTTCATGTGCCTCTTGCTTCCACATTTCCTCTTACCACACATTTTATTCTTAGTTCTATTCCATGTGGCATACAATTTGGCACTTATTCTCACACAATTGCTACTTCAAATGCTTCATCTATTCCTTACAAGCCTCTTAATCTTTATTAGATGAATTCTACTTTCTATTTCATTATCCTATGACACACTCTTGTGCTATGGTTCACACTTGATTGATGAGGGAATACTACATCAATGAACATTTCGTTTCACAACTCATGTGTTGCACTTCATGTCATATGTTTTCTAGCATCTCCTCACACATGACAAACCCATTTCCCGATGATGCACTCTTATTCTATGGTTCATTCTTGACTTTTGAGGGGGATTTTATAAATGAACCTCATTCTCACACTGGGGGGAAATCACTCTTCTTCCCCCCTTCCTTCTCATCATGCACTATTACAAAAAAAAATTATATTCTCTCATCATACCAATACAAACATATTGTTATTGTATTCTCTTATATTTTGTAAGTAATTGTTATCTCAAATTTTCCCCAGAAAAATTGATCAAACATGACCATGTGCAGGAAGAAATTCAAAATGGTCATGTTGCATGAGCCCATGCTTCAAATAAAACAAATAAGTTACAGGAAGGCTCTACAATGGAGTAGCAAGGTTGGAGAAGAAAACAATGTCAAAGAAAACTGGAGGCTCAAAGAAGAGAAATAGAGAAAGAATCAAAGTTTTTGGGCTCTAAAAATGATTAAGAGCGAGCCCCAAAATTGCCTAAGTATGGAAGAATTAGTGGAAGCCTCCACGTGCCTCATTAGTGCATCTCCAAAGATTAAACTCAAAAAGTAGACTCAAATGAGTACATAGCTTCCATGTGTCCCAGGCCCAAAAAGGGACAGAGCCGGCCGTTGAAAATTCCAAACAAGTGGAAAGAACCACGTGTCAACTTGGTGTAATTTCAAGATGGGAGCCCAAGGTGGAGACTCAAACTTGCACCAGCCCTCCATGTGGCCAGGGGTCAACAGAGGTCAAATTCAAAATGGGCCCAAATCGGTTAAGTATAAGAGTGTAGGTAGAAGGTGCCATGTGTCTTAACGGTGCACATTCAAAGGCGCGACCCAAAGTGGAGACTCAAATGAGTGCAAAAAATGGGCCCTTAGACAAGCACCGATCCTCCACATGTCCAGGGTCAGACTTATGGCCCCGCCAAGTAAAAGGACTTAGCCAAAAAAATAAGGAAAATGAGCAAACCACAAAAGGTACCACTTGTCTCTTCGGCACACCTCCAAAGATTGAATCTAAAAGTAGGTCCTTAGACTAGCACCAAGCCTCCATGTGTCCAGGGTCAGATATAGGGCCCCGCCAAATAAAAACACTTAGTCAAAAACATAAAGGGACATAGCAAAGCTGTAGAAGGTGCCACATATCAGTCCGACACTACTTAGAAAGAAAAATCAAAAAGTGCTCCCCAAATGCGTGCCAGCCCTCCATGTGGCCATATTCCAAGTCAAAGAAGGGATGCGGGTCTCTGGGAGTAATTTTAACTTTTGGCTTCGTTTCCAAGAGGCATAAAGTATAAAAATGAGTAGTGCCTCCACCAATTCCTAAGGCGCCACGTGTCAGGCCTAAATTGAATGCGGGACAATAGACCTTGGAGTGATTTCTTGCCCAAATGGAAAATGCGGACCGGTGGAACCGAAGATGATTTTTTGACCAAAAGGTATCGTGGGGATGTAGGGAAAATTTTTCATTTTTTTTTTGTGCCAAAAGTGCAAAGTAACTTTCAGGCCCGTGGATCCGTTCCACTAACTAGTCTCAACCATTTTTTGTACAAGCCTGATTCAAATATTCAAATGAGCGTATATTCTAATACAGTGCTCGAAATCTAACAAATTTTGCACCATTATAGAGATCTCAACCTCGTCTACACCATAGAGATCTGAAACTTTAATTTTGAAGAACTTAGGTGGGAAAAACTGGAAAACATCTTTATGCCATTAATGTAGGATCCATTTGCTTTAATAACTAGATTAGATCTAATCTGATCTGCCATTCTTCCTCCTTCAACACACCGAACAAGTAATTGAGGCAGATTTGAAAATTTTTGGGTGGATTTGTAGGAGCATTGATGGCCAGTAGTTGAGCTTCAAATTTGTTTTCCTGCCTCTCTCTCCTTCTTCTCTTTATGCTAAATCTATAAAAGAAGGGGTGGGGCTCATTATAAATGATTGGACATTTTTTTGTTTTGTGCCCTCCCTTCTACCTTTTTTTGCAAGTGAATTTTTGGAGATTCCAAACCTCCCATTTGAGCCATAATGCAAAGTTTCTTGCCTCTTGGCCATTGTAATGTATTGTATCAACTCTGGAGCAATAATATATGTGTGTGGCTGATTTCCAACCCTTTCATGTGTTAATTGTTATCTTTCCGATCTTTCATTGCATTTTGATTACCTTTGTGTTGGTATCTAATTTTTTTCTCCTTTTCAAGATGAGCAGCATCACAGATTTGACATGGAGCTTAGAGATAGATAGATCATAATGTATTTCGTTTTGTACCCAGGGATGAGATCTAACTGGCCCTTTGTCACTAAAATTGTGGAGAGATGGATAGCACCTTCAAGAGGATTTGACCTATCCTCACTACTTTAGGTTGTGCCTCTTCAACTAGGGTGAGAGGACCCTTAGTGTAACCTCTGTTTGATGAAGAAGATGGAGATATCCTTCTTTTGCAAAAAAATTATGAAGAAAACCTTGGGAAAGTATGATCAATACTCCATAATTTAACTCTTAAGATTTGTCACTTCTAAAAGATGGAGATACTTTCAAAACAAGGCTAAGGTTACTGAAGACATTATGAAATCCTGATTGTTCTACATATTTTAGCACTAGAATTTATACATTTGTGGACACACAGGAAAACATGGGTAGTTCAGATGGATCATGGTTTTTTAACAATTTTGGTGAGAGATTAAACAAGATAAAGTTGATTATACCAGATCTTTGAGAGAATTCACAAAAATGGAAAGCTAAATGACAGAAAGCTTCGAGAATAGATAAGATATTCCTTCAACTGAATATGTGCATCAATGGAGGCCCATATTTGCATGGTTTCATACAATCTCCAAGAATTTAACATGAAGGCTCAAGCTAAAGACTCAATAAAACATCAAATACCCTTGGTTCCTCACACCTAAGATACACTCGAAGGCTTACGTAAAAATATTTATCAAAAATGACACAAGTGATTTTAAATTGTTTATCTCATCATATGATGAAAGATATTCTTGAAATGAAATTGCAAATGCCACTAAACTCATCACAGGGATGAGATCCTGTGTGATTCAGAGGGACTTTAACACAAGATTGCAATAGTAATAAGAAAAACTACTTGCAGACATTCTAAAACAAAGAAGACACAAATTGCTCCAAGATTGACACAAATTAACTTGAAATTGATTAAATTCATCAGCAGGGGAAATCTTCCAAAGCAATCTTAGAGCTTGTTAGTGGTGATACATTTGCAATCAATTTGACATGATAGAAAATCTAACATAGAAGAAATTAACCAGGTATCTCAGATTGGTCTCTTAGGAAGACGGGCTCTCTCAAATTTTCTCTTAATAATTCAACCCCAACCTTTTGCAAGAGTATTCTCATTGCATTTATACATTTCACTCACTCACTCATCCCAAATTCCCCCAAAAAGAAGAATATTCAAGTGACCTTTGCTTGTTACCAATTTTCCTCAAAAAGTGACGTTTAACAAATTTGCAACAAAAAGTTTCCAAGTGGACCAATTATGAACTGATCACATTTCTCAGACCCAACTAATGACTAGGATGCCATGCCACAATCTTTTTGATAGTCCTTTTAATCATTCTGATTCTGTCATGCGAAATCCCCATTTTAATCATTTTTCGGAGGCTCTGTACAACTGGATCTGACAGGTAATCCTTTTCACCCTCAAGGAAACACCTTTTTCATCCTTTGTGCCTACAACCTCCATCATTTCATCCTTTTCCTCTCTTTCCTTTGCAACTCTACCCCGCATCCATCTTCTTTGGTAATTCACATTTTTGCAAGTGCCCAAGCAATTCCAACTTTAAAATATCAACCTTAACAATCCTTGGACTCACAAATTAAGTTCTAAATCCATTCAATGGCACTTTGCAGACAAAAATGACAAGGAATTTCATAAAAATCGATGAAAAACAGTGCATATTTGCATCTCTAGGAGTCTTGGAGAAAAATGGTGGAAAAAAATGCAATGCACAACAACCATTGATTCTTCCCCTTCTCTACTTTATATTATACTCATCCACATGTTTCCTTGGTGCAACTACAAAGGTGTGGTACAGTGGCAAGTTTCCAAACAAGAGCGGGCATTCCACGTCCCCTAGGACAAAGAAAAATGCCTTTTGGACTTTGAAAAATTCTTAGTAAAAAGGAGCTAGCGGAAGCCTCCATGTGTCTCAATGGTGCACTTTGAGATGGTCCCAAAAGTGGAGACCCCAAACAAGCATAGGCTCACAATGTGTCTCAATCTGGCAGAGTTGATAAAAAGTTGAAGGATCAATGGAAGGCACCATGTGTCTAGGGTCCGAGACAGTTTTCCTTGGTCATTGAAAAGTCCAAGCAAGGGTAGAGTGAGCGGAAGCC
Source organism: Taxus wallichiana var. yunnanensis (assembly GCA_018340775.1). Lineage (NCBI taxonomy): Eukaryota > Viridiplantae > Streptophyta > Pinopsida > Cupressales > Taxaceae > Taxus > Taxus wallichiana. The sequence goes on along the minus strand of CM031235.1, from coordinate 713,229,001 downwards.
TCTAAGTTTCCTCCTGATGCTTCTTCAAAATAAAATTTAAGGGTCAGTCCCCAAATAGGCGCGGTCCCTCCACATGTTCCAAGGCCTTAGAAAATTGCTTTGAAAAGTTTAAGTATAGAGCGGATCTGGCGGAAGCCTTCAAGTGTCCTCCTGGTACTTCTATTAAGGTGGGACCTTGTGGTGGATCCTCAAATGAGTGTCATTCCTCCATGTGTTCATGGTCTTCCAAAGTTGCTCTTTCCTGGTCACATGAAAAAAATTTCTAAGTCTAGGCAAGGTAGCGTAAACATCCACATGTTACCCCAACGCAACTCTAAGGTCAAACCAAAACGTGAATTTTTAGATGAGCGTCGACCCTCCATGTGGACAAGCTTTGAGTTGAATCAGACCTTAGAGTTTCAAAGATCCTCTGTCGAGCCACATATAACTTGAAAGGGCCACATTTCCATAGATGCTTTGAGATGTAAATTTGATGGGGAAAACACACGAAATGCGGGAAAATCACCATTTGCGCCGGAAATGAATCTTTCTAAAAGGACAGAGAATTTGGAAATGATATAAGGCTCAAATATGATCCTCTCGAGCCACATCCAATCAATTTTCCACGATATTCGACAAAATTTGATAGGGAAAACAAAACGTGACTATGGAGGAATGTAAGGAAGGGAAAAAAATCTGATTTTTACCCAAGTTACTGATTTTTTCACATGGACAGATGAACGGAAAACAAATTCTAGATTTAAAGTGATTCTCGACGAAGGAAGGGACTAATCATGAAAAAAATGGAGGAGAAAGTTTTAATACATCAATATGGGGAGATAGGAAATATGACAGAGCCCGCAAATCAAGAATTTCAAGGATAAACAGTATGGATCAAATTGAGCACCAACATTGTGCATGGTGTTGATTGCATTCTTATGGTCTATGTAAAGCTACAAAACTAGTGTCTAACATTCCTTTGGTGTATCACCTCGTTATCTTAGTTTTATTTTTGTATATTTTTAACCCTATCCCCTTGGTAAGATAGAGTAGATTTAGAGTAGATCCTTTGCAATTTATTTGTTTGCACCTGAATAGAGGAATAGGAATTGACCTTAATCTGGAGATCTCTCTCAACTCGTAAGGTCCCACACTTTGAGAGATGCTCCATGTTGTGTAATCACACTCATAATATCAACTCATCTAGTTGCATGTGTCTTAGGGGTGTTGTGTTTTTTTCACTAATAGTTTTGGCACGCCTAGTGGGATAAGAGGTCTTCATTTTTATTGCAGCAAGATTGATGTGCACTTGTTGCAAGTTTTCAACATTTAAGAATATTTGAAACTGCACATCTGGTGACTCCCAAAGAGACAGAATCCACTGGTTTCAATAGTTCAAGCTTGTCAAGTTCATGAGAAGAATACAAACAAGGTCAAGAACTAGAGAAGAGGGACTATTTGTCTATTTGCACTTATCCCTAGACAAAAGGAAGAAGGGGAAGAAGAGCTCAAAGGTCTCCATCCCCACCAAATAGAACCTTGTCAACACCTCCTCATGGTAGGCCATTCATTCAATCAATAAGTGTTCTCAGGCCAATCAAAATGGCACAACCACCCAACCTCCATGTCAAATTCATTAGCACTAGCCAACTCGATCTCAATGCACAAAATCCAGGTCCTAGTGGCGGATTAAAGAGCATCCCATATTTCATAAGGGAGAATTAGACTTCTCCTAGTGACCGCATTCAAGACATTGCAAATGTCCGTGTAATTCTTGAGATCACTAAGATGTATATTGCATTCAAGTTGTTAGCCTCTTCACTCAAAGGTAAAGATTCACAATGGTTCGGATCCTAAGAACAGGCTCCATTCAGACTTGGGACCATCTGTGCAGAGCTCTTCACAATCAATTTGGAGAAAAGGGAGATAATCTATCCCTATTGGAACATTTGACAACCATCAAGAGGGATCCTAATGAGTAGTTGACAGATTTCAACCTCATATTTCAAAGGACATGGGACAAGATTCCATTGGCTGTAAGGCCCACAAATGAAGGTGCTTTCTTATACTTTCTTAGAACTCTAAATTCTGATATTGTTTTAATGATTCAATCAATGGGAGGCACCACCTTACCTACAACCTATAACATTTCCATCAGAGCTGAAAATTGTTTAATTAAGGCTGGAAAACTTTCTCCTAGGCCACCCATGCCTCTATATCCATAATTATGAGAACCAAGCACTAGCTGACTCCTACACTAGCTCCTATACCTACTTCTAGGAATCGAGTTCAACTGAAGCCTCCACCTCATCTTTTAGCACCTCAAAAGAGCTTCAAGAAGTTATCAAACAACTGTAGAACCTAGGGAATGAACTAGTGACTATCAAGAGGCAACAGACTTAGATTTCTAGGCCATATCAACCTCAAGCTCAAGATCGGACTAGACCCCATATTAGCAAAATAGGCCACTAGGTCAGTCAGCAAATCATAACCAAAACCAAGGACAACCTCAAGCTGCTAGGCCCTTCCGGTCATATGATCCAAACACAAACTTCAACATCAAGGGCCTTGGTTCTAGCACAAAACAACATGGCACAAGAATATGATTGGTGTTTCCCATGCAATCAGCCCCATAACCAATCAATGTGTTTTAATGGTGCACTAAACCAAGCCTTGATGGTACAAACCATTGGTGTGTCACAAGAGTCTAGCCAAGAGGAAAATCAGTAGCAAGGAGTTCAACAAGAGGCATCTCCAAGTGAAACTATGCTTGTCAATTGGTAGGTTGAAGATTTCTGTGGTATGAATCAACCCCTTCTCAAAGTGTAGCTACCAATACACGGTCCAAGAAAAGGAATATTGGAGAGGGACAATCACCAAAATCAGGTAATCCTCAACCCTCCATTACTCCACAAGGTATTGGCACTTAGAATGCAACTCCCAATATGTAGAGTCAGCCCAAGCCACCTTCTAAACCCACTCAGGCACGGTTGTAACAACCCATGTGCAAGAGAAAAATGTACCAGAAAGGGGCAGCAAAAGGATAGCTCATTTAACATCATTGAAAAAATGAAGAAGACAAATGTGAATATTTAAATGTGGGAGTCATTGGCTATCCTAAGACAGAGAGAGATCTGTTGCAATTACCATGGCTAATTGGTCAAGCTAAAATTAGCCCTCAATTAGCAAGAGAAAGTGTTTACCAATGCGGCTCGACTGAGGGAAACCATGGAGGACAACAAGGTAAGAATCTAAAGCCCCCTCCATTCTATGTTTCATTGATCATTGGAGAAAAATTGGTACATAATTGCATGATTGATTTGGGGCAAGTAACTCTATAATGCCAAAACAAATAGCTGATCAGCTGGGTCTTCAATACGAAGTCATCTCCAAGGGTGTAGTGCAATTGGATGGGACAATGGTAATGATAGTTGGAGTCATCAAATATTTGAGCCTCACACTGCATGCCTGCCCCAATGTGACTGTATTGCAAAATGTATCAGTCATAGACTTACTACCACATTTTGCATTGTGTTTGTCAAGAGACTTCACCGCTAATATTGAGGCTATCTTTTTGCTAACTGGTCGCACATGATTTTTATAATGAGGTATAGAGCTAAGGCTATAATCAGATATAAGCCCATTTCAAATTACCATATTGAGTCTTATGTACCCAACCCAATCAATGCCGCCAGTGTAGAATTTGATCAGAGGACCATACAAGCACTTGTGAAGTAGATACCAAAGTGGGGTGTATCCCGACTTTACCCTCGAGGAGTGGGCAAACAAGAGACATGCTTTTGACCCTTATAAAGAGATGGATAAATATGTGATGAGAATCTACTGTTTGCATGAAGAGGATCATCCTCTTCCTGACATCATTAATCAAGAACACAAAAATGCTAATGAAGTATGGTAGTTGTTCTTTGACGACTCAATAAGTAGATAAGGAGCTAGAGGAGGAGCTATGTTTTTTTCCCCCCAAGGTATGAAATACTACTCAACTTTCCATTTCAAATTTTCCTATTCAAACAACACAATAGAGTATGAGGCTTTGGTCCATGGACTACATTGGGCAAGGAAAATGGGTATAAGAAACTTGCAAGTGTTTGGCGACAATGAGCTAGTTGCTAATTAGGTCCGAGGACAAAATGCTGCCAAGAATGACCTTTAAAGAGCTACAAGAACTAGGTATGGGACCTCATCAAGGATTTTGAAGCATTCAACATCAATTCCATCCCAAGGAAGAAGAATGAAGCAATAGACAAATTGGCAGTAATTGGGGCAGCCTTTGATGTTGTGGAGAGTATCAAGAGTGATAAATCTCAGCCCCATATCAAGTTGGTTGTGAGGCCAGCTATCCCAGACAACAACACAAGTTGGCAAGTCTTGAAAATGATAAGAAAATTGTCAACTTTCTACAAGAAGAAGTTGAGTTCTCCTCCAGGAACCAAGACAAACTGGAGCAGTAGTATGGCGATCAAGGTTAGGTGCGATTAAGGACAAAAACTACCAAAGGTCTTGTCACTTAGGAATCAACCTTCTACCCAAATGACCAATTACGAAAAGAGAAGGTGAATATTTAGGTAAAGGGTGAAGATTTAAAGCCAATTTTCATAGAGGAATGGAAAATGTTGCAGATTGGAAAGGTAAGCACTCAACAAGAAAAAGATCAGTTTATTCAAATTTGTCAAGAATTCCTAGATGTCTTTACCTAAACTTGCAAATATTTAAAATGATTTAACCCAAAGCTGGCATAGCACACTATCGAACTAGATCTAAGATCCAAGCCTTTCAAAAGCGTAAGAAAAGACCAGTAAATCCTCACATTGAGCCTCTCATGAGAAAATAATTGAACAAGCTAATTGAGACCAACATAATCTTCCCTATCAAGAATTCACGATTTGTTGCAAACTTGGTGGTCATGAGAGGAAAATAAATGGAGAAATTAGGCTATGTGTGGACTTCCATGATCTAAACAGAGCATCACTCAAGGATCAATATCCACTTCCATCAATGGAACAGATCTTACGAGTTTGTAGTTGTCTCTCCGAGAGGTTTTCACCGCTAAGTAAATACTCGCTACAATTAGATAATGGTGAAAGAATAAGATCAATTCAAGACAACCTTCACCACCAAATGGGGTACATATGCTTATAAGAAGATGCCCTTTGGATTGCCAAATGCCATAGCAACATTCCAGCGAGTTATGGACATGGAATTCAAAGGCTTGATCAATAATATAGTTTTGGTGTATCTAGATGATGTCACCATCTTCTCGAAAGAATGTTGTGGATCATCTATTTCACCTCGACATGTATTTTAGAGGTGTAGGAGGTTCGAGTATCACCGAATCCAAAGAAGTGTGTATTTTGGGCACATGAGGGGAAATTTTTGGGCCACATTGTCTCAAGAGAGGGATTTAGAGTTGACCACTAAAGGGTTGAAGCTATCTGGAGACTTCCATTGCCATAACACAAAAATTCTCTCCAAAGCTTCTTAGGGGGATAAACTTTGTTTCCACTCTTGTGAAGCCTTTAACAATGATGTTAAAGAAGGTTCTTGCATTTAAATTGACAGTAGAAGGTAAAGAGAGTTTCGAGGCCATCAAGCTCATAATATCATAGGCTCCAACACTTATTAACCTAGACTTCTCAAAATAATTCATGTTGTATGCTTTTGGAGGGCTAGACACCATCTCAGCTATCTCGGTCTAGCCCAACATGGAAGATTCATAACAAACAATAGCCTTCTTTAGTACTCTTTCATTGAAAAAACATGTCCTTGATATTATTAGGAGCTTGAATAAGTTCATACACTTGGTCTCAAACAATAAGACTCAACTGCTAGTATCTCATGCTGGTGTCAAGGATTTTCTATTGAACAAGAACTTGAATGAGAAGAGGTCATGTTAGATCACTTGGGTAATGGAATATGACATTGAGATCAAGGTGAACAAACTGGTTCGAGGCAAGGGTTTGTGTGAAAAGCTTGCTTCCAAGCAACAGGTTGAGTTAGTAGATGAAAAAGAGGTTTTCCTAATATTGTAGAATGATCAAGAGCAACTAGCTAATGAGGCATCTATTCCATGTTGGACTCCAGCCTTGGTGCATTATCTCCAAATAGGTTTGTGCCCTCCAAAATGGAACAAATCAAAGAGGAGATACTTTAGGTTACAAGCCATCCCATATGTGCTTATTGGTGGTGTCTTGTTTAAGAAAGACATCAATAGTGTTCTATTGAGGTGTATTGGGATAGGACAAATTGCATTTTTTTTGCATGAGTTCCATGATGGAGAAGTAGGAGGTCACTTTTCTTCTCGAGTTATAGCTCTCAAGATCATGAAAGCTGGTTGTTATTTGCCTACAACATTCGGGACTTCTACTCATGGATCAAGAAGTGCAGTAAGTGTGCATTCTTCATAGGAAAGGAGAAGTTAGCAGCTCTTCTCTTCTTCACCTAATTTCAGTGGATCATTCATTCATGCAATGAGGAATAAACTTTATCGGGTGATGAACCCAAATTCAAGCCAGGGCCATAAGTGGATACTCAAGGCAACAAATTATTTCACCAAGTGGACTAAAGCAGTGGCACTTAAGGAAGCAAATGAATCCAATATCTTGGATTTCTACGAAGGAATAACCAACAGTTTAGAGTCCCCGCCACTATTATAGTAGATAATGCAGTGGCATTCCTTGGTACAAGGATCACTGAATGAGCGGTTAGGAATGGTGTATAACTCAACACTTCAAGAAACTATTACCCTCAAGGTAATGGTCAAGCGAGTCCACAAACAAGAACCTATTAAGGATTATCAGAAGGACTCTTGATGAAAATTAGAGAACTTGGCATAAAAAACTCAAATTATCTTTATGGGTAGATAGGATCACATATAAGAGGTCCATAGGTAATTCACCATACAAGATTATATATGGAAAAGAGGCGATTTCCTATCTCATTGGAGCTTCCCACTTTGGAGCTCATGAAATAGTTGGTGCTAGCCAAGTTTGAACCAATGGAAATCAGGTATGCAGAGCTGATGGAAGTAGGAGAAAAAAGAGAGCATGCAATGTAGAGCATGGAAAAGGATCAAGCATTGATCAAGAAGGGATTTGATAAGAACGTAAGAACAAGGACCTTTCAAGAAGGGGATTTAATTCTAAAGTGGATGTAGATCGGGAAAAGCCAGGAAAGCATTCCAAGTTTGATGCCATTTGGAGTGGCCCCTATTTGATTATAGGTTGCAAAAGCAGCAACAAATTCTAGTCAAGCTAAATCGGATGGTGAAGAATTGCAGATCCCAGCTTAACGAGATCTATCTCAAACATTGCCACTAAAAAGGAAGGTTCCACCCTTGTAAATATTAGCATAGAAATTTAATTTCCTTAAGTTCGTATGCACATTGTCTTGCTGTAGCATAGGTTTGTTTCCCTAAGTGTTATGGCACAAGTTTTTTTTGTTTCTCCGGTTGCGTCATTATACGAGTTCAATGTGCCTCCCAGTGAATGCACTAGGCCCTTGAGCATTTCTAACAGGAAGAACCATAGTTTCCATAACAGCTTACTCACTTTAAGATAGAACAAACATAGAGGAACTAAAATTGGGCCCCAAAAGGTCCATTTTTAGAGGAACAGGATCAACATTGTGTCACCACCCACGACTCTGTGCCCAATGGATACATCAAGGAAACTGATCTATTCATCTAACAAGAAGATGCCCCTGTGAGTCGCCAAATTGTTATCTCAATGTTTCCCCCCGACAAAATTGATCAAAAATGACCTTTTCCAGGAAGAAATTCAAGAAACGGTCTCATTGCACGAGCCGACGCTTCAAATCCAACAAATAACTTACAAGTATACTCTACAATGGAGTAGCAGGGTCATGGAAGCAAATAGTGTCAAAGAAAACTAGAGGCTCAAAGGAGAGAAACAGAGAAAGATTCAAAGTCTTTGGAATCTATAAATGATTCAGAGTGAGACCCAAAATTGGATAAATATGGAAGAATCAGTGGAAGCCTCCACATGCCTCATCAGCACATCTCCAAATTTTAAACTAAAAAAGTAGACTCAAATGAGTGCGGAGCTTCCACGTGTCCTCACCAAAAAAGGGGACAAAGTCACTGTTGAAAATTCCAAAAGAGTAGAAAGAACCACGTGTTGACTTGGAATAATTTCAAGATGGGAGCCCAAAGTGAAAAGTCAAACTTGTGCCAGCCCTCCACGTGGCCAGGGGTCAACAGAGGTCAAATTCAAAATGGGCCCAAATCGGTTAAGTATAAGAGTGCAGGGAAGGTGCCACATGTCTTAATGGTGCACATTCAAAGGCATGGCCCAAAGTGGAGAATCAAATGAGCATAAGGCTTCCACGTGTTAGCCTGGTGCATTTTCAAAGGTAAATCTAAAAGTGGGTCTTTAGATAATCGATGATCCTCCACGTGTCTAAGGTCGACTTATGGCCCCACTAAGCAAAAGGAATTAGCCAAAAAACAAAAGGAAAATGAGTAATCCGTGGAATGTGCCATGTGTCTCTTCGGCACACCTCCAAAGATTAAATCTAAAAGCAGGTCCTTAGACTAGTGCCAAGTCTCCACGTGTGCCGGGTTAGATATAGGGCCTTGCCAAACAAAAATACTTAGTCAAAAACATAAAGGGATAGAGAAAAGCTGCGAAAGGTGCAACATGTCGGCATGACAAGATAATTCAAAAGAAAAATCCAAAAGTGATTCCCAAATGCACACCAGCCCTCCACATGGCCATATTCCAAGTCAAAGCGTGGAGGCGGGTCTCCAGGAGTAATTTAACTTTTTGGCTTTGTTTCCAAGAGGCGTAAAATATAAAAATGAGTCATGCCTCCACCAATGCTCGAGGAGCCACGTGTCAGGCCTAAATTACATGCGGGCCAGTGGGCCTTGGAGTTATTTCTTTCCAAATTGGAAAATGTAGAGCATTGGACCCAAAGATGATTTTTTGACAAAAAGGTATTGCGGGGCTGCGGGGAAAATTCTTCATTTTTGTATTTTTGTGTTAAAAGTGCAAAGTAAATTTTGGGCTAGTGGATCCATTCTCGCTAACTCGGTTTTGCCCTTTTTTGTACAGGACCGATTTAAATATTCAAATGAGCATATCTTCTAATCCAGTGCTTAAAATCCAAAAAATTTGGCACCATTGGAGAGATCTTGACCTTGTCTACACCATGGAGATCTGAAAATTTAATTTTGAAGAAGTTAGGTGGGGAAAAATGGAAAAAATCTTTGTGTCATTAATGTAGGATCCATTTGCTCCAACAACCAGATCGGATTTGATTTGATCCACCATTCTTCCTCCTTCAATGTGTCAAATAAGTAATTAAGGTAGATTTGATAGATTTGGGGTGGATTTACATGAGCATTGATGGATGGTAGTTGAGATTCAAATTCATTTTCCCTCCTCTCTCCTTCTTCTCTCTCTCAGTATGGAATCTATAAAAGAAGGGGCAAGGCTTATTGTAAACAATTGGACATTTTTCTGCTTTACACCCTCCCTTCTTCCTTTGTTTGCAAGTGAATTTGTGGAGCTTCCAAACCTCCCATTCAAGCTGTAATGTAAATTTTCTTGCCTCTTGGCTGCTATAATGTATTGTATCGACTCTGGAGCAATAATATATGTCTTTGGGTGATTTCCAACCCTTTCATGTGTTTTTGTTATCTTTCTGATCTTTCATTGCATTTTGGTTACTTGTGCATGGTGTTGTATTACATTCTTATGGTCTGTGTTAAGTTGCAGAACGGTGTCTAAAATTCCTTTGGTGTATCACCTCGTTAGCTTAGGTTTACTTTTGTATCTTCTCAACCCTGTCTCCTTGGTAAGATAGAGTAGGTTTAGATTAGATCCTCTACAATTTATTTGTGTGCACTGAATAGAGGAATAGAACTGGCCTTATTCCGTATATCTCTCTCAACTCACAAGGTCCCACACTTTGAGAGGTGCCCTATGTTGTGCAATCACACTAAGAATCTTAACTCATCTAGTTGTAGGTGTCTCAGGTGTCTTGTGATTCTCGCACTAACATAATATTTATCTTTCACATTGTCTATTATATTTCATCACATACATCTATTTCTATTCATCACATATTATGATCTTCATTATCATTCAAATAAAAATCATATTCTAATAATTACTTATCTATTTATTTCCACATCATCATGCATTTCAAATCAAAGCAACCATTTCAACAATACATATCAACCCAAAGTGCAAGAAACAATCATCACATCATATACCAATGCACATCAATAACACATATGATATCAATATCTATACACACACACACACACATATATATATATATATATATATATATATATATATATATCAAAAATAGCTAGTTCAAAAATATGATCACCGGGGTAAGACCATATGCATCAATACAACATAAAATACATCACACATCATCATCACTATCACTATATACAATTGAAGGAGTTTGAGAACTAGAATCGTTCTTTACTCACTCTACGTTGTTGATCTTGGCCTCTATATTTCTCCAAATGACTCCTTGATATAGTAATATAAGCCATCTACACTTCAAATCAGCCTTGTAGCTCAACATATTAAGAAAAAACATACCGAGCTAAGGCTCCTTCTCCTATGGCCTATCTATCTTTCTCAATATCTACATGAGGTTGATCATGCTCACTCAATATCATGGTACATGTGGCTTCTATCATAGCCACTAGCTCAAAAAAATTGGTGTGCTCACTTGTAATAGCATTAACTCTCTCTAGCATAAACCCTCTCACGAGAACATATAGAGGCACAATCCACATCAATGTGTGCATTGACGAATATACATTAAATTACTAATAGACATCAACCGCAATTAAAAAAACCAACATTAGTTACTACACACCTTCACAATATCTAATAACTAAATAACAACTAAGAAATATAAATGAGTAATAATTATGTTCAGATTGTTCCACTACTACACGATTTGTATCGAAGGGCGGTGGCTTTTACTCCACTCCTCCAATTGTCACCCACCGACGCATTCACTAATACTAAAAATAACAACACCCATCAATGTGTCACCCAACACTCATTGTAGGCCTAGGTGCACTCTATGTCGTCAACCTTCATAGGCTCTATCACCACATCTTCCTCATTTAGACCATGAAGTACTAGTTGTTCTCCTATAGGGCTAGGCCTCGCTTCTCGGTCATATGACTTCTCTAATAGATATCAACCATATATATGTCTTCAAGGGAACGTCATGGGCCATATCAAACCATTTAGATAATTTCTTTCCTTTGAATAAAATTTTCACCCATGGGAAGTGATGCTCTAATCATATGGTACACCAAATGCACCATAGCTCCACACCATCCTCTACCCATCAACCATATTATCTATGCAGCTCTCCATATAATGGCCCTAGGGTCCATCTGATATAACATCGACATATAAGTGGTCATATCCATCCTCATGTTATGGGTGCCTACCCACCTCACTAGAAATATCTCGATTGAGCCCAATCACCAAAGGTGGCCCACTAATTGGTATCAATATTGTTATATACTCGTAAACCCATAATACAACAAAATTTTCACTCTTAGTCCATCCCCATGATCCCCTAAGTGAGTATATACAAATATCTATACAAGTGGGCCAATACACACTATGCCTATGCATACCTTTTCCCATGATCCTCTATACTCTTGTTGCAAATATACTACATCTTGTACAATATCCAAACTCCACCACCCTCCACTACCATTGGCAAATATATTATCACTACAATAAACTTCTATATCCATAGAACACTTGATCTCACTATCAAATCTAAAATGATACGAGTCTCTTCTTGTAATTCCCATTTAAACAAACCACTTGAGACCCAAGAAACAACCTAGGGTTAGCTAGAAAATTATGGGATAATTTTTTTTTATTTGAAGTGTCTACAACCAGGTTGCAAGACATTAGTTTTCACTAACAGGTTTCGAACAAGACCAATGTACTACAACATATGTTTTCCTTCATTAACTAATATCAAGTTCACAAGGTTCAAATTTTAGGGTTATAAGTTTTAGTTAGGTTCAGGGAGTAATTTACCCCATACCTGCTCTCTAACAGGACTCGAGATTCAACTAGATTTTTCTCCTACTTAATGCTTCCAAAATTTCCCTAAACCATTCCCAATGGATAGGAAATTTTCTCACCTTTCCGGTGATATAAAGAAGTCCTCCTAACTCCAAGTAGAACTCAAGATATATGCGGGCGAGTTCCTAGGGAAAATTTTCCCTAGGTGGGACACATGTCAAGAGGAGGAGAAAACACCTTGAATGGGTTGGCGGGTCATGGGGTGGCTTAGGAAATTTTTCCCAATGCGCAAGCACAAAGACAACCATTATTCCATGCCTTCGTGGGTCCCTGGAGTACATGTGTCATTACCCAGTTGGTTGGGAGAAACAACGGGCCGGCGAAGTGGGTTGAAGCTTTAGGTATCTTTTGCCAAAATTCACAAGGGACCAAATTGGTCTGCGCCTCCGCCATCACCATGAGGTCACCACGTGTCACGCGCCGTTGAGCAAGGGGAGAAAGGGGTGGTGGAAGATCTTAAGGCAATAAGCCAAAGGAGGGTTTCAAGGCCCAAAACTCGCACCGGTCCGTGTGCCCATGAAAAGAAGTTTTCCAAGCGAGGCGGGGATTGCGGGGCCACAGGACAAAAGGGGAAATTTTCCCAAAGGCCAAAACAACAAAAGGAAAAAGGGGTCTGCCCTCCCCGCTGCCACCCATAAGGTGCCACGAGCTGGCGGGCCAAAATGAAACTTTTTCCAAAAAATTTCAAAAGCATTAAGAGTTAAAACAAATCGCACCTCCACCTCAGCCCCTAGAGGACACGTGGCAACCTCTGATTGGTTGCGGGTCGGCAGAGGAAAAAGGAAAATTTTTCCCAAAGAATGTTTTTAAAATGGATAAGTTTAAATTTAGTCCGCCTCCGAGGTGCCACGTGGAAGGTCCCAATTTTTTTTAGGATGGTAGGGGCCACGGAATTTTCAGGGAATTTTTTCCAAAGTTAAAATTTAAATTTTTCTAATAGTTAGATTTAATTGTTTTATTTTTTTTAGTGCCAATTTGAAGTAAAAATTGAAATGGCCATAACTTTTGACAGGAAGCTTAGATTTGGGAAAACTACAACTTTTCGGAAAGCTCTTGATTCCCTCTTTACAGAGTCATCAATTTTCAAATTTGATGAAGTATAAGTTGTAAAGTTTCGTAGAAGCCAATCTGCAGGTATTTCATTAGTTAATCGGCAGCTTTAAACTTCTCAATTTGGTTAAATTAGATCTCCTCCTTCACTCAACATGTCAAATAGACATGGAGGATTAGTCTAGGGATGGTTTAGAGTGTTTTAGGAAGATTTATTTTCCCAATCTATTCAAGTTTGAATTTTTCCAACAGTAGACCAAAAACAACCTAGGAAGAGAATTTGATTTGAGTTTACAATGGTTATATTGTTTTCTTGAGTTTTCTTTGTCAAATTGGGTTCATTAATGTCTTAGCATGTTAAATTATAAAAATTTTAAGTTGATTACTAAGTGTAGGTCTGAACTGTTCATTTTATTAAAAGTGAATTGCTAGAATGAAGTTTATGACAGTGATCTATTTCTTTTAAATATGTATATCAATTTTATCATTTACGGGTGTATATAGTTTCTAAGCTATTCTCATACATTTAATTGAATTCAATCAACCATTCAATAGTAAATTATGTAAAGCCTTATTTCTAAATTCAACTCATTTCAAGAGAGAAAAACACTATCTTTTACTTCATACACATTCTTCTTTTTCAAACAGTAGTTTCAATCTTCAATAATAATAAATCACATTCAAAACATAGTGCAATTTTGAAACTAATGCAATCCTTTATTCCTTTCCAATACACTTTACAATATTTTCTTTTCCATTTGATTTCTAAAATACAAAATACAATGCATATTATATCTTTTACATTTCCTTTCCAAAATAGAGAGTAAAATGAATCTCCTTTACATTTCACAGTCCAATTTCAATCTTCCATTATCAATACAAATGGTTTCACAATACAAATATTATACAACTCATCCACTTCAAGTGGGGAAGGATTACAAAATAACTTTCTCAAAGGGAGGGACTGTCAAACTATATATTCTTCTTGCTCCAAAATAGTAGCATGCTAGTTTCTTCATCTTTTCATCTTGATCACAACAAGGAAGGGGGAAAGGAAACACTCTCCACCTAACCAAGACATCCAATGAGAAGGGAGAAGTCATCCTTCCTCATTGGCCCCAAGCCCCAACCATATTGAAATAAGAGATGAGAATCTACACATGGCAACAATGGCTTCCACAGCAAACAAGCAACATTCATTCACATTCATAATTCAATAAGAAACACAGTTCAAGCAAAAACAACAGTTCACAACTGCATAATTTGATAACATTCACACAAAACTTAGGTTTGATCAAGCAAGCCACAAGAGCAAGGAACTATGGGGAAACTACTTATACCTCCCTATTTGAAATTGGGCATCCACCTAAAATCATACCGACAATATAACATATCAAATACCATAAACCTTATGTCTCCCATCCCCTCCTTATTCCCCCAAAGTTTCTCCCTTATGCCCCCAAGAGTAAGAAATGCAAGCTATTTATTTTCCAAGGTGGATCCCAATCCAAACTCCTCCATAATAAAACTGATACCCTTGGCATTCCCTTATTTCCCCCATTTGAAATCCCCATAGCCTTCTCGTACACCATGTCCTAAGCATTCTACCCAACCATCCAAGAACACATAACACATTTACCATTTCATACATGCATGCAAGATAAAGAAAGCATTCTAAAAGGCTCAAGTTCCTACCTCTCCATACTGGAGTTTGTTCTAAGCTAACAAGCTTCCCAAGAGCCAAATACAGTCCAAAATCAGCAATGTCCAAGCATGCAAAAAGGCTCCACCTCCTTCCACAACAAGATCCAAAACAAAAAGCAAAAATATGCCCCCAAGAGGAATAAACAAAGTTTCAACAACCACAAACAAGCAAGGAGTTTTGAATTTAAGGGAGAGGGAAGAGAAGATGATGATGTGGATCCATGTGGGATGCCACATCATTCTTCCTCAACCCCAAGAGGAAATTCAACATCATGCACCTAAACGTAATAGATAAAAATGAAAAATTAACTTACACACTCTAAAATAACCCATACTCCAAAAGGACTGAATTAAAAACATGTAAGAGAAGTGCAATTAAAACTTACAATTATTCATTTCAAAATGTAATAGAAAGGCCTAAATTTAACCTCCAAACCATAGGTATGATTGGTCAATAATTTTAATAGGTGTGGGACAAGCTTAACTTGTCCCACAAGCCTCCAAATTTAGCCTCCAAGGACAAATTCGAATTCCTAAGAGGATGAAGTGTCTTTCACTCCAAAATCTATCTTACATTCTCTTACATATCTCTTACAGCTTCTTACACATCCTTACAAGATTGCATTTAATATCAACAACTTCATTAATTACATTCTTATGACATATTAATTTATTTATTTTAACACATGATTATTTACAACATTAACACAACATATCATGCTAAAGAAAAAGGTAACACATCACAAAATAAACACATGCAACATTAATAAGGAAACCACATTAATAAATTACACAAACCCATGGTCACATATAATGGAAATCCCCCCATGGGAATCCCTAGCAAAACACAACACACACATACACACAACAATTGCCATGGTGACCTTGTTGAATTCACCCAGAATTTTAATATGGTTAGTCTCCAGTCCCCCGAAATTGTTGTGATATTTTAACATGGCAAATGTAAATAACTCCTTCAGCCTTGTGGCCATATCAGAACATCCAAAATGATATAAACAACATTTCAAGATCATCTAAACATGTGAATCACAACAACATCAAGAAATCAACACTATCATTTTCAATTAATTAATCAACTATATCATCATCAATAATCTACCATACTAGGTCTACTCAAAATATCCAATGTCACATGTCCAAATCAACATCTATAATATGTCCATGTCAAATAGTATATCATCATCCACATATAAAAATGTCTCTAGTAACCATCATACATAATAACTAAATCTAGATCAATAATAATCCATGATCTAACATCTAACCATCTTACTAAAAAAATATAATAGTTTCCATAATATGATCAATAGTATCAAGATCGATGATCTAAAAGTGTCAAAGGGAAGTGGGCACTACACTTATTGTACTCGCATTCCCATGAAATAACACCTTGCTACCCTCATTTTACTATGGGAATCCACTATAACTATCACATGTAGTCTCTCTCTTACAATAGAAAACACTAATATTATGTATACATCCTCTAAGGTCAAGTGTGATCTCACCAAAGAGGTAACTAGAATTTACATGTATTTGCACACCATGTATCAAAAAAATTAGTCAACATAGGCATATTATGGGGTACCTCCCCCAACCTAGCAATGTTCCATAAGTTTGGCATGGTCCAATATATCCTACTCTGCATATAACAACCCTAATGTAAGAAATGTACTCAAATGGTGGCCCACCCAAAACTCTCTTGATTGTATATTTCTATGCACTACTCAAAAATTAGCAAAAGTATTGCATTAATACACTATACATATTGCAAAAATAACTTATCATAACATCAAACATCTCATAATATCAAAATTTTACAACACAAAGTGCCCAAACCTACTCTCAGGGACACCACCGCCTAGGAGCAGTCATGACCACCTGAACAAGGTCATTAATGCCTACAAATGTGTGCTACTTTCTGCATGGGAAATAACACCCTCGAAACTTCTTCCTAAGTTAGAAACACTTAAAATAACAAAAATAAAATTATTCTAAATATGTTAAAAATAGATACTATTCGAAAACATTTTCAAAAAATAATCATACATACCAACTCATGAGTCATTTGTGAAGCCATGACTGCACTACCCTCTCAAATCTAGTCAAACTCACTACTTTAATGTGTGGTATCCTCACAACACAAAGCTCCAAATTTCAACTACGTTCAATACAAATGAAATTACAATACACTTTTTCACTAGTACTATATATAGTAATTCCTATTTACCATATATTATAGTCACTATTTCCAACCACTTTTACAAGTAATACATGATACACAGTTTCACTCATATCTTAAGCCTCATAACTTTGGTTTTCTAGCCATTTGTACCATACAGATCATAGTTATCTCTAGCACATTACCATACACATTTCAACATCTCATAATCACATATGGCACATGTACTACTCAACATATTTTCATATTATGACTATACTATCACACATTATTTATCATTTACTATGAAATCATCTCATACATTTTGCTTTCACCTCGGTGCTCATTTCTCTTCGCTTCACCCTTTTGCCGAAATGGGGACATATAATCAATATCATCCCATAATCCCTCCGGGTTACAATATAATAAATTGACACTCCTAGCATATTACTATTTTAAATTTCTATGATCTTATTTGAACAAAGGAACTTTCTATACTCAAATCAATACTTTCTAATATTTCAAATATATTAAAAAAACCTTTCCGTAAGTAATTTACCAAGTACACAATCTAAATCAATCCTCTATTGTTCAAATCAAATCAATCAATCAATTCAAATAACCATATTGTACTATCTCTCATAGATGACCTAACTTGGTAACTGAATTACATTACTATCACTTCCAAAGGAACTATCTTTGCATCCATCTAGCATTATTCAAATCATAACACTGTTACTTTAGGAGTGGGGAAATGAGACGTCATTTCCTTTATTATTCTACTCCTACATGGTTTCTTTAATCGAATGAATCGAAATAAAATTTTTGCTATTGGTCCGCAACAATTAGACCTTTTGGGGATGTACTCATGGATGGAGAGAAAAACTAGACCTCTCTCCCCAACACACTTCCTCCAGTGCAGCGGGACACCAAAATACTTCCATTTACAAACTAATCGGGTAGGGAATTGATCACTCCCTACCTCTTCAATATCCTTTCAAAATAATTAAAAATATCCTAAGTCTCTAAATCATCAAAATTATTTCTCCGAGTTCTCCTTATGGTGGTTCACCATTTAAACTTATTGCACATGGGTCAAAATGGCTATCCATGGTTTTCCACAGCATAATTTTTTACATTCTACGTGCACTTTGTAACAAGGTTTCTCCGGACTCTATACAGGTATGTTCTTTACTTCCTTTACACTACTTCAATTTCATTCAAATATCATAGGGGGGGGGAATGTAGAAAAAAAATCATGAACATACTACTATTTACTATGTTGTAAATTATGTTGTTATATACATGGAACTTGAGTACAAAAATCATTCACTGGTGACACAAATTTTTTTCCATCCACAGTTTTGATTATTTCTATTACCTTTTCATCTCACATTTAATGTTTCTATACCCATTTCTAGTCTGGTAATAGGGATCCCTTCTTGTACATATTTTCACATCTGTCATCATTTATCCCAGGACACTAGTGCCCATTTTAGACAATAGCACCCACAAACTCCTGTCCATTCTGGTGCTCATGTCCTCTTTTTTTTTTTTAAACTTTTTGACATTTCTTTGGCCTTTTTAGTTTTCTTATCCTTATCTCAAGCTCATAGTCGAATTTTTGGTCACCAGCTTCAAAATTCAAACAAGAGATCCATATATATTCACAATATACACTCTATTACACTATATGGAAATTATATGGGAAATCAAATCTACTTATTATCACTACCATCAAAGAGACTCGCATTTTTGGCTACATACAATGCATAGGAATGAGAAGTGTTCAATTCCATATCACACATTTACATCTTATCTAGCTACAATCCTACTCTCTTGGTGTCATCAACACTAGGGAAACCTAAGGACACTATTTCAAACACAAGAAAAAAACTACATGGAGTCTAGAATGTAGTGCAACACTTGGTCATATGTTCACTCATTGAGTGACTATCAGGGTCAATTTGACTTAACATGTTGCATTTTTCATTCTAATTTGATGTGTTTGTGACCTTGTGCAGGTACTTAGGGTTTTTTTTAGGTTACATGTACCCTAATTGATCAAAGAATAAATATCAGGTGATTAGATGGAAGTGATAGTGAAACCCTAATGACATAGAGGAAAGTAGATTTAGACCTTATGCAGAGTCACCAAAGCACCCAGAGATCAGTCATTAGGTCCAACACTTGGTGACTTTCTAACAAAAGGTTCCCATAACCAACACCATTATCAGGTTGTAATTTCATTGAGAGTAGTTCCGATAATGTTATAATCTTTCTCAACTCTTTACATTACCTAGATCAGTTCCAGATTGTGCAAGATTTAGATAAGTCATCTCTCTCTCCTATTTACTTATAGGTTTTCATTTCTTGAGTGCTTATCATTTGTATATTCATTGTATTTCTGAATATTACTTACTCTTCCATTAGATTTAATTCATATTTTATTAAATAAATGGTGTAATATACAAGGGTTTAGTTCGGTCTTGTTGCATTTGCAAGAAACTAGGTTCTTGATGTGAAATTCGAACATCTCCTACATTTTTCAATAGATGTTTCAAAGGTGTTCAAGGTATTTCATGATGAATAATAGGTCAGGTCTCATGAATCATGGTGTAAACAATATCAATGACGTTGACTTATGAGACCAAATACAATCATGACATGGAGTATTGAGTAAAGAATTCTCAAGCATGGTAGTACAATCATGATTTGTGTGTTGTGGCATGGTGGTGAGGATCTGGAAGATTTTTTAGGTCATCCTTTATTTGATAGAGGAAATTTCAAGGTCTTTTGGAGGAATTATCTTGAGGAAAAGGCGGGTAAGAAATTATAAATCATGGTTGCCAAGAAGGTATAAACATGTTTATGAGAAAATTACAATTAGGACATATGAATGAGATTCTCCTAATACAGTGGAAAAAAATTCATGGTAATATGAAGAACATTTTTCAAGTTATGAGGTTTTAGGCTCTATCAATATCTTAAAATGATCATCTCCAATTTTAAGATCATGTTTGATGTTCTCACATGTACGTCAAACTTGTGCATGGTGACCTAATATTTTTATCAAAGTTGGGGCATGGAACCTAGTTCATTTTGCAAGTCAAATGAGCTAGAATGATGACTTAAGATTTATGAATAATCATTAATAACCTAGGTAGGTACAAACCCTAACAAAACCATCACTCTAAAGAGATAGGAAAAATATGAAGCTTTTCATCCTCAATATCCATGTAAATACTAAAGTGATCATTTAGCCTTGTAAATGAATCCTCCTAGTAAATGTTTGCATTGGTTTCATATTCCAGGTGTAACTGTATGGTACAAATTTATCTCTTTTTTAAAAGGATTTGATGGTACAGTCATATATAACAAGTGTCATGGTGAAAATCCATATATGTGAGAAATATTGGGAGGTGCCCCAAGTTTCCATAAGAATATTCAAGTAGGTTATTTTCCTAGTTTTGACAAAATATGTCATCCAAAATGACCTACTGCTAAGGTCTAAAAGATATAAATGTAGTCATGATGGTTTGAGAGATTATTGAAGTGAGTGCATGTTGTGGAGGTGTAATATGATCATGAATAGTTTGTACAATTCCTATATGACATGTTTGATCCCAAGAAATGATCAAGTGAAGTGCATTTGACTCTAAGATCTAATGGCCCAAACTACCATTCTAGGCCTATCAAGTACATTTGAGAAACAAGAAGGAAAATGTGTTCTTCTCCAAAAAATAAATTCATGTGAGTGTTTGAATGTTTATTTTACATTCTTTGTAAAGTGTTTCAAGCATTTTTTGGCCATGAAAGTGAATTTTTCTGTGTTAGAAGCAAACTAAAGCAACACTAGTTTTTGTGACTAGAAACCTAGTATGAGTAGTATTTTAAAATCAAGCATTTTTTAGTTTTATGCCCTGAAATGATGCACATTATTGACTTAATGATTTTACAAAGACATATGTATTTCCATAAATGTTCCATAAAACTCATGAAAATATATATAAGTTAATGAGCTTTCTCAATTTATGAGGACTATTTTTTTGGGCATGCAAACCCATTTATACCTTATCTAAATCAGTGTCTCACTATTTGAATGAAGGTGGTAGAATTTATCCATAAATTTGAAGGTGAACCATAGGTCACATGAAGAATTCTTCAACCATTAATAGGCTTTGAACATTATTACATTAGCAGTAGTTGATCATTCTTATGACTATGTTTTTAAACCACCATGACTATGAGATTCAAGCTCAAAATAAGAGTTGAAATGGTGTCTTGTGCCTTGTCCTGCAGTACTAAAAGTATATGATCAGATTGATAACATATTTAAGATTCATATATCCCATTTTCATTGCATGACATGAGCTATAAGTGTGTCTTTTGCATTCACGTTGAAGACTGCACTATCGCGGTAGAATTTATCCATAAATTTGAAGGTGAACCATAGGTCACATGAAGAATTCTTCAACCATTAATAGGCTTTGAACATTATTACATTAGCAGTAGTTGATCATTCTTATGACTATGTTTTTAAACCACCATGACTATGAGATTCAAGCTCAAAATAAGAGTTGAAATGGTGTCTTGTGCCTTGTCTGCAAAAGACTAAAAGTATATGATCAGATTGATAACATATTTAAGATTCATATATCCCATTTTCATTGCATGACATGAGCTATAAGTGTGTCTTTTGCATTCACGTTGAAGACCGCACTATCGAGTATATAGACGTAGGTGTGTATATGAGCTCTAATGAATTCTTGAACATGAAATGGTTAGATGTAAATATTATAAGGTTTTACATGGAAAAGAGGGAAAATTTTAACATGCATGCATATTTATAACACTTGTCTCATTTCCTAGGATTTCTTAAAGAGAAATAAGGCTTCTTCGAGAAGAAGAAAACAAATGGAACGAACCGTTACATAAGAAGACTGCATATGTCAGTTGAAGATGGAATATTTTTAGTGGTGTGATAGGTGTAACGAGTGTAGGGATGTTTTTATTTCCTCAAGGAATTCATAAGGGATGTGACGATAAAAAATGGCATGAAATTATAATTGACATACCTATAAATGCAATGACGATAACATGACCATTTTAGGTGACATCATCCAAGCCTCTTGTACAAGTTAGAGAAGCTATAAGGTGAATAGATTAGAAGTGGAAGAGTAATAGGGTTGAATATGTGCCACCCTCATCTAGATGTATGTCATAATTTGCATCAAAAATATTTATTGAAGATAGAGTTTCACAAGTATGTGTGATTGAGAAAATAGGTGAATCTAGGTGTATGAAGAATAAGGATGAGATATAGGTGCTTGGATAAGAGATCACTACTTTGTTTTCCTAAGAAACGAGGTTTGATGAAGGTGACCAAAGAAATTTTAAGACTAAGTAGGCTCTTATAAAAATTGGGATATGTTTATTCCATGCAAGTACAAGATTTCAAAAATTTATCAAGTAGTTATTCAACATAGATGTTTCTTCCATCACAAAGGTGCTTATTTTAGTGGTCCTTTCTCCTTCAAGGGTTTCCCACATTAAATATTTTATTCATGTGTGTTTACTTGTTGATTTTTTTTTTTTGAATGTCATTATTCTTCATTGTAAAGGTTGAGAAAAGTCGATTGGTATGCTTGAGTTTTAGTATTATCTTCTAAATTTGAAAAAGCATTGATTCACCCCTCCCCTCTCAATGCTTGTTTTTTCTTACAATTGTTATTAGATCTAATTCATTTGTGATAAATATTTATAACGTGAAGAAAATTTAAAATGCACAATCATGGATAGAAATCAAAGACGAAGTGGGTTCTCTACTTCTAAGGAACCTCTCTTCAATGGAACAAATTATGCATTTTAGAGCATCGAATGAATACCTATCACATATCTGTAGGATTTTATATATGGAATTTAGTATTTAATATTTGAACCATTCCAACTATACCTCTAACTAATACAACAATCAAGAAGGCTAGTAATAAAAACTCAAACATAATGAATGCAATCCTATGTGGAATGACATAAACATATTATGTGAAATTTGTGTATCTTGTGAATACGACCCAAGAGATTTGGGGAAAAATAAATACCATATATGAAGGAGATAACATAGTAAATAAAGCTAAGTTTTAGAATTACCATAGTCAATTTGAAAGCCTAAGAATGAAGGGAGATGAAAGCGCCAGCATCCTACTTGTAGAGGGTTGATGAAGTGATAAACTTTATCAAAGGACTAGGAAAAATGTTGTGGAAAAAATGTTTGTTCAAAAGGTATCAAGATCTCTAATACCTAATATGAATCTAATTTTAGTCATGGAAAAATAAAATAACTTGAGCCTTCTTAAAATGGATGAAATTCATGGCATTCTAACTACCTATGAAATGAGAAAAAATAAATAATACCAATCAATAAAGTGGTTGCATTAAAATATGATAACAAACCCTAAGAAAAAAAGAAAAGTTGAATATGATATGGATGAAGATGATGAGAAAATTGAATCAATACTTTTTAGTAGACTGAAAAGAGTATCATGCAAATATAAAGAAAATTTTCCTTCAAATGCTTTAGTTGTGGCCAAGTAGGTCACTTTGCCTCAAAATGTCCTAACAAGAAAAAGGAAGAGAAAGATGAGCATGATGAAGAAGATAAGACTTCTCATAAGCACAAGAAGAAATTCAAGAAACATGAAGGTAAGAAAAGGTTCTTCAAGAACAAGAATAACTTATACACAAAAGAGGAATCAAGCTCATCAAATTCAAGTGAAACTAGCAAGTTTGATAGTGAAGATGAAGATATCCAACATGACACCTTATTCATGGCCATGGAGACAACCCTTGGAAGCATCTCAAAAGGTAAGAATATTAGTGAAGATGAAAATTCAGATGAGGATGATGCTAAAGTGAACCTTGAAATATAATTGATTAGTGCACTTGAGGAATTGAAGCTCTAAAAAAGGAAGAATAAAAAAATTAATTTTATGTTAAAATATTATGAAGAGAAAATTAGTCTTCATGAGAAAATACAAAGCAATAAGGATAGAGAGCATGAATATGGACTCAAAGAGCTTGAAGCACAACTAAAGTTGATATCAACATCATTAAAATCCAAAGAGGAAGAATGTCTCAAACTCAAAAATATATATGGAGCTTCTAAAAACTGAATTAAATAATACATCAAGAAATTTGAAATCTTATCATAGATTTGAAAAATATAAACTAACCTAGATGAGATTCTAAGCATTCAAAGGTATTAAAATGAAAAAAATTTATAGGGTTCAAAGAAGATAACAAGGATGACAAGACAACAGGTAAGAAGGATGAAGAGACTACTCAAGAACCACCTCAAGAAAGGAAAACTACTAAAAATATTATCAAGAGAAGGACCAACCCAACCAAAAAATCTCATGTAATAAGGTACACTCACTCTTTCTATGGCTATTATTTTTCATGTAACATGTTTGGACATAAAGCTATAAAGTGTAGAAGATATGCAAGGGGTCATGGAAGACACTTTCATTCACAAAAAATAGAGACAACAATGAAATAATCTATTATAATTGTCAAAATCTTGGTCATATAGAAATTTTTTTAATAATAAATTCTCAAAGAAAAAATGAAGGTGTATGTAGTAAGGATAGATCCTACAAGAAAGAGAGAGAAAGTTATAACAGCTCAAATTTCCTTTCATACTCAAAATGAAGACATGGAATGGTACATAGATAGTGGATGCTCAATTCATTTGACAATGAACAAAGGAAAATTACTCTCATTCAAATGTAATACATCAGAATGGTAAGATTTGGTGTCAACACATTTGCAAACATTGTAGGAAAGGGAACATTGAGTCTTGATAATGGAAATATAGTCAATGAGAATGTTTTGTATGTAGAGGGCCTAAAACACAACCTACTAAGTTTGATTCAAATGTGTACTCAAGGATACACCTTGGTGTTTCATGACAAAGGTTGTGATATAAGGAAGAACAAATCAGAAAAGCTAGTTGGCAAGGCCAAAAGGACCAATAACAACATGTATGTTTTGAAAGAGATCAACAAGGAGAAATTATTTACAAGAAAGGTGGATGATAGTTGGATTTGGCATAGGAGGTTAGGGAACCTAAATTTTGATAATATTGTTAAAATTAGCTCCAAGGGATGTGTGAGAAACATGCCCAAGATCACTAAACCTACTAATACACTTTGCAAGGCATTCCTACATTGAAAATAAACCAAGAGAAGATTTAAATCCAAGGATTTCTCCACAATAAGACTAGGATATTTGATCCATAACGATCTTTTTGGACCTATAAGGAGTAAAAGTAATCAAGGTGAAAACAACTTCATGTTGTTAATTGATGATTACACAAGAATGAATTAGGTTGCATTCCTAAAGGAATAATCAGAATCTCTACAAAAATTGAAAACATTCAAAGCACTAGTTGAAATTGATATAAATGAAAAAGATCAAAATTTTGAGATATGATAGAGGAGGTGAATTTTGGTCAAATGAGTTTGATGATTTTTGTGAAAACCATGGAATAAGAAGGAAATTCTAAAAAAAAAGAACACCTCGAAAAATGGGGCTATAGAGAGGGAAAAATGACTGCTCAAGAGATGGCAAGAACTATGCTAAATGACTCCAAGTTGTTAGATGGCTATTATAAGGAGGAATTTAGTACAAATTTTTACATCTTAAATAGATCCCAGATAATTATAAATAAAAATAAGACTCCTTATGAGCTTTGTAGAGGATACCTACAAGTGTAAAACATCTAAGAGTGTTTATAAGTAGGTGTTTTATTAAGAGGAATTAAGACAACCTAGGTAAGTTTGAATCAAGGAGTGATGAAAGCATATTCTTGGGCTACTCCTTAGTAAGCTCATCATATTGGTTATACAACAAAAGCAAACAAAATAGAGTAGAAATCAAAATTGTTGAATTGATGAAACCTATCCAACGAAGACTAAATCTTAGCCAAAGGATACTCCTCAAAACATAGACATTATAGATGATGATGAAGTTGTAGAAGGAAATTAAGGAGAAGAATGTGAGGATGAAGAAAGAGTAGACACAAAACCTCCTTCAAGAAAGGTCAAGATTGATCACCCTCCATATCAAATATTAAGCAATAAGGAAGTAGACGTATAAAAATTAGAATATTGAGGAATGCCCAAAATCAAGAGAACATTACTCTTATCAAATATTGAACCAAATAATGTTGTGAATGAATTGTATTGATGCAATGAATGAATAATTGAACCAAATAGAGAAAAGTGAGACTAGTGAGCTACTTCCTAGGCCCAAGAATAATAATGTCATTAGAAGTAAGTGGGTATTAATAAACAAGATAAATGAAAAAGGTGATGTCATAAGGAATAAGGAAAGACATGTTTTCAAAGGGTATGATCAAGTTTAAGGAGTGTATTTTGAGGAAACGTTTGCACTAGTGGCAAGAATTGAGGCCATTAGACTCTCCTTAACATATGTAGCATATAAAAGGTTTAAGGTATAAGAAATGGATTTCAAGTGGCCATTCTTAAATGGGAACCTATATGAAGAAGTCTAAATTAAACCACAAAGAATATTGACTATGTGTGTAGATTGAAGAATGACTTATATGGTATAAAACAAGCTCTTAAAGCTTGTACAGAAGATTATATAAGTATTTAACTGATCAAAACTTTCTAAAAGGAGTGGTAGAAAACAACATATAAATAAAGGAAGAATAAGGTCATCTATTACTTGTGGTTGTATATGTTGAGGACATAATATTTTGAGGAGATAGTGATAACATAACACATGAATTCACAAATGTCATGAATAAGGAGTTTGAAATATCAATTCTTTGAGTACTCTCATTCTTCTTAGGATTGCAAATTAGTCAATCTACGGAAGGAATCTTCATCTCACAAAACAAGTGCATAAAATAGATGCTAAAGAGGGTTTAGATGGAGGGCTGAAATCCAGTAGGAACACAAAGGGTTGTAGGATGCAATATGAGAAAGGAAGGTAACTTATAAAGAGTAAAGCAAATCACACACGTGTCCATGTTAGGAAACCTATTATACTCTATTGCCTCTAGGCATGGAATCATGCAATTAGTTGGTATAGTTAGAGTATTTCAAGAAGATGAAGTAAAGAAAACCACCTAAAAGTAGTCAAAATGATATTCAAATATATCATGGAGACCATGAAACATGGGATTTGGTATCCAAGAAGTAATGATTTTGGGATAAAGGTTGTCATAGATGTAGATTAGGTAGGTAGATTTAATGAAAAAGGAGAAAATGTAGAGGAGATTTTTTTATTGGTAAGTTCCTTGTCTCTTTACTACTAAAAATATATCTTATATATCTATCCATGTGTGAAGATGATTATTTAGCAAATCGCATTATGTTTTTCTCAAGTGTTATGGATGAGGCACACTCTAGAAGATTACAAAGTTGAAAATTCTTTTCATATTCCCTTGTATTATGAGACCAAAAGTGCCATAAGCATGTCTAGGAACCTTTTATTTCACTCTAAGACAAATAATATCCCAATCAAGTATCAATTATTAAGGTAACAAGTAAGTGAGAAGAGGATAAAATTTGAACATGTGTCAACCAACAAGGAGGTAGCATATATCTTAACAAAACCTCTACAAAATACAACCTTTGAGAATCTAAGGAAAAAATCATGGTTAATACCTACCCAAAGAAAACACTAAAGGACTCAAGCCATCAAGGGGAGAAAATAAAATGCCAAATTTTCTCCAAGAAGTTGAAAGAAGTGCCAAAATAGGGGAGCTAGTTCGGTAGCTCAATATACAAGTTAAGAATATGAAAAGGAGATATTTTCAAAGAGTGAAAAGTCTATGTTTTAAGAAAATATGTTCATGGGGAACATTTATATTGCTTGGTGAAGAATTTTTGCATCATTTGAAGCCATGTGTGAAAAGAAAGTTATCCTAATCGAAGGGGGAGCTTATAGAGGTAATTATTTACTTTGTTGATGTTTGTTTGCATGTCATTTGCTGAAACAACCTTTTTCATGGATGTCAAAGGGGAAAGTGCAATAAGAAATAGGAAAGGGGGGAATGAAGGTGTTTTCATTATATTTTTCCATAAACATTTCAAAGTTTGTTTCCGTAATCGAAAAAGGGGAAGATTGTTTAACCTTGACCCATTGGTGTTTTCATTGATCTCAAGTGGCATTGATGGAAAAGAGTGATTGGTGAGGTGTAAACCATTTAGGGGCATGCAGGTTGATTGGTAGTGCCATCCTATTATCTCAAATGGTGTCTTTATAGTGATTTCGTATGATGTCTATGTGTGATGTGAGATGTCATGGTGTAATATACAAGGTCAGGTGCATGCTTGGTGCATTCAAGGTCCTGGTGTATACTTGGTACAATTGGAAGAAAATAGGTGCTTTATTTGAACTCTAAAGCTTTCCTACATGTTCCAATAGGGTTTCACAGATGTGAAAGGGATTTCATGATGAATAATAGGTCAAGTATTAAGAATCATGGTGCAAAAATCTCGGTTAGGTTGAGTTCAAAGACCTAATGCAATCATGAAATAGAGTATGGAGTAAAGAAATATCAAACATGTAAGTGCAAGCATCATTTATCTATTTTGGCATGGTAGAGATATTTTGGAAGATGTTTCAAGTCATCCTTTATCTGGTAGAGGAAATTTCAAGGCCTTTTGGAGGCATTCTCTTGAGGACAAGGTGAGTGAAATCATGGTGTTCAAGAAGGTACAAACATAGTTATGAGTGAATGAGTCTTAGGGAAATATTAAGAATATTTTACATGTTATGAGGTTTTAAGCTCTATCAAGCTCTTACAATAATCATCTCCAACTCAAAGGTCATATTTTATGTTCTCACTTGTATGTTAAACTTGTGCATGATGACTTAGTATTTTCATCAAAGTTAGGGCATGTAACCTAATTCATTTTTAAGTGGAATTAGGAAGAATGATTTTTTTTGTCCTTAAGCTCCATGGAAATTCTAAAGTGATCATTTGGGCTTGTAAAGTAGTCTTCCAAGTACATTTTTACATTGGTTTCATACTCGAGGTATAGTTGTACGTGGTATAACTTTATATCTATTTTACAAGGATTTGATGGTATAATTAGGTATAACAGGTGTCATGGTGAAAACCAATCATGATAGTAAGCTTAGGAAGTTTCCCAAGTTTCCATGAGAAGATTCAGGTATGTTATTTACCTAAATTTTGTGAACCAAGTCATCCATCTTGACCTACCGCTAAGGACTAAAAGAGACGAACCAAATCATGATGGTTTGAGAGAGTATTAAAGTGAATTCAGGTTATGAAATTTTAATATGAGCTTTAAAATTTGGTACAAGTTCTTTATTACACATTTGATCGCAAGAAGTGATCAAGTGAAGTGTTTTTGGGTCTACGCTCTAATGGTCCAAACTGCCATTCTAGGCCATGTCAAGCAGTCCGAGAAAAAGGAAGGAAAATGTATTGTTCTCTAGACAATCAATGCATGTGACTATTTCAAGGATGATTTGAGGATATTTTTAAGTGTATAAATCATTGTTTGGCCATGAAAGTGAAGTTTAGTATGTTAGATGCAAATTGAAGAAATACTAGTTTTTGTGACATGAATTATGGTATGAGTAATCTCTAAAAATGAAGCATATTTGAGCTTCATGCCCTGAAATAAATTTTGTTATGGAATTCATGAGTTTACCAAGAAAATTTTCTTTAAATAAATTTTCCATATAAGTAACTTGAAAATATTGATAAGTGAATGAACTTCCTCAATCTATGAAGACTATTTTTCGATTCATGCAAACCCATTTGTACCTTGTTTAAATCAGTGTCTCGTTTTTTGAATGAAGGTGATATAATTTCTCCATGTATTTTAAGGTTAAATGGAGGTCACACGAAGCATGCTCCAAGAACTAAGTGGCTTTGAATTTTTGTTACATCTTTAGCAAGAAGACCGTGGGCTTCAAGCTAAGAAGAAGAGTTGAAATGATGTTTTTGTTTTTTCATGTATTAATCCAAGTAGATGATGAGGTTTAGAACATCTTGAAGAGTCATCCATCCCATTTTCATTGCATGACATGAGCTAAAAGTGTGTCTTTTGCATTCAAGTTGAAGACTGGGATTTGGAGTACATAGACCTAGGTGTGCATATGAGCTCTAATGAAGTCTTGAAGGTGAAATGGTGAGGTGTAAAGATTTAAAATTATTTATATGGAAATAAGGGAACATTTTTAACATGTTTACATATTCATAACAATTTTCTCATTTCCTAGTATGGATAAAAAATAAAAAAGGTCTCATTGAGAAGAATAAGACAAATGGAATGAACTGTTACACAAGAAGACTATAGATGTCAAGTTAAGATGGAATATTTTTATTAGTGTCATAGATGGAGATAGTTTAGGATTTTTTTCAGTTCCTCATTAAATTAATTAGGGATATGAAGAGTTATTAAATGTCTCAGTAGTTATAACCGACATACCTGCAAATGTAATGATGATAACATGACGGTTTTAGGTGACATCATCCAAACCACTTGTATGGGTTTGAGAAGCTAGAAGGTGAATGGATTATAAGTAGAAGAGTACAATGTGTGAGATTTTTACATTCTCATCTATATGTATGTAAAAATTCCCATTACAAATAGATTTTAAAGATAGATTTTTAGAAGTATGTGTGATTGAGCAAATAGGTGAATCTAGGTGTATGAAGAAGAAGGATAAGATATAGGAGCTGAATAAGAGATCACTCATTTGTTGGTCCAATAAAATAGGTAAGATTAAGGTGATAAATAACATGTGAATACTAATAAGGTGGTTAGAAAAATTGGGAATTTTTTCTTCCATGCAAGTAGGAGCTTGAAAATTTTGTTAAGTAGCTCCTTGGCTTAGAAATTGGAGTTGGTCAATCAAGTTGAGTGGGTGATAAATAAATTGACATTATTGTAATATGTTTTGGGAAAAATTTTCACCATAGTGCATTGATTTCAGTGGCTTATTATCCCTTCAAGGGTTTCCCAAATTAACTATTTTCTTCATTTGTGTTTACTTGTTGATTGATTTTTTTGAATGTCATTGTTCTTCATTGTAAAGGTTAAGAATGGTCGAAAGGTCTATTGAGATTTAGTATTATCTTCAAAATTTGAAGAATCACTTATTCACCCCTCCATTCTCCATTCTTGTGTTTTCCAACACTATTATGAGAAAGGAACATTCCTAAACTCCCGACCTTCTATTTCATCTGTAAATATTTAGATATGGCATCTGGAAGCTTCATTTGTAACGGTTATTCCATTTGTCTTCTTCTTAAATGAGTCATTATTTGTCTTCTAATTATTCTAATACATTAAAAAAGTGTTATGATTAAGTGTTCACATTATAAATTCCTTATCATTTATCTCTAATTCTTGGACAAGATTCACAACTCAGCATTTCATCTTTAAGATTCCATTTGAGCTCATATGCATAAGTAAGTCTATGTCACTCAAAACTAGTCTTCACTTGAATGCAAAAGAAATTTGTTTATCTCATGTCATGCAATGAAAATGGGATGGATGAATATTCAAGATGTTCACAACCTCATATTATACTTGGAAAACTGTAGATCAAGGAAAATTATCTCCACTAATTCTCTTCAACTAAGGTGGGTATGCACACTCGGAGCGGAGTTCAATAACTAGTTCAAACATTTCTTCATCAACATGAATGTATGGAATTAAAAATATTATGAATACTTAGAGAGTATTTAATGTGACCTTTGGTTAACTTTAAAGGATTTGGATCTACACTAACATCTTCATTCACTCCATGAAACACAAGTTAGGACAAGGTCATAATGGGCTTGTACACTTAGAAAAATAGTCTTCACATAATGAGCAAGATCACTCATTCAAACACTTGTTCATGGCTCCAAAGTCACATTTCTGGAAATATATACTCCCTAGGTAACTCATCAAGCCAATAGATTGCATCACTTCATGGAATATAGGTCAAATAATTTTTCATTTTAAATACTTCTTTGACTAGGTCTTAAGACACCAAGAACCAGTGTTTTCCTAGAGTATTCCAACACACAAAACATCACTTTCATGCCACACCAATACTTTATACGTATCAGAATAGACCTCAACTTAAAATTTAATTACTTACCCATATGATTTGTTTAGATAACTTCACATTTTCCACCTTTTTTATCAGATCTACTTGAAAGGTTTCACGAGGTAGTTTAGACCAATAAGGATAAGACCCGAAAAAACTTCAATAGATAAAATCATGTCCTTAAAGATTTCATGTTGAAGATATTAAATATATCCAAAATCATATTGCACATATACAACATGCATTCACATAAAAACCATTAAAAAAAAACATGATTGGTTTTAATTCTTGGTACATTAGTGACAAAACATCTTGATTGACATGGTTCATCAAAATTGTGCACATAACTCACCTAAAAATTATCATGGAAACTTGGGGCACTGATAAATATTTTTCCACACTTGGAGTTTCACAATGAAACTTGTTGTCTATCATTGTACCATTAAATATTTAAAAAATGATTTTATTATACCTTCTTAGCTCACTTGGAGCTTACCACTAATGCAAAAATGTGCTAGAAGAGTCCTTTACAAGCCCAAGCCACTAACTCAGATTTTCCAAGACATTTCATTACCAAAAGATCCATTTATTCTCCATTGCTGCAGGACTAGGTTTTGGGAGGGTTTGACAACCTTCACTTCTTAAGCATCTTTCATAAAGCACTTGGGCATCATTCTCCCTCATTCCACTTGAAAAGTGATCTTGACTCCATGCCCCAAATTTGATAAAAATATTAGGTCACCATGCATGAGTTTAACATATAAGTGATAGCATCAAACACTATCTTCAAGTTGGAGATGATCATTTTAAGAGCTCGATACAGCCTAAAACCTCATTACTTGAAAATTCTTCTTCATACATCTCTGAATATTTTGTCAAAAAATAAGAACACCATTTAATACCTTCCCAAATGTTCACATGCTCATAAATATTTGTGTACCTTCTTGACCATCAAGATTTGTAGTTGTTTACATGCCTCTAAAAGCCTTGAAATTACATTTACCAGCTACAGTTGAACTAAAGCATATTCCACATCCTGTTTACCATCCTATAATGCACAATTCATGTTTTTACTACCCTAATTTATCTTGCTTTACTCCATACTTCAAGTCATGCTAGCATTAGCTCTTAGAACTAGGAATAATTGAGATTTTTTACACCATGAATCATGAGACATGACCTATTCTTCATCATGAAGGCCCTTTCACTACTTTGAATCACATATTGGAACCTATAGGAAATATTTGGAGTTCACATCAAGTACGTAGTCTCTTTCTAATGTACCAAGTGTGCACAAGAGCTTGTATATAAATCATATAAAGTCACTTAAAACACATAATTTAAGGTTAGAGGAGGGAAATAAAAATCAACCTTCATAACCCTGAATGGTTGAAACCTCACCAATAACTCTTTTCCATCAATGCCACTTCACATCAATGAAAACACTAATGTGACAGGGGTCAACAATATCCCCTTTGTCATTGATGACAACAACCTTTAGAAAATTTGATGGAAAATAGTCATACCAACACCTTACATCCTATCTTTTCTCATTTCGAGTAAACTTTCCCCCTCGACATCTACGACAAAGGTTCCTTAAGAAAACTAGAAATCATTTGAACAAATAACACAAACAATGAATAATCTTACATCTACAAGAACCCTCTTTGATTACGATAATTTCCTTCTAACGAAGGATTCGGATAATGCATGATATTGTTCAACAATAAACCGTAATACTAAATAACTTAACTCTTTGCATACACCTCCTTTTGATCTTCTTAACTTGTACATGAAGCTAGTGAATTATCTCTCCATCTTTTACTACTCTTTAGAAATTATTGGAGTAGACGTGTCATTTGACTTGCTCCCTTTTGATTATTTGAAACTCTTAGTGACTTTTAGGGGTAGGGATTACCCCCAATGTTTCCTTTAGATGATAAATAGTTCATTTAGGAAGTGGTTTTGTCAAGATATATGGTTCCTCTTCCTCGCAGTCACATATTGTATCGTTATTCTCTTCTCACTTAATTCACCCCTTAAGAAACGATATTTTATTGGGATATACTTGGTCTTAAAGTGTACTACAAGATTCTTGAACACACTTATGACACCTGTGCTATCAAAATATAAGGGAATAGGACCATAATTTTAAACTTTGTAATCCTTTAAAGTCTTCCTCATTCCATAACACTTGAGCACAACACAATGCAACTACTACATACTCAGCTTCACATGTGGATAAAGAAAAAAGAGATCAATTTTTTCTTAGCCAAGAGACAAGGAACTTACGAACAAAAAAATATTCTCCACTTTTTCTCCTTTTGTCATCTTTTCTACCTGCCCAATACACATCTACGAAATCCTTTATCCCAAATTCATTAATTCTTGGATACCAAAGCCCATATTCTATGGTCCCCATGAGATATTTGAATATCCTCTTGACTTCTTGTAGATGGTTTTCTCTAGGATCTTCTTGAAATATTCCAAATAGACCAACTGTTTGCATGATGTCAGTCCTAGAGGTAGTAGAGTATAATAGGATTCCTATCATGGATATGTATGTGGTCTAATTTACTCTTGGTGAGTTTTCATCATTGATTATATTGTATCCTACGATAATTGGTGTTCCTACTAGTTTGCAATCCTCCATTTGAAATATGTTGAGATTATCTTTTATGTTTTTCTTTTTTATATGAAGATGCCTTCCTCATATTGAGTGATTATAGTCCTAAGAGGAATAAGATTTATCCAAGAATTGACATCTCAAACTCCTTCATGAACTATGAAAATCCATGTGTCATGTTCTCAGTATCTCCTCCAAATATTATGTCATTAACATATACCACCACAAGCAATAGATGACCTTCTTCTTCCTTTATGTATAGGTTGTTGTCTGCCACTCCTTTCCTGAAGCCTTGATCAATTAGATACCTATATAATATGTTGTACCAGACTTTAAGAGATTTCTTAAGGCCACATAAGGAATTATTTAACCTGCACACATAGTCCTTGTCCTCTGTGAGTGAAAATCCATCAGGTTGTTCAATGTAGAATTCTTCATTTAGGTTCTCATTCAAGAATGTTGACTTGAAATCCATTTGGTATGGCTTGAAGCTTTTGTATGTTGCATATGATAAGAAGAGTCTAATGGGATCCATTCTATTGATAGGTGCAAGTTTTTCCTCAAAATCCATTCCTTCAACTTTGATCATACCATTTCCGAATAAAAATATCGTTATTCCTTCCGACTTCACCTTTTTCATTGATCTTTCTTCTAGATATCCACTTAACTCAATTGAAATTATTTTCCTTGGGCTTAGGCACTAGTTCCAAAGTCTCTTTCGTGTCTATCTTGTATAATTCTTCATTCATTACATCAATTCAATTTTTTTGTTTTTGGCTTCCAAAAATATTTGGTTCAATCTTGGATAGGAGATAGATGTACTCTTGGGTTTTGGAATTCATCAATCTTCTTCTTGTTTGTATACATGTCTTCTTGTTTCCAATTATATGATTTGCAAGGTGATCTCTCTTGACCTGTCTTGAGGGATATTTTGTTTTTGGTATTTTTCATCCTCACCTTCTTCTACTTACTTGAATTCTATAACTTCATCATCATTATATTGGATGTGTATGTTTTGAGGAGTCTACTTTGGCCACGATTTAGTATTCATTTGATAGGTTACATCAATTTCAACATTTGTGATTTATACTATATTTTGTTGGTTTTTTTTTAACACCTATGTGTTGAGCTTACTGAGGATTACCCCAATAATATGCCTTCATCACTCCTTGAGTCAAACTTACCTAGGTTGTCTTCATCCCTCTTAATGAAACACCTACTTCCAAACACTCTTAGATGCTTTACACTTGCAGGTCTTCCTCTCCAAATATCATAAGTGATCTTATTGTTTTTGTCCTTATTTTGGCTCTATTTAAGATGTAGACAAATCTCTTGACTTCCTCCCTCCAAAATCACTCGACAACTTGGAATCATTTAGCATAGTTCTTTCCATCTCTTGAATTGTCCTATTTTTCCTCTCCACAACCCCATTTTTATAAAGTTCTCTTACTGCTAAGAATTTCCTTATTATTCCATGTTGTTCAAAAAAATCATCAAACTCATTTGGCCAAAATTCACCTCCTCTATCAGATCTCAAAATTTTGATCTTTATATTTTTATCATTTTTAACTAGAGATTTGAATGTTTTGAATTTGTCTAGTGCTTCTAATTTTTCCTTTAGGAATGTAACCCAAGTCATTCTTGTGTAATCACTAATTATAAATATGAAGTAGCTCTCACCTTGAATAAATTCAGTCCTTTTAGGTCTAACAAGATCAGTAAGGAATAGTTCTAGTGGTCTTGTTTTGAAGTACTCCTTGGACTTGAATATTCTCTTGGTTTGTTTACAATGTAAGCATGCTTTGAAAAGTGAATAAGTAGGTTTAGTAATCTTTGTAATGTTTCTCCCACATCCATTGGAACTAATTTAAAAATATTGTAAAAATTTAGGTGCCCTAACCTCCTATGCCAAAA
This sequence comes from Taxus wallichiana var. yunnanensis, assembly GCA_018340775.1. NCBI lineage: Eukaryota > Viridiplantae > Streptophyta > Pinopsida > Cupressales > Taxaceae > Taxus > Taxus wallichiana. The sequence goes on along the minus strand of CM031235.1, from coordinate 713,192,289 downwards.
TCATCCACATTTCTTGTAAAGAATTTCTCCTTGTTGATCTATTTTAAGACATAAATGTTTTTCTTAGTCCTTTTGGCCTTGTCAACTAGTTTGTGTGATTTTTTCTTCCTTATATCATGGCATTTGTCATAGGAAACACAAAATTTTAGCCTTGCTTACACATTTGACTCACACTTAGTAGGTTGTGTTCTAGGCCCTCTATGTACAAAAAATTCTCGGTGAATGTATTTCTTTTGTCAAGACTCAATGTGCCCTTTCCTATAATGGTTGTAGCTATTTTATCACAAAATAATACCATTCTTGATGATTTCTCTTTCAATGAGATGAATTTTCCCTTGTTCCCTGTTATATGACTTGAGCATCCACTATTTATATACCATTCCATGTCTTCATTTTGAGTATGAAAAACAATTTGAGATATTATAATTTAATCTCTTTTGCTTGTAGGATTAGTCCTGACTACATACACCTTCTTGCTTTGTTTTGAGAATCTCTTATTGTTAAAATTTTATATATGATTGGGATTTTGACAATTATATAAAAAAAATTCATTGTTGTCCCTCATTTTTTTGTGAATGAAAGTGTTTTCCATGAACCATCTTCCATTGTATATTAACATCCATCTCTTACAAATAAATAGGAGTAAATTTCCTATAATATAGGAAACCTTCCTATAACCAAATTTGATATTTTAAGGAGTTGTTGTAACTCACATAACAAGCTCACCAAAATATTTACCTGATATGGTTTCTCAAATCACAACATTATATTATTAGGAATGAGTTACCAAACTCATATAATAATAATATTTAGAAATATAATTCAACACATGAAGAACTAATAAATTATTCCTAAAATTCCCCACCTTAGTGAGAACATGGGGAAAATATATCATTATACTTGCACCTTCTTTCATGATTAGGTGATTTTTACTTTGTAGGATGATCACAAACCGATTGTAAGGTTTTCATATGGCTAACCACTAACCAAAAATGGTAGTTTTTAATTGGATTACCACAAACCAAAAAAATGGTTTTAAGTGGTTAACCTATAACCACATCATGATGTGCTAAGTACACTTTTCATCCCTCGTCACATTTCACCATAGAGAATAACATACAAAATTATTCTTATACATTACAAACTAAAAATTGGAAATGAAATATTGGATCATGTTCCCCACCCATCAATGTGATATTTCCACTTATTCAAACAAGAACACTAAAATATGAAGCACACTTAAAATGGATTTTTGAAAACACTGTGGAAAGCACACTAGAAAAATTGAAATCAAATAATCACACCACAAATATGCCACCATAACGATATGCGGCCCCGTCCTTGGAGATTCACGAGAGGTCGTTGATTGACCTCCATACTACGATGCTTCGTGCTCTTATGAATGATGTTTCTTACTGAGAAAATATGATCATGTTTCTCTATTGTTAACAAATTGTGATTATTGTCTCTCCTCTTGAAATGTTAAGCACTTTATTTTTCGGATGTCAAGTAACACCGAAAATGTGTCCAACTAAAAGTGAGGATTTTTTTTTTTGCTATTTTTCACTCTTGACAATTGATTGGATAATGATGAAAATCCTAAAATCACCTATTTATATATTTTTGAATGTATCTAAAAAAACTAAAAATAACTCTAGACTTTTAACATTTTTCAAGTTATAATGGACAAGACACTATAATGATATACACTTTAGAACCTTGATCATATAAGATGAAAATTGAAGTTGAAATATTATAGATATCTTTGAACTTGAATCAAACCATAAAAATTGTTGACCAAATAAGTTAAAACTCGCATCGACCTTATAAAGACTGTAGACTCAATCTTGAATACAATTATAATACTAATTTACCTATTGACTAATACAAACCATATACTCTACACGTGATGCATGGACAATATAATAAATAAAAATGTTAATACCATTGGATTGGGCTCGCCAATGTTAGAATTGATCCACACGATCTAAATTTGAAAGACATTAAGGAAAGTTCATGAGTTCATAGCTATAAGGAAGAATTCAATGAAGGCTGGGATGTCTCAAGGATATTAAAATGTAGCTTGTATAAAGGTAGCGAGTTAGATTGATATTGAAGTCTTCACCGAATGCAAGAAATATTGATCCAAAACATATGATTGTGTAGATATGTAGAGGACTAGAACATATGACTACATAGATCTCTCAAAAGATGATCTAAATATGAAAGGGATGTAGGATTATGTGTTTAAGGGAATCCATGTAGGGTACTTCACAATGGTCAACTAAGAACAAGAAATGATATCTTCCAAGCCGCACGGTTATATAAAGCCACCCACAAATATTTCCACAATTTAATCTCCATGTGAATTCTATCTTGTTAGTCCCGAAGGATTATAGATGCAAATAATGAGTCTGTTTCAATGCATATTTCACGTGGTCCAAAATATATGGCTAGGTGGAAACACATGAAATATTGAAGCATAGGAATAGGTTGAGCACCAACAATGATCACTATACAAGGTTCAAATTATAATAATTTTATCTCATTTGTTAGGGAAAAATAATTTGAATGATCATCGCTACCAATTTTCAAGATTGCATCCCTTTGATACCAAATGAAAGAGCATGTGAAGATCTTAACACAAATGATCTTCAATATCTTTCATTGTATATTAACATCCAACTCTTATAAATAAATAGGAGTAAGTTTCCTATAATATAGGAAACCTTCCTATGATAAGAATTACATATTTTAAGGAGTTTTTGTAACTCACACAACAAGCTTGCCAAAATAATTACATGATTTGTTTTCACAAATCACAACATTATATTATTATTACTAAGTTACCAAACTAATATAATAATAATATATTACAAATATAATTCAACACATGAAGCATTAATAAATTATTCCTAACAATCTGTGATAAGATTTAAATTTGCTTGATGTCTAATCTAGTTCAGTTTTTAGAAGCTCCATATTTGTTTTGAGTTTGATACATTCTTCCTCTTTCTATTTCAATGATCTTGATACCAACTTTAGTTATTCTTAAGATATTTTTGTCCATATTTATGCTCCTTTTCCTTATTTTTTTGTATTTTCTCATGAAGACTGATTTTCTCTTCATAATATTTCAGCATAGACTTCAAATTTTTTATTCTTCCTCCTTTGGAGCTTCAATTCCTCAAGTGCACTAATCAATTATTCTTCAAGGTTCACTTCAGCATCCTCCTCATATAAATTTTCATATTCACTAATATTATTACCTTTTGAGATGCTTCCAAGGGTTGTGCCATGAATAAGGTTGCATGTTGGATATCTTCATCTTCACTACCAAAATTGTTGGATTCACTTGAATCTGATGATCTTGATTCCTCTTTTGTGTAGAATTTATTCTTGTTCTTGAAGAACCTTATATTATCCTTAAGAATATTTAATTTATTCTTGTGCTTATGAGAAGCATATTATTCTTCATCATGACCATAGTTCTCATCCTTTTATTGTGATAATATTTTGAGGCAAATGACATACTTGGTCACAACGAAAGCATTTGAAGGAAACTTTCCTTTTTATTTACATGGTCATCTTTTTAGTCTTTTAAATAAATGTATTTATTTAATTTTCTCATAATCCTCATCCATGTCATATTTAAATTATTTTTATTTTCTTAGGGTTAGTTATCATCTTTTAATGCACCCTCTTTCTTGATTAGTCTTGTTTATTTTGTTCTCATTTCATAAGCAGTTAGAATTCCATGAAGTTCATCCATCTTTAGAAGGCTCAAGTCCTTTTCTTCTTCCACAACTGAAACCTTGGAGTCATACTTAGATGTTAGATATCTTAACACCTTTTGAACAACCACTATTTCCTCCACCTTTTCTCCTAGTCCTCTGATAAGGTTTATCACTTCAACGCTATCCAAGTAAGATGTAATGATTTCATCTTCCTTCATTCTCAGGATCTCAAATTTACTATGGTAGGTCTATAACTTATCTTTCTTTACTTTGTTATCTCCTTCATATATGGTATTTAATTTTTCCCAAATCTCTTGGGTTGTATTACAATAAAAGGATTTCACAAACTCTACTTCTTCCATTCCACATGGGATTATATTCATTTCCTTTGAGTTATTCTCACTAGCCTTATTTCTGCTACATCAATTAGAGGTGTGGTTGGAATGATGTAACCATTAACTATTGATAGCCATGTGTCAAGGCCTAGATACATGAGATAGGTCTTCATTCTAATACTCCAAAATACATAATTGGGTCTATTAAAGAGATGTTCCTTGGAAGTATAAAAACCACTTTGATTACTAGCCATAATTGTGCTTTTGGATCTCCTTCAAATTGTTAAGATTGTTCCAAAAGAACCTTCCTCTAATACTAATTATTGTAAAAAAATCACCGATAGGAGAGGGGTGGACTGGCTCTTCTTAAAATTATGAAGAAAATTCTAAACCTCATCAAACTATTAAAATATAATCAAATTTTATCATGAAGAGACAATGATATCCAAATATAAGCAATCAACAAGTAAACACACTTGAAGACAAAATTTAATATGGGAAACCCTTGAAGGGATAAAAAACCACTGAAATCAATGCACTATGGTGGAAAATTTTCCCATAATAGATTACAAGGATTTCAATTTTTTGAGCACCCACTCAACTTGAAGCACCAACTCCAATTTCTAAGTCAAACACCTACTTGACAACTTTTGCAAGCTCATACTTGCATGGAAGCAACAACTCCCAATTTTTATAAGAACCTACTTAGTATTCACAAGTTTTGAAGGGATAAAAACCACTGAAATAAATTAACTATGGTGGAAAATTATCCCATATAAGATTACAAGGATTTCAATTTTTTGAGCACCCACTGAACTTGAAGCACCAACTCCAATTTATAAGTCAAACACCTACTTGATAACTTTTGCAAGCTCATACTTGCATGGAAGAAACAACTCCCAATTTTTATAAGAACCTACTTACTATTAACAAGTTTTTGATCACATTAATCCTCCTAGTTTCTTGAAAAAAATTGTTTTTGATCTCATACTCAGCTCTTACATGTTCATCCTCTTTCTACACACCTAAAATCAACTATATTCTCAATTTCTCACACTTCTGAAGCCCAACCTTTAAAAACTATTTTACAAGCACATAAAGACATAATTATACATGATGATTATAAAATCACATTCCTCTCCAACTTAATATGAAAAAACTTCACCTTTTTTTTCTCTTGAACTCGTACACTAGGATGTAAATGACCTCACAAAATGCTATAAATCAATTTTACATCTGTATGAGTGTCAATTACATGTGTAACCATTACATTAACTTTCAAGACACTTGTAACACCTATGATGAGTAAGGGAATGTTCCCAAACTCCTCGAAGTTCTGTTTCATCTACAAATATTCCAATCTAACATTTCTAAGCTTCATTTGTAATGGTTATTCTATTTGTCTCTTTTTCAACGAGGCCTTATTTATCTTCTAGTGATTCTAATATATGAAAAAGTGTTATGATGAAATGTGCATATTATAAAGTCCTTATATTTTATCTTTAAGGCCTTGAAAAACTTCATCACTCCTCTTTTCATGTTCAAGACTCCATTAGAGCTTATATGTACAAGTAGGTCTATATACTTCAAAAACAAGTATTCGAATTTAATGTAGAAGACATAGGTTTAGCTCATGTCATGCAATGGAATTGGGATGTATGACTCTTCAACATGTTCAAAACCTCAACATCTACTTGTAACACTATTGCACAAGGAAAAGTATCTCCATTACTTCTCTTCAACTCTATTGGGTAAGCACACTCATAGTGGGTTCAATAACCAATTAAAACATTGCTTCATCAACATAAGTGTATGAAACTTAAAAGCTTCTAAATACTCACAGATTTTATGTGACCTCTAGTTCAATTTCAAGGACTTGGAGCTACCTTATAATCTTCATTGACTCCATGCAACACTAATTAGGATGAGGTCCTAATCGTCTTCGACACTCAAAAAATAGTCTTCACATAATGAGAAAGATCACTCATTCATACACCTATTAATGGATAAAAATTCAAATTTATATAAATATCTACTCCATAGGTAACTCATAAAGCCCCTATCTTACATCACTTCATGTCATATCACTCAAATAATTTTAAATTCGAATACTTCTCAAACGAGGTCTTAAGACACCAAGAACTAGTATTTTCCTAGTGTCTTTCAACACAAAAACATCACTTTCATGAAAACCAATGCTTGAGACATATCACTGGGTAAAAGCATATAACTGTGTCCCACTTTTTTGTAGTTTTTGTACTTTCAGAAAACTATGTCTGACAACCAAAACATGACCAAACACATATAAAATGACCAAACATGCATTTTTAAGAGGCTATAAATACCAAGGTGCAGGGCATCTAGAATTTACCTGATTTTTTAAATTTTTATAGTATTTTTAATTATTTATTTACTAGTCAGATTTTAAAATATTTATGGCCAAAAAGTGGGACACACTTGTATGCTTTAACCCCACTAGGGACATCGAATTAAAATTAAATAACTCACCCACGTTATTTGTGTAGAGAACTTCACATTTGCAACCTTGTTTATCATACCTACTTGACAGGTCTCATGAGGTAGTTTAGACCATTAAGGCTAAGACCCAAAAACACTTCAACAGATCAAATCATGTAATTAAACAGTCATGTTAAAAATTTAGAATCTGTCCAAACTCATATTGTACTTCCACATCATGCATTTGTTTAAAAACCCTTACAAAGCACACATGACTAGTTTTATTTATTGGTCCATTAGGGGTAGGCCATCTTGATTGACATGATTCCCAAAATTGTACATAGAACTTAAGTAAAAATTTCATAGAAACTTGGAGCAACTCCTAGGCTTGCTTCCACACTTGACCTTATCACCTTCAAACCTATTGTGCATGATTGTACCATCAAATATTCATAAAATAGTGCTTGTCTTGTATCTTCTCAGCTAACCTTGAGCTTTCCACTAATATAAAAATTTATAGGAGTCCTTTACAATCCCAAGTCACTAACTCATCTTTCCCAATATGTTTCATGACAAAAATAGTCATTTCTTCTCCATCACTATAAAACCAAGGTGTTTTGGGAGGATTTCAACAACCTTGACTTATTAAGCATTGTTCATAAAGTACAGGCATCATTATTCCTCATTCCACTTAAAAATGATCTTGAATCCATTCTCAGTAACTCTAATGAAAATATTATATCACCATGTACATGTTTAACATACAAGTGAGCACATAAAACATGATCTTTAAGTTGGTGATCATTGTTCTAAGAGCTCGATAGAGCCTAATAACTCATAACTTGAATTTTTTTATTCATACTTGACCTAATTTTTTTCACATGGCACCAAGACACCCTCTAATACCATTCTAAATTCTCAATTTCTCATAAATATGTCTATACCTTCTTGTCCATTAGGACTTGTCCTTGTTTATATGGCTTGTCCTCAAGAGTGTGCCTTGAAATGCCTTGAAGTTTCCACTACTAGCTAAAATATGACATGAAGCATCTTCCACATCATTTATACCATGCCACAAAAAAAAATCATGCTTTTAATTCCCTTCTTTAGATTTATTTATTCCATACTTCAATTCATGCTAGTATTAGGTCTTAGATCAAAGCCTAATTGAGATTGTATGCACTATGACTCATGAGACCTGACCTATCCTTCATCATAAAGGCCCTTTCACATATTTGAAACACCTCTTATTACATGTAGGATTTATTATCTAAATATTAATTATGCATAGTTGAATTTATTTTTTATTAATTAAATAATAAATGGTTATATTGTTATATGGTTAATCAACCATATTTGTGCATATGCATCTTTGTTATATTGTTTTCAACAATATATTTGTTTTTATGTAATTGTTGCTTCCCGGGTGATTTGGAAGCTTGTTTATTCTGGCATTTGGTTGCACCTGTGCAACTCATTTTCCCGGATGTATTTGGCTGTGCAATATCTATAAATATTGCAGCCTATTCACTATAATTTTTTAGTTGATTGAGATTAATAAAATTACACAGGCTTCCGTCCCTGTTTCTCAATCTACATTTGGTACCAGAGCGAAATTCTGGCCCTGTGAAGGAGTGGAAAAAGAATGCAGCAGAAATAGAGAAGATTGGAGAAGAGTATGCAGCAATAGAGAGCCTGTGCAGCCTCCTGCAACCTCCCAGCCTCATCTCTGCCTTTCCACATCCCCGTTCCTTCAGTGTTTGGAGGCATAAATTTTTTTTTTACCTTTGGTGCACTCGGCACTGAGGCAAAAATTGCTCAGTATTGAAAAAATAATAATAATTTTTTTTCCCAATAAGGGTTTTGTCTCTAAATTAGAGAATATTTAGTATCTCTCTATATTTGGAGGTTGTTTTGCTTGTTTTGGAGGTGCAGCTATATGCACTGCGGTGAACAAACAACCTCCTCGGGATGGATTTGGAACTCTGATCAAATCTGGTAGTGCTAAAAGCTTGGTCCATTCGTGACTGCACAAGAAGAAATCCAAACAGTGATCAAGAATCAAACAGAGCAAAGAATAATAAAAAAAAGGAAAGAGGTGCCCACGTGGACTGGACACACGCAAAAATATACGTGGAAGAAGAGAAATAAGCGCCAAAGAAGAGGAAAAGCGGCCTGCATAAAGAATGTGAGCAAAAACGACTTCATTTGTCAGTGGCCCTGTCCTCCTACGCCTGCAATAAAGGAGATAAAAACGTTTTTTTTCAGCATATGCGCCCATGCGCGGCCTGCACAAGGAAAACGTTTTTTGAAGCAAAAAACCTGCTTTTCTCCCTTGCCCGCGCCATTCTTTGTCTCCCACGGCCTGTACAAGCAATAAAAAAAGCAAAAAACGCCCGCGCCAAAAAAAAAAAAAAAGCAAACACCATTAAAAAAAAACGCCAGGCAAAAAATAAAAACACGCCCAAGCAAAAAACAAGAAAAAATGCGCCCAAGAAAAAAAAAAAACATTTACAAACACCAAAAAACGCGGCCAAAGGAAGGAGGAAAAAATGCGGCCTGAGCAAGGAAATGTGGCCTGAGCAAGGAAATAAAGCTTCAGATCCGTTTTTTAGGCAAATACAACCCTAAAAATGCCTCTTCACCAGCATGCGCCACGTGGAGGCTCACCAAGTCACATTTTTTTAAAGGTAAGTCAATTTTACTTATCATTAAATACAATTTGCTTCCTTTCATAGTCCAAGCGCCCTAAGTGGGCAAGTTGGCTAGTGCATGCGCCTTGGGAGTGAGAGGTTTGAGGATCAAATCCCACAAAAACACTCAAAAACTCTCCTTTTGCATCTGGCGGAAATTTTGGCGAACTGCTAAATTTAGCAGGCTTTTTTGAATTTAGTTACAACTAACTAAATTTAGCGGAGAAATCCCTAATTTAGGGTAAAAAAAAATTTTTCTCCCATCTGGTCTGTTTTATCATTCCAGACATTTTTTGCAAAAGGAGACCCATCTAAAAATTGCATTTTCAGCTATTTTTTTGCAATTTTTAGCATTTTGGGTCGTATTGGGCTCAGGAGGTCACGGGACCCCAGCCTGAAATTTTTGCTGTTATTCAAATTGTCTTGCATATTGTACTAATTTGCGAGGTTGCCATAGTCAAGCTGCAAAACTTTGTAACTTCTTTCGAAAGCGGCGAATTGTAATAAAAAAATAGTAAAATTGGTTACGTAACACTCACGAGATCCTAGATCTCATTCGCGGCGTTCGGTATATACGGTGCCTGCAGGAAGCGCTTACGGGTAAAGCCGTCGCGACTACTACTTTGCACTTAACGCCTAATATAGCTGCAACAACGTCGTGCAGGCATCGTCCTATAAATCGACGGGGAGTAATAAGGTCACGGTGCACACACTATGAACCATCCCATCCGTCTGTGAGCGATTGCAGACATAAATCCGGATGAGAAATTATCCAGTATATAGCGAAGTTACGCGCGCGCGTATGAGGATATTTCTTTGAGCCGGTGTCGATAATCACACACAGACCCCATCGATCTGTCTTGGTACCACGTATCAAATTCTTTCACGTGCGTTAACGCCTCTTTCACGTACACTGCGGGTATATAGAAAGGCGAGCTTCTTCCACGTACCGCGGGTATATCGGAAGGCGCGTATATAGAAAGGTTCGGTATATCGGATGACGGTATATAGATTGGGAGACCTAATACAGGTGATAAGAGCCAAACCACATCGGTGATCTCTGCAAAATGGGCACCAATGCCCCCAAATTTTTCTTAGGATTCACATTGCTCGGAGAGAAGCAACTATCTTTGCTTGGAAGACAAAAATAAAAACACAACTTGAGTTTGAAGAAATCGGCTGTTGTGGTGGTACTCTAACCGAGATCACCAACGGATGCAACACAACAATGACAATTTGATAGCGGATCGAGAAAGCAAAACTCATCATCTTGTTTGGAGTGTCAGACGATGTGCAAGCCCACATTCGAGATGCCACATCAGCAAAAGAAGCTTGGGATAAGCTGAGCACAATATATGAGGCCAAAACAAGAATGTCATACTCAATTTGCGAGTCGATTACATACATTGAAATTCAAACGAATGAGAAAATTGAAGCCTTCTAAGAAGAAGAGTTGCGAGTTGAGGGCTTCACTTCTAGCCCTAGGAGAAGAGGTCAAAGATGAATCTCTCGTTCCCATTGTTAGAGCTCTCCCTTCTTCTTACCGCATTTTTGTCACAACTCTAAACTTGTCGGATCTGACAATTAGTTTTGACAAGCTAGTAAACCTCTGCAACAAGAGGAAGCAATGCACAACAAGGATGATGAAGAGGAGCAAGACCTTTGTCTTCACATCAAAAATGGAAAGGAAAAGGTAAAGGAAAACCTAAATCCTATCGAAGTCCCCACATCGAAATCGGTATCATGGGGACAATCAACGAGAAGAAGCGATGTCCAATTTGCAAAAGAGGACATGACTTGCAAGAATGTTGGTTTAACACATATAAGAAAGGTTCATCAAGCAATTACGGACCACAACAACAACAAACTTACAAGGGACATTGAAACAACTATCACGGGTAGAAAAAGGGGCTGGAAAAGACCCCACCAGTGAGGTAATATTGTTTGAGCAACAAGAACGATCGGACAATGAAGACTTCTTGTTCATTTGCTCGATCAAGTGAACCATCCACGTCATCTAGTGACGTCTGGTATGTTGATTAGGGAGCCACTCGACACATGACCGGCCCAGAGTGGTTTATTTCAATGAGGACACGCCATCGAAAAATCATGTTTCGTTGGGAGATGATTCTTCATATACGATTCGAGGGATTGGAAACATTTCTCTACCCCTTGGTTCACGCAAATGCGAGACTATCGGATGTTCTATATGTCCACTGGGTTGTGAAAGAATCTTCTTTGGTCGATCGACTCCTAGATCACAACCTTTGAAAATTGACTTTGATAGTCGATCCGGCAAGAAAATGTGTTTGATTCGAGATAAATCCGGAGGCTCGAAAATAATTGCAAAAGCCTCAAATGTGGGACGAATGTTTCAACTTGATTTCATTCACAAAAATGATCAAGCACTTGTGGCTAAAAACTCCACCTCAGCTCAGTTGTGGCATCGGAGATTTGGTCATGTAAGTTTCAAATATCTCAAAACACTTCGCCGGTGTAATATGGTACATGGGCTACCATCTCTTGAAAGGATACGAGACAAGTGTCCTCACTTTGCTTGCGAGAAAACAACACGAGTTTCATTCCAAATGAGTACTTTTCGAGCTCATGGTAAACTTGACTGGTTCATACCGATGCCGATCTGTGCGGTCGATGCGGCCAAGAGTCATTCGGGGTTCCGAGTACTTCATGCTCTGTGTTGTGACTATTCACGGAAAATGTGGATTTTTTCTTCGAAGAAAAGTGAAGCCTTTGAAACATTCAAAAAAGTTCAAAGTGGCGGTTGAGAAAGAAAGCGGTCATCACATCGAACTCTCCACTCGAGATCGAGGGGAATTCACCGGTGATGAGTTCGAGACTACCTACAAACTCACGGGATTCGTCGACAAATGCCTCCTCCACACACACCGCAGCAAAATGGTGTTGTCGAGAGAAGAAATTGTACTATCATGGAAATGGTGTGATGCATGATCGATGATTCGAACTTGCAAAGACATTTTGGGCGAAGCGTAAAAACAACGATGTATTTGTTAAACAGAGCACCCTGGCTGCTCTTGATGGAATTACACCACAAGAAGCATGGTCAAAAAGGAAACCATCCATTGCACACCTCAGAGTATTCGGGTGCAAAGCCAGCATGCACATACCCAAACAGAACAGAAAGAAATTGGACATGAAGTCACAAAATCTCATCTTCATTGGATACGGTGAAGAGACTCTTGGTCTACGGCACTGATGGATCCTAAGACCGAGAAAAGTCTACACAAGCGAGAGATGTTGAGTTTTTGAGAAGAAGGAAGCGAGAGACTCCTCCTCCCGGACTCGCAAGATGTAGATTTTTCACCAGTTGTAAAAATTGAAGCTAATGTTCCCTCAGAAGATGAAAGTGATGATGGGGATGATGGTGTTGATCAGATAGAACCACAACCCATGGGAACAGGTCAACGTATGCCTAAATGGTGTACAAGTACATTACGAGATGCAAGATTGGATGCTCCACCGGATACATCCACCCCTGGACCACGGACTCGCAGTAAAGCAAGAGAAGAAGTTAACTTTGCTTTGATGAGTAGAGTCATTGAATCAGACGAGCCCTCTACAGTCCAGGAAGCCCTACGATCAAAGCTTGGAAAGATGCCATGGATTACGAATATCAATCGGTCGGTGATGAAGAATAACACTTGGCGGCTTGTTGATCTTCCACCGGGAAGAAACCCATTGGATGCGAGATGGATATTCAAAACTAAGTACAAAGTAGATGGGACAGTGGACAAGTGCAAAGCAAGACTTGTAGCAAAGGGGTACGCACAAAAAGAAGGCATTGACTATGAGGAGACATTTGCTCCCACAGCTAAGATCAAAATGATCAGGATGATCTTTGCTCTAGCTGCTCAGTTTGGATGGAAAGTTCACCAAATGGACGTAAAAGTGCCTTCTGAATGGAGATTTACAAGAAGAAGTCTACATGACTCAACTTTGAGGATATGTTGTACACTGGTCAGAAGAAAAGGTATGCGAGACTCGGGAAATCTCTGTATGGCCTCAAACAGGCACCCGGGCATGGTACATCAAGATTGATGAGCATCTCGTACAACATGGATTAAGTCAAAATCCATACGATCCCAATCTCTACCTCAAAAAGCAAGGGGAGATGGTGATTGTTGTAGTTTATGTCGATGATCTAGTCATCACTTTGGCGATTCGGTGAAGATGATTGATGAAACAAAGAAAGATCTTAAGCGATCATTCGACATGACGGATCTCGGGCTTATGCACTCTCTTGTCTTGGACTAGAAGTATGGCGAAAAGAGAATCATATCTTTGTTTCTCAAATGAAATATACCAAGACAACGCTCGAGAAGTTTAGGATGATGGATTGCACACCAATTGCTACACCTATGGAGAACAGCATTACGATTATCTCGTTCGAGATCCATCTCTGAGGTAAGTGCCACTCTCTATCGGCGGTGATTGGGAGTCTCATTTACACCTACACTAGACCGGATATCGGCTTTGCGGTGAGCTATCTATCCCGAGGTTCATGCGGGAACCCAAAATTTGTCATTGGAAAGCAGCAAAGCGCATTTTGAGATATCTCAAAGGATCGGTGGATCTTGGTCTAGAATACTGAAAGAATGAAAACTTCTTCTTGATTGGATATTCGGATTCAGATCATGCAGGTAACATTGATGATAGAAAATCCACTTCTGGATTTGTATTCTTTATGGGATCTGGACCAATATCATGGGGAAGTAAGAAACAACACTTTGTTTCTCGCTCTTCCACAGAAGCCGAGTATCGTTACTGCGGAGAAGGCATGTCGTGAAGCGATTTGGCTCGTCGCATCTTGGAAGGACTTGGAATACCACGGGACAAACCGACCACCATGTATGTTGACAATGAAGGTGTTCTCAAACTTGTTCGCAATCCAGTTTTTCACGAGAGAACAAAGCACATTGAAGTTCAAGTTCATTTCATACGCGAACATGTGTTGAAGCACAACATCCGGCTTGATTTTGTCAATGGCTTGAACAACGAGCATATATTTTCACAAAGTCACTTGCACGTGACAAGTTCGAGTTGTTCAGAGCATTTCTCTCCTCATCTCTTCAGACAATGCACAATTAAGGGGGGGAATGTTAGGATAAATTTTATTATCCTAAATATTAATTATGCATAGTTGAATTATTTAATTAATTTTATTAATTAAATAATAAATGGTTATATTGTTATATGGTTAATCAACCATATTTGTCTGTATGCATCTTTGTTATATTGTTTTAAACAATATATTTGTTTTTATGTAATTGTTGCTTCCCGGGTGATTTGGAAGCTTGTTTATTCTGGCATTTGGTTGCACCTGTGCAACTCATTTTCCCGGATGTATTTGGCTGTGCAATATCTATAAATATTGCAGCCTATTCACTGTAATTTTTTAGTTGATTGAGATTAAGAAGGAGGGAGATCAAAATGGCTTTTAAGTACCCTCATTACATCCAAAAAAGAAGGTGTAACTCCATAAGAGATATCAAAGAGAAGATAAATGTCCTCAATATTTTCATCTAAATTCGAAATGTGGGAATCTACAAATAAGGATGCAATGTTCGGTATAAATGTATCTAAGTGAGGTGAATTATGAATACATATGTGATCCTCCTAAAAGGATCAAAGATGATGTCAAAAATAGTAGAATTAATTGATATCCCATAATGGGAACTCCCATCAATGAATATGTTTGAATCCTCTCGGAAGTACAAATGTGTGAAGGATCTATAAATGGAATAACATCTCCTATATTGTAATATAATTAAGATATGAGAAAATACATGTAACATACAATAGAAACTCATCCCAAAAGAGTTTCTAAAAAATAAGAGAAATATTTGAAAATAATGTATCATTAACACGGGATGTAGGATGATTAAATGATGCCTCACACAATGACTATGGATCGAAGGAAAATACAATGAAAGAAGGTGGAACTCTATGATGAAACTGTGAACTTGTTTTCCTGGTGTTTGATGGATCTCTTATGGCGGGAGATGCAGGAGGAGATTTAACATTTTCTTAAAGATAATTTTGAAAGGGAGGAAATGTATCCTCATAACTAGTTGAGTCATCGAACTAGAAGAAAAATCCTCATCATCAGGAATATGAACAGGAAAATTTGTATCAACAAAACTATCATCACATGAAATGGGGGTGGAAACAATAGTCTCAAAAGGAGTAGGAACTACAATCTCTGAAGCATCTCTAATAATTTATGAAGAATTATTCAAAAAGTGTGCGAGGAAACTTCATGTGTGCCACATGATGGTGGAGAGGCATAGAAATGTACATGAACAAGAGACCAAGAACCATGTCACATGAATTCAGCTAATTGTTTGAGGTTATCTTGATCACTAAGGAAGGTATTTGTCCATACAGGAATGGATATAGGTATAGTTGAGTAAGAAAATGTTCTATGTGAAAATTTCATAGTGCATAATTAACCCTACCAAGTAGAAGTGGTGGAGGTTGTGATGCGGTATTGGTCCTATGAAGCATAAGTCTATGAAGAAAATATTCCATTGTACATCCATAAATGAGTGAAATCAATGCAAAGGAGTCATAAGAGACAAATAAACACTCATATCGATGTCAAACTCAATTTAAAATGTGTATGTGGAATGCAAAAAGATATGAGTGTGAGAACACACTCAAGGATGTGAGATGTCAAAATTAGCCAAAAATGTATCTCGCATGTGATTAATAGACCTTCCCTAAAACTATATTAGGTAGCCGCCCCAAAATTTTGGCACTTTATAAATTCATGTATTTTATAATAAAAATATCCTCAATGAATGGGAAATGAAAAAAATATGAACTTTTGCAAAAGACGACACTCAGTTTCGAGCTACCAATCAAAAGTTATTAAACAATTACTTTCCCATAAATGAGGCCTATTTTAAATACATTTGCATAAAAATTTAAAAATGAACTATGGCTAAGGTCAAAATCACTCACTGGAATTTTAAGAGAATTAATAATATAATGGTTTAGTTTTTGATGGGTAATTGGCCTCCTACCAAACCCAGGCCTCATTGTTCATCTTCATCATGTGAAAATACAAGGTAAACTCAAAAGCAATTCTCCCTTTACAATTTCAATTGGCATCCCAAACACATAAATCACTATCAAAATATTTAGTGAAATCCACCCAACATAACATGCCTCTATGGCAAAAGAATTCATAAATTAGACACATCTATCCCTCACCTAAATTAATGTAAGGAGATTACTACCTGTTTCATTTGTTCTTTACTCATGGAACAATTTTAGCTCTAGGTGGTGTATGTTCTATTAAAAAAAAGTCCTCAAGGAAAAAAATGATCCTCCTAGACATAAGAAGCACAACACATAGTCAAATTTTAGATATTTAACATATTTTTTAGTCATGTAGGTGAATGCCTTGCAATTTCTCTATGTTTGACATGTAGATGAGATGTGACCGTAGAACATAAACAATTAGTCAACATACCATATATATACTCAGGTAATCTACCACCTATAAATCATGTACCACGACTTAGTCCCTTAGGCATAAAATAGGTATGCCTATTTTTTAATGTTTTCCCTTACCATGACATTTATTTTTATGCTATTTTATCAAATTTTAAAAGGGATAGGTATTTGAGTCATGCAAGTCCCTAGCCACAATCACATATGAACATTTTATTTAGTTTTTTTATATCAAGTTCACATCGAGAGTTAACATACTTTATTTATGGAAAGAACCTCATGATTTTACATCACACATCTAATGATAACATAAGCCCATATTTTAACATAGCATGATTTGAGTATGATTTATATCTCTAACACTATTGTAGGTGGCTTAATATTTTGGTATGTAGTTCATCCCGTACCTTTAAATGGGGAATATTTTATATATTATATTTGTATATATTCTTCCTATAATTGGTGAAAATTTATCCCTTCCTCATATGGAAGAAATCACATAGTGACATATTATGTTTTCCATTTTATTTTATCCTAATATATATCCTTATTGAATTTGGATAAAATAAATATTCTACAATATGGATTTCATACAATTATTCACACCTTTTGGAAAATCCACCTGTATTTTTCATATTATCTTTTCTTCCATACATGTCAATAGTTCCACGATTTTGGATCTATATATAGTTACCAATTTATTTACACACATTTCCATATGTTGTAAAGGAACAAATTTCTATGTCCTAGACATATGAGTGTTTATGTTAGTTCCAAATCATTATAACTCTCAACTAGGGAGATCAAGAGATATTTTACTTCCATTTTAATTTCTATGTTCCTAGACTGATTTCAAGAAATTTCAATAGGTGTAAGGGTGACCGCACATAAATCAAAGTGGATTATTAAATCTAGAAACCTAGTTTTATTACAAACCTAGTCAATTATTGTGGCACTACTAGTGTATTTATGTGTTTGTTGATTATTGTTCCACATTATAATTTCATTGTTGCATGTTCCTTTTTTTCCCCTTGCATTATGTGTAACATTCAATAATTTATACTTTACATTGTTCCTTATCACTTTAGCTTCTTCTCCTCAACTACATGTTCTTCATTGTTTGAACATATTTGATTCCCTCATTTCTAGTTTATTACAATTGTATCACTATAGTTTTGTCCCTTTTTTTATTAAGTGTAAAAGAGGGTTGAGGGGTCCCTTCCCTGTTACAATAAGAATCATTTGAGACAAAAGTATAGCAATGAGGAATACATAGGAGTGCCTCTACCAGCAGAAATGAAGGTCAATAAAACAAAATTAAACCAACACCAAGACCAACCATAATAGTAAACAAGCCAAAAAAAATTAACCATGAGACTAATTTCCTTGGGATCTAAGATGCATCTTAAGGGATTTGTTGACTTTCCATTTCTTCCTTCTACTCATAGTAGACCAACCATCACTAGTGTTTGGATTTACATTTTCATTTGTATGAACCGGTATATAAACATCAATAGTGTTTATATCCTCCTTTTAAGGGTCTCCGAGGAGCCAAGAGGGAGGGACAATCTTCGATATTTGTACTAGGGTTAGGATCATTCTCTATAGCCTTCTCTAAAGGGGTAGAGAAAGGGATGACCATCACCGTAGGCACAATTTCCGCATCCACTAACTCATCTTCGATTCATTATCTAAAAGAATATTAACAACTAGATGAATAGAATCAACATTCTTCCATGAGGAAGTATGACTACTAAATTTTCTTCCCATAATTGCAATCCACAGACTAAATATAGGTTCGAAATATAAAGGAGAAGACCTCATAGTCTAAGTTATGAGTCCATATTCTATCCTCAACCTTAAGATCAATAGAAGTAGGAAAATCCATTGAAGTATTCATGTCGACCAAGATGCGAGCATACGTAGTATACTCATATAAGGTCATTTTTGTGTCAATAGCTAAGGTTTTACCTAGAGAATCCCCAATGGAGATTAAGCATTTCTCATCCCAAAAATGGAGACGTAGTTATAGTAGACGAACCCAAATAGGTCTGACTTGGAAAGTTTCAGTAACAAGATTGAAAAGAGGGAACCATGGCTTCATAAGAAGAAAATGGGATTGAAAATTCCATAGTATATCAAATATGAGATCTGTATCAGATGTATTATCAAAGAAAACAATAAATAAACCTCTAGTTGTTGGGTAAATGTCTACTTTACCTTCCATTAATGGATTCCAAAAAGAGGAGATCCATTCGTGAAGCGCAGAGGAAGATATGGGAAGATATGGTTAAATTTGCGATTCAATCCATTTTCCTTGAATATTTCTCAAATTTCAAGACATTTTCACCAAATAAAACTATGGGGATGACTTAGCATGTAGCATTGGTTTGACAGTGGGCGAGTAGATATTTTAGCCACATCAAGAAGCTCTCGACACCTTGTTTTACATCATATTTATGTCCTACCAACCCAAAGAACATCCACGAGACCCCAAGCCATCACCAGTTCAACTTGGAATAGAGATGGGGGCGCCATTGAAGCTAAAAGGTGCATCCCAAAATAGGAGACCCAAGGAAACCTACATTCATCCCGAATCACAAGAAATAACCTCTTGAACGTATCCATGCAGCGATCCATCAAAATAAAAAATTTCACCACCCACATTTTGTTGCACATTCCTACCGTCGATACACCCTAATCAAGATAAAATGGGGCATCATTGAAAGAGTAGGGATTTCCAATCTGAGGGAAAGAACCCACATTCCTTCCTTAGCCTCCCGAGGTGATCTCGCTTCTCTTTTATCCTATGATTTGGGTATCTCAAGGATTTTTCTTGTTATTATTCATCCTTTTTCCCATATTTGAAAATAAGGATAATTGTTTTATTCAATAATTCTATAAATACATAAGTACGTGCATTTAGGACAAAAATATTACAATTGAATAATATTAGAGTTGTAAATTATAAAATCTATTCTATTTTGTAAACATTTGTAGTCATGTTTATGTACCCTTAGTACAAATTTCTAACCCCATGCGCGTCATCCTATTACCCAAAGAAGGCGCTGGTGCTCACTCAACGCACACGTGGGTGTCAAACCCTCCTTTATGTGATAATTGTGAGAAGGTTCTAAAATTGATGGGAGATGGTTTTGCGGAATGAGAATGCATTTACTTAGTTAAAAGAAAAGTGTAAGGGAAGCTTACGGATCCACGTATTAACGTATTAAATGAACTAAGAATCATTTTTAATAAGCATCGTGAATGGGATATGAGTCATGTCAGTCACACAACAAGAGGTTTTACACCCTTAAACATGACATACAAAGAAAAATATTAGATATATATTCATTTAGAGTGATTTTGGCGGGCACATTACAATTAAAACGGTCATCACAGGACCATCGATATCAAAAGACTACGACTCATCTCTTACAGGCCTTCCCTAGTATGATATTCTTACTATGCCTTCCCGAGTTCATCCCTTATTATAGCCTTTGATGCCATATAGAGGCTTATTACATCCTTCATAACCCTTAGCACTACTACTGCAACATTCGATTACCGCACATCTTACTCTATATGCATCCTATGTTTTGCTCCCATCTATCACTCGATGTCTTTCCTTGATTCCAAGAATCTCTCTTTCTAGGTTCATCATCCACAAGCATGCCTTCTCTTCTAAACGAGATCACATGCCAAGTTTCAATGTGGTCCTCCAATGGTCAATTTTATCCCCTTATGCAAACCCTCCACTCTTTGTAATGATGTTTTTCGAGAATATTTCCTGTGTGGAATATTCTTTTCTAGACATCGAAGGTTCCAGCTGGCACCTTATCCACTAATCATGCCTAGTTAGGTTACACTTTTCCTAAAGTGCCTTCAAAATTCTAAATATGGCTAAGTCCTATGAATCCCAATTTTTCCTTCCACACGGGCCTTGGTTTCTCCAAAACCCTTCTTAAACCTCTATCCTATGTGCTTCTCCATGCATGCCCTTCTCTTTATTGGTCCCCCACATGCAAGCATATTTTGGTACTTAGCCAATATTCATGCCCAACATCACCTCACACTAATATTTTTCTCTCCATCCTCGAAAACATCGCACTTCTTCAAAAAATAAAGAATGGTGGGACCCAGAAAAATTGAATGAAGAATGAAAGAATGGAAGAATTGAAGAATCTTCTCTTTTTTGTAAGATGGGTGAGAACTCCTTCTATATTGTCGCTTTAATCTTCTCCCAGGCATCTACTTCACCATGTGCCTACTAAAGTAGGTCACCCACTAGAGCACTTACCTCTTCAAAAATTAATTCATCACCCTTAGCATTCAACGTATCTACAATTCCTTCTAACTGCTTGTTAAGGTCATCCAACACGTCCATCCTGCGGGTGATTTAGGGATACAGATCCTTAAGTTGGTTCTTGATCAAATCTCATAAGGCTTCAATTGCTTCCATATTATTCTCAACCTTGGCTAGGATTTTATCCCGCTCTTCCCTATTTCCCTTATTCTTCTCCTGGAATTCTTTCATATCTACCTCATGTGTAGTAACTAGTATGCTTGCTACCCTATCTTTGTTAGTATAGTTATCAAACACGGCCTCAGCCATTCATGCGATGGTCTACACAATGGTAAGGAGCTCAGAATACCATAAAATTTTCTCCATGAAATTTTACTTCTCTCCTTCTTCCTGGTATGCTAATGCCTCTTCTATTGATTAAAATGCAAGCGGTCACCTCTCCATGGTAAGGATGTGTGTTAAGTCTTCCAAGCATTACAAGTTTGACTCGTATTTCTACTCAAGCAGGCTAGTTCTAGGTGTTTCAATATTATAGAATCTTTGATCATCTCTATCTTTTTGTACACCTCATGTGCCTTCACCTTTTCCTCCCTTAATTCACACGTTAGTTGTGTGCTAATCAACTCCAAATGCTTCAAATCCTTGCTTTTCTCACTGATTTCTTTGTTCTTCTTCTCTAACTCTTCCTCCAGGACCCTTACTATGTCATTCCTCCCAAATATTCTCACCTTAACCTCTACCGACACCTTGTTGAGTGTGTTGTAAAAATTTTCATCTAATAGCTGTTGAGCATTCACTAGAGGGTTTACTCCCTTAGAATTTGGTATTTTCATCAACGCCCCTTGGTTGACCTCGAATTCTGGCTCATCAACATGGGACTCAAAATCCCAAGATAACATATTTCTCGTATGTGGGTATGTGCCTTCTTCTTCGAATGAAGACCATGCAAGGAGTTGGTTAGAGACAATGACACTTTGGAAACGTGCATGCAATTACCTTAGTAGGGTCATTGATATAACTCATTCCTTTCTCTATCCCGCTTACCACATCTTTTCCTCCCATGCGCTCCACCTTAGCAAAGCTTACTTGCCATGCTAGGATCTTTACCCATGCTTTCATATTCCTTCTCGATGCTTTCAATCTCCATTTACTTGAGCACTTCATCGGTGTTGTGATCTACCTCTTACTCAACTAGGTCCTTTATTATGCCCACTACCTCCCTTTCCACAAGATACTCTATTTTCTCCTTGCTAAGGCTTGGGGTTCTTTGAACTTGGGTGTTTACCTCCTCACTTTCCCCTTTCCTTAAGTGCCTTCTTCTCCATCCTTCTCCTCATTCCCTTCCTCTGAGTCATATACATCATACATGGGATGGTCTTGAGCCACTTTGTGCTCATCGTCATCCTTGTCACCCCCCGTCGACCTCCAAGATCTTCATTTATTTTGAGTCCACCTTTTCTGCTACCTTATGCTTCTTCCTAACTGGTGATTACGGTGCTAGGAGAGATTCTTCTTTCTCTTCTTCTACGTAGGTGACTCCTTCCTTTCGGTGAATCTTATTTCATAGGGGGCACCTCTTGCTATGAAACCTTCTTTTCGGTGTCTTCTCTTTTTATTCTACAAGGGACTTCTTCCTCCGTGCATATGTGCTTGGCCTCGTGCCTGACTCCTACACACCTACAAATTGCATTTTTGTGCACTTGGTGCCTTTTTCTTAGGTGCCCGTCCTCTCTCCATCTTCCTTGGTGTGGAATTTTTCCTTTTGTATGGTCCTTAGGGATAGAGACATCATTTTCCACATATGGGCCCTTCTCATATTTCAACCTTATGCACTTGATATAATCTTGTTGTGATTCTCCCAAAGAACATGAAAGGTTATTGGTTTTATCATATGCACATCATGGGAGACATACTTCTCCACATAGGTGCACTTCTTTGGGTATATCAGAGTCCTTCACAGCTCGCGGTAATCTTGGTCCACCACACTAAGATTGAACCTCAGCCTCTTTTCCTCCTTGAAGCGGTTGACCCCAGCTTGGAAGTATTGTGCAGTGAAGGAGAATGGTAATTTGCACCATGGGCTCTTAGTGTTGTCTTCCAAAGTGAACCTACCAATCTGAGACATTCAGTACACTAAAAATTCATATTCTCCTTACACTAGAGATGGAAATTGCTTAGGTATTCTCCACTCATCTAAGAACATGTTACGCATTCACTTGTACCATTTCTATAGGCACACCTTATGGGCAGGTGTCATGGTGGTGTCACAAGTATAATTCTCAAATATCTTGGTTGGGGAGGGGTTCTCATCCGGTACTCCCATAAAAATTTTCTAGCCCATCGAGCACTCAAATATCTAAAAAAATGATGGTAAGGAAGACATTAACGAACATTATATTCTCCACGACGTGCGTGACACTCGATGATATCCTATTCTATGAATGTTGAGAGGTTATAGATGGTCCCCTCTAAGATCTTTCAGAAATGTTCAACCATGCCTTATTGATTTGGGTCCATCTTTCCTATCCATTTAGTTTTGTGACAAAGCGCATGGCCATCCTCATTACAGGGTTTGAAATAAAAAGATGTCGAAATATCGAGACCCCTTCTTGTAGTCATAGGCCTCCATAGTTTTCTGTATGGCCTCCTTGTCATCCAAGTCATCATCAAATGAATCTCCCTCATAGGAAAGACCAATAAATTTTGAAATTAGTTGGGGAGTTATCCTCATCCTTCTCCCTATGTAGTAGAAATGGTCTTCATGTACGTTCACCATCTTCCATTGGTACAACCACTTGGGTTTTCCAAAATAGGGAAACTCATAAAGTTACAACAACTCAGCCTTCTCCATCTTCACCTTTACTTCATCGTCGTAGATGGGCATTCCATCTGGTGTCCTCTTATCTCGTAGGGAAAACCATTTTTAACACCGTATCTTTCTTTGTGGTACTTGATCGATGGTTGTAGTCACTTATAACCATTTTTCTTATGTGAGACACCCACACTTTTTCAATAATACACCATATGGGTATCACATATCTGCATACCATTCCTCATTGAAGCTATCCGAAATAGCTTATTTCCCTTTTCCCTTGCCCTTCTATGGTGAAATGGTGGTTACTCTTCTCAACTCTATAGGTCTACTCTTACACAAGGATCCCTTCAATCTTATGCCTTAGATCTGAAACCCTAACCTAGAAAACTCCTTCCTTCCACAAGATGACATATTTAGTTACGGGTTTTGAAAACATCAACAACCATCTCCTTTCATGCTCGTGTAATGTTTTTCCACACTAGTTCACTTCTCAAACTGGATATGCACTCAGACATTTGCAACCTCCTTTTGCACAATTTTTCTCAAGGATGCCCTATTTTTCAAGAGCTCTTCAATATCAAAAGTGCAAGTTAATACCAATGTATCTTGACCTTCTACTTATATCCTTTTATTCTTTTCCCACAATAAATGCAATGCAACCTACCATCATACTTTTGTAATAAAGGTGGATTTTTCAGCTAAAGCTATCCTTAAGAGCTTTTACCCCCATACCCAACCCTATGCAAAAAAACCCTTACAACCTTTTGGCACGTAAAAATCCTTAATTGACCGAAGATCCTCACGCGTGCTTATGCCGCATCAAAGAAACTTTTTCCATCCTTACTCTGATGATTTTCGTCGCCATGTTTTTATGTGTTTCTCATCATTGTACGTGGTCTTTATAAAGCTCTCCTGACACCAAACTCCTTATGTCCACCTTTTCCATGCACGCTCTTCCAAACTTCACACTTTTGATTCTTTAATCCGGCCATCAAAACATAGCTTCCACTACCAGCTTCTATTATTTTTGCACTACTCCACCCCACACTAAAATGGATGTGTGGTCCTTTGCGCATAGAAATTTTTTGAAAATAATAAGTGGCTACCAGTGCACAACACAAATACAAAAAAATAAAGGGAACAAGCAACGAGAAGGGGAAACACACAGAAAGGAAAATGCACTAAAGGAAACCCTAGGCTAAATGGCAATATTGCCTTATTTATGACTACATAGAAACCTTATTTATAGTAGGGCTTCAACCTACTCCCATTGAAATGGCATGGTATTCTCGTACCATCTAGTGTTTGTAATTGGAATGCACCTAAATCAAGGATGTACAAGATTATATATGGCCATAACCAATGGACATTCAATTTCTCAAGATGGTGCAAAAACTTAGAGTCATAAAGCAAGACCATCTTCTCAACCTCGAATTGTTTTTTTTTAATATGGTGATCATGTCATGATTTTTGTTGCGCCTTTTCAACCTTCTAAATCCGCCTAGAAATTGATTGCATTTAGTCCAAGTGCATTAATTTCTCTATGCACTCCTATAGTGCTTGTTCATTAACTAATCCTCCTACACATGCAATATGTAGGGATGGTAACATAAATTCTACTGGTAACACAACTTCTGCACCAAACACCAATTGGAATGGTGTGGCCTTGTTCAATTTCTTGTAGGTAGTCCTATACTCCCATAGTATAACTGAAACTTTGTCATCCCAATCCTATCTTCCCACATCACAATTTTTGTCAGCATGTGACTCAATTTTTTTAAATGCCTCAGTAGTTCCATTAGCTTGTGGGTGATATGGGGTAGTATTATGGTAGGCTACCATGAATTCTACCAATAAGATCCTAACTATCTCATTCAAGAAATGATTACCCCTATCACTCGTTAAGCTCAGCGAAAATCCATATCTTTTGATTATATATTCCCATAAGAACCTAGTTCTTATTGTTTCTCTAGATCCCTCATTGGTGTTACCTATACCCATCTTTTTAAGTAGTCAGTACAAGTGATGATATAACGTGAACCATTCCTTCACGCAACAGGTGAAATTTCTCCTACAAAATCAATGGCCCACTTTTCAAATGGTTTTTAGCTAGCTATTGGCCTCAAGGGAATCTCATCCCTTGTTCTTGGCTTGCCAAGGCCTTGACAATGGTCATAGGACTTGCAAAACTAAATGCAATTGCGGTAGATCCTTTCCCACCAAATCCCTTCCAAGAGGATTTTTCGCACGGTGGAATTACCTACATAGTGTCCTCATACAATCCCACTATGTACTTCCCCCATGATTGAAACACACTCATGCTCTAACATGTAGAGCACAAAACCTCATCGTGGCCTAGTTTGTATAAGTATCCATTGACTAACATGTATGGCATGATGCATATGGCTAACTATTTTCTTTCCAGATTCTTCATTCCTTCTAGTGCCATACCCATTTTGAGAAACACATCAATATATTCTATGTCGTAGGGCATACGCCAAAACCTAAACAACAGATTGTGCATATAGCATATCATCCTCAATACTCTACACATCGTCCCCTAAGTCAATCATTGACAAATGGTCAAGCCCTACTGAGTTACTCTTTCGTCGTTTCACAACAATCAGTAAACTCAAACTCTTGAAACAACAAGACCCACCAACATATGCACCCTTTGCAAAACTGGCTTGTTCACCAAGTACCTCAATGCCATGTGATCGTGTAGAATATGAAGGGTGTTGCTAAAAGACATTTTCTAAATTTTTATAGTGCGTAGATCATTGATAGTGCTTCGCGCTCGGTAGTAGTATAGTTCTGTTATTTTTGTGTTAACGTCTTGTTAGAGAAACATAAGGGGTGGTCAACAATTCCTTCTTTAGGATGTGCTAATAATTCCCCAATCACCATCAATGAAGCATTAATATGTACATAGAATGGCTAATCCCAAGAGGGAAAATGTAATATCGGTGTAGTGATAAGCTTATTCTTTAGTGCATCAAATGTTGTTTGCTTTGCGCCTTTCCCTAGTGAAATGTACTTTTTTTTTTAGTAACTTCTCTAATGGCACGACGCTCTTGGAATACCCTTGATAAATTTCTGGTACTACCCTATATGCCCAAGGAATCCATGCATGACTGTGCTGCGCTAGTACATTCCCCAAATCCCATAACAAGGGAAAATTTGGCGGGATTTACCAGCAAACCATCCTTACATATAATGTGACCCAAGAGAGTTCCAAATGGAGTAGCGAAGAGACACTTCTTGATGTTGAGGGATATGTGTAACTACCGACATCTTTCAAATATTCCCCAAAAATTGTCACAATGGTCTTTCACTAGTCCATACACCATCTATTGAAGGAACTTATGGATAAAATCTTGAAATGCATACACCATTATGCACGAAAAACACAATAGATGCATTCTTCATCTGAAAGGCATGACCGTATAGGAAAACCTTCCACATTTAGTGGTGAAAGTTGTCTTTTCTTGGTCTTCTTTTGCAATTATAACTTGATGATACCTTGAGAATCCATCTATGAAGGAATATATTTCACGCCTAGCCACTCCTTCTAGGATCTCCTCGGTAAAAGGGGTTAGAAAAGGATCAATTACACATACCGCATTTAAGTCCCTGTAGTCAACACAAATCCTTATCCTTCCATCCTTTTTAATGTTGATGACCATGGGGCTTACCCATTTTGATTCCTCCATAGCTTCAATGATGCCTGAAGTGATCATTTTGTCTATCTCCTCCTTGAATTTGACGTGAAGATTCAAATTCATTCAATAAGGTCTCTTCCGAATCGGTGCACACCTTCCTTTAACTTGATTTTCATTTCTCCTAAAAAGTGGTGAATTCCTTTAAGCTCATGGTATCCGCATGGAAATAATTCTTGAAACTTGTGCAATAGATTAATGATCTTTGAAACCTCCTTCTCTGACCAATAGTCTCCAATAGTGGCCTCCTTAGGTTCCATTTCTGAACCGATGTTAACCTTATTTGTTTTGAGGGGCTCATAGTAGGCATGTGATTTCTCATCAGCACTATCAATAAATTTACATGTACCTTCAGTATGGTTAACATCGAAACTCTCCATCTCTTCGCCATCTAACAACACTTCTAACTCTTCCTCAACAAAGCATGGTTGTCAACCAAGTTCACCCAATAACTCCAATATTCTATCTTATATTGTGGCACTATCTCCCATTGTTATTTGCTTAACAACCTGCAACACATTATCCATTGATGGTTTGGTATTCTAATATTTGAAACCTTGAAGGAGGTTAGTCATAAACTTGTGCCAATTTCTGTCTGACGATAGTGCATCTCAAAGTGAATATACCATCTGCGCGCACAACCTTGTAAAGTGGAGTACAACCTATGCACCCATAAAGAAGGTGGCAAGGCTTCCATGCCTTCCATCCAGAGTTTCTCACATGCTTGGATGTGGAACAAGGTGGATTCCTTCCCATGATAGTCTTGTATGATAGTGGGTACATTGCTTCAAGAAAACCTAACATAGAACGTGATTCTCACTTCACGACACTCTTGAAGGCTATCGCAATGTGTTTCCCACCAACGCATTGCAATTCCAAGCAAGTTATAGCTGAGCATCCTTCTTCTTTAAATCTCATTTTTCCACTGGGTATCCATATCTTGTACGAAGACATCAAGGTTGGCTCCTCCACAATAACTTGGCAACATCTTTCCTTCCAGGGTGCTTGGATGAATGTGCCTTTATCACTCTTGTAATAGAGCCTCTTAATTATCACCCAATTAACTCATAAGTCCCATGCGCCCAATTTTCACATGCCACACTAGTTGTATCACTCATGGACTAAGCATATTCAAACTGAATATCTCTTTCTATAAAGTGAATCACCTTAGGGTCCCTAATAGAGCGCAAATAGATATTGTGAAGAAATTCTTCTTCTAAGGGCTCATTATAGGGTGTTGAATTTCCATCGGTCAACGGGATCATAACTTGTTCTTCCTTGTTCTAAAATATTATGTATCCCTCATTGAACTGTAGGTCAACATTGTTCTTATAGCATAAGAGGTGCCAAAGTAATGCTAGAAAGTTATCTCGCCTCAATTTAGTGTTAATAATTTGAAATCCCTTATGAACTTCTCCCCTTGGATAGTGATAACAACATCCTTCAAAACACAAATGGGAATTGCCTTTGTCTTATTTTCCATATAAAACACATTTAAGGATGGTTCTAATGGAGGCCTTCCCATTTGATTCCGTGATTCCAGGATAAGAACATTGACTTATGCACTGTGTCAATCAAAATATTTCTTAGGATCCATCCATCCACATTCGCATTCAAGGTACTACGATGCGTGGTACTTTCTCCCGTAGTCATTCCCCTAGCAAAGGAATAATATTTATTTACCTTAACATCTTGCATACTTCCCTGACCTCATCCAAATCCTTCTGTGGAGCCTCAACACTCTTCCTTTGCTCTAACTAATTTGATTGCTCATTTAAGCACTAGATCTATCTTTATAGGCTTCAAATTACATCCACGGTCTACTAATACACCTCTTTTTGATGAGTAGGGTCCAGATACTTTCCATGTACCACCTATTCTCTAATAACCAATGGTCTCTACCTTGGTACTTCCCTTGCGTGCATAACCTTAGCTCACATCATAACTAGTACAGGCTCTAGTTCCGACTCACGTGCCACCCTTGGCATCCATTTTGAATCGACCTTATTTACGCTTACCATTTTTACACCTTTGTACTTCCAGGTGTTATTGGCTCATATATTCAAATAGCTCCAGGGAACTCCTCATACTTGTGTTTTTTTCCACACCAAGAGCATTGTAATAGATCTGGGCATTCACACTTATAGTGCTTCATCAACCCAAAATTGTAATAGGTTCCACGCGGGAACTTGTTGATGTGTAATCACAAAGCACCCCTAAATAATTGCAACTTGATGGGTTGAAAATGTCAATGTGATTGCATAACAAGGATATTTTCCCAAAGTGTGGGACTTTTTAAATAGGAAATCTCTCCAGATGAAGGACGGTTCCTATTCCTCTATTTTTAAGCGCACATCAAAATTGTATAGGATCCACCTTAAACTATACTCTAACTTTCCAAGGAGAAAGGGTTAAGAAGATTATAATAAATTAAACCTAAACTAACATAGGTGATGCACCAAAGGAATGCTGAATAACTTGCCTTGCATGGAAATGAATGTGAAACAAGACTGAAGAGGATGAACACCAACACATATCAATTTCTTATCACCAATTCATTCACCATTAAACATAGACCATCAAATATGCAACACAATAACCATGCACAGATAACCAAGATTGCAATGAGAGATTAGATGAAAGAAATGAACATAAGAGAGGGTTGAAATTCATCCATAGACTTCTATTATTACTCCACAAATTTGATATAGTGCATTACAATGGCCCAAGAGGCAAAAATTGCATTACAACTTGAATGAGAGGTTTGAACTCCAAAAATTCACTTGCAGACAAGAGAAGAAGGGAGGGTGCAAAGAAAAATTATCCAACATTAGAAAAATGACCCTCCTTACAATATATAGGAAGAATGAGAGAAAGGGGGAGAGAAGAATTCAAAATATTGCTTCAACCACCCCAAAAATGCATTGAATTCTCCTGCAAAATGATGGGTGCCACTGTAAAACCCATACCTCAATGTATTTTTCCTTGTTGGGAAAGAAAGGAAGCCCATACAACTTCATTTTGGTTGGTGAGAAATTTGAAACATTCCTCTAAAATGGAGAACTTTATTTCTTTGTTTTGAATAATTTAGGCTCACTCAAATTAAGAGGTGAAAGTGAGCTTTCGAAAAAGTCCTTTCTTATGAAAATTCAAGCTCCTAGTAAAAATTTATGTCCATCTAAAGACCAGGGTGACATACTGCATTAATGGTGAGTTGTTGATCTTTTCCTTTCAGAGTCCGAAATAGCCTACAACCTACGAAATCCAAAATTTTAGAAAATTAGACCTCTTCACTTCAGATGTTGAGTTACTGTTAATCTTCTTATTTGGCTTGAGAGTTCCAAAATTTTGAAATCCAAGCCTTTGAAACCCTGAAGTTTGAAATTTTAACTTCAGGTTTTGGACCTTGTTCCTTTTGGACTTATTTCTGTCCTAACCCCAAAACGAATCTCCAAAACCGGGACCTCCGAAAGTCCAAAATCGGAACCTCTCAAACCCCAAACTCCGAAATTCAAAAATACAAACCTCCAAAACCCTTAAAATCCCCATCGTATTGATCCAAAAACCAAGTTTGACCCCCGAAATTCAAACCCTTCGACTTCAGACTTTCTACATTTTGGGCATTTGCTTGCATTTTTTGCATTTTCTCGTCCGAAGACCCCGAACTTCGAATTATGCACCTCCTAACCTATGAAGTTTGAAATTCATACTTTTGAGTTTGGACTCCAATCCATGACATCATTTACCACGAAGTCAAGTTTTACCCCCAAAATCCGAACCCTTTCGGACTTCAGAATTTCAAGATTTTTGGCATTTTTCTTGTTTTTACCTACTTCTCCTAACTCCGAAAATCCCTACCTATAAAGTCCAAAAATTCAGAATTTGGGTTTCTTCATTTCTTAAAATTTCTACAATGTTTGACTTGCTTCAACCATATTTGACCAATCTCAAAATGCAATCTCCCATGACCGAATCAACCCCATTTTCATAGTGTGCAAGTTCATGTTTGTCTATTTTGGTTGAGGGGAAAAAATGGATGACATAACTCACTTCTTCCTCTTCCATGGTTATCATGATCACGAAATCCTCCTCGAAATCTCTTGCACATGCTTCTCCATCCATCTGCATGCCCTCATAGTGATGACCATCATCTTTATAATTTCTTGCAAGGATGGTGTGGTGCACGTCAATATTAATGGCATCGGGCATTTGGTCAATCAACCTACAATCCTTGGTGTCATGAGTAGTTGAGGTGTAAATATTCCAATAAAAAGACACATTTTTATGGATTGCTCATTGTAGTAGTTGGCACCTACTTACATTATGATCTCTGTAGAAAATCTCAGAGTACACCATCATGGCACGTGCATCTTGATCCCCACAAACAATTGTCCTTTATATGCCCCTCTATCTCACAATCTATGCACCATAGGCCATTGCAAGACTCATGTGCTTTGAGTTTGCAAGTATCTTCTCCAGCCTGATTTTTCATTGCAACAATTTGAGCTTCAAGAATAGGGCTAACACTGGTATCCAAAATTCCAATAGCCTTAATATGCGGGTAGCCTTCAAAGCCACAACATGTAGGGAAGCCTCGAAGGCCTCGCGTGGGTTTGTGAAAGTCTTGTGCAAAATTTCTCTCCTAAAAGGTGTTATCAAACCTTCAAAAAATAATTGAGAATGCTGGGAAGGATGAATATCATAAGAAAACTTTGACAAGAGAGTCTTAAAAAGTGCATCATATTCCCACACACTCTCTGCCATACCTTATTGAATCTCCTACAATGCACTAATGATTTTTTGTTCAAAATCGGGGATATGAAATACAACTAAGAAGGCATTCAGTAGTGCGGTGTTATCTACAATTGTCGATGGGGTTCATACTCATGGTACCAACTATGAATGCATCCTTGCAATGTCATTCCAAAATGATTTTCCTTCCACTTCGGGGTAGTGATCCCATTTGTACGCCATATCATCTCACACTTGTGCACATGTTGTGCAACATCCTCAACACCTTTTTAGTGTGGTAGATGTAAATAAATTTTGAAAATCACTTGCTAAGGTGGTTCAGGCCCTTGCCGACCTAATCTAGAACCTTTATTTTCTCCGGTGTTACCTCCACCACTAGATCCAATAGATCCACCAGGTTATGTCCCTCCTGACCCACCATATCCACTAGGTCCACAAGATCCTTCAACCCCTATACGACCAAATCCACCTCTTGTAGCTGGTAATAGGCCTAAAGTGGTCGCACCTAGTGTCCCCAACATCCCACCAAGTGAGCGCCAATGAATTGTGATATTGCACCGCTACTAGATGTGTGTCTCGTGCCACTTCTAGATGTGATACCCAAGATTTGTGTAACCGTACTTTTCCCAAATGTTTTTCCAAACAATATTCCTCCAAACACAAGAAATGATTGTGCATCCATGGATGTGCCAAATGAAAAATTATACATTCTTGGTGTTGATTGGTCACTTCCACCAATATCAACTGAGTTAGCAATAGTTATCTCTAGATTTCAAAACTAAGTGCCAAGGGTTGATCATTAGGAAAATTCAGATGCACATCGATAACTCTCCTTTCTTCAAGTGACAAACGCTCGTAAGAAGTTGAAGGGGTATCTCTCCCACATTTACCAAGATGAGGTAGCAAAGATTGCCGAGGTTCCACGTCCTCCGAGTGAACCTCAATTCTTTCCCACAACGTCTTCCTCCATAGATCCATCACTCCTGCAACCTCACATTATCTATCCAACTCACTTTCCCATGCTTCAATATACCCGAGTTGTCTCTCTTCCCTCTCCTTTTTTAGCTACAGGTCCTCCATCTTCCTCCACCCTAGCTTCCTCGCCCATCTCTCGAAAGAACATTAGCCAACCATATGAAAAATTTCCAAACTTAGTGTAAGGATCAAGATCTTTATGGATAAGGGGATAACAAGTAAAATTGATCCTCTGGATCCTTTACTTACTCAAACTCAAAGAACCTCTCTGGATAAGAATACGTAACAATAACATATTTTAGGGTATAAATGGCCAACACTCTTCTTCACCAATGATCAAAAGCACGTTTCCAAGTCATATCGGTATCCCGCAACCTCCGATATTCATCTTTGGTTCAAACGTGAGATCTATAATACCATCTTGATCTAGATGCGTACGCCGAAAGCTATTCATACATATCCACTTGAAATCAACAAAATAAGGTCTCATACACTCATGATATAGGGTTCTCTTCTACCCATCTACATGCATCAAAATCAGGTTCGAAGACTAAATCTCGATCAAACTCATCCTCTCAGTGCTCTTAAACCGTGATTTGATATTGTCCAAAGTGTCAAGCACTCTATCATCACACATCATTCTCACAACAACTTCAAAAAGAGGTCCCGACAATGAAACCAATATGTAGTCATTTTTATGTACCCTTAGTACAACTTTCTAACCCCATGTGCATCGGCCTATCACCCAAATGGGAACCGGGCGCTCTTCGAGAGCACACGCGGGTTCTAATCCCATCTTTTATGTGAGCATTGTGAGAAGGTTCTTCCATTGATGGGGGATGGTTTGTAGAATGAGAATACATTTACTTAGTTAAAAGAAAAGTGGAAGGGCAGCTTACAAATCCACATATTAATGTATTAAATGAGCTAAGCATCATTTGTAATAAGCATGATGAATCAGATCTGAGTCATGATATATAGAACAAACCCTTAGATATATATTCATTTAGAGTGATTTTGGTAGCCACATTACAATCAAAATAGGTCATCACAGACCATACATATCAAAAGACTAGGACTCATCTCTTATAGATCTTCCCTGGTATGATATTCTAACTATGCCTTCCCAGTTCATCCCTTATTATAGACTCTAATGCCATAAAAAGGCTTATTACATCCTTCAAAACCCTTACCACTATTGTGACATTTCGCTACCCCGCATCTTACTCTATATGCTTCTTCTGTTCTACTCTTGTCTATCACTCAATGTATTTCCTTTCTTCTAAAAATATCTCTTTATAGGTTCATCATCCACCGAATGCATTCTCTCCTAAACAGATCACATGTCAAGTGTAAATGTGGTCCTCTAATAGTGAATTATTATCCCCTCGCAAACCCTCCACTCTATGTAATGATGTTTTTCGATAATATTTCTTTTGTGGAATATTCTTTTCTTGACCTCTAAGGTTCTAGGATGGCACCTTATCCACTTAGCACACCTATTCGGGTCATGCTTTTGCTTAAGTTCCTTTAGAATTTTGAATATGGCTAATTCCTATGAACCCCATGTTCTGCCTTCTACACATGCCCTGGTTTCTCCAAAACCCTTCTTAAAACTCTTTCCTATGCACTTTTCCCTGCGCACCCTTCTCTTTAACGATCCTGTGCGTGCAAATGCCTTACAGTACTTAACCAATATTCAAGGACCAACAACATCCGGGTTTGAAATAATAATTCAATAACTTGAAGAAATTTAAATGGAATTTATTATTCATTAGATACAATGAAAGGATAAGGATAGGGACATGTGCATTACACTATGTTCCATGGAATTTATTATCATGCCTTATCTTTAAATAGGGTTTAGAGTATATGGATTCAAAATGTAGACTAAGCTTATACAAATAAAAAATTAGGATAACTATTGAACGCTAGTATTTACAACTATGTGTAAACATGGAAGTCACACCCAAAACATAGATAATATATTATTGAGGTCATTGTAACAAGAAGTTAGTGCAAGAAAGTAGTAAGTGCACATTTAACTATATGAATACCTAACTTAAATAATATTAATAATATTATTATAATAAGTAATTTAACATTGTTGATATACTTACTCTATATAAGAACACCCATGATTACACATCAAGAAATAAGCACAACTATCCACAATCATCAAGTTACAAAGAAACATGATACATAGGCATTATTCAAAAGAAACATTGATTAACATCGAAATTCCTTTCACATCATGCATGATACAAACATAGAATATAAAACACTCTCACTTATGTGCGCGAGTCAATTTCCAATCCTAATACTTTTCAAAACATTCTTAAACATGCTCTATTCCTTAGCATATTCAACCTTGCATATGTTCCAAATGAGGAACTCATGGGGTGTATATATATATATATATATATATATATATATATATATATATATATATATATATATATATATATATATGTTACCCCATAATTTTCAATTGGTCCATGAATAAATTCAAAATCCTTTACAATATTCCTTGAATGATGTCTCGTTATAAGCTAGAGACTATTGAAACCCTTAACATCTATTTAAATAGCCAACTTAGGAGACATTCTCGAAACAAAGTTGTTCCAACCATCAAACACATGACTTTTTCTTTCTTTCTAACATCAACTTTGGTCATTTGTTTCATTGTTTTGTATTTATATTTATAGCGAAAACATTATTTCTTATGATAAATTTATTAGATCTATGTGTTGTTTAAGTCGTTTAAAGTATATTTGTTTAGTGTCAAACAAGAAGTTTAAATTATTTTGTGTGAAATTTACAGTTCATATGGAGAGATTCCCATCGATTTAGTTAAATATTTTATATATTATGTGCATATGTATTGTGTTCACCTTAAAAAAGGAAATTGTATCAATAAAGTTAGTTTTGTGTAAATAGTTTTCATGTTCATTATTGATAAAATTAAATATAGTGTTACACTCAATTTTAGAATAGTCTTATGTCAATGAGGCACTTTGTCAATATCGTTCTAGTCATATTTTTATATTAAAGTTAAAATTTTCAAAGTATCAAAAATAAAAATAAATAAAAATATACAAAAAAATGTTTTACAAATGCATCTTTGGTGGTACCCGATGTCTTGAAAGTCAAAGATCTATTTTAATGGTGAGTTTCATATACATCGACATCAACATAATTTTTGTTAAGTAGTCAAGAATAATGGAGAATGGAGGCAAGAGAGGTTTGGGAAATTTAGCATCCTCTTATTAGTCATTCGTAATGGGGTCACTAACTATCATAATAAAGTGGCAAGCTAGCTATGCCTAAATGACCAAATGTTGAGGATGATTTTCCGATGGAAGTGAAGATCGCCTCATACCATTCACAATCAAAGTGGAAATGATATATATGGTGGCTACATAATAATAAAATGAGGATTGATTCCTCATTATTACCATTTTTAGTATTTTCATGTTTTGTATTGTGTACAAAATAAAACCTTGTTGCATGACATTTTATAAAGCAATCATATTTTCAAGAATCTTTGTTTTTTGGGGGCAGCAAAAGATTTAAAGGTAAAATAAATATGGATTATTTCATAGATAGTTTAGGAGTCTAGGAATACGGAGGATTCAAATTTCAAGATTCTAGGGAATGGGGAAGTAATCTAAGGAATTTGGCTTGTAATTGTACCTTTACGAGGGTAAAGAGACAAATACATTGATTTGTACCTAGAATATGAAGTATTTTTATAGAGAAGTTGTTTCTTGAATATGAATCTCTTCTACCATATGTGCATTTAGAGGGGAATGTTAGGAATATCTTGTTAGTGTTCACATGTTAGTGTATTGTATGCGGTGTGATGAGTTATAATAACTTGTGTAGATATTATTTGTTATGATAGTTAGTGAGTTAATAGCTTATGAGGTATGAGAGATATTATTGGGTAAATTACATTCTATATTTATAATGGTATTATGTGTGAGTTATAATGATTTACATAGTATATGGTATGAGGAGTTGAAGGAGATAAGTGTAACTTCTAAGTTATAAGAGATCATTACATTATATATATTTACACTTCTCTCTAAGTGAATTATATCTTAAGTCCAGCTTTTTGTTAAAACATTGTGTATGAATCCATCAAAGTTGTTATTTATATGAAGGTTTACCTTTGCATATTTTCTAAGGTAAATATATCCTCATAGTAATTTTTTTGTTTTTATAGACAAGGTAAAATATTATAACTTTTTGATTTTCTTCAAAGTTTATTTTTCCAAAACTTTAGCTACCTAGTTGCATAACCAATTTTACAAAATCTTACACTATTCATGCACACTTTGCACAAATGATTACATCCCTCATAGTTTCTTGGTCATTTCTTTGATGAGCTCTTCTTCGATAATATCCACCAAAAAAATTTTGGTCCTTATTTTTGGTTTAATCTAAAAACTATATTGCATAAAATTTTCTCCCATGTTTTGTTTCACCTAGAATCTACCAAAAACTTTCCCCGCCTTTTTGCACTTGTTTAATTATTTCTTCTCTTCACTAGATTTTTTAACCAATAGTATTTGATTTAGTCCATTATAATATATATATATAGGTGTATTTGAATCCTTCTACGAATCATATTTATTATTTATATCAAAGTATCCTTAAGCTTTCAAAACTTCCATAACCTTTCCCTTATCCTTATCGATTCCTAGGACTTTATGATGATATGTGTTATCTCACCCCGCCCCCAAAAAAATTGGATCGACCACGACCCTGTGTAGAAAGAAATTCAAGGGACAGCTTGTCAAACACACCCATGCTTTAAATCCAATAAAAATGTTACAAATGAGCTCTAAAATGGAGGATCAGGGTCGGGGAAGGACCAAATAGTGTCACAGAAAACCAGAGGATCAAAGGAGAGAAACAGAGAAAGACTCGAAGTCTTCGGCTCTACAAATGATTCAGAGTGAGCCCCAAAATTGGCTAAGTATGGAAGAATCAGTGGAAGCCTCCACGTGCCTCATTGGCGCGTCTCCACAAATTAAACTCAAAAATAAGACTCAAATGAGCCAAGAGTCTCCACGTGTCCCAGCCCGAAAAGAGACAGAATCAGCCATTGAAAAGTCTAAGACGTGGAAGGAGCCACGTGTCGGCTTGGCATAATTTCAAGAATCAAAGCTTAAGGTGGAGACTCAAACTTGCGTCAACCCTCCACACACCTAGGGGTCGGCATAAGTCAAATGGAAGGCATGCCCAAATTAGTTAAGTATAAGAGTGTAGGCGGAAGGCACCATGTGTCTTAACGACACACATTCAAAGGCACACCCAAAGTGGAGACTCAAATAAGTGCAAGGCTTCCATGTGTTAGCCGGACGCATCTTCAAAGATAAATCTAAAAGTGGGTCCTTAGACAAGTTGCAAGTCTCCACATGTCCCGAGTCGAGATATAGGCCCCTCGCCAAACAAAAGGACTTAGTAAAAAACATAATGGAAAAGGAAAAGCCGTGGAAGGAGACATGCATCATCCCGACACAACTTCAAGAGAAAAATCCAAAAGCGATCCCAGAGGTAACTTTAACTTTT
Source organism: Taxus wallichiana var. yunnanensis (assembly GCA_018340775.1). Classification (NCBI taxonomy): domain Eukaryota; kingdom Viridiplantae; phylum Streptophyta; class Pinopsida; order Cupressales; family Taxaceae; genus Taxus; species Taxus wallichiana. Next base: position 713,153,417 of record CM031235.1, on the reverse strand, counting down.
TGTCTTCGTTCCCAAAAGACATAAAGTATAAAAATGAGCCACGCCTCTACCGATGCCCAAGGAGCCACATGTCACGCCTAAATTACATGCGGGTCAACGGGCCTTAGCGTGATTTTTTTTCCAAATGGAAAATGCACACCGAAGGACCTAAAGATGGTATTTTGGTAAAGGGGTATGGCAGGGGCTACGAGGTCATTTTTTGCTTTTTTGATTTTTTTGCCAAAAAGTGCAAAGTGAATTTCGGCCCACGGACTCGTTACTGTTAACTAATTTCCACCATTTTTTTATACGGACACTGATCAAAATATTCAAATGAGCATATCTTCTTATCCATTTCCCAAAATCTAATAAATTTGGCACCATTGGAGAGATCTTGACCTCGTCTACATCATCGTGATCTGAAAAAATAATTTTGAGGAGGTTAGGTGGGGAAAAATGGAAAAATGTCTTTGTGCCATTAATACAGGATCCAATTACTCCAACAAACAAATCGGATTTGATTTGATCCGTCGTTCTTCCTCCTTCAATGTGTCGAACAAGTAATCAAGGTAGATTTGATAGATTTTGGTAGATTTACTGAGAGGCGTTGATGGTGGTAGCCGAGCTTCAAATTAGTTTTCCCGCCTCTCTCTCCTTTTTCTCTCAGTGGTGCATCTATAAAATAAGGAGCTAGGTTCATTGTAAAGGGTTGGACAGTTGTTTTTGCACCCTCCCTTCTTCCCTTGTCTGCAAGATAATTTGTGGAGCTTTCCAAACCTCCCATTCGGGCTATAATGCAAGTTTTTCCTCTTGGCCACTATAATGTACTGTATCAACTTTGGAGCAATAATATATGTCTGTGGATGATTCTCTACCCTCTTATGTGTTTCATTATTTCCTTCGATCTCTCATTATAGTTTGGTTACCTGTGCATGGTGTTTGTATTACATTTCTATGCTTTGTGTTAAATTGTAGAATAGGGTCTAACATTCCTTTAGTGCATCACCTTGTTAGCTTAGCTTTATTTTCTTGTATCTTCTCAACCCTATCTCTATGGTAATATAAAGTAGTTTAGAGTAGACCCTATGCAAATTATTTTTGCACTTGAACAGAGGAATAGGAACCGACCTTAATATGGAGATCTCTCTCAACTCGCAAAGTCCCATACTTTGAGAGATGCTCCATGTTGTGCAATCACACTAAGAGTCTCAACCCATCTAGTTGTAGATGTTCGGGGTGTTGTGATTCTGCACTAACAGATTTTGGCATGCCCAGTGGGACCAAGAAGTCTCCATTTTTACTGCAGCAAGATTGATGTGCACTTGTTGTAAGTTTTTATCTTTTAAGAAGATTTGATTTTGCACATCTGGTGACTTCCAAAGAGAAAAAATCCATTGGTTTCAACAGCCCAAGCTTGTCAAGTTCATGAGAAGAATACAAACAAGGTCAAGAACTAGAGAGGAGGGACTATTTGTCTATCTGCACTTGTCCCCAGATAGAGGGAGAAGGGGAAGAAGAGCTCAAATGTCTCCATCCCCACCAAATAGAACCTTTTCAACACCTCCTCCTGGTAGGCCATTCATTCAATCAAAAAGGGTTCTTAGGATAATCATAATGGCACAACCACCAAACCCCTATGTCAACTTCACTGGTAGCAGCCCACTTGCTCTAAATGCACAAACTCCAGTTCCAATTGCAACATTAAAGAGCATTCCATATTTCACTGGAGAGACCAATATTCTCCTAGTGATCACATTTAAGACATTACAAATCTCTACGTAATCCATGAGATCACTGAGATGGACATTGTAGTCAAGTTGTTAGCCTCTTTACTCAAGGGTTAAACTTCACAATGGTTCAGGAGTCTAACAACAGGCTCTATTCAGACTTGGGACCATCTTTGCAGAGCTCTTCATAATCAATTTGAAGAAAAAGGAGACAATCTATCCTGTTGCGACATTTGACAATCATCAAGAGGGCTCCTAATGAGCAGTTGACAAATTTCAACCTCAGATTTCAAAGGACATGGGATAGGATTCCATTGGCTATAAGGCCCACAGATGAAGGTGCTTTCTTATACTTTCTTAGAGCTCTAAATTCTAATATTGCTTTAATGATTCAATCAATGGGACGCACCACCTTACTCGCACCTATAACATTTCCATAAGAGTTAAACATTATTTAATTCAGGTGTAAACATTCTCCTAGGCCACCCATGCCTCTATACCCAAAACTTGGAGATCCAAGCACTAGTCAGACACCCACATTAGCTCCTATACCTACCTCAAGGAATCGAGTTCAATGAATCCTCCACCTCATCTTCTAGCACTTCAAAAGAGCTTCAGGAAGTTATGAAACAGATGTAGAACCTAGGGAATGAGCTAGTGAGTATCAAAAGGTAGCAAGCTAAGAGTTCTAGGCCATATCAGCCTCGGGATTAGTATCGGTTAAACCCCCATATTAGTAAAATAGACCACCGATCAGTTGCAGTAAGTAAAAATCAAAACCAAGGAAAACCTCAAGCTATAAGGCCCTTCCGACCATATGATACAAAGATAGCTTCAACATCTAGGGCCTTGGTTCCAACACAAAACAACATAGCACAAGAATATGATTGGTGTTTCCCATGTAGTCAGCCCCATAACCAATCAATGTGTTTTAATGGTGCACTAAACTAGGCCTTGATGGTATAGACCATTGGTGTGTCATAAGAGTTTAGCCAAGGACAGAAATCAACATCAAGTAGTTCAAAGAAGAGACACCTCAAAGTGAGACTATGCTTGTCAATTGGCAAGCTGAAGACTTCTATGGAATTAACCAAGCTCCTTCTCAAAGTGTAGTTGTCAATACACGGTCCAAGAAAAGGAATATTGGAGAGGGAAAATCATCAAACTCAGGTAACCCTCAATCTTCTATTATTCCACAAGGTATTGGCACTCAAAGTGTAACTCCCAATATCCAGATTCAGGTCAAGCCACCTTCTAAACACATTCAGACACCGGTTGTAATGACCCATGTGCAAGAGAAAAATGTACCAGGAAAGGGGCAGAAAAAGGATAGTCCATTTAACATCATTGAATAAATGAAGAAGAAAAATGTGAATATTTCAATGTGGGATTCATTAGCTATCCCGGACAACAAGATCTATTGCAAACTTCTATGGACAATTGGTCAACCTCAAATCAACCCCCTAATTAGCAAGAGAAAGTGCTTACAAATGTGGCTCGACCCGAAGGAAACCAAGGAGGAAAATAGGGTGAGAATATGAATCCCCCTCCGTTACATGTCTCATTAATTATTGGAGACAAATTGGTACATAATTGCATGATTGATTCGGGGGCAAGTAGCTCTATAATGCCAAAACAAATAGCCGATCAGCTGGGTCTTCAATACAAATTCATCTCCAGGGGCATAGTGTAATTGAATGGGAAAACAATAATGACAGTTGGATTCTTCAAATATTTGAGCCTCACACTCGCACGCCTACCCCAATGTGACTATATTGTAAAACATATCAGTCATAGACTTGCCACCACTTTTTGTGTTGTGTTTATCAAGAGACTTCACTGCTAATTTTGGAGGATATCTGTCTGCTGATTAATCACACATGCTTTTTAAAATGAGGCATGGAGCTAAAGCTACAATCAGATCTAATCCCATTGTAGATTTCCATATTGAGCCTTGTGTACCTAGCCCAATCAATGCGAATTGTTTATCCTTTGATCAGGAGGACCTCCCAAGCACTTGTGAGGCCGATACCAAGGTCGGGTGTATTTCCGACTTAACCTCAACAAGTGGGTGAAAAAGAAGCATGCTTTACCTCTATAAGGAGATGGAGGAATCTAAGCTAGGATTCTACTGTTTGCATAAGGAGAATCATCCTCTTCCTGACATCATTAAGCTAGACCAAAAGATGATTGAGGTATGGTAATTGTTCTTTGATGGCTCAAGAAGTAGGCAAGGAGCCAAAGGAGGGGCTATGCTTGTTTCACCTCAAGGTATAAAATACTAATCATCCTTATGTTTCCAATTTTCTTGCTCAAACAACACTTTGTAGAGTATGAAGCCACGATAAATAGACTACACTACTTAAGGAAAAGAGGAATTAAGAACTTGCAAGTGTTTGGCAACAAGTGAGATAGTGGCGAATCAAGTCTCGAGGACAAAATTCTGCCAAGAATGATTTGTTAAAGAGCTACAAGAACTGGTTATGGGAACTCATTGAGGATTTCAAAGCATTTGACATCAATTCCATCCCAAGAAAGAAAAATTAAGTAGCAGAGACAAATTTGTAGCAATTAGGTCAGCATTTGACGTTGTAGAGTATCAAGAATGGTACATCTCAACCCCATATCAAAGTGGTTGTAAGACCAGCTGTCCCGCATAACAACACACAAGTTGGAAAATCTTCAAAATGATCAAAAAATTGTCAACTTTATACAAGAAGAAGTAGAGTTATCCTCCAGAACTAAGACAAACCGGAGTAGCGGTATGGCGATCAAAGCAGCATAACCGAGTACCAACAAACTACCAAAGGGTCTTGTCACTTTGGAATCAATATTCAACCCAAATGACTAATTCTGAAAGGATAAGGTGAATATTTAGGTAAAGGGTGAAGATTCAAAGCCCATTTTCATAGAAGAAAGAAAAACGTTGCAGATTCGCAAGGTAAGCACTCACCAAGAAAAATCTGAATTTATTCAATTTTATGAAGAATTCCTAGATGTCTTTGCCTCAAATTACAAATATTTGAGAGGTTTCAACCCAAAGTCTGGCACAACAAACCATCGAGATGGACCCAAGATCTAAGAATTTCGAGACGCATGCAAAGACACGTTAACACTCACATTGAGCCTCTCATGAGAAAAGAGTTGAACAAGATAATTGAGGCCAGTATCATCTTTCCTATAAAACATTTGAGTTGGGTTGCAAATTTTGTGCTTGTGAGGAAAATAAATGGAGAAATCAGGCTATGTGTGGAATTTTGTGATCTAAACAGAGCATCACTCAAGGATCACTATCCACTCCCATCAAGAATAGATCTTACAGGTTGTAGCTGACTCTGAGAGGTTTTCACTACTAGACGAATACTCAGGCTATAACTAGATAATGGTGAAAGAGGAAGATCAGTTCAAGACAACCTTCACCACCAAATGGGGTACATATGCTTATAAGAAGATTCCATTTGGACTGTCGAATGTCGGAGCAACATTTCAGCAAGATATGGACATGGTATTCAAAGGCTTGATCAACAATATAGTTTTGGTATATATAGATGATATCACCGTCTTCTCGAAGGATGTTGTAGACTATCTCTTCCACCTTAGACAGGTATTTTAGAGGTGTAGAATGTTTGGGGTGTCATTGAATCCAAAGAACTGTGTGTTCTTGGCACATGAAGGAAAATTGTTGGGCCACATTATCTTAAGAGAAGGGTTGACAATTGATCCTAAAAGGGTTGAAGCCATCCAGAAACTTCCATTTCCACAACACAAAAAGTCTCTCTAAAGCTTCTTGGGGAGAATAAACTTTTTCGTAGGTTTTTGCTTGATGTTTCCACTCTTGTGAAGCCTTTAACAATGATATTAAAAAGAGTCTTGCATTTAAATGGAAAGTGGAAGGCAAAGAGAGTTTTGAGGCCATCAAGCTCGTAATATCATAGGCCCCAACTCTAATTAACCCATAAGTTTCAAAATAATTCATGTTGTATGCTTTTGTATGGTCGACACCATCTCACCATTAGTCCAGCATAACAAGGAAGGTTGAGAGTAGCCCATAGTCTTCTTCACCAACTTTTGGAAGATTACGAGGTAAAGTACTCTTTCATTGGAAAACATGTCCTTGCTGCAATTAGGAGTTTGAAGAAGTTCAGACACTTGGTCTCAAAAAATAAGATTCAACTGCTAGTGTCTCATCCTGGTGTTAAAGATTTTATCCTAAACAAGGACTTGAATGAGAAGAGAGCGGGTTGGATAACTCAGGTAATGGAATAAGACATTGAGATCAAGGTGACCAAACTGGTTCATGGCAAGGGTTTGTGTGAACAACTCACTTCCAAGCAACAGGTTGAGTTAGTGGATGAAAAGGATGCTGTCCTATTTCTACAAAATGATCAAGAGTAGCCAGCTAATGATGCACCCATTCCATGTTGGGCTCAAGCCTTAGTGCATTATCTTCAAACCAGTTTGTGCCCTCTAGAATGGAACAAAGTAAAAAGGAGATACTTCAGACTACAAGCCATCTCATATGTGCTTGTAGGTAGTCTCTTGTTTAAGAAATCTATTAAGGTGTATTGGGACAGCCAAATTGAGAAAGTGTTGCATGAGTTCCACGATGGAGAAGTAGGAGGTCACAAAGCTCAAATCAGCTCTATGGGATGATAAGATCACATCCAAGAGGTCCACAGGTAACTCCCCATACAAGCTTCTATATGGAAAAGAGGCAGTATTGCCCATCTCATTGGAGCTGCCCACTTTGGAGCTCATGAAACAGTTGGAACTAGCTGAGTTTCAACCCGTGGTAATCAGTATGTAGAGTTGATGGAAGTCGAGAGGCAAGAGAGCATGCAATGCAAGTCATGGAAAAGGATCAAGCATTGATCAAGAAGAGCTTTGATAAGAAAGCAAGAACAAGGACGTTTTAAGAAGGGGACTTCATTCGAAGTGGGATACATATCGGAAAATCCAGAAAGCATTCTAAATTTGATGCCATTTGAAGTGGCCCCTACATGATCACAAGCTGTAAAAGTAGCAATGCCTTCCAGCTGGTTAAATTAGATGGCGAAGAGTTGTCGATCCCAGTGAACGACATCCATCTCAAACATTGATCTTTTGAAAGGAAGGTTTCACCCTTATAAATAGTAACATAGGTTTTGTTTCCCTAAGTTTTGTGGCACATGTTTTGTTTCTCTAAGTTCACGTCATTATACAGTTCAATTTTCCTCCAGGTGAATGCGTCATACCCTTAAACATTTATAACAAGAAGAACCATAGTTGTCAAATAATGCTTTCTCGTTTTCTAATAGAATAAATACATAACAACTAAAGTCAGTCTCAAAGGGTCCATTTGCAAAGGAATAGGATCAACGTCGAGCAACCACTATTAAATCTATGCCCAATGGATATAACAAAGCAATCGGTTGATTCATCTAGCAGAAGATACCCCTGTGAGTCACCAAATTGTTATCTCAATACTTGCCCCCACAGAAAAAATTGGATCGACCATGACCCCGTGGAGAAAAAAATTCAAGGGACAGATTCACGTAAACGTGCCCACGCTTCAAATCCAAAAATAGGTTGCGAGACGCAGCTCTAAAATGGAGGAGTAGGGTCGAGGAAGGACCAAACAGTGTCACAAAAAACCAGAGGCTCAAAGGAGAGAAATGGAGAAAGACTCAAGTCTTTGGGCTCTATAAATGATTCAAAGCAAGCCCCAAAAGTGGTTGAGTATGGAAGAAGTAGTGGAATCCTCCACGTGCCTCATCGACACATCTCCAAATATTAAACTCAAAAAGCAAACTCAAATGAGTGCGGACCTTTCACATGTCCCAAACACAAAAAGGGGCGAGAATCGTCCGTTGAAAATTCCAAGTCAGAAGGAGCCATGTGTCGGGTTGGCGCATTTAAAAATGAAATACCAAGGTGGATACTCAAACTCGCACCAAACCTCCACGTGGCCGGGGTCAATTGAATTTAAATGCAAGGCGAGCCCATATTTATTAAGTATAAGAGTGCGGCGGAAGGCACCATGTGTTTTAATGGCGTACATTCAAAAGTGTGTCCCAAAGTGGAGACTCAAATAAGCACAAGGATTCACATGTTAGCCCAATGCATCTTCAAATATAAATCTAAAAGTGGGTCCTTAGACAAGCACCAAGTCTCAACATGTCCCGGGTCAGATATAGGGCCCCGCAAAACAAAATGACTTAGTCAAAAACATGAAGGAAAAGAAAAAGCTACAGAAGGAGCCACATGTTAGCCCGATGCAACTTCAAAAGAAAAATCCAAAAGCGGTCCCCAAACGTGTGCCAGCCCTCCACATGGCCATGTTCCAAGTCAAAGTAGGGAGGTGGGTCGTTGGAGGTAATTTTAACTTTTTGGCTTTGTTCCCAAGAGACATAAAGTATAAAATGAGCTGCACCTCCACCGATACCCAAGGAGCCATGTGTCAGGCCTAAATTACATGCAAGCCGATAAGCCTTGGAGTGATTTTTTTCCCAAATGGAAAATGCGGACCAATAGACCCGAAGATGTTTTTTGGCAAAAAGGGTATGGTGGGGCTGTGGGGTGTTTTTGCATTTTTGGATTTTTGTGCCAAAATGTGCAAAGTGAATTTTGGGGCCGCAGACCTATTCTCGCTAACTCGGTTTCTACCATTTTTTTGTACAAACCCGATTCAAATATTCAAATGAGCATATCTTTTGATCCAATGCCTGAAATCCAACAAATTTGGCACCATTGGAGAGATCTCAACCTTGTCTACATCATGGAGATATTAAACTTTAATTTCGACGAGGTTAGTTGGGTAAAAACGGAAAAATGTCTTTATGCCTTTAATACAAGATCTAATTGCTCCAACAACTAGATCGGATTTGATCTGATCCATTGTTCTTCCTCCTTCAATGTGATGAACAAGTAATCGAGGTAGATTTAAAAGATTTGGGGTGTATTTGTAGAGGCATTGATGGCCGGTAGTTGAGCTTTAAATTAGTTTTCCCACCTCTCTCTCCTTCTTCTCTCTGTGTTGCATCTATAAAAGAAGGAGCTAGGCTCATTGTAAAGGGTTGGACAGTTTGTGTTTTGCACCCTCCCTTCTTCCCTTGTCTGCAAGAGAATTTGTGGAGCTTTCCAAACCTCCCATTTAGATTGTAATGCAAGTTTTTCCTCTTGGCCACTATAATGTACTATATCGACTTTGGAGCAATAATATATGTCTGTGGATGATTCTTGACCCTCTCATGTGTTTCATTGTTGCCTTTTGATCTCTCATTATAGTTTGGTTACCTATGCAAGGTTTTTGTATTGCATTTCTATGGTATGTGTCAAATTACGTAACAAATGTCTAACATTCCTTTTGCGCATCACCTCGTTAGCTTAGCTTTATTTTCTTGTATCTTCTCAACCCTGTCTCCTTGGTAAGATAGAGTAGGTTTAGATTAGACCCTCTATAATTTATTTTTGTGCACTGAATAGAGGAATAGGAACTAGAATTAATCCAGTGATCTATCTCAACTCACAAAGTCCCACACTTTGAGAGATGCTCCATGTTGTGTAATCACACCGAGATTCTCAACCCATCCGGTTGCAGATATTGAGGGTGTTGTGATTCCGCACTGCACTAATAATGAGGTACAATCTCTACCAGTACTCCTTGATCCCACCATTTCTTTAGAGTTAAAAACAATGGGAATAAAATATTTAAGTTTTTTCTATTATTTCAAATGGTTGGATACAAAATACACAATATTTTCTTTATAAGGAATACACAATGGAGCCTCCTAGGTATGAAGAAACTATCTTCATCTCGGTGGCCAATCCCGATCTATATCTACTAAGTGCCTTTGACTGACTAACTCTCCTTAGCCATTTATTTGACTAGGTCAACCCCTTTGAGGAATTAACCACCACTCTTCTTACTTTCACAAAGACTCAACATCCTCAAGATGGGAAGTTCCTCTTCTATGTATAACCATGTGCCTAAACCTTTCCCATATCTCTTTCCTCTACATTAGCTCCTCCACTTTCCTAATCGGACTTTGAATTTGAATTTGGCTTCTTTATTACCCCAATACAAAAATTTTATTTTGACCAATCCCCTTACACCATGTCTCCTTGTAGTTGTGTGTTTCTTATCTCCCATTTCATTATTTGGTAATCATAAACCACGTGACCCACACATCCATTCTATCTTTCCTTTCCTTTTCCAATTGTCGTATCTCCTCGTGTCTTTTTCTTCATGGTTATTTTGCACCTTCTCGTTATGTTATGACCTTTTCTAAGATCCTTACACGCTTCATTTACTTTTCTTCACTACTTCACTTCTTCCTTACACACTTCTATCCCCCTCTTAGATTTCAGGTAACTACTTTCTCTGTATATCCTTGCACTTCCTCAAAGTTAGTTGGTACTTTGGGAAACTATTCTTCACATGTCCTTCCTTTACTTGCTATATTTAATTCCTACATGCTATACTTCCTCCCTTCCACCTTCCCCGCTTCATGCTTCAGGATATCCACCTTCTACCTTAGGCATTATCCTCCATGTGCTTCACCTTCTTCCATGCTTGTTTCCTTTAATTCTTTAGCACATTGCTATTTTTTTCATGTGGCTTTTGAAAACTATTTCGTCTTTCCTTATTACATTATTTCGTGAAATTCCTTCTTCCACTACACTTTTTTTCATGTGCACTCTAACAACCTTTCTTGCATACTCTACTTGGTTGAATTTCGACAACACCTTCCTCTTGTTATAATGATACTCCCATTGGTGCGTTCATCTTCTTACGCTCTTCTTTTTTCTTTTTCCCATGCATATTTAGATTACTTTCCAATGTATGTCTTTCCTAAATCAAAATATGCCCTTGCATCAAAAATTCATGGTACTTTAAAACTTGAGGTCCTCTTCAAGTGGATGTCGGTGAAAGAATCATCCTTTGGACAACTTGTCCTATTCATATATCCAACAAGCCATCTTCCTCTTGTGCTTATTTTCCCACTTACTCCAATCCTTAGTCACTCCTGGTGACCCTATAATTAATTTTCATACTTTCTTATGAGTACCTTCTACCCATGAATTCTTCTTCTCTAGGCTCAATCTCTCCTTTTCATAAGTTTCTCCTTTCTCTTCTACTCTCATGTTTCCCGCCCTATTGCTAGACTTTTCCTCTTTCTATGCATCTATGTGCTTAATTATTTCCTCCTGTGTGTTTTTTATTTGTGTTTTTCTTATCTTTATTTCCTGCCTTATTTGGGATGTTTCAACATGTCTTTACTCCATGGCTCTTCCCGCTTATTTTTCACTCTTTTTCTCCGAACTCTTAACCAAACATCCTCATTAGCATTTCTCCTAAAAAAATTGTACACCTCCATATCCTCCTTTCTTGAAGACTTCTTGATGGCTTCTTCTCTCTCTCTCTCTCTCTCTCTCTCTCACCTTTTGGGCTTTGTTAGACTACACTTTTTGGCAACCTTTTCTCTCTCCTCCCTCTTGGTGTGGAAATTTTATGATGCCATATCCTTCTTTTTTCTCCTCGTCTCTTCCTACACATCCAAATTTGTGTAAAACTTAAAAAGTATCTCCATAGGATGAATAATTATTGGTATATTTGTTGATATCTTCCCCTTATTGTGTGCCTGTTTATATGTGCACGACAACAACTACTCTTAGTTTCTCTACACTTTTTCATTTAGGGAAACATCTTTTGAGAAGACCATTCTGGCCTTTCTCAAGCCAAGATTCCTCTTTGTAATTCTCCTACAATTTCTCTTAACTTATATCACACTCCATTTTTCTCATGCCATCCCCTTTACCTCACTCTTTTATGCATGCTTCCTTTCAAGATCACCATGAATCTCCTTACTGGGTACACAATTTTTCTTGCATACTCTTACTGCAACCTCCAAGGATTACTCTATCTTACCTACAATGGTACTCTCATTAATATATGCATTCTAATATTCATGCCCCTCTACTCCTCTTGGGGTCTTCTTCTCCACACACCATGTTATGGTTATCCTTTCTCCTAGGGTATTTTCTTTTGTGCCCTGTGCACCGTGTCCTAGCTCCATTTCCTTTGGTATGCTTTTAATTGCATCCCCGGTCTAATATATGTATTTATATTTTTGTTGCGCACCTTCTTTCTTTCATTAATCTTCCATCATCATAACCTCATCTCATAGCTCTGCACATACATCGGGCACCCATGGTCTTCACCAACAATCTCTCTTTCTTCCCGAGCATCCTTGTTCACTAGTGTGATGCTCTCACACACTCTGTTGTATGAAGTGCCTTCGCTTGCACATCTTTCGCAATACTCATATGAAGTCCAACCTCTTCTCTTGGTGGTTCTTCTCGCATTAGGTTATTTTTCTCAATTATTCTCTTCCCTCGCAACCTTCAATTGTGCCTCCATGCATGCCTTCTTTTGGTGCTCTCCTAGCATGATTTTCATTATATTTCCATGACATCATCACTTTGTGTTGATTCATTCTCATTCATCCCATAACTACCCCTAGTCACAGAACATTTCTTCTTTAGGCGATCTTATTCTACGTGTTTTATTCATATTCACACCTCTTAGATTCCCTGAAGCTCCATCATAATTTACTTGAGCTTCTTTATGACTTCCACATCTAAAATGTCTTCCTTCCTTGGCACGATCTTGCCAATTGTCACACAGTTCTCACTTGTGTTCTTTGCCCACTCATCACCGTGGAGAACATCATGCATTCGATAATTACCTCACTTTCAATTGTTTATTATCTTCATATGTAGGAAAGTATCCTACTTTGATACCACTTGACAAAGAAGTACCACCTCTATCGAGTACTTCAAGAGCCTATCCTTTATTCATAGTTAAATGTAATGGGAAGAAACTATTACTGTTTATTTTATTATTTCAAACAGCCATACATAATCTATAACATTTTCCCTCTAAAGAATACACAAATGTTGGCTCCTTCTAGAGCTTACCAGATTGTCTTTGACTCTATGACCGATCCCGACCTCTCAATTGGTCCCTTTGGTTGACTAACTCTCCTCGCACCTTTGGTCAACTAACTAGACCACTTTGTGGCCTTAACCACAACTCTTCTTCCTTTTCATGCCCCTCAAAACCTTAATTTGGGTAAATCCTCTTCTATTTATAACATCATACCCGAAGCTTTCCCACGTCTCTCAACTATACATAGGCTCCTCCACTTCTCCCGCTCAGACTTTGAATTTAAATCTTGCTTCTTTATTTCTCTTATCCACACAATTAGCTTTCGACCAATCCCGTTGCACCACATCTCTTGGTAGTTGGCTCCTCCTCATTAGCCTTTCCAACATTTGGTTTCCATCACCCACGTGACACACAAATCTGTTTGATCCATCCTTTCCATTTCCACCTATCTTATCTCCGTGGGCATTTTTCCTACATGATTTGGTTGCACCCTCGCCTTATGAAACATCCTTCTTCATGATCCTTGTATTCTTCCTTTACTTTTCTTTGCAACTTCGGTTCGTCGTTGCGCACTTCTTCCCACTTAGCTTCTGGGAAACTACTTACTCTACACATATTTACACTTCTTCATACTTTTCTGCTACCTTGGGAAACTATTCTTCATTCATCCTTCCTTTGTTTGCTACATTTTCCTCTTGGACACTCTTATTTCTCCCTTCATGCTTTCCTACTTCATGCCTTCGGGCTATCAACCTTCTTCCCTATTCCTTCTCCTCCTTGCAATTTTCCTTCTTCTGTGTGTGTTTCGTTTTCTTCTTCCGTATATTTTTAACTTGTGGCTTCCAACCACAGTTTTTATTTCCTTATCACATTCTTTCGTGACCTTCCGTCTTCCGGTGCACTCCATTTCACGTGCACTCTAGCAAAATTTCTTGTGGTTGTTTTGCATGGTTTCCTTCAAGACAACACATTTCTCTTGTTGCAATGGTACTTCCATTGCTGGACACTTCTTCTTTGACTCTTCTTCCTTCTTTTTCCCAAGCACCCTTTGATTCTTGCGCACATCTCCCTTTCTAGCGCAGGTCTTTTCTAAGTCCTAGGATGCCCCTGTATTGATTTGTTGCAAGGGATTCAAGCTTCGTTGTTATTTCCTGTGCAATATTGGTGACTTTATATCTAACTTCAACCGCTCTACAAATTAGCTTGTCCGATAATCTTCAATCAAGCTACTTTAAAACTAATTCAAATCTTTTAAATGGATATTTTTAAATGCCATTCTTTGATTTTAAACCGCTATGGATTTTAACAAATCCTTTCATGATTTTCTATTCATTCTCTTTTTCTTATTTTTCCTTTGCTTATGTCCAGTCAAGTATTTTACTTATGCACCATATTAATTCATTCTCCCTCTTTCTAACCATGTTTTCTTACATTCTATAAATATTTGAAGCGACCTATCATACACCAACATTTATATTTATCTTTCCTTTTGTCTTACTACATGATTGACTTGTGTATTTTGCACAATATTTGTACCTCAAATTCAATCCATCCTACAAAGATCCTTCAACTGAGATACATTAGATGTTGACTATCCTCAGTGTTTAATATCTAATATCAAACTAAGTAAACTCCCACTCACTCAATATTTTTGATTCAATTTAGAACCTCCCACTTGAGTATGGCGCATGCCTATATTATGCATCAACTTCCCAAATGTTATATTATATTAAGTGTGTGTGTGTGTGTGTTCATAGAGAGAGATCGTTTATTTCACATAAAGCGAAATACATCGAAATATAAAAATTTAAATGAAATTCATCATACAAATCCTTGAATATTTTCGGGTGACAATTTATGGTTGATGAACTTATTTGTGGATCTTTGGTATCATTAAAAGTGAATGTTGCATACTCCACATATTCCCACATATTCAAGATAGAGGATCTTCAAATGTCATATTTCTTTAGCATCCACTACCGTGTGATTACCCATTCAACATGCACTTTATATAGATCCAACAAAATGTTCCACCAGTCACAAAACAAAATAAGTACTATGAGGAAATACTCTCCATTCTGAAAGAAAGTTTACACTGTTGCATAATAGTTACATTTCAGGTCATTGCACAAAATATTTTAGATTGACTCTCCAACAAACTACAAAGAAACAAGAAAAAAGAAAAAGATTATATTTCAATTGTGATAGACAATACAATAAAGAATGTAGATGTGCTGAAATGAAGTTGTTCTACATTGAGGCCATTAATGATGAAATAAAAAATGAAAGAAAAGTAGCTAATTGAGGATAAACTAGGGTTTGGAGAATCTCAACCCACTATTTCTTGCCCTGCACTTTATGGAAAAGATTCTTTTCAATCCTATTTCATAGTATCAAACTTTTCATAGGGACACGTTATGAGGTTAAATCATTTGACCAATAATTTTCTTGGGGCATATGCCTGTGAACATATGAGACCGACAGAAAGTAAAGGTAGACCGTTTACAACTACTTTCCTTTCTACAAGAGGCAATTATTCCATCCTCTCTATTCTCACTGTCTATTCAATTTTATTGTCACTGATCATTTCATTTTGTTCAGTTTGTTTAATACTACTATTTTTCATTCGTTTGCTTTCAAAATATTTATTGACAAACATTTTGAATTTGTGTAAATACTACGGTTCAGCCATCTTTAAATAATTTTTAATAACTTTTTTGGATCATATTTCATGATGGTGCAATCACAATGATAATAAAATGAGTATTATTTGCAGACATAGCGTTAAAGAATGTCAATCTTTGAAAGGGATTAATTTTATCCTCATTCAAATTATAATAAGGAGAATGTTTTGTCACTTCGATCTGAATTTTTTTATTCAATTTTATTTTTTAGACATTATTTTTAATCATTTGGATTGTAGAAATATATAAGCTACTATCTACCAGTAGGTCTATATTTTAAATAAGAAGTCTATCGGCAATTACAATTTAATCCAAACTAAAAATATTAAAACATGTTTCAGTCAGAATGTGGAATGAAACATTTGTATGCTACCTAGTGGTTATAAAGAGTATTCTTACAAAAACAAATCTGAAGAGTTATAACAAATCGCTAGATTGCAGATTCCACTTATTGACATTCATTCATTCAAGGTGTGACATGTGAAGTAGAGCGAGATGCCTTACCCAGAATGACCTGCCCACTAATATGAACATATAACCATATAAATATCAGTATATGAGCGGTCAAGTCATCCTTGGCTGAGTAACACACTCTCATTCTACATGCAGGCCCTTTGAATGATAAAATTCCTCTGAAGAATGGGAACTGAGCAACAGCAGCAGGGCAATGACCTGCCCGCTGATATGAACATATAAATATCCAGATACCCACGTAATTTTATGATGGGTAAGTAAGCCATCCTTAGCTGGGTAAAACACTCTCATTGTACATGCAAACCCTTTGAATGTTAGATCATAAATTTCACCTATTTACATTCATTCATCCAAAATCTGACATGTGAAATAGAGCAAGATGCCTTGCCAAGAATAACTTGCCTGCTAATATAAACATATAAATATCAAGATACCCACATAATTTTATAATAGGCGGGCAAGTCATCCTTGGCTGGGTAACACACTCTCAATCTACATGCAAGCCCTTTGAATGATAAAATTCCTCTTGAGGAACGAGAACTGAACAACGGCAGAAGGACTTGAAGTTTATATAATAGCCTAATTTGGTAAGTTAATTATGTAAATGATAAATATTTACCAGAATGATCTAGTTTGTGTGAATTGCCGACACCTGCTATAGATATTTATTGAAAAGGTTGGCCTCCATGTGAACATTTAGTGGGACACTTGTTAGCCAATAATTCAGCTGGACCGAATCAATAACAAAATGTTGGTCAATAATGGAGGGCGATCTTCCGTTTTCTTTGCTCTTTTTGGAGTCATTTTCAATCCTCCGCAAAAGAATAGGAAACGTGTCCATTGCTTTTGACACGTAGAGAACGAATCAGATTCTCGCCAATCTGCAGCCCAAATTGTGCTTCTTAAAGCTTCAGATTCTTCAATAGATTCCACAACATTATACATATTATGGACATGGTTAAATTCACAGCTAAACACGTCACTCTCAAATTAAACATGATCATTTCAGAGTCGTAGAACAAACTTTCAGATGTATTAAACAGGTACATTCAATTTGGAATTTGTTTGGCAATTCAATTTGAAAATTGAGTAGAGGAGTACAATGAAAATGTTGAATGGGATAGTTTGAAGGAGTCAAATTGG
Source organism: Taxus wallichiana var. yunnanensis (assembly GCA_018340775.1). Lineage (NCBI taxonomy): Eukaryota > Viridiplantae > Streptophyta > Pinopsida > Cupressales > Taxaceae > Taxus > Taxus wallichiana. Next base: position 713,136,477 of record CM031235.1, on the reverse strand, counting down.
AGAGATGTTAGAAAAAACAGTTTTATTTTACCCCAATAAAAACAAAAATAGTTTGTTTTTTACATGTTTTAATTTTTAGGTAAACGATCCCCTAAACATCACATCCACAAGTTAATCAACTGCCCCATCAAAGGATTCCCCAAACACCCACACAGCCACAAACGTATCATTTTCCTTATCAAACTACATTTCAAACCACACAACCAATCCAATCTCAACCTAACAACACATCGAGTGATCCAATTCATGCCTTAATGAATCAGTTGGCTAGTTTAGAAGCCGCTACCTTGGCACCCAAGAATATATTATCTTATGAACACATCTCAATAATGAATTGATACATCTGTCAGTTCCTATAAAATCTTATCCTACTTTTAAATACCTACTTTTAAGAAAAGTTAATACAAAGCAAATAAATCAAAAGCTTTGTATTGCACAAAAACATGTGCTTTTTAGCTCTATTTTTATGAGTTGAGTGTTTTATTGTTAGATGAAGTCATCTATTTATTAGAGGCAATTGTAAGTGTTTTGATATATCAAACACATTCAAAGAGATTGTATTGAGTCGAAGCTCTAGAACTAGAAGAAGAAATAAATGCATAGAAGTGTTGATCTGAGTTTGTAATAATAAGTTTTATTTGCAGTTATTTATTTTATGTTTGTTAGTTGTTATTTTATGTGTCTAATTTCTAGAAATTGGTATCAGAGCGTGAATGTTTTCTGCAGGTTTGTAATTGACAACATGTTATGGCTTCTATATCTGGTTTGCTGACACCACAATTTACAGAAAATAATTATGAGTAAATTGGTCATTAACCATGAAGACACTATTCAGATCCCAGGATGTGTGGGAAATCATAGAGAATGGGTACACAGAGCCCGCAAATGCAGCAACATATAACACACTCTCACAGGCATATAAAAACACTTTGAAGGAATTAAGAAAGAAAGACGGAAAATCTCTTTTCTTCATTCATCAAGCCATGCATGAAATCATCTTACCTAGAGTGGGAGTAGCCAGTAAAGCGCAAATTGCATGGGAAACTCTCCAAGTTTCGTATCAAGGTAAAGAGAGTAAAATCCTCCAAGTTTCAGTTACTTCGTAGAGATTTTGAAAATATGTCAATGAAAGATTTAGATTCTATAGAATTATTCTTTACTTTTGTAGTTGGTTTAGTCAATCAAATCAAATCTCATGGTGAAACTATTGAGGATAGAAGGATTATTGAAAAATTGATTAGAAATTTTCCTGCAAAATTTGATCCTTTGGTAGTTGCTATTGAAAAAGTAAGGATCTAAGTTAGTTTTCAATTAATGATTTGCATGTATCACTAATAAAACATGAACATAGGTTGAATAGATCACATGTAGATGTAGATCAAGATTTTTCATCACAGGTATCTGAAAATCGTGGAAGAGGAAGAGGAAATTTCAGCCATAGAGGCAAAGGAAGGAATTCATCTAGCGGACGTACTAGCGGTCCATCAAAATCAAATGGAAGAGAAAATAGTCAAGAGCATAATCATAATAATTTTTAATGTCAGAGACATGATAAATCGCATGTGCAGTGTCACTATTGCAAGAGATATGGGCACTATGCTTTTGAATGCAAGAAAAATAATATGATCATAACAAGTAGAATCAAAATCAGGTTGGAAGCTCTACTCCAAGATCCATGTTTATTGTATGCACAAAGATTGTTGAAACATCACCTATTGAGTGTAATCTATCCCAAGAGAGTCCTATTGATGTGTGGTATTTGAATTACTTTTGTAGTAATCATATGTCGTAATTGAAATTTATTTCCTAATTTAGATTAGTCATTAAAGATAGAAGTTACCCTTGGGAATAATAATACGATGGATCAGTAAAAGGAAAAGGAAAAATCAACATTCTAACTAAAAAGGGGGAGCAGGAGATTATGTAAGATGTTTATTATGTTGTTGGTTTAAAGTAGTCTTAAGAGCATTAGTCGATTGGTACATGTTGATGCGGAATCACAACACCCCCTGAATTTCCCAGGTTTGAGATGGGGCATTTGGTGTGATTACACAACATAGTTTTGTTGAGAAGTGTGGGACATTGTGAATCAGAAAACTCTTCGGAGAAGGTCGGTTCCTACTCCTAACCTACCTGCCACTAACTACTCCTAATGTAGACAAACCACTGACTAATCCTAATCTAATGCTTCCAAGGGGACATGGAAATAAGGATTGCATGAAAGAAACCTACACTACAAGTGGTGATACACCAAAAAAGGAGTGCTAATCACTCTTCCCAACCTTGTAAAATGGAGAAAGGGTGAATCCTGAGGAGGTTGGAAAAATGCAACACAAACCCAAGTTCCACCAATGTATTAAGGGAAGGTTGGACAACTGCAACACAAACCCGAAATACAAACAATCTTCATTCCTAATAAACACAAAACACCCATATCCTACAATAACTATGAAATATGCATAGAACACCCTGTTGCAATGAGAGGTAAGAGAGAAAAAAATCATGCAAAGGTTAAAACAACTAACAAAAACATAATTTTTATTGCTCATGAAGTATACACAGTACATTGCATGTGGGAAAGGCATGAAGCCATTATAGTGTTTGGAGGAAGGCTTAAAGCCCCAAGAAGAAATGGGGTGCATGGGAGAAGAAAGATCATCAAAATTTTGCACATGCAAACCCCTTACATTTTATAGAGGAATAAAATGAGGAGAGAGAGAAGAAATCTGAAAATGCACTCTAATCTCTTGCAAAATCCCTAATTGTCCTTGTGGGAGCAATGAGAAAGTCTCTAAATCACATACTCCATTGTACCTTGCTTGTTGGGGAATAAAGGAAGCCCATACCTCCTCATTCTGGTAGGTGAGAAATATGAAACCACTCCCCTACAATGGTGGACTGTACTTCCACATCTTGAAATACTTTACTAAAATTAAGAAATTCATGTCATAGTTGTGTAGAGGACAATGAGAGATTTCTAAAAAGTCCAAATTTATGCAAATATGAGCTTTTAGTCAAACATTATGGCAAGCTGAAGATGAGGGTACCATATTGTAATAAATGTGAGTGGTTGGCTCCATTTTTTTAGACTCAGAATTGCATCACATCCTCCGAAATCCACAATTTTGTACTTTCAGGATTCAAAACTTTGGGAATTTTAATTTTAGAGTTTGGGTTATTGTTCATTTTTCAATTCGGCTTGAGAGTTCCGAAATGCTAAACCTCTGAAGTTTGAAATGTGGAATTTAGAGTTCGGGATTCAAAACCATGTCAACTTATATTGTTAATCGCTCGAGTAAAAATTTTCGTTATTCCGAAACTCTGAAGTCCAAAATTTTGACATCAGGTTTCAAACCTTTTCCTTTTTGGGATTTTGGGACTTTTGGTATCGAGGTTTGAGAATTTGGGGTTCGGTTTCGAGAATTCTAGTTTTGGGATTTCGGGACTTTGGGTCTAGGGGTTTCGGGACTTCGAGTTACGGGATTTTGGGACTTGAGGTTTTGGGGTTTTAGGACTTTGGGTTTTGTGATTTCAACACTTCAGGTTTGTGGTTTTGTAAGTTCTGTGTTTCGAGGTTTTGGGACTTCAAGTTTCGGGGTTTTGAGATTTCGGTTTTTTGAAAGGTTTTGGGACTTGTTCATCTGCTTGACCTTGCTACCAAATCTGAACTCCTGGAAGCCCGATGTCTGAAATTTAGACTTCAGTTTTCAGACTTTCGACCCTTCTCTACGTTGCACTATTCACTCCTCGACCCTACCAAGACCTCCGAACCGTAAAATCTCTGAAGTTCAAATTTTTCAAACTTTGGGAGTCCCATTTTTTGCTTAGCTCGACTATGAGCTTCCTTCAATTTCTTTTCTTCGACATCATTTCCATGTCGAGTCCACCTACAACCTGACCGTCAAAATTGAAATGTGATCTTCCATGGCTGAATGATCACTCATTTTCTCGCTGTGAGGTCTTATTTGTCCAATTTCAAGTGAGGGGGAAAATTAGATAACAGTCTGACAAAAGGGATACAAAATTTACATTAAAGATAATGAATGTGTGATCATGAATAAATCTCTAAGTGCCAAGGCTATTGCTAAGTGAAGATGACAAGCAACACTATGTTTCCTTTGAAGATTATACCAACGACATTCATAGCTCATACTACAGATTAGTCTGGAGCTAAGGAGATTGAATCATCTTTTTAGTTGGTTAAAAAATATGAATTGTGTCTTTTCCATCTCAGGTTTGGTCATTTATACTTTAGTGGTTTGAATTTATTACATAGAAAAATATGGTGAAAGGTTTTCCTTTGATTCAAAAACCAGATAGAGTTTGTGAAGGTTGTATTTTGGGGAAGCAACATAGAGAGTCCTTCCCAGTTGGAAAAACAAGAAGAACAAGTGCATTGCTCGAAATTTTTCACTCAGATTTATGTGGACCAATGGAAACAAATTTTATTGAAGTTTGTTCATATTTTATGAAATTCATTAATGACTATACAAGGAATACATGGGTGTACTTTTTGAGAGACAAATAAGATGCTTTTGATATATTTCAGCAGTTCAAGGCTTTAGTGGAAAAGCAAAGTGGGTACTACATCAAAGTTTTGAGGACAAACAAAGGAGGTGAGTATGTTTCCAATGCTTTTCTGATTTTTTACAAATATCACGGTATATGCAATAAATTTACTACTAGGTATACACCACAACAGAATGGTGTGGAAGAGAGAAAGAATAAAACCATCATGGAGATGGTGAGAAGTATGATGAAGGAAAAACATCTTTCAAATGAGTATTGGGTAGAAGCAGTAATAACTGTTGTTTACATCATAAATAGGTGTCTAACAAAATTGTTTGAAACATGGTTCCTCAACAAGCTTGGACTAAGAGGAAACACAATGTTTCTCATTTTAGAGTTTTTGGTTGTGTGACATACACACATGTGCTTAATGAGCTAAGGAATAAGTTAGACAACAAAGGAGAAAAATGCATATTTGTTGGATATTCAGAGAATACAAAAGCTTACAAGTTGTTCAATCTAGTTACCAGAAAGGTCATAATCAATAGATATGTATAGTTTTTTGAAAATGAGGCATGGGATGGAAGTATTGAGAAAACAATCAGTGTAGCAAAGCAGTTATTATTCCTCATGATGATATGGCAGATGAAAGAATAAAGCAACAAGGTATTGTATCTTCTTTGAATCTTGGAAATGCAGCACAAGTTCTAGCACAAGCTACACCTCCATCTATATCCAAGAGATCTCCAAGAATATAGTCATCTTCAACCATCCATCAGACACCACAAAGAACACCAGAAGCTACTCCTTCAGTAAAAAATGGTCCATCATCAGATAGCCCTTTGCAATGGAAAATAATGAGTCTTAGTGAGATTTATAATGTTGATACAACTAATGCTTTTTAGGTTTTTGTATTGTTTTCTCAAGTTGAAGATCCAATATACTTTGAAGAGGCTATAGAAAATGAATTTTGGGTTCAAGCCATGGATGATGAGATAGATGCCATAGAGAAGAATTAGACATGAGAATTAGTAGATCTTCTAGAAGGAAAGGACGTGATAGGAGTGAAGTGGGTCTATAAGACCAAATATACTGCTAATGGTAAAGTACATAAACATAAATAAAGGTTGGTTTCCAGAGGGTTTTCACAACAATACAGAGTAGATTACAACAAGATGTTTGTACATGTAGAATGTTTGGACACGGTAAGAATGGTTTTAGCAATTTCAGTTTAAAACAAATGGCTTATTTATAAGATGGATGTAAAATCAGCATTCCCGAATGTTTTCTTGAAGAAGAAGTTTATTTAAATCAACCAAAAGGTAATGATATTGAAGGTCATGAAGGAAAGGTATACGAGGTTGAAAAAACTTCTCTATGGTCTCAAGAAAACACCTAGAGCTTGGTACAACAACAGATTGATTCTTATTTGATATAGAATGGTTTCAAGGAGGAGCAATAGTGATCCTATATTATACATCAAGATCAATGAGAAAGGTAAAAATTTGATTGTTTGTTTGTACGTGGATGATTTAATCATCACTGGAAATCTATCTACAGATTCATTCAAATAAGCTATGAAGAAATAATTTGAGATAACAGATCTAGGCCTCATGCACTTTTTTTGTCATAGAAGTTCAAAATCAGAATTTATTTTAGAAGCAAGGTATGCTAATGATGTTTTGAATATATTTAACATGTTTAATTGCAAGTCGGATCCAACACTTGTTGATGTTGGTTTGAAGTTAAACAAAGAGGACAACGAATCATTTGTAGATCCAACATTGTTTAGAAGACTAGTTAGAAGTCTCATGTATTTGATGGCCACAAGGCCAAATATTATGTATGGTGTGAGTCTCATCTCAAGGTTCATAGAATATCCAAAAGATTCACATTGGCAAGCTAGGAAAAAGGATTTTGAGGTATGCATGTGGAACTAAGAATAAAGGAATTTTGTATTCAACATCAGATGATCTCAAACTCATAGGTTACACAGATAATAAAAGTATCAGAAGTATTGATGACAGAAAGAGCACATTTGGCTATGTTATTCACTTTGGAATAGGTTTAGTTTCATGGGCATCAAAGAAGCATCCCATAGTCACACTATCTTTAGTAGAAGCAGAGTATGTAGCAGCAACATGAGCAACATGTCAATCTGTTTGGATGAGAAGAGTGTCAAAATATTTGAGACATAATCAAGAGGATGCTATACATATTTTTTGTGACAAAAATTCAGCCATAGAATTGTCCAAAATCATGTTTCTCATAAGAGGAGAAAGCACATAGACATGAGGTATCACTTCATCAGGGAGTTGGTTAACAATAAAGAAATTTGTCTTGAATTTTGTAGATCCGAAGATCAGTTTGTTGATATATTTACAAAATATTTGGGAAATGAATTTTTTGAGTATTTGAGAAGTTTTTTGGGAGTTTGTGATTAGGAATATGTCAGATCTAGAAGTGCACACTCAGCTCCAGAAGAATAAAAGTTTGAAGGTCAAAATTAAGGGGGAGTGTTAGAAAAAACAGTTTAATTTTTCCCCAAGAAAAGTAAAAAGTAGTTTGTTTTTACATGCTTTTAATTTTTTAGGTAGTTTTATTTTAGATTCCTAATTTTAGGAAAATCTAATAAAGTAAATAAATCAAAAGGTTTGTATTGCGCAAAATCATGTGATTTTAAGCTCTATTTTTATGAGTTGAGTGTTTTATTGTTAGATGAAGCCATCTATTTATTAGAGGCAATTGTAAGTGTTTTGACATATCAAACACATTCAAAGAGATTTTATTGAGCCAAAGCTATGGAACTAGAAGAATAAATATATGCACATAAGTGTTGATCTGAGTTTGTAATAATATGTTTTATTTGCAATTCTTTATTTTATTTCATTAGTTGTTATTTTATGTGCCTAATTTCTACAAGAGAGAAATCATAGGAGAGAAAAAGGGGTGAATTAGAACGATTTGGATGGTAGAGAAGTGTGAGGGTGAGGAAAATAGAACAAGGAAACAAAAAGAAACTCAATCATCCAACATTCTAAGACATGTGTTGAACTTTGTAGTCATGATCTTGCTCGGATGTTTCACGTCATCTTAAAGGGTCCAAATTGAAAATTGGTGAATTCTAAAATGTTGTACATTAACAATATCATTGGACTTATTTCTTATGGTAGTAGTGTGCAGAACATCTTTTTAGTTGTAAGCTCTTGCAATTGTAGTAAAAAATTGGTGTAAAAAAACCATTAATAAATGAGGTCGTACATCGATTGGTTATTTGAATGATAAGTATAAAATATATGACGGTTGAGGTCAATTAAATTTCAAGGTTTTTTATTGTATGGTATGAATTTTATTGAGATATCTGATGAACACATGAATGGAAAGTCAGAAATGAACACCTGGGAAGTAATTAATTATGGATCCAACATGATAAAGAAAAGAAACAACATTAAAAACTTTTAATCGAAATTTGAAACCCATATGTTCATTCACAACACGTAATAAAAATATTATCACTACGCTTTACGGAAGATATGATGGTTAAGATTTGATAAAGAGTTGACAAAATATGGTAGGGCATATGTGGTGGTAGCAAGTAGTGACTACCAAAACATCGGGCTTATTATATTTTATTTCTCGATTTAAGGTTTTAACTTGGCAATGTTCAATTTGTTAGAAAAGGCAAAGACGTGAATTGAATCTAGGAAATAAAATGGGGGGAACTAAATACCTACATGTCCCATGTTATGGCTTTGAATGTTCTATCAAAATATTGTTTGTTTTCTCGCTGCTATGATATTGTCTCAAAATATCTTGCATTATTCGAGATGAGTACATTGGTGCTTGAGGGGACCAAAAAGGTGCAAAATTGATTAAGAAAAAGGTACAAAACCCAACCAAATGGTGTGATTCTTATAGAACTTTGCAATCCACCTTCTACGTTATATGATAGAAATGATTTTTGGTCATACTTTTCATTTTTCATTTCATTTTTCCACCTTCAAGGTTATAAAGTGGATGGAATTTAATTTGGTAGATAAAATCAGAATATGAATGGAAATTTGGGCATTAAATGATGGAGATTACAAACATGCATGTCTCACACCTATTCCATAGACCAAAATTTTTCCTAGGGAAAATTTTAGTGGCTAATATTCATTAATTCACGAATATTCCGGTTTTCAAAATTTGAAATTGGCTAAATATTTGGGTATTAATAGGGTCTAGGTTGCTAAAATTTTCTAGCTACAAGTTAATTTTAGGGCCAAGAAGTTTTTACCGATAGCCAATCATTATCACTAAAATCACCCTCATCGTGCAATTAAAATATGTCAAATTCACCTCATATATATATATATATATATATATATATATATATATATATATTTATTTAAGTATTTATATTTCATTATTCATAGTTCTAAACATCAAACTTTGGAACCCCCTTCTATAAAATCATGATTATCAAATATTTCCTTTAGGCTTTCTGCTTTCAAAATTTGAGGATTGGTCACCACAAGAAAATATTTCCTTTATCCTTTCAAGGTACTTTAGTTTGTTTGGTAGCATGTAGGTAGTATAATTTGTGGACTCTAGAGATTTACATATGCATGATGTTGACTGGAGCATAAAAGATGCTACCACCAATAACATACTACATGTATGCTATCGGCCGATAGGATACTTGCATGATCTTCAAGCTAGAAGATATTGCATGATGTCGGCTGGTAGCATGCAGTATGCTACTAGCCGCCATATACTACAAGCTATCAACCGACAACATGTAGTATGCTACCGATTGCATTTAACTAATTTAAATGTTTAGATACTAATTACATTTATCTAGTTTAAATATTTTCATGGATAGGTCAATGGCTTCTCTCGAACAATGAAAAAAACTCAAAAAAAGAAAAATAAAAGGCAAAGCATAACAAAAAATTTCATCCCCACAAAAATGTAGACCTAAGTTACTTCCACTAGAAACATTAACACAGGTACTAGTAAGTTGTAACAAATTATCATCACATTTTCCCTCCTTTTCGTCGATTAATTTAATTTTTTAAAAATCTTTGTAACAATAAAAAAAAATTGTTTTTGAAAACAGAAACCCCTTATGTTAATTTTATTCAAAATGAAACAATAAACCAAAACATAAACTCTAAAGAAACAATTATTTTAGTAGATGAAGATTTAATTGACCTAGACATGCTAGAGCTAGAAAATTGTCCCCAATGCCAAATGCATTAAATAGATGAATGTTCAAATGAAATGATTCTAGCAGAAGATGAAAATGACAGAACCCTTCAAAAAATAAGTCTGGGAGAAAGAAGAAAACATCCTAGACAATTAGGAGGTCTTTTCAAGTAGATTGGGGAAAAAAATACCCATTTATCAAACATGTACAACTAGATAATGGCGTGATACTCCCAAACAATGTAGATTTATTATTTGTACTTCAAAATTGGGTAAATAATGTAGAATGTAACTTAAATTTGAGACTATAGAGGATTATATTACATAGTCACCATGACAATGATGGAAAAATAACGAAGAATCGAGATGGAAAATTGCAAATGATCGCATGCATGTAAGATATAAGGAGAAGTATGACAATAACATGAAACACACTCAAAAAATTCATGAGAAGGGATGAACAATAAATGTAAATTTTTAAAAGAAGCAAATGAAAACATGAAGGCAAAAATGACCCAATTTTCTACCATTTTCTTTATTCTTAAAATGGGCGTACTAATATCAATTTTTTTAGAATATATTTTTTTCAAGATCATTGGGTTTCCAAACCTTCAAAATTCACATTGGTTAGAAAGAAGTTCTTGGGAGATGGAAAGATGTCTTGTAATGATTGAACAAAAATATCTAAAATAAAATGTCAAGAATGCAAGTTTCACCTCCCTTTCAATTGATGAGGTTACAACTATTGACAAAACTTCTTTGGTTTTCATGCATGTATATACATTCCAAAACCACACCAAGACACCTCATATGCTATCGGTTCATAAAATGCAAGAAAATTGTAATGCTGAAAATCTTTGCAAACTGGCTATATCTAATTTGAAGGACATAACAGGAATGGATAATTATTATATAGCTATAAAGTTGATTTTTGTTGGTGTTAATGGTGCATCAATGATGTAGGGTCATAGAAATGGTCTATGTGTGCATCTCCAAACATTTTTTTCTCCTTATATGATTCTTATTCATTGCATGGCTCACAGGATGAATCTTGCATATAGGATAGTAAGCACATTTGAATGTGTTGAAAAATTTGAAGAGCTTATCCATGAATTGCATGCCTATATGTCAAGCAGTTTGAAAATATTTCTAGAGTTTCAAAATTTTTCACTTGGGGTCATAAATGGTAAGAAACTTCTTAAATATGTTGATACTAGATGGATTTATATGTATGAGCCTACACGCAAAGTTTTTGAGGAATATCCATCTTTAATTGGTTTCATGTATAAGAATCATAGGAAAGTTGATAGGGAAAAATATTTTCTTTATTACCTTACATAATTTTCATAATGTTGCATGAGATGAATTGCATAATTACATAATAACAATTTGTGGGATTCTTCTAATGTTGCATGAGATGAATTCCATAACAAAGCTTGCACAAGAAACGATCCATTTATATAGCGAAATTCATTAGGTTCAAGAAAAGGGTGTGTCAGACTCTAGATATGTTATATAACTCTAATGAATGCTTTAAAGGACATGTATTCAGTCACTAGCAAGATCTGATAGATTTAAAGGATCCTAACAACTACTTTAGATTCAATATATGTGGTCATCTTTGTATCTTTGTTAATATGAAGGAGATTCCAATGCACACATTCGAGAAACGAGTGGATATTTTTGGAGAAGAGCTTGAAGAAGTGCCTATTATATGTAATTTATATGATGCTATTATATTTGAAAATAGAAAATAATTCAAAAAATCTCACAATGCTTACCGAGTGAGATCAAAGATCGTTTTACAAATAGAGAGATTCTTGAGGCCATGGAAGTGGTCAATCCTAACTTTTGGAATCCTGTAGGAAGAGAAGCTTCAAAATATTCATTTAAAAGACACATGGGTACTATAATTAAACATTTTGGACAATCATTTTAATTTAATGGATTTCAGATTAATGATGTTCTTCAAAAAGAAACTCTTGTATTGCAATCAGTTGATTTCGGCTAGGTAATGAACAAGCAATTTGAGTTACTGAGTGATCCAACAAAGAAGGGAGCAATTACACTTCTATTGAAAATGTTGTATCCTAGTTCCATCCTTTGTGAAAGCATAAGTGAATATTTCCGATTGTATGAAATTTGTCAAACAATGATATTGGGATTAGTTTAAGATGAAAGAGTTTTTAGCGCATTAACATTTATAAAATCAAAATATAATAACAGAATTGAGAAAAATGTTGAGACATTCTTTAGATTGTACTTGATATGATGTGGATAGTTTTCCTATGAATGGGTAATGGCGATATAGAATTATCTTACGAGAGAGAGAGATGGATCAATCATAATAATACAGGGACTACATATAACAACAAAAATGTGACTGAAAATCATAGCGAAATATTAGATAAAATTTTTCTAGATAAGTTTTAATTTCATCTAGCTGATATTGAATAAAGAAGAATAATTGTACATTTTTATTCGGAAAGAAAATTTCATATCGATTCAGATTATAATTATATATATTGTTAATTTTGTTGTAAGCATGTTAATTTTTGAATAAAATTTTAAATTTTTCAATGTCTTTACTATTTATATTTTTGAAAGATGAAATGTCATACTCATACTTTTTTTTTTGTCTTTAAAATGAAAAAAATAAAAATTAATTTACTCAAGAATTGTCAGTCTTACATATGAATATAGTACATATAAAACATGTAACACCCACATTTTACACACACATAATAACAGGATAATTTTTTTCTTACATTGCTTGATACATAACATCACATAGGATCACTTAGGATAATGTATAACACATGATATGTTTGTGTAACCATGGACCCACATATATAACATGAAACACATGATGCACATCAAAGCCACATTTCCAAAAATGACAAAGTACAACAACGACCCACTACAATATACACTTACTCACATGCACTTCCCACAACACATCATTGTTCATGGTGAAATATTTATTACAATCCTATTTTTATTAGTTGACTATAATTGTCTGAAGAACACATAACATGGGACCCTTCATTCCTTTACAACTAGGCTACATGTTTTTGTTTAACATTTCACCTATAGTGGTTCCTTTAGAATTCACTCATTTCTCTTGTGGAAATAAATTTATATAGCATGATTGTGATTAGGAACGTATATACACATATGTGTCTTCTAATATTTGACTTAAGGATTTTTTTGAGAGAGTTGTGTTTACTTGGTTTGGAAAAATACTCTCATTACAAGGAGGAAAATTCATAGGAAGAAAAAGGAAGGTTACTAGATCAATAGAAAACCTATTCTCGAGTTCATTTTATAAAATTGTTTAATACTAAAAATAAACTCTTTTACTCTTTAAGTTTTTACAACCATGTATGTAGGTTAACTAATTAAGTTATATCATTCTTGATTCACAATTCGTTCCTCTAATTAGGAATTCATATTTTCACAATCATATTGCACATGGAAGGGTACATTACACCTGTGTTCCCATTATAGATATTTTTCTTTGAATTTAAGTGACGAATTTCACATTTCAAACTACTTCTATTTCATCATCTTAAGGATTTACTCCTAATAACAACAGGTTAATTACATATTTCAACCATAAATTCTACTTCCTGAGTGATCCTAGGTTTTATATATTCCTATCTACGCCACGGGTTCTATTAAGTTTTACAAATCCAACTAGAGTGTGATTTACTTAACTCGCAAGACCTTGGCTACAACTTAAGTTATCCCATTATCAAGGCTACACTTTATTATTTCATTAGCATCGATATTTAATCCACATTTATGCAAAAAAAAGCATGTGATCATGCATTATATTTGGTTTTTCAACTAATTAAGTTGTTCTATTAGTCATGGAGCTCTACATTATTACATTCATTTTATGATCATATTTGACACTTTAGTTGGTTTTGACATCATTCAATAGCATACCATTTTTCATAGTGGTCATTCCTTAGTTTAATATTATTTACCGTTTCACTAACTACATTTACATGGTTACTTTGGTCCTGTATTATCATCATTTGGAACAAATGTAATTCCTATAACACTTACGTAACACTTAGGGATTTAAGACTACAAGGAGTACGACCTCACACAAGACAACTCATTTCATTGCTCTTAAACACACAAGTATTAAGTGTATATTGCAAGAGAGATATCCCAAATAATATTATGCATTACAAAATCCTCCTAAGGACCTATTTCAATTGTTGGGTAAATATGCAAGTAATTCGACGCATAGTCTTCACTCAAATAAACTAGATCTTATAAAAGATCAATCATAGTACAACCACCAACTATCTCACAAGGATTTAACCACCCACTATGGTACCAAGGGAATTTACGCACAAGGGGGTTAACTTATTCATGATATGGTCACAGCTACAACACCTAGACATGATCACCTCACTCGACCCAATATTATAGCTTTCACAACATATATGCACCACATCATAAAATATCAAGGAAATGGTACTTAATCAGACATCTTAGGTGCAAAGCATGAAGATGATTAATGAGATAAGAGTATTTTATTTACAAAATCAATGTTTTATACCTAGGAAAAAAAATCAAATGGGGGGGAAGGAAGGAAAATAAGCATTATAAATCGTTCTTTTGACTTCATTAGTTTTGATGAGAGGATATTCTACCTAGCATTGTAGGTGTTAAGGAAATATACCAATAATTAACATACCAAAATATTAGTTTGCTATCTTTATAAAATAGGTATAACATTGAGTACAACTTCACATCCAATTTGACACTATAAAATATACCCACATTGGTATTCTCTTTTGAAAATATATAAAGAACAATTCTTCAAACAACAATATATATCATTATTCTATGGTAATACATGTATTACAAGATGAATATAACTTTACAATGAAAACTCATTAATTACAACATATCACATCCAGAAAATTCCTCTTGTTCAGAGTACCTGCAACCAATGTTGCATCAGTCCTAGGACTGAGTATGGAAATCCCCTACACTCAAGCATAAATCCACACATTCATCATTTTTAACATTTTCAATTACCTATAACATGGGAGAGAGATAGGAGAGGGGAAGAAGATAGAGTTCATTTCTCATGCATTCATGCTTTCACATTCAGTTGCACTTAATATTTTGGTACTAAAGAGAGAGAGTAAGGATGAGAGAGAAAGTTAAGAGACATTTTATTTTCCATTCACAATGTCATAACCATTTACATTTCATGTCCATTATCATTTCATTTTAAACCAATTCACATTTCCCAATTCATTTACATTTTCAAATCAATCAAGTATCATAGTCATTTCTAGAGAGAGAAGAGGGTGGAGAGATAAAATCACCATACATTTAAAAATTCATTTATACAAGATAAAAGATCGAATAAAATTCTACATAGCATTGTAATGGTATTACGAGGTCACACGTGTGGCTAGTTTTGGTGCTCGTTTCAATCTTTCCCTATTTGTTTAAAGTATTTTTAGTTCACATGGTTTGAAGTATTCTCTGTCTCCCTATATGGATGCATGAAAGCTTTCTCCTTCATTCTGTTTCCATTGTCAGTCCTTTCCTTGGGTCATGGATCACATTGATTCTTGGTTTTATTTACGCTTTCTCTGTCCCCGAGAAAGAATTTGTAATTTAGGCGTGAATGTTGGGGTTTCCCCTTCGCTTTTACTTTCCACGGTCATTTTTTCATGTTAAATTTTATCCCAACACCCGTGGATACGTGGTCTTCTTTGTTGGATGTGGCATGATGGGTCTATTTGGTGAACTTGTCACTTTTGTTAAATTTGCAAAAAATGTCAAATTGGTTCTACGACTCTGATAGTTTCTAATTGGCTATTCAATAATATGAAGTAGCAATGAAAATTTCTTACTTTGACCCCGAAGATGGATACGTGGTCATTTTTAAAGTCAAAGGCGGAGAGGTGGATCGTCGGCGCAATTTGAAGATGTTTTACTTTTTGTGAGGAGTAAAGTTATAAAATGATTCTCGACTCCACGGGGGATAAATTAGAGTCACATGTTTGAGTGATTATTGAAAATTCAAAGAGGGGAAGCAGGTCACCGGAGTACTTTAGATTTTTTAAGCTCTGTTTTGAAATGAAGTAAAAATATAAAAGTGATCCGTGACTCCTCCTGGGGCCCACATCAAAAGTTAAGATTCTCAGGCCCGCTTCAACTCAAATATTTTCCACGTGGAGAGCCCACACCTTTTTGGGGACTTGCCCTTGAATTTCAATTTTAAGGGAGTGCCAAAGAGACATGTGGAGGTTTCGCTGGCTCGCCCATTCTCATAATTTTCAATGGCCGGTGCAACTTTGTTAGACCAAAGGAAACATGGAGGGCCTACACTCATTTGAGGATTAGCCTCTCGCTTTGACCTTTGGAGTTATTCCAAGGACACACATGGAGGCTTCCGCTGGCTCCTCTTTATATTAGACTTTTCAAGTGTCTGGTACAACTTTGTTGAACCCGGGACACGTTGAGGGCCCACGCCCTTTTGGGGACTGCCCTTGAATTTCACTTTTGAAAGAGCACTAAAGTGATACATGTAATATTCCATTGGATCTGCCCATACTTAGACTTTTAAGTGTCTCGATGCAACTTTCCCAGGACCACTGGACACGTGGTACCTTCCACTGGTCCTAAAAATTTTAACTTTTCTCGTCCGAGACACATGGAGAACTTGCGCTTGTTTGGGGTCTCCGCTTTTGGGCACCCTATCAAAAGTCCAACGAGAAGACATGTGGAGGATTACGATGGCTCCTCTTTACATAGAATTTTTCAATGGTTGAGGTAACTTACTTGGGCCCAAGGCATGTGGAGAGTGTGCGCTCGTTTGAGGTCTCGTCTCTAGACATCAACTTTGAAGTTGCATCAAACAAACATGTGGAAGCTTCCACTAGAACTTTCCATATTGTGAATTTTCAGCAATCGGTGTAACTCTCTAGGGTTCTGAAACACGTGGAGGGCCCACACTTGTTTGGGAACCTACCTCTAGACTTCACCTTTGTAGTTGCGCCAAGGAGACACGTGGAGGTTTCCATTGGCTCCTCTTTACACTTGGTCGACTCGGACTCGTAGCGCAGGTATGTGGTATAATCCATGTGAGGAAACTCATTTATGAGAAGCATGAATGTATGTATCCATGCGAGGGCACTCATTTATCAAGGTGTTTTCTCAAAGGTGAAAAATATTACTTGTCAGATCAAGACATATGGAGCCACTTGAGAATTATTAAAAAGCGGGATTTCTTATATGACAAAATAAAAGAATGATTAAAAAGACTGTCAAAATTTATGGCATGGTGCCCCAATCATATCTGATGAAAGTAGGAAATGTGAATTGCTTACAAATTTTCCACCTAGAAAAAATATAAAGGAATATTATCTTGAAGATTTAGACTTTTGGGGGGAAATTTTTGGGGGAAGTGAGCGAGTGAAATTGTATAAATGCAATGAGAATACTCTTTCATAAGGGGGTTAGCTTTTCTAAGAAATTTTGAGAGAAATTTTTTTCCCGAGAGACCGTCTGAGAAACCTATTTATTTTCCTATGTTTTAGATTTAATTGCGTCAACATGGTTGCAAAGTGTACAACCATTGACAAGCTCTCGAGATTTTTCAAGAAACGTTCCCTGCTTGATGAATCTAATGAACCTCGAATAAATTTGTGTTGATCATGAGAATAATTGTGTCTGCTTGTATTTCAAAATATTTTCAAATAGTTTTTCTTGTTCCTCTTGTAATCCTATGTTAAAATCTCTCTAAGTCACAAAAGATCTCATCCGTGTGTTATTATTGTGGCATTTTCAATTTCATTACAAGAAGAGCTTTAATCTAGTAATGAAATAAACAATTTAAAATCACTTTACTATCAAGTATGTTGATAAATATTGTTTGTAAGCCTATGAGTGTATCTTAGGTGTGATGAACCAGGGATTTCTAACATTTAATTAAGTCTTTAACATGAGCCTTTGTGTTGAATTCTTGAAGAATGTGTGAAACCGTGCATCTCTAGGCCTCCATTAATTCACATCTTCTAGTTGAAGGAATATTTTTGCTATTTTGAAGCTTTCTGCATGTTGTGTGATTTTTCTGGTATTTATAAATGCTCTCAAAGATATGGTATAATTAGCTTTATCTTGCTTAACTTCCCACCAAAATTTTCACAAACTATGAATCCTACATAAATTACCCCTGTTTGTACTGTGTATCCACAAATGAACAAATTCCATTGCCAAAGTATGCAGAGACAATCAAGTTTCAATTATTATCTTTAGTAACCCAAACCTTGTCCAGGAAACATCTCCACTCTCTAGTGTGATAACTCATGAGAGTTAGATTGTGTTGCATTGATCATATTTCCTCAAGGTTCTCATTAAAATTGTGCAAAGAAGGATCTCTTGATGTCCTTCACCAACATGGGTTACAGAATGGGTCCTCTCACCTTGGTTGAAGGCACAACCTAAAGTAGTGAGGGTAGATCAAACCCTCGGTGAGGTGTTATCCACTCCTCCAATGTCCGAGTGACAAAGAGTCAGCTGAATCCCTTCCCTGGCTACAAAATAACTTATATCATGATTCTTATGTCTCTAAGCATCCTGCCAGTTTCATGATGCTACTCGGCCCTCGTGGGAGAATCAATTTGGATACCAACACTAAAATTGGCGTCATTTCTAGGGAGTATTTGAACAAATGCATACACATACTGACCCAAGTAATTATTCTTTCATGATTTAAGTACAAACACATTGTTTAAACGTTATCTTTTGTTAAGATTTGTGTAATATGACAAGTTCATTGTGTAATATTTCCAGCTTTCTAGTGGTTATTGAACTAAATTTTCATCAATAGTGATAAATATGGGTAAAGGAAGGTCGGATCTACTAATATTTGCAGAAATTAAGCATTGATGGACACTTGGTAAGATACTTATAGTGCATCTACACAACTAAGGTGAAAATCCTTAGTGGTGACTCCATGTTGAATTGAAATTTTGATGATTACCGATTGTCTTAACCTGTGTTAAGTGAAATTTTCCATTAATCTGTGGAAAGTTGGAGGGAAAAATATAGTTCTTCACTAGGGACCCTACTAGGAAGTTATGACCAGAGCTAGGAAAATCAAATTCTTAAGGAAGACAATTCTGGAAAGTTGTTGGAAATCAAGAATCAAAAAATGAGATATTAGTTTTGAAAGGTGATTAATCTATGGTTGAAGATTACCATACATCTTCAAGTGATTTTGAACCAGGTAATCTTTATATAGATTTTATTTCTCCAACTAGGAGAGGGGCCATCATTTGTGTCTAAAAATATTGCCTCTCAATTTTCCCCTATTTTTCCAAGGTTGATAGGGTTTTCCAAGAGTCTGAGTCGATAGAGAATATATATTTTGAAAGCTATATTCCTGTGCTCCAAAGACCCATCATTCCCTATCATTCTTTTTCTCCCGTAAGATCACCACCTCAAGGCAATCAGCCCAACCTCCACCTAGACATTCTTTTCTTATCAACACTTTCAGACCTATAGATTTCGAGGTATGGATGGATATCTTAATATAGTGCCACAAGATGTCAGAAATAGGTTGCCAAAACTTCAAGGAAATAATTCCATCACTGGTGACCACCATTTAAAACTCTTTGTCAATATGATGGAAGATTTTGAGATTGAGTTTGAAGAAGTGTATGTAAAGTTGTTTATTCATACTCTTGAGGAGGATGCACGTGACTGGTACAAGTATTTACTAGATAATTCAATAGATTCATGGATTGAGATGAAAAATTCCTTTAGATTGCAATATGGGGATAAGACAGATCTTAGGTTCCCTTTATGTGAATTTTAAAATATATAGAAAAATTGAAATGAATCTATCCATGATTTCAATACTGAGTTCAATAAGACCCTGAATAGGCTACTTGTAATCCTAAGGCCAAGTGATGTGTCCTATTTGATAAAATATTTTGATGTTTTTGATAAAAAGGATGCTTATTACTTGAGAGATAAGAACCCAGGAACATTAAGGTAGGATTTCACCATGGCCTTACAAATAGAGAATAATATTATGGCAGTTGGCAAGCCTCCTAAGAGGGAAGGTGTTAAGTTGATAAATCTGAAAAGCCTCATGTAAAGAAAAGTCAGGGATCTAGAAAAGGTTTAAAAACTTCGGATGGAGAATTTAAAGAGATATCCTATAAACTGGCCAGAGTAGAAAAATGGATAGGACAAAGTTCCTAGGGTTAGCACAAGCCACACGGTCGGAGAGATTTGGAAATCATCCTAGAGGTGATCACAGAGTATGAATCACTACTCTTGGGTCTAAGGATTGCATGGAAATATGGTGTCGAGGATATTATTGTTAAAGGGGATTTGGAGCTAATAGTCAAGTAAGTTAGAAAGTTGTATGCTACAAAGAATCAAAGAATGAAACAATATAAGCATGCAATTTGGGACTTCATTGAAATGTTTGATTCTTTCAATATAATACATCATGATAGGAGCTATAATACTATAGCAGACAAATTGGCAGTATTGGGGTCTAGGTTTGAAAATTATACAATGTCTCCCTATTGTGAATATGATATTGAAATATTGACCAGGCCATTTGTCCCTGACAATATCAAGCATTAGAAGGTGTTTGAAGATGATGCTTAGGTCCAAAGGTTTCTACAGAATAAAGGAGAATTTTCCAATCAAAGTATGGACTGGGAACCAATGGTTTTTGTAAATGATGGAAAAGAGACCTGTTTGGTAAAGACATTATCCAATTGAAAACCAATACTATTCCCAGAGGTTTGGTTGCACTGGAATCAAATTTTGATAATGCTGATTGCATTATTAATAGACACATGTCAGCCTCAAGGGATGTTGAAGAATATAACCTAGGCATAGAGGATAAACCCAGGAGAATTTGGCTAGGCAACAACTTGAACAGAGAAGAAAAGTAGTCATATGTCCAATTGCTAAAAAAGTACCAGGACTGCTTGGCTTGGTCATATTCAGAACTGAAAGCATACAGGAAGACCTTTTTCAGCATGAAATACCCCTGGAAGCCAATGCCAAGCCATTTAGGTAGAAATAAAGACCAATTAATCCCCTCCTTTCCTAAAAATGCAAGAAGAGTTGAAAAATTTAAGGGATGGAGGAATTATACAACCTACAAGATACTCTTCATGGGTAGAAAACTTGGTACTTGTTTGAAAGAAAAATGGGTATATAACATTGTGTGTTGACTTCAGAAACATAAATAAGGCATCAATTAAAGACAACTATCCCCACCAAATAAGGATACCATGTTGTAATTGGTTACGGGTTCGAGTTGTTATCCACTTTGGATGGTTTCTCTGGGTACAACCAAGTGGTTGTGAAGCAGTCAAAAAGAATCAAACCCACTTTCACCACTCCATGGTGAACCTATGTGTATGTCAAAATGTCGTTTGGCTTGATGAATGCTGGAGCCACATTTCAAAGAGAAATGGATGTAGCATTCTCTGGATATATAAATGACTTCATTGCTATGTATCGATTAAGTGATAGTATTTTCAAGGAAAATAAGTGATCGCTTACAATATTTAGAAAAGATTTTGTTAAGATGCAGGGAATATGGTATCTCACTGAACCCTAAGAAATGTCATTTTGGGGTTCAAAAGGAAAAGTTTCTTGGACATATAGTGTCAAAAGAAGGGGTCGTGATTGATCCTAACAGAATGGAAGCCATTAGAAAAGTTCCTATTCCAAGACCCAAAAAGGAATTCAGTCCTTTTTCGGTAAATAAATTTTATTAGGAGATTTATTTCCAACTTTGCTTAATTAACTATCCCAATCACCAATATGTTGAAGAAGGATCAGAGTATCAGATGGGAAGAAGCACCTATTCAAGCCTTTATTGGGATTAAGAAATCATTGAAAAATGCCCCTGTTTTAGTAGCTCTAGATTATAAAAAGGCTTTCCAAATTTTTTCCTTTGCTTCAGAGAATACTATTACATCTATGTTGTTACAAAAGGATGATGAAGGAGCTGAAAGGCCAATTGATTTCTTTAGTAAATAAATACAAGGGAAGAATTGAAGTATACTATCATGGAGAAACAAGAATTTTCTTTGGTCAAGGCCACATAAATCTTTAGGCCATATATTTTGAGCTCTAAATTCATAGCTTATGTTCCCCATAGCATGGTTAAGGATATCCTATAAGAGATGGAAATTTCAAGTAAAAGATGTTGATGGGAAAATAAATTGCAATAATATGATATGGACATCCAAACTACAAAATTGGTTAGAGGATTGGGCCTAAAAAGATAATGGCATAAAGAAACCTGCAAACAGGTTAAGATAAATGAGGTTGAAGAAGAAATATTGAATATTCTTGAGAAAGTGACAAATTCTAATGGTACAAGGATATTATTTTTTATCTCAAACATTTACATTAAGGCTCCCGAGTATTTAAGAAAGAATAAAAAGAGAGGACTTAAGTGAGCCTCCCGTAAGTACATCATCACTGATTATGGGTTAGCTTGGAAGAACCCAAAGGGAGTTCTTTTGAGATGTATCACCGAGGATGAAGCCGAAAAAAATATTCATGATTTCCATGGAGGAGTTTGTGGATGGAATTTTGCTTTGGAAGAGTCGTAACTCATAAAATATTAAGGGCTAGTTATTTGTGGCCAATTCTTTTTAAAGATACAACTCTACCGGTGAGAAATGTGAGACTTGTCAACGTTTCTCGGAAGATTGAAAGCTTCAGATCCCTCCCTTTGAAGCATGTATCAATTGAAGCCACATTTAAGTAGTGGGGAATGTACTTCATTTGTGAGATTTCATATTCTTCAAGTGCAGGCCACAAGTGGATATTAGTGGCCATTGATTACTTCACCAAGTGGGTGGAGGTAATCCCTACCAAGAAATCTACACACCAAATTGTTATGGACTTCATTCTAAATCATATAATTTGCGAGGTTTGGAGTGCCTACTAAAATAGTTGCCAACAATGCTATGAGTTTTCGAGAGAAATCTTTGGAAGCCACTTGTCATGAGTATGGGATCAATTTAGCATATGCTTCAAATTATAATCCCCAAGGTAATGGACAAGTAGAATCAAGCAACAAGAATTTGTTGAAGATAATCGAAAGACCTTAGAATTAAACAAACGGAAGTGGGGTTATCTGTTGAAGTTTGTTGTTTATGCTGATAGAATTATTTGAAACGAGCTATCACAAAAGAGAATCCCATCAAAGAAATGTGAATTTCAGGGAGAAATTGAAGAAATTATTTGATAAAAAGGTAACTCCAAGAGTTTTCATTGTGGGAGATCTTGTGCTATTGTGGGATATCAAACATGAGGATAAGCGAAAGCATGGAAAGTTTCATACATTATGGATTGGCCCTTATTCTATTGACATTCGAATTAGAGAGCACACTTTTTTCCTAAAGGACTTAGATGGGGAATTGCTTGATTTTCCTGTTAATGACAGGCACTTAAAACATTTCCTTGATTGATTTCTCATAATCAAGGAAAGCATCATTATACAATGTATAGTCTTTTGTTTTTGTTTTGTTTTTTTGTGTTTTTTCTGTTTTGGTTTGTCCTAGTCCTTGGTGACCAGTTCTTGTTGGTTTCTTGGTTCGATCTTGGGAAGGTTGGTTATTATTTTTCTGCTTTGCAAGCTTGTTCTTGACTCTACCCAATGGATTTTGGCACATGGTCTATTAATTCTTGCAGCACTCACCGGGAGTGCCCATCCCCGAGTTAGAGCCGATGTTGGTGCTCATTTCAATCTTGCCATATTTGTTCAAAGTATTTTTAGTCCGTATGGTTTGAAGTATTCTCTGTCTCCCTGTATGGATGCATGAAATCTTTCTCCTTCATTTGGTTTCCATTATCATTCCTTTCCTTGGGTTATGGATCACATTGAGTTTTGGTTTTATTTACAGTTTCTCTTTCCATGAGAAAGAATTTTTAATTTGGGTGTGAATATTGGGGTTTCCCCTTCCTTTTAGTTTTCCATGGTCATGTTTTCCATGTCAAATTTTATCCCAATGCCCGTAGATACGTGGTCTTCTTTGATTGGATGCGGCACGATGGGTCTATTTGGTGAACTTGTCACTTTTGTTACATTTGTAAAAATTCCAAATTGGTCCTGTGGCCCCGATAGTTTCTAAGTGGCTATTCAATAATATGAAGCAGCAAGGAAAATTTCTTACTTTGACCCCGAAGATGGATACATGGCATTTTCTAAGTCAAAGGAGGAGAGGTGGATCATTGGGGCATTTTGAATATTTTTTCCTTTTTGTGAGAAGGATTAAAGCTATAAAATGATCCGCAACTCTGCAGGGACAAATTAATGTCACATGTTTGAGTCAACATTGAAAATTCAAAGTGGGGAGGCGGGTTTCCAGAGCACTTTGGATTTTTTAAGCTCTATTTTGAAATGAATTAAAAATATAAATGTGAGTCACGACTCCGTTGGGGCCCACATAAAAAGTTAAAAGTGGGGAGGCGGGTAGCGGGGTATTTTAAGATTCTTACGCTCGATTCAACTCAAATATTTTCCACGTGGAGGGCCCACACTTGTTTGGGGACCTGCCCTTGAATTTTACTTTTGAAGGAGCACCAAAGATACACATGGAGGTTTCCGCTGGCTCTACCCATGTTAAAACTTTTCAATGGCCGATGCAACTTTGTTAAACCAAATGACACATGGAGGGCCTATGCTCATTTGAGGATTATCATCTCGGTTTGACCTTTGGAGATGCACCAAGGAGACATGTGGAGGTTTCCGTTGGCTCCTCTTTATACTTAGAATTTTCAAGTGTCCGGTGCAAATTTATCGGACCCAGGACACATGGAGGGCCCCCACATCTATTTGGGGACGTGCCCCTGAATTTCAATTTTGAAAGAGATCTGAAGTGACACGTGGAAGATTCTGTTAGCTCTACCCATAATTATACTTTTAAATGTCCGATGCAACTTTCCCGAACCCTGGGCACGTGGCACCTTCTGCTTTTCCTTAAACATTTTCAACAACTTTTCTGGGTCGAGACACGTGGAGAGCCCGCGCTTGTTCGGGGTCTCCACTTTTGGGCACCATATCAAAACTACACCGAGCAGACACATGGAGGATTCCACTAGCTCCTCTTTACACAAAATTTTTCAATGGTGATGTAGCTTACTTGGGCTCGGGGCACGTGGAGAGTGTGCACTCATTGGAGGTCGCGTGCCTCGTAGACTTCAACTTTAAAGTTGCGCCAAATGACACGAGGAAAATCATTTCGAGAGGCATGAATGGATGTATCCATGTGAGGGAACTCATTTCTGAAGGTGTTTTCTCAAAGGTGAAAAAGATTGCTTGTTAGATCAAGCCATATGGAGCCACCTGAGAATTATAAAAAGGAGGATTTCTTGCACGACATAATAAGAGAATGATTAAAAATACTATCAAAAGTTATGGCATGGTGCCCCAATCATATCTGATGAAAGTAGGAAATGTGAATGGCTCACAACTTTTCCACCTAGAAAAAATAGAGAGGAATATTCTCTTGAAGATTTAGACTTTTGGGGGAGGGAAATTTGGGGGAAGTGAGCGAGTGAAATTGTATAAATGCAATGAGAATAATCTTACATAAGGGGGTTAACTTTTCTAAGAAATTTTGAGAGAAACCATTTTCCCTAGAGACCATCTGAGAAACCTATTTATTTTCCTGTGTTTTAGATTTAATCGTGTCAAGATGGTTGCAAGTGTACAACCATTGTCAAGCTCTGAGATTGTTCAAGAAACTTTCCCCTGCGGATGAATCTAATGAACCTCGAATAAATTTGTGTAGATCATGACAATAATTGTGTTTTATTTTATTTCGAGTATTTTCAATTAGTTTTTCTTGTTCTTGTTGAAATCTTATGTTAAAATCTCTCTAAGTAACACAAGATCTCATCCGTGTGCTAGTATTGTGGCATTTTCAATTTCATTATGAGAAGAGCTTTCATCTGGTAATGAAATAAACAATTTAAAATCACTTTACTTTCATTATGTTGATAAAGATTATTTGTAAGCTTATGAGTTTATCTTAGGCATGAATAACCAAGGATTTCTAACATTTAATTGAGTCTTTAGCATAAGCCTTTGTGTTTAATTATTGAAGAATGTCCAAACCACACATCTCATGACCTCCATTGATTCACATCTTCTAGTTTAAGGAATATTTTGGCTGTTTTGAAGCATTTTGTTATGTGAGTTTTCTGATATTTGTAAAGGCTCTCAAAGATCTGCTATAATCAACTTTATCTTGCTTAACTTCCCACAAAAGTTTTCCCAAACGATGAATCCTACATAAATTACCCCTGTTTGTACTGTGTATCCACAAATGAAAAAATTCCATTTCCAAAGTATGCAGAGACAATCAGGTTTCAGTTATTGTCTTTAGTAACCTAAACCTTGTCCATGAAACATCTCCACTCTCTAGTGTGACAACTCGTGAGAGTTAGATTGTGTTGCATTGATCATATTTACTCAAGTTTCTCATTAAAATTGTGTAAAGAATTATCTCTTGATGTCCTTCACCAACATTGGTTACGTAACGTGTCCTCTCACCCCGGTTGAAGGCATGACCTGAAGTAGTGAGGGTAGATCAAACCCTTAGTGAGGTGTTATCCACTCCTCCAACGCCCGAATGACAAAGAGTCGGGTGAATTCCCTCCCAGCTACAAAAAAACTCATATCATGATTCCTCTGTCTCTAAGAATATTGCCGGTTTCGTGATGTTGCTCGACCCTCACGAGAGAATCAATTTGGATACCAACAACTAGAATTCAAATGAGACTCTAAAAGGGGATTCTAGCTAAGGTTGAGGAAACTGACAAAAACATCAAAAGTGCCTACAAAATGGGACTTGAACGCACTCATTTCAAGTTTAATCACAAAGTTTGATGATTGGACTACTTACTCCCCATATATATAATTCATCATGACTAATGAAAGTTGAAAACAATGAGCAGAGTTCAAGTTAGAAGGAAACTTCAGGGGTAGTCATCGTAAATATGTTAGTAGCACTTGTTGCATAGCTACTGGTGAGCCCCAAAACCCACTCACAATATTAGTTTCCAAAGGTTTTTTCATTGAAATTATGGTGGGTTACGATCCACTTTTTCATCTAGATGTAGGTCATAGTGGTTTTCAGTTTCATTCAAGCTAAGTGACAACCATAAGCCAAAACCAATCATGTTTTATTAAAATGACAATGTCACCATAAGTGAGTGATGAGATAAAAGGGTTTAGGAATACGACTTGCAAGAGCGTTAAATAATTTAAAACAACTCGGTTAAGGTTGCCTAAGGTGTTCCATGTTACCAGGGTTCATGCAGAGAGTTTTGATTTTGTTGTACATTTGGGTGTGGCACTCCATGCGCATGACATTCAATATCATTTTTTTATTTTAATAGTTTATGTCAAGGTAAGATTTTGTCAATTGTTTTGGTTACATTCTCTATCATTCAACATTTATTTTATTTTTTAAAAAATGGAAATGATGAAGTAGAATTGAGTGCAAGAGAAAAGGTTAAAATCGTACCTTTTTCATGAAACTTGTGATTCCCGCATTCAACAAGTCTGCTTCAACTTCGTGAACTCGGTAGCGCCAGTTTGTGGCTTACTCATGCTTCGTCACTTGAAGAAGATTAGTTGATCTTATGACGCTCTCACCCTTTCGGTCGACACTCCACGGAAACCTTAAAGTTGATATCCCCATGTGACTAGCCTTCCTTGATTCATTAACAAACTAATCACAAGATTTACATAAGGTTACTAATGGAATTTTTTAGAAGAAATTTATCTAAATTTCCAAAAGTTAGCACAAATGAAGTATATCCAATCCAAATCCACTAATGTCACCGATCTATGAAAGTTGAGATAATCATAAATTTATCCACTACATAGAGTGCTCAATTACATATTTATGCTTTAACCATTCTTATCTTGCAACATGGGACGAGACTAAAGAAATTCACATGTCTTCTTGAGATTAATCTTACATATTTGATCAACAAGATGACTCTTGCAAAATGTTTGAAAATGTGTTCTCCGAGCTATACTTATTCCTTCTAATGGGAAAACAAGATGTGGTACTATGTTATAAGTTACTCAATGGTCTGTGTTTTCTAAATAAAAAAATGGCATGCTTGTGAAAATTGGAATTATCAATGTTTTACGA
This sequence comes from Taxus wallichiana var. yunnanensis, assembly GCA_018340775.1. NCBI lineage: Eukaryota > Viridiplantae > Streptophyta > Pinopsida > Cupressales > Taxaceae > Taxus > Taxus wallichiana. The sequence goes on along the minus strand of CM031235.1, from coordinate 713,108,551 downwards.
CTGATATCTTAACTTTTGATACTTAGGCCATTATTATTTTCATCCAAAGACAATGTGCTTTCTTTTCTTTTCCACTTCTTTTCTCTCTCTCTCCTTTTTTTTTCTTCTCTGATATCCTTAATACTAGATCCCCGAACAAATATCTTGTCCCTCTCAACAAACAATGGATGCATTTCAGGGAATATATAATAAAACTCACTCTAGTTCATAGCCATAGCCAAAATGAATCAAAACAAAGGTTGACTACCTACCTTTACACTTTACTTCCTTCCAAAAACTAATGTGTATCGTTGTCCTTCCATTACTAACACAGAAATAAGCTTCTTGAAATAGTTAGGAAGTTTTGATTTTCTCCTATCCTCTAAGCACCTATACCTTTCTCTAAACTCCCATTTTGGCTTCACTTGGGAAAATTTTGGGAACATATACAGATTGGCCATTTATTCTGCCATTTGCATTATCTTGAAAATTCTAAAGACGTTTCACAAAACCCATTTTTTGTGCATACCCAAGGATCAAAAAATTCCATGAGACCATTGCTTTGAAGGTAGTTGCAAAGGTTACAGTGCACGTAACACATCTTATCAGAAGTAAAATCAAAACGGCAAGATGTTACACTTGAATACAACGCCTCTAAATCCTCAATCTTTTTCTTCTCCTTCAATATTTAGCAAACCAAAATAGATGAAGGTTGCAGCTTCCCTTTTTCTCTTAGGCAAAAAGAACCTTCTTTAAAAGATGATACTGATTCGATCAATCAATTTTTGGATGGTAAAATGAGGAGAAACTGGGTTAACGTTTTCTATCAGCACATATGATGGATTTAACCCATCATAGTACTATTTGAAGGATAAATATAGGTGGGGATCTAGTTGCAGTAATTTCCATAATGTTTTGAATTCACTATAACTAACCAATTAATGCTAAATTCATATGTTAAGTTGAGTTTTATCTTGGTTACCGCCTCATGTTTAAAATAATGTTGTTGGATTACTCTGCAAAGGATATGACAGGTCTGAAAATACATCTAGGATATGTCTCTCTCCATGTTATGCAGGAATGGGTTCAAAAATATGCCATGCCGCTATCATAGACTAACATCCTGGATTATGTGCTTAAATCTTAGCTTATTTCAATTTTTTTATATGGGGGCACTACATTTCCCTCCATGTATAAGAGAATCTTCATAGATGTGACACAACACCAAATTTCAAAGATTACATAGGAAATAAATTCAATAATGACACATGTTGTTTAACAAAACAACTTGTCAGTATAACGTGACCACAAGGAAGCAAACTAATTTTGACAATATCTTAAATTTTAATGTTCTGTGAATATTGGTAGTTAGTTATATGTTACTTTACTACTAGATTGGTTTTTTTATTTTATAGTATTTCTTAATCTCAAACTCTTAGTATTCATTGTTTATAATTTCAATTGTCTTATGTTCATGGGTGCCCAATAGTAATTGGCCTCAAGATATCACAAAAACCCATCATAACACAAATGACCCATGAGACATCTTGTTACATACTTTCACGATTGTATCACATCACAAGACCTCTAATTCCACCATGGAAAGACAACAAGTAGTCCACATAACGAATAATTTCCAATAATTATGTCATAGGCATAAATCCAACACACACATGTGACTGACAAATAAAATCATCATGCTTTGATACATATACAAATGGTATAACATGATGTAAATACCAAGAATGTACTGACACAGTGCCAAGTCAATATCCAATAGTAAATACTAGCCAAGGGGAGCATCAAACCTCAATCATAATAGTGCCTAACAAGAATCACAAGAGTATACATAACTCATAACACTAACTCCACACATCACAAAATAACTCAATATATCTCCCAAAGCATCACAAAACAACTCCATATACCTCCCAAAGTATCACAAATAAATTCCATATACCTCCCAAAGATAAAAATCATATTGCCAAAAAAAGATGAGTCGCTCAACCATAGAGCCATGTCTCCTTATTTTTCCATATAGGGTCACTCAACCATAGATCCCCATAAAGAATATTGGGTCACTCAACCATAGAGCCCCATAAATAATATCGGGTCACTAAACCATACAGATCCCATCTCCTTTCTCCATTTAATGAGGTCAAGTCACCCTATGGCCCTGGGCACATAGAGTCCTATCACCCCCACCCAACTGGTGTAGTAGCATGTAGTTCAAAAACTACACGACCTTATGACCCCCTTGGGGTGTACACCCATACAGTGAAGTGGGTCCATACAACCAACCACTCCATGGTGAATCCCATGACCCTATTCCAACACATTACGACATTATAACCGTTATAACAATATTTTTTGAATGCCAAGTTGGAAAAATCCCAAGCCTTGGCTAGGCTATAAAAATTTTAAACATAAAATGAAAATTTAAAACTAAGAAAAAAAAATTGTTGAGAATGGAGCTTAATTGCTTCACAAGAAACATGATTTTACATGTTACTAGTTTTGACAAGAATAACGTGCCGGTCAATCTAGGTCGGTCAGAAGTAACCGACACCGGTCATGCAAGAATCGGTGATGGTCGTAAGAACTAGGTGACGACAACCTCGTGCAATGTAGTTTTTTTTTTTCAAAAAAATTAGAATAAATCAATTATTTTAAAGATGATTTATTGATTGTAAAATCAAATTTAAGTTACCCAAAATAGATATATATGTATGTATGCATTGTATGAGGGTAAGTAAGAAGGAGATAATATATATAGTAATTATTTTACATGTAAGTTTTCTTGGTGAGCAAGAAAGAGTAGGCTGAGTGAGGGAAAAACATTAAATAGCTCTGTGAGGTGTTGTCGGACAATATATCTTCATTGTATTTCCTCTATAAAGCACTAAATAATAATATTGGCCATTTCTTGGTGGATGTAGCCCACACTGGGTGAACCACGTTAAATTTGGTGTAATCTTTCTCTTGTTTATTTTATCTTTTGGTTATTTCCACATTGATTGCTTGTATGCTTTATTTGATTATAGAATTGTATGACATTGTTATATGGTTTAACCCCAACAAATGGAATCGAGCTTTGTTTGAGGGTTTTTTGTTGATTTACTCAAAGAGAGTTATTAGATTGAGTGGGAGCTACAACAATGATCAAGAAAACAACTAGAAGGTAAAGAAATTTTATGGTCATAATTATCAATTATGGAAGATGCAGATTGAGAATTATCTATATCAAAGAGATTTATATTTACCGTTGGATGAGAAGTCTAGACCTACAAAGATGACTAATGAAGAATGGAAGATTCTTGACATAAAGGCTTTGGGATCTATAAGATTGAGCCTGGCAGCATCCGTGGCTTCCAAAATTACAAAAGTGGATTCTATGGTAGAGTTAATGAAATCTCTTGCTAATTTATATGAAAAATCAAATGATTCAAATGAAGTTTATTTGATGAAGAAACTATTTAGTTCTAAGATGCATGAAGGTGGATCTACATCTAGTCATTTGAATGATTTCTGATTTATTGTAAATCAGTTAAAATCGGTTGCTATACCATTTGATGATGAAGTAAAAGAACTTTTATTCTTATGTTCTTTTCCCGATAGTTGGGATAGCTTGGTAATTCTTTATTAGTAATACAACATCTGCTAATAATATTTTGAAGTTTGATGATGTGGTTAGTATAATATTTAATGAAGAAATTCACAGAAGAGTACAGAGGAATCATCATCTAGAAATGACTTGAATCTAGAAAGCAGGGGGTAGGAAAAATGAGAGATCCAAGAGTAAGAGTAATGGGAAATCAAATTCAAGGGATAGCAGATCTAAATCTAGAAGTAAGGGAATTACTTGTTGGAAATGTGGAAAGAAAGGACATGTAAAGAAAGATTGTTGGTCAAAGGTAAAGAAGCAAATCTTGTTGCATCAGAGGTAATGCAAGATGATCTTATTCTTTCTTTAGATAATAGAATTGAATCATGGGTTTTAGATTCAGGAGCTTCTTTCCATATAACCCCTAATAAGGGTTATTTTAGAAGATATGTCCAAGGTAATTTTAGGCATGTTTATTTGGGTGATGATGAACCTTGCAGTATTACTAGTAAAGGGGAAGTTCATCTAAAATTGCAGAATGGAAATACATGGGTATTGAAATATGTGAGGCATGTGCCAAGCCTTAGGAGGAATCTTATTTCTGTAGGGCAACTAGGTGCAAGCCTTAGGAGGAATCTTATTTTTGTAGGGCAACTAGGTGAATCTGGTTGGATGGTTACTTTTACAGGAGATTCTTGGAAAGTCACAAAGGGTAATTTTGTTGTGGCAAGAGGTAAGAAGGTAGGAACATTATATTTATCTACTTGTATTACTGATTCCTTTTTTGTATTATCTACTTCAGATTCAGATGCATGCATGTGGCATAATCGGTTTGTTTATATGAGTCAAAAAGGAAAGAAGATCTTACAGTGCTAAGGATAAATTATCATATTTAAAAGATTTAGATCTTGATTTCTGTGAGCATTGTATCTTTGAAAAGAAAAAGAGAGTGATATATTTCAAAGTTGGGAAAACTAAGAAAGAGCAAAAATGGAGCTTGTACACTCAAATGTGTGGGGACCAACTAAGGTAGCTTCTCATGGAGGATCCCAATATTATGTTACTTTCATTGATGACGCTACAAGAAATTTATGGGTTTATTGTATTAAACGTAAATCTGATGTTTTTGAGACTTTTAAAAGATGGAAAGCCCTTGTTGAGAATGAATCAAATTCTAAGTTAAAGTTCCTTAGATCTGACAATGGTGGTGAATATTGTAGTAAGGATTTCAATGATTATTTTTCAATGAATGGGATACATAGAGAAAGAACGGTTCTAAGAACACCACAAGAGAATGGTGTTGCAGAAAGAATGAACAGGACAATCATGGAACATGCTAAAAGTATGAGAATACATTCGGACTGCCCTTACAGTTTTGGGCGGAAGCAGTTGATACAATAGTTTATTTGATTAACCGTAGGCCTTTAAGTTCACTAGATGGAGGAATGCCAGAGGAAAATTTGACTGGAAAAGAGGTAGATCTTTCTTTTCTTAATTTTTTTGGTTTATAAGCTTTTGTGCATGTTGATAAGGAAAATATTAAAAAGTTAGATGCAAAATTCAAGAGATGCACTTTCATTGGTTATAGATCCGTGATTTTAGTTTTCGTTTTTGGGATTTAGAGAATTCTAAAATTATTAGGAGTCATGATGTTGAATGGAATGAAAAGAGAATGTACAGGATCAAATTCTGGTACCCAAGGATGAACCGGTTGAGAATTTTGTGAATGAAAATGAACTCTTAGATTTAAAAGTATTACCTACATGGTTGCAAAGTAATAGGTGTCAGTTTACCCCTTACAGACATCGGTCAGCAGAACCAGTATCGGTTATAGAAGATCCAAACCGCATCAGTTAACAAAACTGATGTTAGTTACAGGTGACCGGCATCGGTCACTAACAGATTTAGATACAAATGTTGAGGAGGTTCATATTGAGCCTCTGGTACCGCAAACTCCTGTGAGAAGGTCACAAAGTGTAAGTAAAGCTCCAGAAAGATTTACACATTCTCTATTTTATTTATTATTGACTGATAATGGTGAACCAAAGAGCTTTGAAGAAGCAATGTAGGATAAGACCCATGTCCAGTGGGAGCATGACATGGATGAGGAAATGGACTCCTTGGAACAAAACCAGACTTGGGATTTGGTTAAGTTGCCAAGCAGTAAGAGAACATTGTAGAACAAGTGGGTTTCCAAGATCAAGGAAGAAGAGGGTGGATAGAAAAGGTACAAGGAAATACTTATAGTAAAGGGATTTGCATAGAAAGTAGTTATTGACTTTGGTGAAATATTTTGTCCTGATGTTAAGGTGAATTACATTCATACTATATTGAGCTTAGTTGCAGTAGAATATTTGCATTTAGAGATACTATATGTGAAGATGGATTTCCTTCCCCATGATTTGGATGAAGATATTTATATGCGATGACCCGTTTGGTTATAAAGTTAAGGGTAAGGAGAAACTTGTGTGCAAATTGAAAAAGAGCCTATATGGGCTCAAGTAAGCTCCAAGGAAATGGTATTTGAGATTTGACAGCTTTATGCATGAGCATGGTTATATGAGATGTGAATCGACCATTGTGTTTATTTTAAAAAGCTTGAAAATGGGAGCTATATTATTTTGTTATTCTTGTATGTGGATGATATGTTGATTGCAATCTCTAGTATGTAAGACATTGGTAAAGTTAAATAAAGGTTAACTCACACATTTGCAATGAAGGATTTGGGAGCTACAAAGAAAATCCTTGGCATGTAAATTGACCAAGACAGAAAAACAAGTTCGGTTGTATTTCTCTTAGGAGGCATATATCAATAAGGTGTTGGAAAGGTTTAATATGCAAAGATCAAAACTTTTGGTACACCTATGGTCTGGACACTTCAAATTGAGAAAAGATCAGTGTCCTTCATCACACAAGGAGGTTGAGTACATGACACATGTTCCCTATGCTTCAAGATAGTAGGAAGTCTTATGCATGTCATGGTTTGTATTAGACTAAAAATTACACATGCATTGGGAGTTGTGAGTAGGTTGATGGCTAATCCAGGTAAAGAACATTAGAAATAAGTCCAATGGATTCTCAGGTATTTGAGAGGGACATTCAGCATGGAGTTATGCTATGGAGGGTCAGATACTTCTTTACATGGCTATGTTGATTCAAATATGGTTGGATATTTGGATGGCAGGAGGAGCACCACTGGATATATTTTCACAGTAGGTGGAATGATAGTTAGTTAGATTTTGAGATTGCAAAAGGTTATGGCTTTGTCTACTACAGAGGAAAAGTATGTTGTAGCTACATGAAGCTAGCAAGGAGATGATATGGATGAGTAGGTTCATGGAAGATTTGGGCAAGGAGAAATAGGATTGCAAATTAAATAGTGATAGTTAGAGTGCGATTCATATGACAAAGAACTCAACATTTCATTTAAGAACGAAACATATTCAGTTGAGGTATCACTTCATACGAAAAGTGTTGGAGGATGGACAACTAAAGTTAGAGAAAATCCATACGATGAAAACCATGCGCAGATATGCTAATGAAGCTATTGGTAAGGGATAAATTGGAGCTTCACTCCACTTATGTTGGTCTTCGAGTTTAAGACTTGAAGAGGAAGAAACGGGCCAAGGAAAAGGAACCAAGGATGGTGATGCATAGTACAGTGTAGAAATTGATCTCCAAGTGGGAGATTTTTGAGAATGGAGCTTAATTACTTCACAAGAAACTTTCTTTACATGTTACTGGTTCTGACAAGAACTGCGGCGTCGGTCGATCCAGGTTAGGAAGTAACTAGTGCCGATCAGCAAGAACTAGAGATGGTTACCTTTGCATGACGTGTAGTTTTTGTTTTTTGACAAAAATTAGAATAAATCAATTATTTTAAAGATTATTTATTGATTGTAAAAGCAAAGTTAAGTTACCAAATATATATATATATATATATATATATATATATATATATCAATGTATGCATTGAATGAGGGTAAGTAAGAAGGAGAGAATATATATAGCAATTTTTTTGCATGTAAGTTTCCTTGGTGAGAAAGAAAGAGTGGATGAGTGAGGGAAAAGTGTTGAACATCTTGTGAGGTGTTGGAAGATAGTAGATCTTCATTGTATTTCCACCGTAAAGAACTCGAATAATAATATTGGCCGCTTTCTTGGTGTACATAGCCCATCTTGGGTGAACCACGTTAAATTTGGTGTAATCTTTCTCTTGTTTATTTTATCTTCTAGTTATTTCCGCATTTATTGCTGTATGATTTATCCGATTATAGATTCGTACAACACTTTGTTATATGGTTTAACCCCAACACAAATGGATAATTAGCCATAGTTAGCGCAAAAATTTACATGTTAATGCAACAACCAAATAAAATGCCCAAAATATAAACAACATAAATCAAGAAAACTGCTCCTTTTGACAAGAAAAGAGATAATGATCAATTTATGAATAAAATACGTATAGTGAAATATCACATTACAATCGATGTATGTGGCCTTATACGACCACCAAAGGGATACCCATTGAGTTGCTTTGGCACTTGGATATTGATCCTTAGGTCACAAAATAACTTGTCAAATAATATAATCTGTCATCATTTGTGCCTTAATCATCCCTCCATACTCCTACAAGTCTTAGCATAGTCTCAATATAGTCCGAGAGGAGGGGTGTATATGTTTCTATTCATTGAGCCTAAGGTGTTCATGAAACACAATACACATGGTGGTAATACATATCAAACGAAAAAAATGGGTTTTTAATCTATGTAAGACTCCACTCTCTATCTTGTACTCACTCAAGTGACTGGGCAATAGTATAGTAATGCTAAGGTACACATAGGTCATGTATACGAAAACAATATAGGGAGAGAGAAAAAGGTACAAGTCACCATCTACTGAGCCTAAGGTTTCCGCAAAACACAATATATATGGTGCCCATTGGGTAATGTGCCATACATACAAAAAAATAGAGGTCAATTTTCAGTCTATGTAAGACTCCACCTCCTATTTTGTACTCGGCTCGAGTGAAATTGGTTAACAGTACAAATTTCCTCTATCTAAACATACACTTTTTACCAATTTCTTCCCTTAGGGTTGGTTAGTGTAAGGTTCACAACATAACACATAACTACATTACTAACATGATGGTGATTCACACACATTAACCATAGCGTCTTACGCATGGTATATATATAGGGTATAACACAATCATTACTTTCATGGGTTACAATACATCATGTTTTTGCATAATTCACCAAAGTGAAAGTATTGTACAATAGGGGTCATACAATCACCATATGCCCCTAATTCATGACATGAACCATCACATATTACATGAATTATATGTATAATGAACATAGTGTCTAACATTACAACATATAGTCAATTGCAATTATAACAATGTGACACACACAATTCATCAAAATACATTGGTGACATCATGATACAATCCTATTCACTATACAAATTTTTTTTTTATACAACCCATCAACACACCTACATATTACAGAATAACCAAACCACCCCAACACCCCACAATCTACAATAACCTTATTCTCACACACAACCATACAAGACAACACACATGAACTCCTCATTGAATCCATGAAAAGGAGAGTGAATACTCTCATCACAATCACATCAATATGATAAAAATTACACACAAAGTGACATGCAAAACACGTGCATTCAAAATATCACAATTACAATATTAGTCACATCGTAAGATATATCATATTACTCTTCCCACCTCCAAAACCTCCATGCAAGATCATAACAACTCCAATCTATCCCATAGGTTCAAGAGCATGAACCTCTTCTCTGATACCATATATAACGCCCACATTTTACACACACAAATACAACACACATAATAACAGGATATTTTTTAAATTTTGCTTACATTGCTTGATACATAACATCACATAGGATAATGTATAACACATGAGACATTTGTGTAACCATGGACCCACATATATAACATGAAACACATGATGCACATCAAAGCCACATTTCCAAAAATGACAAAGTACAACAACAACCCACTACAATATACACTTACTCACAGAACCGCTCACAACACATCATTGTTCATGGCGAAATATTTATTACAATCCTATTTTTATTAGTTGACTATAATTTTCTAAATAACACATAACATGGTACCCTTCATTCCTTTATAACTATGTCACATACTTTTGTTTAACATTTCACCTATAGTAGTTCCTTTAGAATGCACTTGTTTCTCTTGTTGAAATATCTCTATATAGCATGATTTTGATTAGGAACATATGTACACAAATGTGTCTTCTAATATTTTACTTAACGATTTGTTTGAGAGAGTTGTGTTTACTTGGTTTGGATTAATACTCTCATTACAAGGAGGAAAATTCACAAGAAGAAAAAGGAATGTTAAGAGATAAATAGAAAACCTATTCTCGAGTTCATTTCATAGAATTGATTAATACTAACAATACACTCTTTAACTCTTCAAATTATTACAACCAACCATGTAGGTTAACTAATTAAGTTATATCATTCTTGATTCACAATTTTTTCCTCTAATTAGGAATTCATATTTTCACAATCATATTGTGCATGGAAGGGTACATTACACTGTGTTCCCATTATAGATATTTTTCTTTGAATTTAAGTGACAAATTTCGTATTTCAAAATTCTTATATTTCATCATCTTAAGGATTTACTCCTAATAACAATGGGTTAATTACATACTTTGACCATAAATTCTACTTCCTAAGTGATCCTAGGTTTAATATATTCTTATCTACGCCAAGGGTTCTACTAACTTTTACAAGTCCAACTAGAGTGCAATTTCCTATATTGCAACATTTAACTATCTTGCAAGGCTTTGGCCACCCACTATCATACCAAGGGAATTTACACACAAGCGATTTAAATTATTCATGATATGGTCAGACTTACAACACCTAGACATGATCACCTCACTTGTCCCAATATGATAGCTTTCACAACATATATGCACCACATCATAAAATATCAAGTAAATGGTCCTTAATAAGACTTTTTAGGTGTGAAGCATGAATATAATTAATGGGATAAGATTATTTTATTAACACGATCAATGTTTTGTACCTAGGAAAATACTCAAATCCGGGGGAAGGAAGGACAATACGAACTATAACTCGTTATTTTGATTTCATTATTTTTTATTAGAGGAGATTCTACCTAGCATTATGGGTGTTAAGGAAATATAACAATAAATAAAATAACAAAATATTATTTTGATATCTTTATAACAAAGGTACAACATTGATTACAACTTTACATCCAATTCGAAACTCTAAAATATAGCCACATCGGTATTCTCTTTTCAAAATATACCAAGAACAATTATTCAAACAATAATACATATCATTATTCTATGGTAATACATGTATTGCAAGATGAATATAACTTTACAATGACAACTCATTAATTACAACATATCACATCCATAAAATTCCTCTTGTTCGAGTACATGCAACCAATGTTGCGTCAGTCCTTAGGACTGAGTATGGAAATCCCCTACACTCAAGCATAAATCCACACATTCATCATTTTTAACATTTTCAATTAAATAGAAGAGAGAGAGAGAGAGATAGGGAGAGAGGAAAATAAGTTTTTGTTTCTCATGCATTCACGCTTTCACATTCAGTTGCACTTAATATTTTGGTACTAGAGAGAGAGAGAGTAAGGATGAGAGAGAAAGTTAAGAGACATTTTATTTTCCATTCACAATGTCATAACCATTTGAATTTCATGTCCATTATCATTTCATTTCAAACCAATTCACATTTCCCAATTCATTTACATTTTCAAATCAATCAAGTATCATAGTTGTTTCTAGAGAGAGAAGAGGGTGGAGAGAGAAAATCACCATACATTTCAAAATTCATTTATACAAGATAAAATATCAAATAAAATTCTACATAGAATTGTAATGGTATTATGAGGTCACACGTGTGGCTAGAAGTCAAACGAGACTCAAAAAGGGGATTCTAGCTAAGGTTGAGGAAACTGACCAAAACATCAAAAGTGCCTACAAATTGGGTCTCTAAAGCAATCGTTTCATGTCCAATCACAATTTTTGATGATTCCTACTTACTCCTCCATTTATATAGAAATCATCATGACTAATGTAAGTCAATTACGATGAGCAGAGCTCAAGTTACAAGGGAAACTTCAGGGCCAGTTATCATAATTACGTCAACAACTCTTGTCACACAATGACCAGGGGCCCCAAAACCCACTCACGGTATTAGTTTCCAAAGGTTTTATCATTGAACTTATGGTGGGTTATGATCCTCTTTTTTTTAGTCTAGAGGTAGGGCATGGTGATTTTCAGTTTCTCTCAAGCTAAGTGACAACCATAAGCCACAACCAATCATTTTTTATTAAAATGACCATGTCACCATAAGTGATTGATAAGCTAAGAGGGTTTAGGAATACGACTTGCAAGAGTGTTAAATAATTTTTAAAAACTTGGTTAAGGTTCCTAAGGTGTTCTATGTTACTAGGGATCATGCACATAATTTTGCTTTTGATGTACGTTTGGGTCCGGCCCTCCATACGTAAGAATTTTGAGACCATATTTTTTGTTTTAACAATTCACGTCAAGGTAAGATTTTGTCAATTTTGGGGTTACATTCTCTATCATTAAATTTTTTTGTTTAAAAAATCTTGAAATGATGAAGAAGAATTTAGTGCAAGCGAAAAGGGGAAAACCATACCTTTTTCGTGAAACTCATGATTCCCACATTCAACGAGACCACTTCAACTTCGGCATTTTCGTAGAAGTTTGTGGCTTACTCATGCTTCATCGCTGGAAGAAAATGAGTTGGTCTTATGATGTTCTCACCCTTCCAATCGACCACTCCATGAAAACCTTAAATTTTCTACCCCCACGTGACTGACCTTCCTTGAGTCATTACCGAACTGATCACAAGATTTACATAAGGGTCCTAATGGATTTTTTTAGAATACATTTCTCTACATTTCCAATAGTCAACGCAAATGAAGTATATCCAATCCACATCCACCAATGTCATGCATCTATGAAAGTTGAGATAATCATAAATGTATCCACTACATGGAGTGCCCAATTACATATTCATGCTTTCATCATTCTTCTCTTGCAACATGGGAAGAGACTAAATAAATTCACATGTCTCTTTGAGATTGATCTTACAGAGAAGATCAATAGGATGACTCTTGCAGCTGTTTGAAAATGCGTTCTCGAGCTATACTTCTTTTCAAACAAACTATGGTGCTAGCTTATCGCTTACTCAATGGTCTTTGTTTTCTAAGGCAGAAGATGACATGCTTTTGAAAAGTTGATTTATCAATGTTTTAGGACTGATATCTCAACTTTTAATATCTAGGCCATTATTCTTTTTGTCCAACATAATGTGTTTATTTTCCTTTTCCATTTTTTTTTCTCTCCCCTTTTTTCTTATGTTGTGATATCCTTAATATAAAATCCCTGAAAAAATATCATGGCCCTCAACAAAAATGCATATATTTAAGGGTATATTTATTGAAACTCACACTACTTTGTAGCCACGGCCAAAATGAATCAAAATAAAGTTTGACAACCTACCTTTACATTTTACTTCCTTCCAAAAACTAAAGTGTATTGATTTCCTTCCATTCTTAACACAGGAGATAATTTTATGGAAATAGTTATGGAGTTTAGATCTTCTCCTACCCTCTGGCCCCTATACCTTTCTCTAAATGCCCATTTTGGCTTGCCTTGGGAAAATTCTGGGAACATATACATATTGGCAATTTATTTTGCCATTTTCATTAGCTTGAAATTTCAAAATTTGTTTCACAAAACCCATTTTTCATGCATACCCTATGATCAAAACATTCCATGAGACCATTTCTTTGAAGGTAGTTGCAAAGGTTACAACACACGTAGCACATCTTATCAAAAGTAAAATCAAAATGGCAAGATGTTACACCTAAATACAACACCTCTAAATATTAAATATTTTTCTTCTCCTTCAATATTTAGCAAACCAAAATAGAGGAAGGTCACAAATTCCCTTTTTCTCTCGTGCACAAAGAACTCACTTCAAAAGATGATACAAACTCGTATCAATTGATTTTTTTATAGTAAAACAAGGAGAAACTAGTTTTAAGTTTTCTCTCATGGCACAAGACTTATTTACCTTGTCAGGATACTGTTTAAAGGTCAATAGTAGCTGCGGATCCATTTGCACAGTTCCCATAATGTTCTAAATTCATTGTAACTAACCACCATTACCGTTAACTTGAGTTTTATCCTAGTTACCGATGCGAGTTTCAAATAACGTGCTTGGATTACATTGTAAGGGACATGATAGGTCTGAAAATCCATCCGGATGTGTAGTTGTCCATTTTATGTAGAAATGGGTTGAAAAAGTTGTCGCTTATACTGTCACATACTAGCATCCCGATATGTGTGCTTCAATCTTAGCTTATTTCAAATTGTTTTATTATTATTTTTTGTTTTATTTAGGGTAATTACAAAACACCATACAACTTTTTAGTAAACAATATTTTTAGATAATTTCATTGTTTGTTCTTTGAAATATAAATACTACTTGTATTTCACTATTCTATCCACAAAGTATTTGAAAATGATAATAATAATTTATGTACCATGCAATAGTAATATCAAATACAATTGAGAATAACAATCACATTAAGAATTAGTTTGAATAACTTCTACACAATATAAAAAGAGTAAAATTAAAACGCCACTATCCACATCGATTGAAGTTTCAAACTTTCAATATTTTCATATAAATTGAAACAATTTTATAAAAATATTTAACAACGAAAATTATAATTTCAGAATTTTTTTTTGCACTTCATCCTTGAGAGGATTTTGCACTATGTGATTTTTTCTCTTCTGCAAATGAACTTTCTTTTACAACCCCTGAATGAACTAGATCCTTTGCAGTAGCTTCAATATTTGAAAGAATCTCTTTTTTTGGATTTTCCATATCACCAACAAACAATATAGATGGATAATGTTATGTTTTCTTCTTTAATAGTATCTCTGGATTAATTCCATTTTCCTTGATTGTTCTTCTCAAGGTATTATTCTTCTTGTTTAAGATAACAAACTTTTCCTAGCACTTTCTAAATCATTATCAAGCACACTAGCCTTATTTTCAAATTTTCATACTTTGAATGCATTTCGAAAGAGAAAAAATATTAGTAAAATTTCAAAAAAATAAAATAATAGTTGAAAATATAGTAATAATTACCAATGCCTTATCTCATTCCACATTTTTAATAACTACAAGGCCCTTGTCTCTTGACCACATATTGTGGCAGGCTTGTGCTTCTACATTTAAATTTTCATTTTTTTCAACATAATATCCAACACTTCATCATCATAATTATTTTCAAATTGTACAGAACCAAACACAACCTTATTCAACAAAATATCAATCTTTGTTGGCTCGTTCTGATGTGAAGAATACAATATATGTCTTTGGTTGTGATTTTTATATCATGAATTTATTTCTTTAATCATAAATTTATCCCTAAAATTTCACAATTTTAATTGTTCAACCTCGTTCGATATAATATCAATATTAGCTTCAGTATTATCATCCAAAATACAACCAAGTAAAAATAATTTTTTTGGTCATTAGTTAAGGTAGTCTATGGTTGAGATGGTGTGCTTGATCCATCTACTCTTTTGGGAGAAGGTTGCCTTTCCCCATGAATCATATCCTGGGATTGAAATTTCCATGGGTCTCGAGGTCCACTTTCAATACCAAGATACTTGTCATCCAGGGAACCTAGCCCTCATTTTTTGTGGTGGGGGTGGCGGAGGTGGCATCCGAATTTGTAGTGGATGTGGAACTGGAGGCCTGAAACAATGAATTGTAATTTTGTAAATAATATGACAAAATTCAAAAGACAAACATAATAGAAATGAAAAATAAATAATTTCATATAAGATTATAAAAATTACTTTGTTGAGAGGATTGTTTCAAGTCAGCAAATGAAGCCAATTGTTATTGATTTGTTTTTTGTTGAAGAGTATACTGAAAAAACTGGTAGGTGTGATCTAAAATATAATTAATAATTAAAGATTTATTAGGTTGTTGAATTTTTATTTCAGCAAATATCAGTGAAAATATAAAAAACAAGATATTCAAACATGGGGCCACAGAGTGAGGTATTAAAGATATTTCTACCTCCTACGCATGAGCATGTTGACTATATCCTGTTCTACTAGAGGTTTTTGCAGCAAAACAATATAGATTGAATTATTTTTTGAAACACATAGAAGTTTTCCTTTTAAATAGTTAATTACATTTATTTTCAAACATTTTGAAACAAGTATACATCATAAATTAAAAACATGTGATTAATGCCTGTGGTATGTTGGATGTGTGAGTTCGAGGAATTACGGAATTCCTCTTCTTTTTAATAGGATGGGGAGGGGTTTCCTCCTTTGTTTGGTGATCATCACAAATAGTAATAGAATCTCCTTAACTTGGTGGGAAATGAGCTTTGATAGAATCTTATCTTCGTGATGCGATCAACTACTACATTATGTTATTATTCAATAGTAAACTATTAATTAATTTCAATTATTATTTTTAAAAGATAAATATTACAATAATAAAAAATATTAATTAAAAAACATCTAATCAAAAATTGGGACTTACCTCTTGCTCTTAAATCATAGTTAGTGTTAATGCAAAAGATGGTATCTTTGAATGCATTTCTCGGAGGAGATGTGCCAAAGTAAATTATAGAGAGACTCATAATATAAACAAATATTTTTTTTTGAGTTGATGGCAACATTATCATTCAAATGAATATTTTCCAAATAAGCTTTTATCCTAGAGCATAAGAAGCCGCACTCCAAATATTTGCCCATATAAGGTGTGAATAATATACACTAAAGCCCACCACATAATATCTGTATATTGACCTTGTAAAATAATTTTGGCCTATAATAATTGCACCACAACCTGTAGAAATGGGTGACTGAAATCCTTGAGTTGAATCCCTCTTTTTGAAGGGTTTTGGGAAGTTGTAATTGTCAATACAAGGAGAAGCATTTTGTTAGTAGTGAATTTTAAACATAATCAAACTTTGTTAAATTGAAAATAATGAAAATGTAATGTTGTAAAATAGAAAAATAAACTTACAAGCAGTAGCAGCTGCAATTGCATCAATAGATAATTGAAAACTAGACTCCAAATACTTGTATTCTTCATCCAATAAAATAGCCTTCATCATGACAGGATCCACATATTTGTGTGGTAGTCTTGTCAGACGCTCAATGTTCTCGTGTAACATTCTAAATGACTCGAATGAGATGGGAGTTGATAATGAAATGTGAAAGTGGAAGTGTCATAGTTGAGTAGAATATTGTTAAGTTATTTAGGGTATGTTGGAAATTGGGGCATATACACTAGCCCTATGAAACTGTCTGTGTCGATCCATTTGGAAAATGAATTAGGATCCTCTAGAAAAGTATACATTTGAGGAAATACTAGGCTCTTGAACAATTTTTTTTTCATATTTGTTGTTGATGCAAATGGGCTCTTTTGGTGTTTGGAAGTATTATTTCTTCTTGGCATTTTTTCAATGTTTTATAAAATTTTTGGTTGTAACTTGTAGTTGTCTTTTTAAATTTTGGATTCTTTCTTTTTGTATGTCCTTTGGCATTCAAGATTTGTCTTTTGGGTTTTTCCATCATATGCCTTGGCTTCTCTATGTTACATGTGGAGTGAAAATGGCTTCCTTTGTGTATTTTTAGAAATTTTAATAGAGCTACCAACAACAAACTTTATGTCACCAAATGGCAACATTATATATGCTACCAACCGGGAGCATGCACAATGCTTACCGACCGGTAGCATATATAATGCTATCGGCCAGCAGATTTCTACATGCTACTAGCTGGTAGCATTCTACATGCTCCCGGCTAGTAGAACTCTTTATGCTACCAGCCGGTAGCATTCTGCATGCTCCCATATAGTAGCATTCTACATGGTACCGGTAAGTAACATTCTTCATGCTACTGACCGATAGAAGTTTACATGCTATTTCCCAGAAACATTTTGCATGCTCTCGGCTAGCAGCATTGTACATTGCATGCTACTAGTCAGTAGCATGAAGAATTCTACCAATCGGGATCATGCAAAATGCTATCGGCTGGTGTGTATATAATGCTACCATCTGACAACATTTTACATGCTATCAGCTAGTATCATGCAGAATGTTACTAACCAAAGAGTAGCATTATATATGCTACCTTATCTATAGCATTTATAATACTCCCATCCGATGTGATATATTATTTCTTCCACGTCATCGAGACAATGGTTAAGGAAATACCATTCCCATAATCATGTTGAAAATTAACCTGCCGCACGAAACAACTTTTCCTGCAATTCTCCATACATGCAAAATTTGTTTTACCAATATTTACCAAATATTTTCTGAGGCTTTTTTTGGAGGGACACTTAAAATTTTCCCTAATTGTTCCAATGCAAATAATATGTGCTATATTCATCCTACTTTATAGTGTGAGTGTCATTCGGACTCATCACATGAGTTTTATTGCCAAGTAGATTTTATCTTACAATCAAGTTTCAATATCTTTTTATTTCATGGGAACAATGTTTTTGATTGGGAATTTTTTTCAATTTTATATATAATACACATAAATGTATGGAATTTTGGAAATAAAAAGGTGTGAATTAAGTGCTTATATGTCTCAAACCCATTTCATAGATCATATTGTTCTTACCCGTATAATATCTCGCCACTTGTGCTCTATTTAAGAATTTCAATGTTAAAAGAGGGGGGAAATGGGGAAACTTCACAAGGTTCGAGTTCAAACCCAATTTGAATACTTGTGTCTTGAAAAAAAAAATAGTTTCTTTATCAAGTTACAAGATCAATTAATTGTATAAAAATAGGTTGTGCATGAGCAACAATGGAAAATTGAGGCCTTCAAGTGATTGGATATGTTAGCGAAAGGTATATTTTATTCATCAATCAAGCTTGTTATTTTTTGTTTCATGACACTAAGGCTTATAATTTGAAAGCATTTAATTTGATAGGTAAGAAATATACATGAATGAAATGTTGGAATTGAAAAGGTGGCAATCATATAGTTGCTTGTCATTCACACCTATTCAAAAATTAGGATTTTCCTACACAAATAATATATTTTACATGTGTTTCACCTACTTGATTTAACTTTGTACATACTTGAATTGCAAGATTAAAGGGGCTAGAAAAAAATGCTGACAATTCAACCATGTAGAATTCCAAAACCAAATGACACTACTTGTTACTTGTACTATTTTACAAGTACACTTTTCAATTTTAAGTTCAAGTAATTTCAAAATAGCAAGAGATATCATGCAAGATACATTCATTGTAATCGAGCATCTCTAGGGAATGGACCTATGAACAAAAGGAATATTTTTCATGTGTTCATGCTCATTATTAGAGTTATTATTTTTTCTACGTTTGTCCTCCATAAGTTGTGGCAATAATATATTATGGAGGTGAAGATAATGCTTTCATTTTTGCTCAAGGTTCGACCTTCCGATTCGACCAAGGATCATATCGTAATGACCGTGGAGTCCTTGCAAAGGTGGGTAATATGGCTTTCTTGTTTCACATAGTTTTTATGATATGATTTATCGTAATAAAATCACTTGCACTATTCACGTGAGTGTAATTAGTTGTATGCATGAAAAGTAGAAAATGTATGTCAATGAGCTTAAAAATTCAAAATTTTTATCAGAAGACATTTTTTTAAGATACTTGATGAGGACATGAATGGAAATTCAGATGGAGTTACAAAACAATTGTTCCAACCATGAACTTATTTCGGTAATAATTTATCTCATTTACACCTATAAATGTTTTTAAGCTCAAAATTTTATCTTAAAATTTGCTCAATACAACAAAAAGTCTCTTACATTGAATTGATATATTATTGATTTTATCATGCCTTAATTAATCCTTTTTTTTTTGTAGAAGTGATAATGGTATCTTAAGCTCCATGATTTTTGCTAAGTGTTTAAATAAATTCATGTGTAGAAAGAATGTTGAGAAGCCCAATAGGTCTAGATCAAAAACTCTAAAACATTCTCAAGATAAAATGACACCCAACACTAAAATCGCAAATTCATAATTGATTGTACTTAAATAATTTGGATGATTGTAAAATTTCACCTATCAATTTATTCATAAAATTTGAAGAGAAATGAAAAAGATTAAGAAAAAGGTACAAATTTTAGATAGATCTATTTCTTACAATTTTAGTGCCTGGAGTCAATTAATTGGACAGATCCATTCATTAAAAACATTGGGTTATAAAGATGTAAATTTTAGGAAATATTAAGAAAAGGTTTAAATTAGACTTAAACATATTACAAATTTGACTGGATGTATACCCATCTTGGATGTTTGACATGCATTACATGGATCGTATTGTTCTTACGCAAACAATATCTCGTAATTTGTGCTATATTTATTTATTTCAATGTCACAAAGAAGGGTGAAAATGGGGAAACACGAAAAGGTTAAAAGTTTGAAAAACAATCTCAATGCTTGTGTCTTGTAAAATTTATAGCCTTTGTATCAAGTTGCAATTTCAAGTAATTGTAGGAAAATAGGTTTTATGTGAACATACATCAATAATCGAGTCCTCCAAGTGATTTGATATATTAGTGAAAGGTATTTTTTTCATCAATCAAGCTTGTTATTTTTTTGTTTCATAGCGCTAAGGTTTACGATTTAAAAATAATAATTTGATAGGTAAGACATATACATGAACGAAATGTTGGAAATTAAAAGGTGGGAATCAAATACTCGCATATAATGCACCTATTTTATAAAGTGGATTGTTCCTACACAAATAATATCGATTAAATGTGCCTCACCTAGTTCTCTCAACTTCATACAGACTACATTGCAAGATTAAAGGGGCTAGTAAAATGATGAGAATTCAATTGGTGTTGACTTCGAAACCCAACGACACTGATTTCTTATTGTAGTATTTTCTAAGCACACTTTTCTATTTTAAGCTCGAGTAATTTGAAAATTACAAGCGATGAAGGACATAATCCTTGGTAAATGAGCCCCTCTACAGAATGGACATGACAAAAATAAATAAATTTCATGCGGTGCTCATGTTTATCGTTATAGTTGTGATCTCCACTAGGTTTTTCCTCAATATGTTGCGTAACAAATATATTATTGAGGTCAAAGACAATGCTTTTATTTTTGCTCAAGGTCCTAGCCTTTCGATTTGATGAGGGATCACACCAAATTCAACGGTGGAGTTCCCACAAAGTTGCGTGATGTGATGTTCTTATTTCACTCGTTTTCTTTCTTTGTTTTATTGTAATAAACTGACTTGCATTATTCATATGAGTGTACTTGGTTATATGAACGACAAGAAGAAAATATATGTTGGTCAATGTCAAAAATTCAAGGTTTCTATGTGTAAGACATTAATTTTTTTTGAGATTCCTGGCAAGAACATGAATGCAAAGTCAAAAGGTGTTACAAAAATTCTTCTAGCCATGAACATATTTGGGGAAGAATTTGTTTGCTTACACCTCTGAATTCCTTTTATCCTAGAAGTTCATCTTTGAATTCACTTAATACAACACCAATTTTCTTACACTGAATTGATATATTGTTGATTTTATCATGTCATAATTAATCCTTATTTTTTATAGAAAGAATAATTGTATCTTCAGCTCCATGATTTTTTATGAGTGTTTTAAAAGGTCATGTGTATAAAGCATAGTGAGAAGTTGAATAGGACCAAAAGAAAAACCCTCAAACATTCTTGATAGAATGACACCCAACACTGAAATAACAAATTCATAATTAATTGCAGATAATGAATTTAAATGATTGTAAAAATCAGCTTGTCAATTTATTCATAATATTTAAAGAGAAATGAAAAAGATATAGACAAATGTATAACATTCAAGTATATCCACCGCTTAAAATTTTAGTGCTTGAGAGTTAATTAAATTAACAAATCCATTTAGTGAAAAAATGGATTGTAATGATGTAAATTTTAGGAAATATTAAAAATGGTTTAAACTAGTCTCAAACATATTACAAAGTTGATCAATGGATACCCCTACAACGTCATACTAAAAGTTTCACATGAATCTTGCTATTTATCCTGAAAAAAATTAAAATCACAAATTCTTATAAAATATTGGAAGTAAAACTAAACACTTAATACCCGTTTCGTATGAAAAAAAAAAATCATCTAAATAGATTTTGTAATCTCAAGTAAATTAGATCCTGAAGGAATGTACTCAAATCAAATGGAAAGGAAAATAAAAATGATGAGACACTTACCGTTGAGCTAAATTAAAAAATAACGAGATCCAATTTACCAAAAGTTGATAATATCATAAAATTTATGTATGGATTATGTAAGGGTTCCGATACTATGGTTTGTGATGTGAAAATTTTAAATTATTATACAATGATTTAAAAAGCGTGTCCTTAAGTCTGGTTGTGTGGTCTTTCTTATCCCCTCCACCATATCCCTTTCAACATTCATATTGCACAACAACAATAATACAATATAGTGGGCCAATTCATTACAATATTGTATTTTTTATTTTTAAAGAGGTGATAAATTTGGGAAGATATTTTATATATTTGATATATATCAAGAACGTCCGATTAAACTTTTGTGAGGCTACAATTTGGGAAAATATTTTAACATATAGATTTTCACGCCATTTTTAGGGGTAACAAACTTGGAGAGCTAAAAATATAAAAAATGGACACAAGTAAATGTCTTATGTTGTGGTGGTCACTATTTCAAATCTCTGGTTACTCATTTCACTAGTGGAACGTCCACATCATCTGAAGCTCCAACATGGCACAACTGGAAGCATCTTGGAAAAGTTAACTGTGAGACTAAACACCTCTGGGCTGCAGATTAATGGTGCACTGGATAAATCCGCCATTGGTGAGTATTGATTTTCACGCCATTGATGATCATTCCATTTCCATCTGATTTGTAAAGAGATGGAATGATCACCGTGTGATTTTCAACAATGTAACGGCATGTTAGAGCAGCGTTCGGGAGCCAATAGTGAACAGCAACGCTCGGGAATTGCGAAAGGACATGCGGCTTTCTCTGCTAATTCGAAGAAAACGTGGGCAGAACATCGGGTGCCCGTCAAGCTCTCATTTGCAAGTCCCTTAATTGATTACGGACAGAGATAAACATACAGTTTTGCGGGCATCAGACCAAACATCAATTTTGTTAGATCCTGGTGCAGGAGGAAATGGGCCTTGGTAGGGGATGGATTTGCCTTCGATTTTCAAGAAGAACCGGATGTGAAAAAAGTGTTATATGGCGCACCGTGGTTTTATGGAAGAGCCGCCCTTAGCCTTAGGTTTTGGCAACCTTGTGGGAAACAAGAGATTAAATTTCAAAACTACCGGTCTGGATCCATCGTCCGGCTTTAATGTCATAGGTTCTGTTTCGAAGCCCAATCCTACTCCTTGCCACGTTTTACATAGGTTCTATTTTCACATGCGAGGGGTTACTGTACTGTGGAGAGCGGACCTTTTGGGGACATAAGGGAGATTGCTTTTTCTAATGGAAGTTTAGAATTGCACCTGGGATTAGATGAGGGGGTCCCGAACGATGATTTTTTGGTCGCTTCATCCTTTCGTGAGGCTGACGGGGTTGGGTTGACAAAGGTATTACCCAAGAAACTTTATTGTGTTAGGTCCGATCGTGCTTTGTGGAGTTCACTCATATCGATTCTGGGCACGGGTCTTAATGTAATGGTTTGTTAGTGTGATTGGTCGTTGGTAGAGGCCTCCTCAAAACAAAACTTTTACCTTCTCTGAAAAAATTTAAAAAGACAATAATAATTTTTCATTTCCTCAAGGGTTGAGGAGAGGAACTCTATGTACAACTCAAATTTGTGACATGTGCAAGTGACTTTGTGAAAATATATACTTGTTGTTTAGCAGTTGGGAAAAACTAAAGTTGTATATTATGTTTCAAGACATTCTCATTTATGAAATGAACTTGTACCTCAATATAATTGATTCTCTCATGAAACAATGGATTGTAAACAAGTTTGAGAATAGCCTCGTTATCAACATACAAGATGGTGGATTTATTCTATGATCCTCCAAGTCCCTCAAGTATGTGATGTAGCCATATCACTTTGAAGATAGCTCCACATGTTGCACGATATTTGCCTTCCGTAGATGAGAGAGAAAAAAACTTTTGTTTGTTTCTTCCCAATGATATCACCTTGATCCTAAAAATAATAAAAATCCAAAAGTTGATTTCTAATCATCGATATTGCCTATATGATCGAATCCAAATATCTATTCAAGAATAAATAATCATTCTTCTTGTACTCTAGAAAAAAATCTATTGTACCCTTGAGATATCTCAACATTTGCCTTGTTGATTTCTAATGACAAACTCGGGTTCTTGCATGAGCTTGGAAAGATAGTTAACTGAAAATATGATATTTGGTCTAGTATATGCAAGGCAAATGAGACTCCTAATCAACTGTTGATATAGAGAAATTTCATTTACTCGAGGAGATGGATCTTTACAAGATAATTGATGTCTCGACTCCATGGGTGTAAAGAATCGGTGTGCAATACATCATCCTAAATTTCTCAAGTGGTGTCTTGGTATACTTTAACTAAGAAACAAAAATGTGATTGTACTTCTTCGATACTTCCAAATCGAAGACAATAACACATGAGTCCAAGATCTATCATGTCAAATGATCGATTAAGATATTTCTTCGTAGGATTGATCATCTTCACTATGCTACTAGTGATGACAATATCATTGACATATACAACAACAATCACAATCTCTCTTACTTGCCTCTTGAGGTAGAGATTGGGATAATGTCAATTTATGACAAATTCATTATGAATGAGATGCTCATTAATCTTTATATACCAATCTTGGGGTGGTTTTTTAAGGCCATGCATAGATGTTGTGAGGCTACATACCTTTGTTTCTTTACTAGGTATGATACTTAACCTCATGTGGAGTCATGTAGACTCCCTCCTATAGATCTCCATTCGTAAAGATATTTTTCTTGTCCATCTCGATGGAAATTCCATCTAAATTGAGCAACTATATCAAAGATCATCTCGATGATTTAATTTAATTTGAATTAAATTAACATAGTAGAGTAGCTAATGTATGATTGCTAAAATACAGTAATGACATAAGTAAGCTAACATGTAATGTGAAAACCCTAAGAAAATAGGAGAGGTAAGAGGACTTAGCTAATTTCCGTGCAATATGGAAGTGATCTTGGCAAGTAAACGTGTTGAATAGGTTGTAAAAAGGGTCGTCACTTCTCACTATAAACTCTTGAACTCAAGAAAAGAGTCAACATGGGCTCTTAGTGTCGGGAAGAGGTTCTTGGGTACAAGAAACTTTATATGGGCGTTGGTGGTTGTGTAAAATCTTGGGAAATGATTTCTTCTATGTTGTAAGGGATTCATTGTTTATTTAGGTTGATCACGTTATATTCACTCCTTGATCACCGAAGGTACCTGTAACATGCAAGAAATAATGTCACCTGCACATACCCACAAACCACATCAAACCTAAAAAGGAAAATGCAGAATGGGGATTCAATATGACCACGATGATCACTTGAAGAGTAATCTTATGACCGAGCGCTGCACTACATCTTAAAGACTCCATGCAAATTTTGTGTGTGTGTGTAGAAATGATGCACTAGGATGCCCTTCTTTCAGTTGCACTTGATAGTAGACTAGATCTAGAATGTAGAAATGTATAGTATGTGTAGATGGAATAGAATAGCTATCCCCTTCATATGATGTGTATACGTAATTATGCAACTCTTTTCCCTCGAATGGATGCTAAATCAATGCTTTTGAATTTATTTAGTTCCTCCGGAATGTAAACTTAGGTGATAATAGTAATGCTTAGTTCTTGGTCCTTGATTTTAAAAACATAACTATGTATTTATAAGATTCCATTGTTTTAATTTCGTAATTGACAACTATAAGGTCGAACCACAAATGAAAAATATGCCTAAAAGAGAAAAGAGACCCAAGAGAGAACATAAGGTAAAAAGGGTCGGGGAGGCAAGGGGGATAGGAGTTCCTTGGTGCTTCTATCATGGCTAGGCACTAGTGTTTGAATCCATAAAATTTAAACAAGTAAAGTTTTGAATGGGATGTAGGGTGTGTAACACCAAATAGAAAATAACAGATAAAGAAAAGAGGCCAAAGATAATTTTCATCTACGAGTTTCCTTTCTTAGGAATCATGTAAATGCTAGCATGCTTTTAAGACCTAGAAATGTAATCAAGTGCATGATTTTGTGTCTACACCTTATTGTTTGATCATAGATCCGGGAAAAAATGTCTCCTTATATTCAACTCCTTCCTTTTTGTATACCCTTTTGTTACCGTATTGCTTTGTACTTGTTAATGCTCCCATATAATTTGTACTTTATTTTGAAGATCTACAATCAATGGGTTTCTTCCTTGGTATAAGACTCGGGAAGCTTCCAGAGTTATTTTTCATCACTAACTCGAATGTCATTCGTAGCATCTTTCCAAGCCTTCAATTGTATTGATTCTTAGAAATTACATGAATAAATAGATTCAAAAAGTCTACTCATCAAATTAATGTTTACCTCTTCTCGAGATTTATTGCAAGTCCATGGTCCAAAGTGGTGGATGCATCCAGAGGAGAATCTAAATTTACATCTTGAATCATGTTTTTATAGCACTTGGGCATACACTCTACTTTTCCCGTGGGTCGTTGTATTATCTTATCATCATCACCATCCCCATCATCACCGTCATCATCAAGAAGAATCTTTTTATATTTTCACAACATGTGTTCTATCTATGTCACCGAGTTTGGAGGAGTCTCATATTCATTCTTCTCAAATAACTCAAAATCTCTATTAGTGTATACTTTTCTAGTTTTCATATCCATCAATCTATACCCAAGCCCTAACCAATGAAGATGAGTTTCCTTGATTTCATATCCAACTTATTTTTGTTCTACTTGGTTATGTGCATGCTAGATTTGTACCCGAATACTTTGAGGTGTGAAATGGATGAATTTATATTCAACCCCGCTTCATATGGAGTTACTCCATGAGGATAAACTATGGGCATTCTATTTAGCAAATATATTGTTGTCTTCGTTACCTCATCCTAGAATGTCTTTGCTAGTGTAGAATCATTAATCATGTAACACACAATCTCCAAGATAGTATGATCCCTTCTCTCAACAACACCATTCTTATGCGGAATATATGGAGGAGGCATCTTTTGATGAGTCACATGAGCTTACACGTAGGATTTGAACTCATTACTAGTGAATTCCCCCTTGATCTCGAACAGAGAGATACGATATGTTGACCAATATCATTCTCTATAGCCACTTTGAACTTTTTAAATTTTTCAAAAGCATAAATTTTTTTATGAAGAAAAAAATACACATTTTTCTTGAATAATCATCAACACAAAGCATGAAATACTGAAATCTAAAATGAGTAGGTTTCACTAGACCACAAAGATCGATATAAACCAAATAAAGCTTACTTGGACCTCGATAAGTACTTGTCTAGAATAAAGTTCTATGTTGTTATCCTGCTAGGTATTTAAAATACTTATTTTTATCATTTTTTGATATATGTCAAGACTCTAATAATTTTATACCGAAGAATTGTATCGAGATATTCGAAACTTATGTGACCAAGTTTACAATGCCATAACTATGTAGAGGAATAATTCTTAGCCACTAGTGCTTGATGATCTCTATGAACAAAATCAAGATGGAACATCCGTCCTAAATTTGAATCTTTTGCAATAATTTTTGAGCCTATGGATATTTTTTAATTCAAATGCACTTTCTTATCATAATGAATATCAAAATAAATTTTTAGATTATGATCTAGAAGTTGAGTAACTTATATTAAATTCTTTGTTAAGAGAGGTAAATATAATACATCCGATAATCTACAATTTCATAAACAAAGAGGTAGAGAAATGTTCCCAATACCTTATATCGTGTAAGGAGATTCATCACCTAATGAAACATGATTTTTCGAAGGTGTCTCCCTCATGGTGGTAAAAAAATATTTGTTTCTGGTAATGTGTTAAGTGGCTCTCAATTCAATGTAAGAAATAACACTAGAGGATGTGGATAGTTCACTAGAATGAGAAGTGTACAAGAAAGTTTCATCAACCACATTTCCTTCTTGCTAAGAACCATTTCCTTGATGGGTTTTTTTACTAGTTCCCATTCTTCTTTTCTTTCTAGTACTATGACATTCCTGTTATCCAAATAACTCTCCCAGCTATTTGGATGAATTTTACTCTCACTCTGGCTCTGATGCTTCACATTTCAGGTTGCGCACCCACAAACTTGCTCATTTGGCACTTTTCATAGGCTGTAGTCCTCCCGCGCACTCCCCACGCCATGTAATTCTTCCGTGATATTTTCCAAATCAGCTAAGTTTCGTGTCTTCCCGTCATGCGCCCTTTTCCTTTCTACTATCATGCGTCCTTCCTCGCTGGATATTCGTGTCCTACTTCCATACTCTTCTTTCACATTCTTCTCTCCTTCCATTTTCCCCTTTCACAGCTTCCCTCTTGTGCACGCACCTCCTACGCCTTCCCCATGCCTTCCTCGCACATGCCTTCCCTCTTTTTCCCTTCCGTTCCTCCCATCTCGACTCCCGAATTTCAAAATCGAGCCTAGAGCGAGTCAACTTGAAGAAAAGAAACATAAATGCAGAAGGTGCCATGTGTCTCGCTCGGTGCACCTTTAAAAGGCACGAAAAAGTGGAGACCCAAATGAGCACAAGCTCTCCACATGTCTAGGGCTCGAGAAAGTTGTACTGTCCATTGAAAATTCTAAGCGCGGTGGAAGTCTCCACATGTCTCTTTGGTGCAACTTCAAAAGGTATGAAAAAGGTAGGTCCCCAAATGAGCGTAGGCTCTCCATCCGGACATAGGCGGAAAAGGAAGAACCGACCGTTGAAAAGTCTTACCATGGGAAGTGTCAAGAAGCCTCCACATGTCTCTTCGGTGCAATTTTGGTATGATTCTTAAAAGAAATATTCCCAAATGAGCACAGCCCTCCATTTGGTCGAGCCCGAGAAAGTTGCATTGTCTATTGAAAAGTGTAAGAGACAACAAAACCTCCACGTGCCTCATTGGCGAACCTTCGAAGGTGCACAACAAAAGCAGGGTCCCCAAATGAGTGTAAGCCCTCTACATGGTCGAGTCCGAGAAAGTTCCACTGCTTTGTTAAAAAGTCTAAGAGCGAGCGGAAGCCACCACTTGCCTCATCGCAACTTCAAAGGTAAATAAATAGGCAGTCCCAAAATGAGCACACGCCCTCCACATGGTAAGATCTTGAGAAAGGTAGAACTGACCGTTGAAAAGTCTAAACATGGGAAGAGCCAATGGAAACCTCCACATGTTAGCTTAGTGCACCTTCAAAGGTAAAATCCAAAGGCAGGTCCCAAATGAGCATGGGCCCTCCATATGTCTAGGGTCCAACATAGTTACTTGTAAATAGTCAGAAAAGGAAGAACACAAAGAGAGTAGAGCAGGCTCGAGGAAAATGCCATATGTCCAACAATCGCAACTTTAAGATTGAAAGAAGGGGCTCAAATATTGAGAATGTGCGGGGCTTCCACGTGGATCTTGTATAGATAGACTCCAAACCCAAACTAGTTTCGAGATGATCGTAACTTTCAACTGGAAGATTAGATTTGAGCAAGAGAGGACTTTTTGGAAAGCTCTCGACATCCGCTACGCAACTACAGAATGTCAAGATTTTCACCTACCGCCATAATGAATTACATGATTCATTTATTTCCCAACAAGGAATAACACATGGAGGCATGGCTTTTGCGGTGGAACACATCATTGTGGCACGCAGCTTTCAATGCTCTTTTGGGGTGGTTGAGGTAGGTGAATTCAATGCTCTTTTGGAGTGGTTAAGGTAGTTTTCAATTTCTTCTCTCCTTTCCCTCTCATATTTTGAATATATATTGTAAAGGAGGGGTAATTTTCTCAGATTTGGTCATTTTTTCTCTCCTGCCCCTCTCCCTCTTTCTTCTCTAGGGTTGAATTTTGAGCTTAAGCCTCCTCTCTTTGCTTTGTAATGGAAGTTTCTTGCCTCTTGCCCACCGATGATGTATCAGTGTGAATTCACAGAGAAATAAAATATGTTTTGTGATGCATTTTTCCATCCTTTTCTTATTTTATTATCTCTTCTTGCCTCTCACCATTGCAGGGTATATTGTGCATATTTCTGATGTCTATTTCAGTTTTGAGAGATGTGTTTACTGGGTTTGAAGTGGTGTTTTGTGTGAACTTTACCTTTGGCTGTGATACATCTTGTCCATCCTCTCCATTGTTCACCTCTCTCCATTTCAGGCAGTTGGATTTGTGATCAACAACTTCCTTTTCTGGTGTATCACCACTTTAGTGTAGGCTTTGTTTTCATGCATTTCTCTCTCTCCATGGTCCCTTGGAAAGTTAGATTAGGATTAGATAGTTTTCTTGCATTATAGTAGCTTATGGCAAGTAGTTTAGGAAGAAGAAGCCAACTTTATCCAAAGGACCATCTCAAGCCTCGCAAGTCCCACAACTTGAGAGATGGTCCAATGTTATGTAGATTACATCGAATGCCCCACTCACATCTAAGGAAATTTGGGGGTGTTGTGATCTTGCATCAATAGTTTTGGCATGCCTGGTGGGACACTGGAGTTAGATTGTCTCATCTTTCCAAGGTTTCTTGTTATCAAACAACAAATTTTAAGCCACCGTGCGACTGCATCAACAATTTTGGCATGTCCGGTGGGACACTGGAGTTAGATTATCTCATCTTTACAAGGTGTCTCATTATCAAATAGAAAATCTTAAGCCACCATGCAACCACATCAATAGTTTTGGCACACCCAATGGGACAGGTTTGAAGCACCTTACAACTTCATTTAATCAAGTTGATGTGTTCTTGGTTATATTCAGCCTTTAGAGGCACATGCAAAGCACATATGACGACTCCATCTGGTCAACAACCCATTCTCTGAGTTACAAGAATTTCTTTCCATCCATTTCCATCCATTCTTCTTTCCACATCTTTCATCTTCTGTCATTCATGAAGTTTTGCAGTCATGGCTTCATTCCCATCTTGGAATTCACACTTGCAATAACAAAGGGTGTAGTCCACCTCCAATGTATTTCACAACTCCTCTAGATCAGCATTATGATCAGATTCAGAACCATTATGCTTACCCATATGAGCAAGGTGCAGATCAGTTTGGTCATCCACCAAACTATGGAGCTTATCAAGAGCAAGGGTGTGCATATGATGATAACAGTTATATGGAGAATGTTGATCTGTCTGGAGAAGATTCAAATAATGGAGGCTAGCATGGTTCAGTCTAGGGATACAACACAAATGAAAGCATTCAAAATTGGTTGCAGGGCATCTTGTCCATGGGAAGGCCCTTTTCCAAGACACTATAGCCCGCAGGAGAAGCTTGACTTCATGGTTGAAATGTTGCCTCAACTTGTACAATGGACCAAGGAAATAGAGGCCTACAAGCTTGGTGCCAAAAACCTTGTCAATGGGTAAGTCCACCACCTCATATCTTTTCTTTTCCTCTTTCTCAATCAATATCATCGCAATAGTGTCATGAGTCTAGTTTCTCACTTGCTGCCCCAAGTGTTGATTTCCCTTCTCCATCTTCTAGTCTCCCATCCCATCTTAATTTCTCTACCCTTTTCCCTTCCAAATCCAAGTCCCCTCCACAAGATCCAAAAGCAATACCTTCCCCTCCACCACAAATAAACAAACAACTAGTGGAGACCCCACCCACCACTCCTCCCACTTTCCCGAGCCCATGTCGAGAAGAAACTCAAGAATCTAGTCAAGGGGAGAAACAAGAAGAAGATCCAAGAAAATAAGAAATGATTAGAAGCTTGGTGAGCTTGGATCTTAGATTCGGGATTAATAAAATCCCCTTGATGGTCAAGCCCCCAGAGGAGGCTGAGGTCAAGCCACAAGTGATGGAAGCTTCAGTTGCAACGACAAGTGAGGGAAGAAGCATATACTCCAAATCCAAAAGAGGAGGAGTGAATTCTAGTTATGGAGGAGAACCATACACTTCTAGAGGTTTCAAGTATAGAGCAGGCTATAGGAGAACCTCCAGTTCTTCCTCCCACTTCATCCCCTTCAAGCTCTAATGTCAAAGAAGAGTTTGAGATTTCAAACTCCATATTCAAAGATGAGGTGAACCATGGTGAGAAAATTATAGATCTAGAGGACACCATGGAGGAGGTTGAGCACATGTATCAGAAAATGAGGAGGAAAATTATCTATCTAACTTGGAGGATTGCTTTGATGGAGAGGAGCCTATGGAGATCACATCATTTTCTCCTCCATCATCCACCTTCCAAGCACATGAGTCCGCTTCCATGGAGGAGAGCATTCAAGGACAACAACCTACACTTCATAACAACCCTCTGGAACCAAGGTTGGAGGATCTTAATCTTCCATGTTCTTCTTAGGAGGAGGAAGGAAACAATGATGACACCATTTCCACATCGGTCATCAAGGCAGAGGATAAGCTGCTTGTAGAGGAAATGCAAGAAAAAAATCAACATGCAAGCAACCTCCTTTTTCAAGAAGGTCTATAGGAAGACTCCATTTTTGGAGTTGAATTTCAGAGCAAAGGGCACATCCATCGATCAGACCTTGCCCAATTAGGTACTTGGCTTCACTAGAGCCAAGAGAAGAGTTGCTACTAGTCATGCTTACTCCTGAGCATGAGGATGAGTTTCAGAGTACCAAGGATCAATTGCAATGCCTCTTCAACCCAAGTGCAAAGAAACTAAAAGAGGTATTTGTCTTGTTTCTAGTAGATACCTTAATGATTTGGGTGGAGGATTAGCATCTTATCAGTTTTGTAATCATAATAACAACCATGTTTAGCTCCAAATCATATACATGGCTGCCTATTTTGAGAAAGGGAAGCTACTTCTCCTTTCCAATTGCAGGATTTGTTTGAGTTCCCTTTGCTTTCGGTTAGCATAGAGTAGGTAGGTTTTCTTTCAAAAGAAGTGCTCATGCACACCCTACATGTCTTACTTAAGGCATGTATGTTTTCATCTTTTGTACATAGCTTTTTTCGTATTGCTTCAGTCAGTGCAGTGCATCATACCCTTTAGTTGTTATAACAAGAACCTCATATTCGTGTGCGATCAATTGTTAATTTAAAAAGAAAGAAAATACAGAGAAACTAAAATCAGGTTTCGAGATAGTCCATTTCCAGAACAGGTGAAGTCCCAGGTCATGACAATTTTCTACTCTCGAAATCTCATCTTCAATATTTTCTTATGAAAATTGAGAGTGCGAAAAGTGGGGAAAGCTCAAGATCACCAAGTGCAAGTAGTCGGGTTCAAGTTTCAAGAACAAGATCAGTATCAGGCTATCATTCATGAATCCATGCCCAATGGAAACTCCTAAGGCTAATGATCTCTTCATATACTAGGCAGATGGCCCCAAAA
Organism: Taxus wallichiana var. yunnanensis; assembly: GCA_018340775.1. Lineage (NCBI taxonomy): Eukaryota > Viridiplantae > Streptophyta > Pinopsida > Cupressales > Taxaceae > Taxus > Taxus wallichiana. Next base: position 713,075,310 of record CM031235.1, on the reverse strand, counting down.
GTTGCCAAATTGTTATCTAAATAACTCTCCTAGCTATTTGGATGACTTTTACTCTCACTCTAGCTCTGATTCTTTAGATTTCAGGTTGTGTGCCCACAAGCTTGCTCATTTGGCACTTGTCATAGGCCGTATTCCTCCCACACACTCCCCGCACCATGCACCTGCCCTGCGACGCCTTCCGAATCAGCTAAGTTACGGGTCTTCTTGTCACGCGCCCTTCATCAGTTGGATATTTACACCCCACTTCCATACTCTTCTTTAGCATTCTTCTCTTCTTCCATTTTCCCCTTTTGAGCTTCCCTCTTGTCCTGTGCGCACCTCCCGCATCTTCCCCTAACACCTTCCTAGAGTGCACCTTTTCTTTGTTTCCTTCTACACCTCACGCCCGACTCCTCCAACTTCAAAATTGAGCCTAGAGCAAGTCAACTCAAAGCAAAGAAATAAAACCATGGAAGGTGCCACGTGTCAACTCAGCAGACCTTTAAAAGGCGTGACAAAAGCAGAGACCCAAATGAGCGTAGGATCTTCATGTGTCTAGGGCCTACGAAAGTTGCAGACCGACCATTGAAAAGTCTAAGAGCCAGCGGAATTCTCCACATGTCTCTTTAGCGCAAATTCATAAGGTGCGACAAAAGGCAAGTCCCCAAACGAGTGCAAGATCTCCACATGGAAATAGGTGGAAAAGGCATAACCAACTGCTTCAAAAGTCTAAGCATGTGAAGAGTCATCGAAAGCCTCCACGTGTCTCTTCGGCACAATTTTGGTATGATGCTTAAAAGAAAGATTCCCAAACAAGTGCAGGCCCTCCACGTGGTCGAGAGATCGAGAAAGTTACACTGGTCATTGAAAAGGCTAAGAACCAATGGAATCCTCCACCGCCTCATCAAGTGCACCTTCGGAAGGTGCGATAAAAATGGGGTCCCCAAATGAGCACAGCCCTCCATGTGGTCATAGCCCGAGAAATTTTCATCGACCATTAAAAATTCTAAGAGCCAACGGAAGCCTCCATGTGCCTCATCGGCACAACTTCAAAGGTAAATCAAGAGGCAGGTCCCTAAACGAATGCATGCCCTCCATGTGGTCAGAGCCCGAAAAGGTAGAACCGACCATTGAAAAGTCTAAACATGGGAAGAGCTAATGGAAACCTACACATGTCAGCTCGGTGCACCTTCAAAGGTAAAATCCAAAGGCAGGTCCCAAATGAGCGCGGGCCCTCCACGTGTCTAGGGTCCAACATAGTTACTCCTAAATAGGCGGAAAAGGCAAAACACAAAGAGAATAGAGCAAGCTCATGGATGATGTCAAGTGTCCAACCGTCGCAACTTTAAGAGTGAAAGGAGGGGCTAAAATCTTAAGAATGCACGAGGCTTCGACATAGATCTTGCATGAATAGACTCCAAACCCAAAGCAGTTTGGAGATGATCATAACTTTCAACTGGAAGCTTGGATTTGAGCAAGAGAGGACTTTTTGGAAAGCTCTCGATGTCTGCTACTCAACTATAGGTTGTCAGGGCTTCTCACCTACCACCATAATGAAGTACGGGCTTCCTTTCTTTCCCAAAAAGGAACAACACATGGAGGCATGGGTTTTTATAGTGGAACCCATCATTGTTGCAGGTGAATTCAATGCTCTTTTTGGGTGGTTAAGGTAGGTTTCAATTTCTTCTCTCCTTTCCCTCTCATATTTTGGATATATATTGTAAAAGAGGAGCAATTTTCTAAGGAGTTGGTCATTTTTTCTCTCTTTCCCCTCTCCTATTTCTTCTTTAGGGTTGAATTTGGAGCTTAAGCCTCCTCTCTTTGCTTTGTAATGGAATTTTCTTGCCTCTTTCCCACTGATGATGTATCAGTGTGAATTCATGGAGCAATAAAATATGTTTTGTGATGCATTTTTCCATCCTTCGCTTATTTTATTGTCTCTTCTTGCCTCTCACCATTGCAAGGTATATTGTGCATATTTCTGATGTCTATTACAGGTTTTGAGAGTTGTGTTTAATGGGTTTGAAGTGGTGTTATGTGTGAAATTTATCTTTGGCCTGTGATGCATCTTGTCCATCCTCTCCATTGCTCACCTCTCTCCATTTCAGGCAGTTGGATTTGTGATCAGCAACTTCCTTATCACCTGCTTTAGTGTAGGCTTTGTTTTCATGTATTTCTCTCTCCCTGGTCCCTTGGAAAGTTAGATTAGGATTAGATAGTTTTCCTACATTAGAGTATATTGTGGCATGTAGTTTAGGAAGAAGAAGCCAACTTTCTCCGGAGGACCATCTCAAGCCCGCAAGTCCCACAACTTGAGAGATGGTCTAATGTTATGAAGATTACACTGAATTCCCCACGCACATCTAAGTAAATTCAGGGGTGATGTGATCTTGCATCAATAATTCCCTATTGAGATTGCTTATTTTGAATTCCATAATTACTTTATGAAACTTTCTTGTATATATTATGCCAATAATATTTCAACTCATGTCCTCATATGAAGATACAAAATTTGTTATTTTTCTTCTCCCCTTGATGATGATATTTCTTTTTCTTTTTAGAATATTGTGTTTTTCCCTTCCCTTTCTAATGAGAATATAGTGCCTACTCTTCTTCTTCATCTTTGTTGTACATTGGTCCTTCTTACTATAATAAATTAACTAGATTCTCAAAACCGATGGTCTAATCTAACAAATTACGGTTTTTCACAAAAATGCAATGATATGGAAGAAGTGCTCTAAAAAAAATGGGCACAAGAGATATATAAGTTTAACATTCTCTCTTAAGGCTAGAAGTGAAGCCCTCAATGTTGCAACTCTCCACAAGAAAGCCTCCACTTTCTCGTTCATCTTGAATTTGAGTGTAACTGACTATTAAGTTATATATATTATTCTTATTTCTAGCCTCATAAATGATGCTCAAATTTTCCCACACTTATTTGGTTTTTTTGGCACCGCGAATGTAGGGTTGCACGTTTTCGACTCTATGAACAAGATTATCACTTTTTCCTTATGATTGGCCTTATCAAACTATATCTATTGGGTCACATCATGTATGTATATATAAAAACAAACTAGAAAAAGATACCTTAAGATATTTTAAAAATATTTATAATCCTTTTGAAACCAGTTTAAAATTAAATTTTTATTTATTATAATATCTAAGATAACTATATATATCATGAACTATTTTTCAAACATAGATTCAAAATGTACTCGAATAAGTACGGTATATATCAAGCTGAAATTTATCATCACACCGAACTTATGCCATGGAAAAGCTATCATCATAATACTATTTAGAATTTTGAAAAAATTAGATTGTAAAAGTTAAATAAAAGTTATTATATAGCTTAAAAAATTAGATCGTAGAACCTTTAAAATTTTAGATTGTAGAATTTTTTATTTTTCTTTCATTTTGGTCACATTGACACAGGTGTTGGTGCAATAGTTATATATATGAAGCTTCTTATTTTAAATTTACTTAGTTCACATAACTTTGTTTAAGATTTTGATGACTTTCTAATTTGCAAACATCCTAGGATTAGATTAAGATAAATAAAATTCATATCTTAATTACTTGTCTCATGTCTTTGTAGATCCATGTGGAGTGACTTATCATATAGCTAGAAGCAAAGTTTGACTACAAATCTTACTTTTCCTATATATAGACTTCTTTTATTTATAAATTAACCAAATAAAAAAATTTATGAATCTTGTGAATATCAATTTAATCCATTTATTTAATGGCACTAATGTATTTTTGTTATTTCTTATTATCTCGCAAGTTCTAGCATTTATGGAGTGAGTCCAAGTTGAGGAGATTCCTTAGTTAATGGTATCGAGTGATACTCATTCAACTTGTAATTATGGTGTTGAAGATTTTTCTTCTTCTTATTTTGATCCATAAACTTTTCTAGTTTATTTGTAAAAGTATAGGTATATACACTTGATGGTATTAAACACCCATCTAGGTTTTTATTATTGCAAAAACCTCATTTCTAATGCTTTTAAAGACTTTTTAAATTAAATTTTTATGATAAAACTATTTTTTTCTAGTTCTCCATGATATTTTTAATAGAATATATAATAAAAATAACCTTTTTAAAATAAAAAGAAGTTTTTTCGATACACAAGGTGTATGATGTGATTTTTAGGTTTAACTCCTATTGACACACCACAACAAGAAAGGTGTAAATTATTTAAAAAAAAAAAAATTCATAGTTTGGAGGATCCAATCACTAATTATTAGGTTCTTCATCTCTTCATATTTTTCAAAATTTGAATTGTTTACATATTTGACTTACCAATCTCATGGAGTGTCCATTTGAAGTTTGTAGTTACTTGGGCAACCCTTCAAATGCACATGATTGTGCTTTGTCTTTGATAACGATAAATTTTAGCAATTTTTACATTTATCATAATAGCTGGAAAGATTATGTGTAATATTTACAATGCATTTAATACCAAGATATTAGGAGTTCAAATCCCTTAGGTTACATGCTTAGCTTTAATATTGTTTTAAGATCTTTTTTTGCTAATATGACCCTACCAATTCTCTAAATTATACCCTTGTCTTGTAATTAGCACTAGTTAATTATTTCAACCATCATGACCTACAAATATACTTTTCACCCTTGTGTGTGAAAAAATCACATAGCTTGCACCGTCGAGCATTGTTTTTTTACTAAAACATTTCTAGAGGCTATATTTTCTTCTTAGAATGCCTACAGAGAATGTTTTCGATTGTGTATTTTTCTATTCTCTTCACAATAGAGTCACTTTTGTATCTTTTGGTGGCCTATATTTCGAGAAAATAAGTTTTTGCGGATGATGTTTGTTAGAGTAGGTATTTACCTTAGCAAATGTTCACCTAGGTACTTTATTTACCTTTATTGTATTTATCCTCACCCACTTATGTGTGTGGATATTTGTTTTATCTTATTTAGATATCGGAGATATTATCTAGTTGTTAGGTATAGTTCTTTCCTTGATCTATGGTATTGACTAGATCCTTGATGTCTAATTCTCTCCTAAATCTATGGTCTTGACTAGTTCTTTGATGACTAGTTATTTCCTTGATTTATGGCTTGATCTAGGACCTTGACCAGTTCTTAGATTGTTATTCCTTGCCTATTTAAGCAAGGCCCATTCTCAATGTATTGCATTGAGTTCCATGATAATATATGATATTGTTGCTCATTTGTTTGCAAAGGTTTTATGTAAAGTTATTATGGTGAATTTCTTTCATCTTATAGATCGTGGTGTTTGATTAGCATCTGTGTTCTTGGCTTGGTACGATCTGGTTATCATTACTTTCAGTGTTATTATTCCATAGCTTTTTACTTTTAATTGGTCATATCTTTTGATCTTCATGTCGATCAAGATGTTATTTGTTTTTAAAGTGCAACTTTTTCATGTAATTTAAAATGGTGGGTTCGTATTTGGTTCATAATTTACCAAGAGTATACTTCTAGCATAACCTTACAATTTATTTACTACATTTGACTTGTAAATGCACTATTTTAAAATTTACCACCTATTTTCTCGTTAAGGGGTTTGTCTTTAAGCATTAAAATAGTTTCGAGATGGATTATTTCATTATTTCCTTGCATGCAAAACATTATATTGAGGAAAATTTGTAATAACTGCATTATTCTAAGTATTTTGGGAGGAATTTTATTGTGTATGTTCATTTTGTGAGGTTATTATAAATGTATACATAAAATCATGCACTTTGAGTATCTATCTAGTCATGATTGCATACTACTATTCATATGATTCCTAAGTAAGAAAAGTAATAATTAAGCCATGTCTTTGGTCATATTTTGTTTCTTCATGTCGTCACTTTTGGTCTTACACTATTTCTATCCCAATCTATCTTTTCATAGCTCAGTATTTCCCATCCTGGACACCAATACGGAGTTAGAACACTAGCGCCAGGTGCCCTTGTCCCCTTTGGGCACCCCTGACCTCTTTGTACTTGTTTCACATTTTTTTAGGTCCTTTCTACCCATTTGGGCATATTATCTTTTTGTACACTTCCTTTTCGGGTTTAATTATGAAATTCAAGCAAGGAAATCATATAGATATAAAGTTATGTGAACATAATAAAGAAGCAAACACTAAGAAATATTTTTCTCTACCTAAGATTGCATCCAAAGACATTACCAAGATCATTAAAGCATCCATCTAGCATCCACAAAGAAGTAAGGGACTACCTTTTTTTACATATACTTCATAAGAGGAGAGTTCATTGTTCACAAATGCACATCAATCTACATTTTCTACATCTAGTTACTTGATAACTATCAAGTACGAAACACACAAGAGCCACCTAGGGTATATAATGCCTTCACACACACACACACACAAGAATACATTGGGTCTAAAATGTAGTGTAGTGCTTAGTTGTAAGATCATTTTGTTATCCAATTTTTCCCCTCAGGAAAAATTGATCAAACACAACCTTGCACAAGAGAAAATTGAAGGGTCGGTTCAGTCATGCGAGCCCACATTTCAAATCTAACAATCAGGTTATAGGAAGGCTCAACAATGGAGAAGAAAGGTCAGAAAATGAGTGGCCAAACAACGTTAAAGGAGATTAGAGCTCAAGAGGAAGAAAAATCGAGAAAAGCAAGATTCACTCAAGGCCCAAATCGGCTAAGTATAAAAAGGGCCAGTGAAAGCCTCCACGTGCCTCATTGGCACAACTTAAAAATGTGTGACAAAAGTGGAGACTCCAAACGAGCGCAAGCTTGCCACGTGGTCGAGCCCTATAAAGGTAGAACTGACCATTAAAAATTCTAAGAGCCAACAGAATCCTCCACATGCCTCATCGGTGCAACTTCAAAGGCAAGATCCAAAGGCTGTCCCCAAACAAGTGTAAGCCCTCCACGTGGTCAGAGCACGAAAAGGAAGAACCGACCATTCAAAATTCTAAGAGCCAGCGGAAGCCTATACGTGCTTCATCGATGCAACTTCAAAGGAAAGATCCAAAGGTAATCCCCAAACGAGCATAAGCCCTCCACCGGTCGAGAGCCCAAAAAGGTTGCACCGACTCTTGAAAATTCTAAGAGCGGTGAAATCCTCCACATGCCTCAATGGTGAAACTTCAAAGGAAAAATAAAAAAGTAGTCCCCAATTGAGTGCAAGCCCTCCACGTGCTCGAGCTCGAAAATGTTGAATAGGAAATTGAAAAATCTAAGCATGGGAAGAGCCAGCGAAGCCTCGATGGGTCTCTTTGACGCAACTTCAAAGCTAAAACCAAAAGGTAGGTCCTCAAATGAGTATTGGCCCTCCACGTGTCTAGGGTCCAACATAGTTGCTCCTAAACAGAAGGGACTTAGAAAAAACACACATAAAGTAGAGCAGGCTCGTAGATGATGCCAAGTGTCCAACCGTCGCAACTTCAAGAGTGTAAGGAGGGGGAAAAATATTAAGAATGCACGAGGTTTCCACTTAGATCTTGCATGGATATACTCCAAACCAAAAGAAATTTAGAAAAGATTTGCAGAAGGTCAATTCAATGAAATATGAATCATGAAGCCCAACAAGAATTTTAAATATAGTCCACCATTTTTGAGGCTGTCAAGCTTCTCACCTACCACCATAATGAAGTATGGGTTTCCTTTCTTTCCCAACAAGGAACAATACATGGAGGCATGGGTTTTGCAGTGGAACCCATCATGGTTAAGGTAGGTGAATTCAATGATGTTTTGGTTTGGTTGAGGTAGGTGAATTCAATGCTCTTTTTGTGTGGTTGAGGTAAGAGAATTCAATGCTCTTTTGGTGTGGTTGAGGCAAGTGAATTCAATGCATTTTATTGGGTGGTTGGAGTATGTTTTCAAATTTCTTCTATCTCCCTCTCCCATTCCTCATATATGTTATAAGGAGGATAATTTTTGTAAAGGTTGGACATTTTTGTTTTGCATCCTCCCTTCTTCTCTTTCTGAAAGTGGATTTGTGGAGCTCAAACCTCCCATTCAAACTGTAAATGCAATCTTTCCTCTTGGCCATTGTAATGGACTGTATCAAATCTTTGGAGCAATAATATAATTCTGTGGATGATTTCAACCCTCTCTTATGTTCATTGTATCTTCTTGATCTCTCATTGCAATCTTGGTTATTTTTGCATGATGGTTGTATTACATTTTTTATGGTTTGTGTTTAATGTCAAAGAAGGTGTTTAGCATTGCTTTGGTGCATCACCCTGGTTAGTTTAGGTTTTATTTCTTGCATCTCCTTAACCCTGTCTCCTTGGAAAGTTAGAGTAGGTTTTAGAGTAAATCCTTTGCAATATGAATGTGTGCACCTAAACAGAGGAATAGGAACCGACCTTCATCTAGAAAGCTCTCCCGATTCACAAAGTCCCATAGTTTGGGAGAAGCTCCATGTTATGAAATCAAACTAAGAGTCTTAAACCATCAAACTGTATACATTCAAGGGTGTTGTGATTGCGCATTAACACATTCATTTTACAAATGAGGACCGTATGCACCCTCATTTGCATTGTTTTCATTTTAGAATGTGATGTGCTTTTCGGGGTTTTGCATGTCATTTATTTATTATAGGTTACTAGTGATCATTGTAAATATCTTCCCCCTGGGTAGATATAGACAAGTAGAAGAATATGGAAATCAAAGAAACTCAGAGCCCGATATTTATTGTGTCACCAATGTACTCACAGCGCAGTAGAAAAGTGTCGACACGAAAAGTTCACGCCAAGGCGTAGGTAGAAGGCGCACGTCAAAGAGTGTTGACATGAACATGGATGCGCCCTGGCATAGGTAGAAAAGTGTCGACATGAAAAATTTCATGCCAAGGTGCAGGTAGAAGGCGCACGTCAAAGAGTGTCGACATGAACATGGATGCGCCCTGGCATAGGTAGAAAAGTGTCGACACGAAAAAGTTCGCGCCAAGGCGCAGGTAGAAGGCGCACGTCAAAGAGTGTCGACATGAACATGGATGTGCCTATGGCGCACTTAAGAGTATGATGACATGCAAATGGATGTGCCAAGGTGCACCTTCAGGAGGTGCAACATTTTAAGCGCCCGCGACAGAAGTAAACCACGACCCGGATATTCAGATGGACATAACTTTTCACAGGAAGCTCAGATTCACACAAGGTTGGACTTTTCAGAAAGCTTACGAGGTCCTCTATCCAACTACGATTGGATATATTTAATTGGGTGGGAAAAAGTTCTTAAAAATGCAAAATACAGTTCGCCACTTTTTGGGTTTGCTAGGGTTCTCACCTACCACCATAATGAGATAAATTAAATGTAACCTAGAGGTGGTTGGGGTAGATTTGGATTTCCTCTCTCTTCCCTCTCTCATTCTTCCTATAAATTGTAAGGAGGGGCTTCTTTCTAAAGGTTGGAAATTCTTGTTTTGCCCCTCCCTTCTTCTCTTTGGCAGGTGAATTTTTGGAGTTCAAACCTCCCATTTAAAACTATAATGCAACTTTGCCTCTTGGCATTTTGTAGTGTATTGTATCAATCTTTGGAGTAAATAATGCATGTCTGTGGATGATTCTCAACCCTCTCTATGTTCATTTTCATCCTAATAATATTTCACCGCAATTTTTGTTATCTCGTACATGATCTTTCATTGCATTTTAATGGTTTGTGTTTATTGGCAAGACAGGTGTTCTTCATTCCTCGGTGCATCACCTTTGTTAGTTTAGGTTTATTTTTATGCATCTTCTTACCCTATCTCCTTGGCAAGTTAGATTAGGTTTTTGAGTAAACCCTCTGCATTTTTATGTGTGCATCTAAATAGAGGAATAGGAACCGGCCTTCATTCGGAGAGCTTTCCTGATTCACAAGGTCCCACACTTGGGAAAAGCTCCATGTTATGCAATCGCACTGAGAGTCTCAACCCATCGAGTTGCAGACATTCAGGGGTGCTGTGATTTGCCATCAATAGTTTTGGCATGCCTGGTGGGACCAAGAGGTCATTCCACAGATTTGAAGGAATTTTCAAGAAATTTGGACTAAAAAATTGCAGGTTTTATAATTTCAGATTTTTCATGTTCTAGGCTGAACTTTGAAATCGATTTTCAAGGGCTTAACTTGCTCAAAACAAGTCAAAATTTCACCAACTGATAGATCGGGAATAATCTTCAAAAGTGTATTCTTACATTTTTTAGATTTTGACTTTCAAAATTTCATAGTTTTTAGTATTTCAGGTTTTCCCAGGTGTTGAGCATCTCCCAAGTTCTGACACAATGCATTTCAGGTTTTGTAAGTTACCTTGCATGACCTAAGTATCACCTATACCTTTCACGGATTAGTAGCTGTACAATAAGACCCGATAACTGAATCGAATAACTATACCTTTCGGGTCCTTCAAAGTTTTAAATTCTATTTTTAATATTGTCAGGTTTGGTGTGTAACTTGGCAGATCTAGCATTTTCAGGCTCATTCTCCAACACATTTGGAGACTCTGAAGGGATAGAATTCAGCGGTGTAGCGAAGAATAGTTGCCCAGTGCATGAGAAGAATTCAAACCAGGTCCGATACTCGAGAAGAGGGGTTATTTGTCCACTTACAGCTATCACCGTGCGAGAGGAGGCGGAGGAAGAAGACCACGAAGATCACCATCTCCACCTAACTGGACTTTGTCTACACCTCCACCTGGTAGACCTTTTCTCGCATCAACCAGAGTTCTTAGGCCAATCATAATGGCACATCTACCACCGAATCCCTTTGTCAATTTCATTGGCAGCAGCCCACTTGCCCTCAATGCACAGAATCTAGTTCCAATTGCAGCATTGAAGAACATTCCATTTTTCACTGGAGAAAATCATACCAATCCTGGTGATCATGTCAAAGACATTGCCAACGTTTGTGCAATCCATGAGATAAATGAAATGGATGTTGCTGTCAAATTGTTGGCATATTCATTCAAAGGGAAGGCATTGCAATGGTTTAGGAGCCTTGGAGCTGGTTCTATCCAAAATTGGAATCAGTTATGCATAGTTCTCCATGAGCAGTTTGGAGAAAAGGGAGATAATTTGTCTCTACTTTGGAATAATTGACAACTATCAAGAGAGCTCCCAATGAGTAGCTGACTGACTTCAACTTCAGATTCCAAAGGTCTTGGGATAGGATTCCAGTGGCCGTTAGGCCAACAATTGAAGGTGCTTTTCTATATTATCTTAAGGCTTTGAATTCTAATATTTCTATGTTAATTCAATCTATATGAGGCACAACCTTACCTGCTGCTTATAGCATTGCCATTAGGGCTGAAAACTATCTTATTCAAGCCGGTAAGCTGGCTCCTAGGCCTCCCATGCCCTTGTATCCAAACTTAGAAAATCCAAGCACTAGTCAAGCACCCACTTTGGCTCCTATTCCCACTCCTAGAAATCAAAGTTCAAATGAAACTTCTACTTCATCCTCTAGTGCTTCAAATGAACTCCAAGAGGTTATGAAACAATTGCAGAACCTTGGAAATGAGCTGGTGACTATCAAAAGATAGCAAGCTCAAAGTGCTAGACCGTATCAGCCTCAAGCGCAAAGACTAGGCTAGGCCCCCATTCCAACAAAATAGGTCACCAAATCAGGCTGAAAATCAAAATCAAAGCCAAGTAAGGCCTCCCGCCAATAGACCATTTCAGCCCTATAGCCCCAATGTTACATCTGCTTCTAAAGCATTAGTGCCAGTGAAAAACAACATAGCTCAAGAGTATGATTGGTGTTTCCCATGCAATGAACCTCACAACCAATCTATGTTCTTCAATAGTGCTTTGAACCAAGCCTTGATGGTGACAACTACTGGCGTAGAGGGTGAAGTGAGTCAAGAAACAAATCAGCAACAAGGGACATCTCAGCAAAACACAACTCCAAATGATACCGCACTTGTGAATTGGCAAGCTGAGGATTTTTGTGGCATGAATCAAACAATTTCTCAGAGTATAGTAGCTGACACAAGATCAAAGAAGAGAAATATTGGTGAAGGGTAGTCATAGGCTTCAAGTGATCTACAACCTTCCATCACTCCATAAGGTGTTGGTAAGCAAAATATAGTTCCAAACACACAAGGACAGCCCAAATCACCTTCTAAACCAACTCAAATGCCAGTTGTTGCTGCCCATGTGCAAGAAAGGAATGTGCAAGCTAAAGGAAAACAAAGATATGTTTCATCCCCTTTCAACATCATTGATCAAATGAGGAAAACACATGTGAACATTTCAATGTGGGAATATTTTTCCATCCCAGGACAAAGAGATCTTCTACAAGCTGCCATGAAGAATTGGTCAACTTCAAACCAGCAGGTCCATATGCAAGAGAAGGTCCTCACAAATGCTACTCAGCTTGAAGGGAATCATGGAGGACAACAAGGTAAAGTTTTGAAACCCCGCCCCCCATTTTATGTTTCATTAATCATTGGGGATAAACTAGTACACAATTGCATGATTGATTCTCGGGGCAAGTAGTTTCGTTATGCCAAAGCAAATAGTTGATCAACCGGGTCTTTAATATGAATTCATATCTAAAGGGGTAGTGCAATTAGATGGGAAAGCAAAGAGCTTGATGGTGGGAGTGATTAAAGGTTTGAATCTTACCTTGCATGCATGCCCCAACATTACCATTTTGCAAGATGTGTCAGTGATAGATTTGCCACCACTCTTTGCCCTATGCTTATCAAGGGATTTCATAGCCAAAATTGGAGGCTACTTATCTGTTGACTGGTCACACATGTTGTTCAGAACAAGATATGGTACTAAGGTCACAATCAGATCCAAACCAATTGCAAACTTTCATATTGAGCCTCATACTCCAAGCCAAATCAATGCCAACTATTCAGCATTTGATCAAGAAGATTATCCAAGCACAGATGAAGCTGACACCAAAGTTGGAAGCATCCCATATTTGACTCTTGATGAATGGGCAAGCAAGGTACATGCTTTTGATCCCTACCAAGAAGTAGAAGAATCTGAGCTAGGAGTCTATTGCATACATGAAGAAAACCAGCCTATTCCTAGCATCACCAAACTAGACCATAAGGATGACAATGAGGTATGGCAATTATTTTTCAATGGATCAAGGAGTAGGCAAGGTGTAGGAGGAGGAGTTATGCTTGTTTCACCTCAAGGCATCAAATATTATTTAGCTTTCCGTTTCCAGTTTTCCTGTTCAAACAACACAACTGAATATGAGGCCTTGATTCATGGACTTCATTGGGCCAGGAAAAAGGGCATAAAGAACTTGCAGGTGTTCGGGGATAGCGAGCTGATCGTCAATCAAGTCAGGGGACAACATGCTACAAAGAATGACCTGTTGAAGAACTACAAGAATAGGGTATGGGACCTCGTTGAGGATTTTGAAGCTTTCAACATCGTGTCCATACCTAGGAAGAAAAATGAAGCTGCGGATAGGCTCATAGCAGTTGGAGCAACGTTTTATGTGGTTGACAACATCAGAAGGGGAAAAACACAACCACATATCCATGTGATTGTGAGGCCAGCAGTTCCAAATAATAACACAAGATGGCAGGTGTTTGAGAACGATCAACAGATCGTCAATTTCTTACAAGAAGAGGCTGAATTCTCAGCTAGGAATCAAGACAGACTAGAGCAGCAATACGGTGATCAAGTAGTGCAGCTGTGGACAAACAAGCTTCCCAAAGGTTTAGTAACATTGAAGTCTATCTTCAACCCTAACGACCAGTTCCATAAGGAAAGGGCTAACATATAGGTCAAGAAAGAAGATTCAGAGCCAATTCTGGTTGGGGAAGGCAAAACACTTCAAATTGGTAAAGTGGCCATTGAGCAAGAGAAAGTAGATTTCATACAACTTTGCCAAGAATTTCTAGATGTCTTCGCTTGGAGCTATGAAGAATTGAGAGGATTCAATCCGAAGTTGGCACAACATAACATAGAATTAGACCCAGATGCTAATCCCATCAGGGAGAAGCAGAGGCCAGTCAACCCTCACATTGAGCCTCTAATGAAGAAAGAGTTAAACAAGCTAATAGAGGCAAGCATTATATTCCCGATCAAGCACTCAAGCTGGGTTACAAACTTGGTACCGGTCAGGAAGAAGAACGGAGAAATTAGGCTGTGTGTGGACTTCTGAGACCTCAACAGGGCATCTCTCAAAGACCATTACCCACTTCCTTCAATGGAACAAATATTGCAAGTAGTATCTGGTTCGGAGAGATTCTCTCTCCTAGATGGCTACTCAGGGTATAATCAGATAATGGTGAAAGAAGATGACCAGTTCAAGATGGATTTCACCACCAAATGGGGCACCTATGCCTACAAGAAGATGCCATTTGGACTATCAAATGCTGGAGCCACTTTCCAAAGGGCAATGGATATGGCATTCAAGGGATTGATCAATAAAATAGTTCTGATATATCTTGATGACATCAATGTATTCTCAAAAATTTAGTGGATCACCTCTTTCATTTGAGGCAGGTATTTCGAGGTGTAGAATATTTGGGATATCATTAAATCCCAAAAATGCATATTCTTGGCTCACGAGGGAAAACTTCTAGGCCATATTTTTTTCAAAGGAGGGATTGACAATTGACCCGAGAAAGAGTTGAAGCAATTCAAGCGTTGCCATTGCCAAGTCATAAGAAGGCTCTTCAAAGCTTCTTGGGAAGGATCAATTTTGTCTCGGCAGTTTGTTCCAAACTTTGTAGCTCTCGTAAAGCCAATAACGCTAATGTTGAAAAAGAGCATGACATTTAAGTGGACATCTAAAGGCAAGGCAAGTTTTGAGGCAATAAAAGAGGCTATATCTCAAGCTCCGACTCTCATCAATCCAGACTTCTCCAAGGATTTCATGCTATATGCCTTTGGTGGTGGAGACACAATTTACGTAATCCTAGATGCAAAGAAAAACAAAGAAGGATTAGAACAACCAGTTGCTTTCTTTAGTCAAGGCTTGGAGGAATACGAAACTAGGTACTCTTTCATTGAAAAGCATGTCCTTGCAGTGATCAGGAGCTTAAATAAATTCAAGCACCTAGTCTTAAACAATAAGATCCAATTATTGGTCTCTCATGCGGAGTCAAGAACTTCCTTCTAAACAAGGATCTGAATGAGAAACGTGCAGGATGGATCACTCGTGTCATGGAATATGACATCGAAATTAAGGTCACTAAGCTAGTACGTGGAAAAGGACTATGTGAACAACTAGCTTTGAGTCAGAAAGTTGAAGCAGGTGATGAAAAAGAGACTGCCTTGGTACCACGGGATGGTCAAGAACAAGAAAATGATGATGTGGCCACTCCTTGTTGGACTCAGAATATGATACACTTCCTACAAGTAGGCCTATGCCCTCCAGAAATGAGCAAAGCAAAGAGGAGATACTTTAGATTACAAGCCATCCCATATGTGCTCGTTGATGATGTTTTGTTCAAGAAAGACATCAATGGAGTTCTATTGAGGTGCATTGGGACAGGTCAAATTGAGAGGGTGTTACGAGATTTTCACGATGGAGATTCTAGAGGACATTTCGCCCCATGAGTAACAGCTCTCAAGATAATGAAGGTAGGGTATTATTGGCCCACAGTGTTCAATGACTGCTATACATGGATAAGAAAGTGCAAGAAATGTGCACTCTTCACGGAAAAGAAAGACTAGCAGCGCTTCCATTGCACCCAATTTTGGTTGACCAACCATTTATGCAATGGGGATTGGAATTTATCGGGGTCATCAACCCAAACTCAAGCCAAGGCCACAAGTGGATTCTCAAGGCAATAGACTATTTCACCAAGTGGACTAAAGCGGCGCTCAAAGAAGCAAATGAGTCTAACATACTAGACTTTTATGAAGGAATAGTGACCAGGGTTCGGTCGCCACCACTATCATACCGCATAATGCATTAGCATTCATAGGTTCCAAGATTATAGAATGGGCTGTCAAGAATGGAATCTATTTGAGCACCTCTTCAAGTTATTACCCGCAGGGCAATGGGCGAAAGCGAGTCCACGAACAAGAATTTGCTAAGAATCATCAGAAGGACTCTGGATGAAAACCAAAGGACATGGCATACCAAGCTAAAATCAGCATTATGGGCTGACAGGATAACACCAAAGAGATCTACAGGTAATTCTCCCTACAAGTTGGTCTATGGGAAAGAGGCAGTATTGCCTATATCATTAGAATTGCCAGCATTGGAGCTCATGAGCAGTTGGAGGCATCTGAGTTTGAACCAATGGAGGCCAGGTATGTAGAGTTGATGGAATTAGAATAAATTAGAGAATATGCAGTTCAGATGATTGAGAAGGATCAGGCCTTAGTAAAAAGATGGTTTGATAAGAAGGCAAGAGAAAAGACCTTCTAGGAAGGGGACCTAGTTCTAAAATGGGATGCAGATCGGGCAAAACCAGGAAAGCATTCCAAGTTTGATGCCATTTGGAGTGGCCCCTACATGGTCACAAGATGTAAAAGTAGTAATGCCTTCCAATTGTCTACATTGGATGGAGAAGAACTCTCGATTCCAGTTAACGGAATCTACCTTAAACATTGCTACTAAAAGGGAAAGGGTTTACCCTTGTAAATATTAGCCTAGATTTCAATTCCTCTAAGTGCGTATGCACGTTGTCTTGTTATAGTTAGGTTTCAATTTCCCTAAGTGCTCCGGTACACATTTTGTTTCTCTCAGGTTGAATTTCTACAGTTCAGCATGTTCTCAAAAAGGAGTTGTAGTATCAGGCTCGGGATTAGATATCAGGATGGTTTCAAGTTATTGCTTATGACTCCATGCCCAATGGATTGCTAAAAGGCCACTGATCTTCTACCTAGCAGGCAGGTGATCCCGTTGAGTCACCAAATTTTTGTAAATATCTTCCCCGGGTAGATATAGACAATCATAAGAATATGGAAATCAAAGAAACTCAGAGCTCGATATTTATTGCGTCACCAACAGCCCTGGTGCAGGTAGAAAAGTGTCGACATGAAAAAGTTCGCGCCAAGGCGCAGGTAGAAGGCGCAGGTAAAAGAGTGTCGACATGAACATGGATGTGCCCTGGCGTAGGTAGAAAATTTTTGACTCAAAAAATTTCACGCCAAGGCACAGGTAGAAGGTGAACGTCAAAGAGTGTCGACATGAAGATGGATGCGCCCTGGCGAAGGTAGAAAAGTGCGACACGAAAAAGTTCGCGCCAAGGCGCAGGTAGAAGGCGCACGTCAAAGAGTGTCAACATGAACATGGATGTGCCTGGCATAGGTAGAAAAGTGTCGACATGAAAAGTTCGTGCCAAGGCGCAGGTAGAAGGTGCACATCAAAGAGTGTCGACATGAACATGGATGCGCCTTGGCGTAGGTAGAAAAGTGTCGACACGAAAAAGTTCACACCAAGGCGCAGGTAGAAGGCGCACGTCAAAGAGTGTTGACATGAACATGGATGTGCCTATGGTGCACTTAAGAGTATGATGACACGCAAATGGATGCGCCAAGGCGCACCTTCAGGAGGCACAACATTTTGAGCGCTGACAGGAAGCAAACCCTGACCCAGATATTCAGATGGCCATAACTTTTCACAGGGAGCTCGGATTCACACAAGGTTGGAATTTTTAGAAATATTACGAGGTCCTCTATCCAACTATGATTGGATATCTTTAATTGGGTGGGAAAAAGTTCTTAAAAATTCAAAATATAGTTCGCCACTTTTTGGGTTTGCTAGGGTTCTCACCTACCACCATAATGAGATAAATTAAATGTAACCTAGAGGTGGTTGGGGTAGATTTGGATTTCCTCTCTCTTCCCTCTCTCATTCTTCCTATAAATTGTAAGGAGGGGCTTCTTTCTAAAGGTTGGACATTCTTGTTTTTCCCCTCCCTTCTTCTCTTTGGCAGGTGAATTTGTGGAGTTCAAACCTCCCATCTAAAACTGTAATGTAACTTTGCCTCTTGGCATTTTGTAGTGTATTGTATCAATATTTGGAGAAAATAATGCATGTCTATGGATGATTCTCAACCCTCTTTGTGTTCATTTGCATCCTCCTAATCTTTCACTACAATTTTTTTATCTATGCATGATCTTGCATTGCATTTTAATGGTTTGTGTTTATTGGCAAGACATGTGTTCTTCATTCCTCGGTGCATCACCTTTGTTAGTTTAGGTTTATTTTTATGCATATTCTTACCCTATATCCTTGGCAAGTTAGATTATATTTTTGAGTAAACCCTCTGCATTTTTATGTGTGCATCTGAACAGAGGAATAGGAACCGGCCTTCATCTGGAGAGCTTTCCCGATTCACAAGGTCCCACACTTGGGAAAAGCTCCATGTTATGCAATCGCACTGAGAGTCTCAACCCATCGAGTTGCAAACATTCAGGGGTGTTGTGATTCACCATCAATAGTGACATCAGTGATCATTTGCGACATACTTATGACAAGAAGCTAAGGACAAAAAACATCTTGCGACCACTGTGAAATAGGTTTCCTAATGGTTTGAGCAATCAAAGGTGCTCAAAGCGGTATGTGATGCCCGTAGGTGCCCCAATCTGGAAAATCTCTTAGGTGCACATTTTTCTAATGCTTTGTGTGAAACTTCTCCCTATTTTTTATTCACTCCGACATAGTCTAGATCTAATTTTGAATTAGCTAAGTCTTCTTATCTCCTCTTTGTAACTAGGGGTTCATACTTTCTAACTTAATTTTCTTCGGTCATTTCTATACTTCATTGCATATTTATTTAACAATGTTGTTACATATTTAGATTAGGAATTTTATTCATTTTTCAATAATTTTACTTAATCATTCTAGTAAACTAGTAGCTAAGAATTCCTTTCCCGAGGATCCAATAAAATTCTACATGGCTAAGGATATATCTTCTTCTCCAACAAAATCTATTCATCATGAGAGTGTTAAACCTATTTCTAATGTAGTAAGTATGACCATACTTCACTCCCTCCATCCTAATCCTATTCTTGATGTTGAAACTCAAAGAACACTTTTTGGCAATGAATGCAATGTTACTACTACTTTCACTCATTCTACTATCAACGTTTTTTCTAACCCAACAAGTTTTTCTAGATGCATTCCTTATTACTCGCTTAGCTTTAGGGTCACTTCACCTTCTTCTATTTGTGTTGAAACTCTAGATGATGTTATTATCAATTATATTCTTAGTCTTGATTGCAACTCTATAGATCAAAAAAGTGCTCAAAATTTACATGTGCATGATTTTGTTCTAATACTAGTCAAGATGATTGTATAGCTGCATCTCATACTCCTTGAATTTTGAAAAAATCTCTAATAATTGTAAATATACATCTCATGATAGTTCCTCTACTACTTCATTTTATATTGATGATGTGCTTGATGAAATCCTTTCCTTTCAATCTTTATCTCGACACTAATAATGCACATGTTAGTAATGATTCTACTTCTCTACATACTGGTGAATGTGAATTCTCCACCCTACTTTCATCTTCTTCTGAGATTGTATCTAGTAACATGCATTTTGATTCATCTCCTTCTATTTCTATATTTCCTAACGAATCCTCCGATGCTATTCCTAATGCTTCTATTGAAATTCCATATTATTCAAGACATTACTTCTTCTCGCACCTACATCGAGTGCACCTATATCATTAACATCATACCTTATTAATATTCCTATGATCACTCATAATTTAAAGCTTCAACCACTCAATATACCATTCACATATTCCACCATTCCTTCACATGATATCTTATCACTCATGCATGTTGTTGGTCAATCACAATCTTAGGTCCAATCTCTCACTCTTGAAAGCAAGGCTTATTATTCTTCTATTGATAATAATTCTTTATATGGAAATACCATTCCAAAAAAATTCACTATTCATCCTTCTTTAAGGATTTCATCATGCCTACATTTTCATGCTTCGATGGTACTAGCAATCCATATTTGCATCTCAAGCATTATCATCTAGCTATGGCTTCCTACTCCAATGATCAGTTTTTATTAAAGTTTTTATCATTGTCTTACTAATGATGCCCTCCAATGGTACATACATCTAACTTTTGGATCTATTAGAACCTATTGTGAGATGGAAGAGGCGTTTATTTGATGTTTTATACTTAACAATGGCCCTAGAGTCACAAATGATAACCGGACTGGCTTACATAAAGGAAAAAAAAAAACCTATTATTGATTAGATTTTGCATTTAAATTTTTTCATGCATAAGATAGTCTTCTATCCCATTGATTTAGAGAAACAATTATTCTTTTTTTCGTGGCTTGATTCCTTAATTAAAACAATGATTCCACTATGACACATGAAAATCATTCACACTTTTATGCTATAAATTCATTGATTTAGAATAAGATCTCATTATTGCACATGTCATAGATCCTTCTCTTATTTATGTTGTTTCTTATAACATATAGATATTTCTTCTCCTCTACCATCTGTTAGATGTTCTCCATGGTATCCATCTCCTCCACCCCTTGCAAGCAAGTTGAGTCTTATCCATCAA
Organism: Taxus wallichiana var. yunnanensis; assembly: GCA_018340775.1. Lineage (NCBI taxonomy): Eukaryota > Viridiplantae > Streptophyta > Pinopsida > Cupressales > Taxaceae > Taxus > Taxus wallichiana. The sequence goes on along the minus strand of CM031235.1, from coordinate 713,054,894 downwards.
ATAAGTGTCTTTCACCTCCTCCACCACATAGGGCTTTGCATAAGAATTCTACATCTCTTACTTGGGAGACATTGCACTATTCTCATGCTTCTAAGCCTCATGAAATGTTGTGTGATTTACTTGGTAAGCATGTGATTCACTTGACTTATAATCAGCATTAACCTCCTCATTACTTGCATCACCAATGTGATTTTCCTTATTGCAACGCTTATTACATCAATGTTCATAATGACAATGACTTTTGTGCCCTTCATACTTGATTATAAATAATAAAAGAAAAGGGTGTCATTTCCTTATCTCTCATTCTCATGAGTGGTCTATGTCTCCACTTCCACACATGCATGTTGTTAGTCTAGTTCACTTATATAATTCACCTAATTCTAAGGTCACTACTCATCCACCTCCATAGGTCATTATTAATGCACACTCTCCATCTCATTCATCCATCGCTGCACTATCTCATCCACTGCGTAATGCTCCTACTACACATTGACTTCCTAAGCCATCGACATTTGTGCTTCCCACCACTGCATCACCCATCATTGGTGAAATCTCATCGACATTCAATTTTATTCATACACTCATGCTTTGCTTCCATTCCACATTCTTGTAACATTTCTCCATGCCCATTTTTTATTTGGTAGGTGATTGTTCTCACCTTACTACCAAATGACACACCCACATTCTTATGGTTCTTATATGCCTATTGAGGGATAAGTTACAATAATAACCCCACTTCATCTTTGTGCTACATGCTTCATTGATCCATCTATGTAGCATATATATGAAACCATTCTAGTCAATCATAGCTACACAACATTTCTTAGTTCAACATAGTCTAAGGAACTTCACACAAAAAAATTTACAGGGCATATAGTCCTTAATACTCACCATGTATGCACAACACAAGATTTTGTAACTTTTGCATTCGATCTTAATTTTTCGAATCGGATTGGATTTTTACACACCATCCCATAGAAGTTAGCAGTCAAAGGATGACACCAGAGTTTTCTCCCTACACTTCTTCCTAGTTATTGGCATGAGATAACCTGAAAAACTCACATTCACCACAAATGCCATGAGATATCCCAAAAACACATTTTTCTACATCATTTATAGGATCCTTTCTATCTCTTTTTCTTATCACGGATTACGTCCGTCTTTATAGAAGTAGTAGTCATGTAATCCTACATCATCACAAATGAATAAATTCAATAACATCATCATTGACATCAACAGATACAATAGTTACATGTACACATGCGTTTCCGCCTTAGGGTCATCATAATCATCACTTTTTGCACTTTCTCCTCTCTAGTTTCCATGATCCACATTTTTATCACACCACACTTTCTTTTTTCTCTTGGAAAAATTTCACCATTAATCTACATGGTTATTGTTGATAATTTTTGCACTTGTGCAAAATGGGAAACTTGAAACTTTGTTTTCGATGGAAGGCATTGATGAAATGGACATAACTAGGGGGATTCATATAGTTTCATTGTGTTTTTCAGTGGCAAAAATTGATTAACTACATGTAATATGTAGCTATGTGTGTTATTATAGAATGTAACAACTAATATGTACTTCCATTCCATGTTCATCTTCATCAAGGAAACATAGAAGCCCCGAAGGACTAATGCATTGCTTTGATGAAGGCGGAATCACGGTTTCGGTGAAATGTTATATTAGGGAGTAGAAAGTCGAGTTGCAGTTATATGGAATTGAGAAGAGTTCATTATTAAGTTATAGGTACATCAAAATTCATTATTTCTGCATGTTTAAATACATTTAATTATGTGATTGAGTTGTTTATTCCATTATACAATCAATATCCATCATAAAAGTGTAATGTAGAAAAAGTATACAACTTAGTTACAAAAATTAATATCTTTTATTCATGAAGAAATTCTATGTTTCCCACACAAGCCTTGGGATGAAACTCATAACTACTAAAGAAAGAATAAAATGTGAATAAAGATAAAAGTAAAAGAGTATAGAGGAAACCCATCATTACCTTGGGTTTTCTTCTAATCTTCTTTGTTTCCACTTCTAGCTCCATATTTCATCCGTGTTACCCAGTAACTACAGTGGACTTAAAAAATGACAGAATAGGCATCAATAAAGAGCTTAGGGTTTAATTTGTACTCATGTACTATCTAACTTTATGCAAATGAATTTCCTAATATCAAAGGCATAAATTTCATCAAAGAAAAAAATATAGAATTGATAAAGAACTATTTCACAAAAGCACATATGATCCCCAGAATCATGAAAACAAAAATAAAGAGAAATAAAACCTATGGAACATAAGAGAGGCCAAAAAGCCTAATTATTTTCTAACTATTTTCTTAAGTGTGCAGGTGCATGTTGCATCGAAGAGATCAAGACATGTTTTAAAATTCTTTACTATCAATCATAGATTTGACACAATGACCAAGCATATTCAAGAACAACAGAAAAGGACTCACTCATGCATTTTAAATTTTGAGATATCCAAATCAACTATCAAAAGGAATCAAACAGATAATCAAGTATAGATGAATCAACAGTACAATGATTTCAGGATAATGAAATAGATATCTACTTATCACTTTCAAATTATGAGCCATCAATGAAGATCAAATGGAGCAGCTATGATCACAACAATAAAACATATTACATTAAAAGAGTTCATTACAACATTAAATGAAGTAGATTTATAAGGTTTTTCAGAACATGAATCAGGAGCAGAAATAAAGAATCATCAAGATAAGACAGAAGTTCATCTTGCAAAGTACATATATGATCAAGGCACATGCTACAAGGATCAAGAGTGAAGACTCAGCTGAAAGAGATTTGCTTATACATTCACAGTGAAAGAAAGAAACATCTCATTCTAAATGCTTGGAAAGTTCCAATTTTTCAAGATTCAAGCATGGTAAACTAAAATAGTCTTTCAGATCTCAATAATCATTTCTTGCATGAAAGGGTATGTTTTAGTATCATGATAAAATTGCAATAATTAAGTACAGACTAAGAAAATCATATCCATATTCTAGAGCAATGGATAAGTTAGGAGATTTTCATTCAAGGTTTAGATTGCATATTCAAATAGAGAGATACAAGTATCAAGTATCAAAGCATATCATTGCATCATGATCACAAAACATGTTTACAAGTTCAGAAATTTGATAAAATTTGAAGTAAATGGACTTGATAAGTTTACAATGAGCTCAACTTATGTTATATGACATCCATATGTATATCAACATGATATAATACAACTGTTGGAAGGAGTAGAAATAATGGTACTTCATCAAGTTACAAAATATTTACATTATATTTTTGAATTTTCTCAAAGGTCCAGAAGATCATTTGCATAAAAATAATGCCATAATGAGCTCATGGAAAATAAAAGCTACATCCAAGGAAATAATACAAACTTCAAGTGAGTTTTCTAGGAATCATGCTATAACTGAAAACTATGCAAGATTCTGCCAAACTCATTAAGAACAAAAAAAGGTTACAAGTATCAATTCAAAGTAATGTCTACAACTGGAATAAGAAAGCTACGACTTCAAAAGATCACCTCAGATTTTTAATATCAAGGATCAAGCTTATAAATTATAAACTCAAGGAGAATATAGATTATATCACAAGCGGACAATCTCCCAAAGAATGGAAATAACAGTTACTATCTCAGCTTAAGTTCAAACAAAATAGAGCTAAAATTTCATTACAAGCCTTTCAAAGAGCTGATACAAGTGAAGGAAATTTACAACAATCAATGGGAGTGAGCCACAACACAAATATTGAGACCCTCTTATCAGCTTCTAGAGGTATAGATCTCATGGAAATTGATTCAAATAAATGACTATGTTAGCCTAAGATTCTAAAAAAATAAGAATATAGCTTGCATTAGAGAATGAAAATATGTAGAGTTTTAAGATCTCGGAGGAAGAAAGATACTACATTCAAGATGGAAACAGAGCTTAGAAGAAATGGTTAAAGGTTACTGTGCCCGAAATCAAAGTTTACCAAGGAACATTACAACTCTAAATAAGCAATATAAAGCAAGTTTTATAGGTTGATTCGTTCAATGCAAATAATGAATAGAAGAGTTCAGAAAAATAGAAATACCAAGGAGTTTTCATTTTCCCTTTCAATTAGCTACAAATCAAGGATACCTATGAAAAAATAGAATGAGTAGGCCAAGTTAATAAGTGAATGTAAAGTCTAAGCTCTTTAAGAAGACCATGGAGTGATATATATATATATATATATATATATATATATATATATATATATATATATATATATATATATATATCAAATCGAGTTATCGATGAGATTGAACTAAGTTAAGCCATGAGTAAAGGATTACAAATTCAACTCTTGCATATAATCTAGAGCTATGAAAACAATGATGTCACAATCAGCTCAAGGATGAATAATGAGCCATTTTTTGGGCTTAACCCATGAGCTAAATCCCAAAATTACATAACTCTAAGGACTCGAGTAACGAGAGATCTGAATAGCTAAGAAAAAAGCTCTACAATTCAAATAAAGAAAGATAAACTCATACAGAAAATGTAGAGACCGATTTACCTTGAAGTAACAACGATACAATCTTAGCTTAGTGGTAACTATAGAAGCTTCACCCACGTATTCAAAAGTAAAGGATTAAGGGAAGATGCAAAAAAATAGAAAAATTTGGATCTCAATTATTTTTAAATCCATTTTTTCCTTTTCAAGTGAGAATCCAGAAAAGCACGAAAGTATTTGAATATGGAAACATAAATAGACATTCATGCACATAACTAGTCCGAAGAAGTCTGAATAAGACATGTATAACAAAAGATTTCAAATTAGCATCAAAATAAATGAAGGCCGAGCCATTAGATTTTTTAAATGGATATAAATTTTGCAACACAGAGAACCATAAATATAGAAGAATCAACCACATTTGGGTCAAAAGTCCTAGATCTAACAGCTTTTGAAAGAGAATACAATTACTCGTATCGGAGGATAGATACCCACATCTAGGTTATCAAAACTAATAATATTTTAAGTGATTCATGAGTTCATCAAAACATTATATATCAACTCTCTCAAATGGCCGAACACGGGAAAGAGAAGAATAGAGCCAATAAAATTTTCATAGTCAAGATCTAACAAAAATATATGAACCATATCACAGATAAAAACGAGATCTGAAAGAGATCAAATATGTGCAGAAGGTGACTACATGACTTGACAAGAGGAAGATATCTATAAAATCACAAGTCATGGAGTCAATGAAAATAAAATAATGTATAAATATCGAGATAGGAACTCAAGTTTCTAGAAAAGAGCGGAGTTCTTACCTTTTTCAAAGTATGAAACAAGTCATAGAAGACCCATCAATGGTGAATAAAATCCTCCTTCTCGAGTCCACCGACACTCACAAGTAGAAAACAAAGCTTCAAGAGGAGAAATGACTACCCAAAGAGCTTAGAAAATTAAAATAATGGTGGATGTTACAATTAAAAAAACTCCAACCTCAAGTAGAGCTTTCAAAACCACCAAGAAATGCTTGAATAGAGCCCCATGAGTCAAGAGAAGATCATTTTTAAGATTGAAATGCAGAAAAATGGCGGTGAATAAACAATTTGGCGGGGCTTCGCTTGTGAGGATGAAAAATGTAAATGGATCAAATGAGCATGGTCAAGTTGTTTTACTCACCCAAGCTCAACCACCATAAAACCTAACTCACTCAATGAGTTAGGATCGATGGTCACAAATTAAAAGGACAAGATCAAATAATTTAGATGAAAACTACGACAACTACGTTACTTACCATGATGAGAAGATCAATGATTCATAATCAAACCAGGACAAGATCAAATAGCCAAAGATTAGTCGCAGGATCCAAGTAACTCGTAATCAATGCAAACACAATGCTCAGAGAATCGACAACTTAGGTTAAAGAGTACCAAGATCAACTGGTGTAGAATAAATACACCATCCAACTACCATACTTACCATGGTCATAGAATCAATAGAAAAGATGAAAATGTATAGTGATTAAATAGATAAGGTTAAATCACCAAAACCAATGCATAACTCATAAGTCAATTGCCTCGATAAATATTCAAAAGGTAAGTCATCATGGAGAGGGGGCACCCGAATATTTATATATTTTGTAGTTGACCTTATCAAGGTCTAAAGTCATAATATGATTAATCAAAAGTGAAAAGAAAATGATACACCCAAAATCCGAAAAGCACTTTGTATATGCCGATGATAATTCAAAAAGGGCCAAATAATTAGTGCATAATTTGTTGATCAAAAGAAGACCGAATTATCAAAATTAGTATTACCTTTTGAATTTATACCAAGGTATAAATCAAAGCATGTTCCAAGTATTATTTTCCTTAAAACTAGAAAAATGGACCTTATTCTTTTCAAAATAATCACGTACCTCAAGGTGGTCAACACACAAGTGGCCCCTAAAGACTACAAGAAGAATAAATTTGAACATGTGCACATCAAAGGTGGTCCCCATAGTGGAGTTGGATAATTTTGCTAAGTATTGAAGATTAGGGACATTATTTTACACAAGGATATTATTTTTGCATGTGCATCCAAGGGGGTAGAATTATAAATGTCCCAAATTTATCACCGCAAGTGGATCAAATTGCATGTTTCACATCATGCGAGAAGAAGAAAAAAATCATGCACTTGCATTGGAGGATATTTTCACAAAGCAAGAGATATTATTTGCTAAATTATTCATCCAAGTTTTATTAAAAATAGATCACCAATTGCGCTTTGACTTGAGTTTATTTCGTGACTAACACTATTAATGCATCATTGTAATTAGTATGTCTATTATTATTCCTTTATTTATTTATCATAAAGGGGTAAAATTAGCATGCATGGGTGAGTTCAAATTTTAGCTTGTTTTTAGGATGGGTAGGATGAATAATTTTACTATATATTGTGTGCATTAGAAAAGCACGAAGGAGGACTTTTTTCCATAGGAGTGCTGAACCAATTTTTTTGATTTTCCTTGAATGAGAACTGATTTTTACCTCTCCAATTATTTGCAGCGGTGTGTATCTCTTCATTAATTCTTTTGAATTTCAATTCCCGATTAATCATTTTACCTTCTTTGCAAATCTAGTATTTTCTCCATAGTTTGTGTCTGCATAGTTTTAGTGTGAATGTTTATCTTGTCATATTGTTGTGATTTATCCCTCAATATATAAGTGTTTTGCCTTAATATTCTACTAAAAACCATTGGTTCTTGCATGTAAGATTCATTCTCAATTTTGTTGTGCATATACTCAATCAAACCCCTCAATAAGTTTGGTGTATCACCCATTTTAAAATTTTAGTTACAATCATCTTATTCCCCTCAAAACCCTAGAAATATTAGTTTAGGATACATCAATAATGAACCACCCTTGTTATTCTGAGGAATCACCTCAACAATAGGTATACCCAAAGACCTGAGGTGTTTCCATTATATCTACAAAAGTGAGATATCAAAGCATGCTTAGAACCTCTCTTGTCATCTCTCAACTAGGGTGTACTTTCGAGAGATAATAGTTTTGGCATGCCCAAAGTGGGAGACAGATCAGATTTACAGTGGATTACAACAAATTACAAAAAAATTACAGCTAAATAAAGTCACTTTTAGAGAAGCAAGCTATAGTAATTTATTCTAAAGATCAAAATATTTATTTGGCAACTCCGTAGGGATGATTTTAGACAATTTTTTCCAGCATGTTACATGCCTAAAGTGACTACAAGATCATCGGTAAGAGGAATTCCTATTGAATTGATTTCTTTACCTTTGAATTCTACAAGAAGAAGAAGAGTTAGTAATACCTTACCTTATAATAGGCCTGGTTTTTCTAACCCTCCTACTATACTTCCTTCATCATGTATTAATCGTGTTGTTCATATCCCTTTTATCCCAATGGCTATACAACCACCTAGAAATTTTTTGACCTTTACTAATGGGATCCCTTTAGTAATGAATTTTTCATGATATACCTACTACGCCTAAAAATTTTACCTGCATTTACTGGTGAAAATCATATTACCCCTACAGAGAACATTAAAGATGTTGTAGCCCTTTGTGTCATCCATAATATAACTCATGAGGATGTAGCTTTAAGACTTTTAGCTATATCATTTAAAGGACAAGCTTTGCAATGGTAGATAACCCTTTGAGATAAAAGGAGTATAGCAACATGGGATGAGTTAGGAGATAAATTACTTAAGTAGTTTCAAGACCATTCTAATCATTTATCTCTTAGAGAAAAGTTGTCTGCAATCAAAAAAGCTCCTCATGACTTTATGGTTAGTTTTAACATCAGATTTGCTAGAACTTGGAAAAGAATTCCAGCCAATGTTAATCCTCAAGATGATCATGCATTTATATATTATCTCAGAGCTTTAAATAGTGATATTTTAGCCATGATTCAGTCTATTGGATGAGATACTCTCCCATCAGCTTATTATATTACCATTGGGGTTGAAAACAACCTTATTCAAACTCAAAAATTAGCCTCAAGGCCTTTAATGCCTCTTATAGCATATTTGTCACATGTTCCACAACCTATTACCATTATAGAGTTTTCTCTTATAGATCCATCAGATGATGTATTCAAGGCTTTACAGACTATGGGGAATAAATTAAATTCAATTGAGAACAAACTAGCTCTACCTAATAGGCCTTACCAAGATTCTTATAAGCAAAATCAATAGAATATGTAGCCTTACTAGCAAAAGTAGAACTATATACAACCATATCAACCAAGGAAATTTGATCCAAAGGCTTCTAGTTCATCTAGCACTCTTGTTCTAGTCAACATGGTTTTAGAAGAATGGTGTTCACCTTGTAATCACCCTCATTCAACTAATAATTGTTCAAATGCCTTCCTGAATATAAGCCTTATTACACAACCTATGTATGAAGCATTAGTCATACCTCAAATGGAGGGTGGGTAGTAATATGCTCATAGTTAGAAACCACCATAATAGAATCTAGTCATCTTTAGAGAGGAAGATTTTATTGCAGTCACAACTAGGTCTCAAGAAAAGGCTCAAGATAAAGAAAAACAACAAAATAGACTTGTTTTTCCTACAGTCATTGTTAAAACAATAAGTATCGGTAAAAAATAGCAAACAACTCTATCGTTCCTTCAAAAAAAGCAAGCAATTCAGCTCCTAAAGATCAGTAAAAACAATTGTAGCCTGATCCTAAGATTATTCATACCTCAGATTTCAAAAGTTATTGAAGCAGAGTCAATTTTTGCTAAAGCTTATGCTAAAACTATAGAAGTTGTTTCAAAGATTGTTTCTTATTTTAATATTGTTGAGGTAATGAAAAATCATAATATTAATATTTCATTATGGGATGCTCTAAGTATTCCAGGACAATAGGAGTTACTTTCTCATGAGCTTGCTAAGTTACAAATTTCTTCAAAACCAACAAAAAGGAAGCTCGAGAAAGTGAACATGGTTGTTAGTACAATGGAGCAAGATCGCATGAAGGAGATTAATTGGATGGTACAAAAGGTTTTAAATGCTCATGATATTAAAAAACCACCACCATTTTATCTATCTTTGATTATTGGAGATCATTTAGTTCATAATTACATGGTTGATAGTGGTGCAAGCAGCACAGTAATGCCTAAAGCAATTGTAGAAAAATTAGGCTTACAGTATGAACCTACAGAGAAAAGTGTGTTGCAGCTAGACGGAACAACAAATAACATAGTTGGCATCATTAGAAATTTGGAGGTAACTTTACATGCTTGTCCAAATGTTACTATCTTACAAGATGTTATTGTTGTAGATTTACCTCCCTACTTTTCCTTATGCTTATCAAGAGATTTTACAGAAAAGATAGGAGGTTATCTTTCTTGATTAGTCATTTTTATTCTTTACTACAAGACCTATGGAACTAAAATTACTGTAAATTGAGCCTCATGCTTCAAATGTTGCAACAAACTATGTAGCCATAGATCAATATGATTTTGATGTTACAACACATATTTCTACATTAGATGGTGTTTCTAATATTTTTATGGATGAAAAAATCAATAAGAACATTTTTATGATCCTTTTAAAGAAGCAGAAGAGGATTTGTTTGGTGTTTATTGTTTGCATGAAGAAAATGCACCAATCCCCTTGTTGTCCAAAACAGAGAAAAAAATAAAAGGGTTATGGAAGCTTCATTTTTATGGAGCCAAGAAAAATAAAGGATAAGGTATAGGTTTTATGTTCACTTCCCCTACAAATGAAAGGTATTTCTCATCTTTCATTCTATATTTTTCATGTACTTGTAACGTAGCTCAATACGAAGCATTAATTCATGGCTTACAATGGGCTATAAAAAGAGGTATTAAGATGTTACAGGTTTGTGGTGATTCGAGTTAGTGATTAATCAAGTAAAAAGTTTAATTTATGTAATAATTCATTACTGAAATCTTACACACATAAAGTTTCATACTTAATGTAATATTTTAATGTTATTAACACGTAATCTATTCCAAGAGCTAAAAAAACATGCCGACAGGACTTGCAGCAATGGTGGTGCTAGCTTTGAGGTGCTAGAACAAATAGAAAAAAACAAAGTAAAGACACATATAAAGATGATTATCAGACCTTCAGTACTTGATAATGAAGAAAATTGGTAAGTTTTCGAAGATAATGAGAAAAATTGCATATTTTTATAGCAAGAAGCTGAATTTTTGTAGTAAATCAAGAAAAATTGTAGCATTTATATGGTGACCAGATTGTTCAATTGAATACAAACAAGTTTCCTCAAGGATTGGTCACACTAGAAGATATTTTCAGTTCTAATGATCAATTAAGAAAGGATAAAGTAAGATCTCGACTCACGTAGATAACTATGAAGAGATCTTAGTTGATGATGAAAATAAATTATTTATTGGAAAGGTATGTTCCTCAGCTGAAAAATAGTCATTTATTAATTTGTGTAAATAATTTAGAGAGGTTTTTGCTTGGAAATACCAACATCTGAGAGGTTTTGATCCCGAGTTTAGCTCGACATACCATAGAGTTACAACTAAATTTGAAGTCGATCGAGGCACAAAGGCCTGTAAATTTTAAGATTGAACCATTAATGAGAAAAGAGCTTTCCAAACTGATTGAATCAGGTATTATATTTCAAGTTAAGCATTCAAGTTGGGTAGCTAATATTTTTCCTATTCGAAAAAATAATGGAGAAATCCGTTTATGTGTGGATTTTAGAGACCTTAATAAAGTTTCATTAAAATATATTTATCCGCTGCCCAACATGGATCAAATTTTAAGAACAGTTTCTTGTTAAGACAGACTATCTGTTTTGGATGGTTATAGCGGATACAATCAGATTCTTATGTGTGAAGAAGAAAAATACAAAACAACTTTCACTACAAAGTGGGGTACTTATGCTTACAAAAGAATTTCTTTTGGACTTTCCAATGCCGGTGCAACGTTTCAATGTGCAATAGACATGGATTTTCACAACCTATTAAATAAATGTATACTAGTTTATTTAGATGATGTTACTATATTTTCAAAGAATTCTGATGATCATCTTATGCATTTAAGGAAGACTTTTCAGCTTTGCAGACAATTTGGAATATCATTGAATCCCAAAAAGTCTATATTTTCAATCCATCAAGGTAAATTACTTGGACATATTATTTCCAGATAAGGTTTAGCTATTGATCCTTTTAGAATTGAAGTAATTTAACAGCTATCCTTACCTCATCATAAGAAGGCACTACAATGTTTTCTTGAAAATTTAACTTTGTTAGAATATTTGTTCTAGATTTTCAATGAATCCATTAACAACCATGTTAAAGAAAGATAAAACTTTCTCTTGGACCAGTGAAGGAAGAAAAGTATTCGAATCTATTAAGATAGCTATTTCACAAGCTCCTACTCTAACAAATCCAAATTTTGATAAGGATTTTACAATGTATGCACTTGTAGGAGCTAAAACCATTTCAACCATTTTAACTCAGTTAATGATGAAAATATTGAGCAGCCAATTGCTTTCTTTGGAAAAAGCTTACATGACTACAAGACAAGGTACAATTTTCTTGAAAAATAAGTACTTTCTATAGTTAGAGGATTAAATAATTTCAAGTACATGTTTTCCAATAATAAGATACATGTCTTAGTCTCTCATCCAAGTGTTAAAGCATTCTTGTTGAACAAAGAATTGAATGAAAAGAGAACAGGATGGATTACAAAGGTTATGGAGTATGATGTTGACATCCGTGTTGCAAAAAAATTCAAGGAGAAGTATTGTATGAACATCTTATTGCTGATACGAAAAATGACACGCTACAAAATCAAAAATTTAGAATAGCATGCTGAAATCACATATCAGCAGTCATAAATATTATTACATCCTGAAAATCAACAACTAGAACTCAATCTATAGGTCCAGAATCAAGATGGATGACTGATTTGGTTAATTACTTACAACATGGTAATTATCCGAGAAGGTATGGATAAGAATAAACGAAGATATTTTAGGTTACAAGTTGTACCTTATGTTTTCATTGATGGTGTGTTGTTTAAAAGGGATATAAATGGAATTTTTCGTGATGTATTGATTATGATAGAATTCAACAACTATTATTTGAGTTTCATGAAGGACCTATAGGAGGCCACTTTTCAGCATGTACTACAACCTTAAAAATTATGAAAGCTGGTTACTATTGGCCCAACATATTCAAAGACTACTTCAAATGGATTAGAAAGTGTAAGAAGTGTGTTTTTTTGTTGGAAAAGAACGTTTAGCTTCGCTTCCCATGTAGCCTATATCAGTGGATCAACCATTTATGCAATGGGGTCTCGAATTCATTGCATGATAAATCAACCTTCGTCATAAGGACACAAATGGATATCGACAACTACAGATTATTTTACACATTGGATTGAAGCAGTAGCTTTGAAAGAGGCTAACAAGACTTCAATCTTATCATTTTATGAAGGTTTAATTTACATATTTTGTGTTTCGACAACTATGATTTTAGATAATGTCTTAGTGTTTCTTGGTGCAAAGGTAAAAAATTGAGATGTCAAGCTTGGAATTTATTTGATTACTTCATCCAATTATTACCTGCAAGGTAATGGATTAGCTGAAAGAACTAACAAAAATAGTTTGAGGATCATCAGAAGAACACTCAAGGATAACAAAATAGCTTGGTATCTCGATGTTAAGCTCAACACTTTGGGTTGATAGAGTGAATCATAAAAGATCAATTGGTAATTCACCATAAAAGCTCGTTTATGGATGAGAGGCTAGAATTCCCATCTCAGTTGAGTTACCTGCATTGGATTTACTACGTCAGATGGAACTACTTGAAAATGAACCAATGCAGGTTCGTTATGAAGAATTAATGGAGTTGTAAGAGCTAAGAGATTAATCTCATCTGAATATGGAAATGAATCGAAGACAATTCAAGAAAACATTTGATAAAAGGGCTAAGTTCGAGTCTTCAATGAAGGAGACATTGTGTTAAAATGTGATATTGATCATGTAATGTTAGCAAACAACACGAAGTTTGATATAAGTTGGAGTGGTCCCCACATGATTTTAGCTTGCAAAGAACACAATGCATTTCATCTTTCAGTATGAATGGGGAATAAATTCCCATTCCTTTGAATTGTATGTTTCTTAAACATTGTTATTGAAAATCCTACAATGTTTTAAAATTAGAGTAGGATTTCCCTTTCAATAAGTGCATTTCATGCACATTACAATATTTTTCAATTCAATAAGTGCACTCATGCACGTGATCTAGTTTACCAGATCCTTTCCCAGCTTTAGTTATTTTTGGAGGGGCCGCTTTTCATAAAAGGCATATTTTGGTTGTATGCTTCAAGTCCATGCATAGTGGGAAAGAGAAAGGCACTAGTCTACATGCTAGTAGGAACGTTTCCTCGCCAAATCGATAGAAATGTTGACAATTTTTACACTTGTACAAAATGGGAAACTCAAAAATTTATTTTCGATGGAAGGCATTGATGAAATGGACCTAACTAAGGGGATTCATACAGTTTTATGTTGTTTTTCAGTTGCAAAAGATTGATTAACTACATGTAATTTGTAGCTATGTGTGTTGTTACAAAATGTAACACCTCACATAGACTACCATTCCATGTTCATCTTCAACAAGGAAACACAAAAGCCCCGAAGGACTAATGCATTTCCTTGATGAAGGAGGGAATCATAGTTTAGGTGAAATATTATATTCGAAGTAGCAAAAGAGTTACAATTACATGGAATTGAGAAGAGTTCATTATTAAGTTACAGGTACATCAAAACTCATTATTTCTGCATGTTTAAATACATTTAATTATGTGATTGAGTTGTTTATTCAATTATACAATCAATATCCATCATAAAATCTGAATGCAAAAAGAAGTATACAACTCAGCTACAAAAGTTAACGTCATTTGTTCAAGAAGAAATTCAATGTTTTCCACACAAGCCGTGGGATGTAACTCATAACTACTGAAAAGGAAGTACATGTGCATAAAGCTAAAAGTAAAATAGTATAGAGGAAACCCATCATTGCCTTGGGTTTTCTTCTAGTCTTCTTTGTTTCTAGTTCTAGCTCCATCTTTCATCTGTGTTACCCAACAGCTGCAGTGTACCTGAAAAATTCTAGTAAAGGCATCAATGAAGAGCTCATATTTTAATATGTACTCATGTACTATCTAACTATATGCAAATGGATTTCCTAATATTAAAGGCATAAAGTACATCAAAGAAAAAGATATAGAATTGATAAAGTAGTATTCCACAGAAGCACATATGATTCCCATAATCATGACAACAAAAATAAAGAGAAAGAAAAACTATGGAACATAAGAGAGGCCAAAAAGCCTAATTATTTTCTAACTATTTTCTTAAGTGTGTAGGTACAAGTTGTAGCAAAAGAGATCAATACATGTTTTAAAATTTTATACTATCAAGTATATATTTCACTCAATGATCAAGCATATTCAAGAACAACATAAAAGGATTCACTCATACATTTTAAATTTTGAGGTATCCAAATCAACTATCAAAATGAATCAAACAGATAATCAAGTACAAATGAATCTACAATATAATGGTTTTTGGATAATGAAATTGATACCTACTTATCACTTTCAAACAATTGTAGCCATCAATGAAGATCAAATGGAGAATCTATGATCATAGCAATAAAATAAATTGCATTAAAAGAGTTCATTACAACATTAAATGAAGCAGATTTATAAGGTTTTCTAGAACATGAATCAAAAGAGAATAAATAAACAATCATCGGGATAAGACATAAGTTCATCTTTCAAATTATAGATATGATCAAGGCACATGGTATAAGTTATCAAGAGTGAAGAATCAACTGAAAGAGAGCTTCTTATACATTCACAGTGAATGAAAGAAACATCTCATTCTAAATGCTAGAAAGTTCAAAGTTTTCAAGACTCAAGTATGTCAAACTAAAACATGATTTAAGATCTCAATAATCATTTCTTCCATGAAAGGGTATGTTTCATTATCATGATAAAATTACATAAATTAATTACAGACTAAGAAAATCATATCCGTATTCCATAGAAGTAGATAAGCTAGGAGATTTTCATTCAAGGTTTAGATTGTAGATTCAAACAAAGAGACACATGTATCAAATATCAAAGCATAACATTGCATCATGATCACAAAACATGTTTAAAAGTTCATAAATTTGATGCAGATGGACTTGATAAGTTTCAAATGAGCTCAACTTTTGTTATATGACATCCATATGTATATCAACATGATATAGTACAACTTTTTGTAGGAGTACCAATAATGGTAATTTATCAAGTTACAAAATATTTACATTATATTTTTATTTTTCTCAAAGGTTTGTAAGATCATTTTCATATAGATAATGTCATAATGAGTTCTGGAAAATACAAACTTCAAGTGAGTTTTCTAGGAATCATGCTATAACCAAAAACTATGCAAGCTTCTACCAAACTCATTAAGAACAAAAAAATGTTACAAGTATCAATTGAAAGTAATATCTATAAGTGGAAGAAGAAAGCTACGGATTGAGAAGGTCACCTCAGATTTTGAATAGCAAGGATCAAGCTTAGAAATTCTAGAATCAAGGATAAGATAGATTCTATCGAAGCGGACAATCTCCCAACAATGAAAATTACAGGTTTTTATCTTAGCTTAGTTAAAAAAATAGTGCTAAGATTTCATTACAAGCCTTTCAAAGAGATGATAAAAGCGAAGGATATTTACAATAATCAACGGCAGTGAGCCACAACACAAAGATTGAGACCCTATTATCAGCTCCTAGAGGTATAGAGCTTGTGGAAATGGATTCAAATAAATGACCACGCTAGCCTAGGTTTCTAAACAAATAAGAATATAGCTTGCATCAATGAATGAAAATATGCAGAGTTTTAAAAGCTCGGAGGAAGCAAGATACTACATCAAATCAAGCTGAAAGAGAGCTTAGAAGAAATAATTAAAGGTTACCAAGCCTAGAAGCAAAGTTCACCAACGAACATAACATCTCTAAATAAACAATATAAATGAAGTTATGTAGGTTTAGTCATTCAATGTAGATAACTAATAGTAGAGTTCAAGAAAAAATGAAATACTTAGGAGTTTTTGTTTTCCCTTTTAATTAGCTACAAATATGAAGGATACCCATGAAAACATAGAATGAGTAGGGCGAGTCAAAAGTGAATGTACATTCTCGAGCCCTCTAAGAACCACACGGAGCGATATATATATATATTCAAATTGATTTATCAGATGAGCTTGAACTGAGTTAAGCCACAAGTAAAGGAATACAAAATCAACTTTGGCATATAATCTAAAGCTATGAAAACAATTATATCACATTCATCTTGGGGAGAAATAGTGGGCCATTTTTGGGCTTAACACATGAGATATATCCTTAAAATCATAGAATTTTAAGGAATATCCAATGGCAGCCAATATAGATGGCATATTTGCACAACTAAATATAGCTCATGTTACAAAGATTTATAATAGCTAAGAATAGGGCTCTACAAATTTTAATAAAGAATGATAAACCCACAAAGAAAATCTAGATACTAGTTTACCTTGAAGTAACAATGATACAATCTCATCTCGGTGAAAACTATAGAGGATTCACCCATGTATTCAAAAGCAAAGGATTTAGGGAAGATGCAAAAAAAATAGCAAAATCCAGAGCTCAATTTTTTTAAAATCCATCTTTTCCTTATCAGCAAAGAATCAAGAAAAGCACAAAAGTATCTGAATATGGAAAAAGAAATAGACATTCATGCACATAACTATTTTGAAGAATTCCAAAGAATACATGTATATTAACATAGTTTGACTTAGCATCATAATAAATAAATCCCGAGCCTTCAGCTTTTTGAAATAGATATAAGTTTTAAAACACAGAGAACCATAAATTGAAAATAATCAACCACATTTGGGTCAAAAGTCCCAAATCTAACAATTTCAAAGGAGAATGCAATTACTCATATGAAAGGATAAATACCCACATCTGGGTTATCAAGATTAAGCATATTTTAATCCATTCATGAGTTCATCAAAATATTACGATATAGATCTCTCAAATCATTTGAACAAAGGGCAAAAAAATAATGGAGCCAATAAAATTTTCACAAATCGAGATCTAATGAAAATTCATGAGCCATATCACAAATAAAAAAATAAAGGAGATCAAATATGTGCAGAAGGTGACTACATGAAGACAAGAGGAAGATATCAAGAAAATCCCAAGTCATGGAGTTGAAAAAAATAAAATAATGCACAAATATCGGAGAAATAAACTCAAGTATCTAGAAAAGAGCGGAGTTCTTACCTTATTTCAAAGTAGGAAACAAGACCCATAAGACCCATTAATGGTGATTAAAATCTTCCTTCTCGAGTCCACGACACCCGCAAGTAGAAAACAAATCTTTGGGAGGAAAAACAACTACCTAGCAATCTCAAACAATCAAAATAATGGCGGATGTTATAGTTCACAAAACTCCAACCTCAAGAAGAGATTGTAAAAACCACAAGGAAATGTCCGAACAAAGTCCCATGAGTCAAGAGAAGATCATGTTTGAACTTGAAATGTAGAACAATGATGGTGACTAAATCTTTTCTAGGGTTTTCTTGGTGAGAATGAGAAATGTGAATGGATCAAATGAGTCAAGTTAAGTTGTTTTACTCACCCAAGCTCAACCACCATAAAACCTAACTCACTCAATGAGTTAGGATTGACGATTGTAAATTGAAATGACAAAATCAAATGATCCAAATGAAAATCACTGCTAACTACTTTACTTACCATGGTGAGAAGATTAACGATTCGAGAATCAAACAAGGAAAAGATTAAATGGCCAAGCATTAGTCATAGGATCCATGTAACCCATAATCAATGCTAACTCCATGCTCGAGAATCGGCGACTTAGGTTAAAAAGTACCAAGATCACATAGTGCGATTAAATCCACCATCTTAGTACCCTTATTACCATGGTTATAGAATCAATGGAAAAGATGTGAATGTACAATGATTAAACCGATAACGTCGAATCACCAAAACCAATGCATAACTCGATTTGTTACAACTTAACAACAGCTTAGTAAATTGCGACCGAGAAATCTTCAAGGGTAAGTCATCATGGAGAGGGGGCCAACCCAAATATTTAAATATTTTGAAGTTGACCTTATTAATCAAAAGTGAAAAGAAAAGGATACACCGAAAATCAAAAGCATTGTATATGCTTGATGATAATTCAAAAAGGGCCAAATAATTAGTTCATAATGTGTTGATCAAAAGAAGACCGAATTATCAAAAGTAGTATTACCTTTTGACTTGAGACCAAGGTATAAATCAAAGCACATGCCAAGTATTATTTTCCTTAAAACTTGCAAAATATCTTATTCTTTGCAAAATAATCTCATACCCTTAAGGTGGTCAACACACACAGGTGGTCCCCAAAGACTGCAAGAAGAAAAAATTTGAACATGTGCACATCAAAGGTTGTCCCAAAAGTGTAGTTGGATAATTTTGCTGAGTATTGAGGATTAGGGGAATTATTTTGCGCATGGATATATTTTTTGCATGTGCATCCAAGGGGGTAGAATTATAAAAGTGCTAAATTTATCATTGCAAGTGGATCAAATTACAAGTGTCACATCATGTAGAAGAAGACAAGAAATCATGCACTTGCATTGGAGGAGACTTGCACAACAAGAAAGAGCTATTATTAGCTAAATTATTCATCTAAGTTTTATTAAAAATAGATTAGTCAACTGCACTTTGACTTGAGTTTATTTCTATAACTAAGGCTATTAATGCCTCATTGTAATCAGCATGTCTATTTTTATTCCTCTATTTATTTATTTATTATAAATGGGTTAAATTATCATGCATGGGTGAGTACAAATTTTCACCTATTTTTAGGATGGGTAGGGTGAATAATTTTTCTATATATTGTGTGCATTTACAAAGCACAAAGGAGGAATTTTTGGACATAGGAGTGCTAAACCAATTTTTTTGCCAATTTGTCTTGAATGAGAACTAATTTTTGCCTTTCCAATTATTTTTCAGTCATTTGTATCTCTTCGTTAATTCTTGTGAATTTCAATTCCCGATTAATCATCTTACCTTGCTGCAAATATGGTATTTTCTACATAGTTTTTGTAGTGCGAACTATAAAATAACATTAAAATAAAATTAAAAAATATATAAGCAGTGAAGTGCATGAATGGTGGGTGAGTGGAGTTAGTAAAGGCATGATTGGAGGAGAGAGGTCCTTTTCAGATGTGGACAAGGCATGGGCTTCCAGTAATGTCCATTCAAACTTGTCATTTCCCACTGCATAATAATATTTTCAACTGCCAAGGCATGTGGGCTCTCTGACAAGCATGTGGGTGCCTCGAAATACCATCATGTCTATCATTTTCCTTGCATAACCTAATGACTCTACCACGTGAAACCAATAAAAAAATAACTAGCAGCTTTTGGATAGTGTAGTGCACATGTAACTTGGTTTTTCCTCACGGTAGGATCATCTCTACTGACGCGTGGAAGGCTGCATACAAATCTCCAACCCGAGCAGTCTTCATTTGCACGCTTGCTCCCAACCTGTGTCAAAGCATGAGATCTGCAAAAGAGTATGGACATCCATCAAAGCATATTGGAAATTCAAATTTATTCCATCTTTCTCCCAACCTGTGCGCCAAGGTTTAGGTTTATCAGATGTTGTAGTTTGAAGCACCTTGGTAGACATGCATGTAAAATGTGGAAGCATATGCTTGGCACGTGAACTGTTTGACTGAATACCTGAAAACAATGTGGCCTTTGGGTCTGCCATGGCTACAGGATACATGAAATGGGTTTGCTGAAAAAGCTCAGAAATTTTCAAGCAAATGTGATTGGCAGGTGCAAATCTGGTTTCCTTCTCCTTCGCCAACATCCTCCCATCGTGCACTACAATGGGAACTCTTGAGCAACGTAGTGATATACTTCTAAGAATAATGGGTTTTCAGATGTTTTTGTTGCAAGTGCTACAACAGATATGTATGCAATGGTGGAAGCATGCATTTGGCATGTGAAATGCTTGATTGAATGCCTGACATAAATGTGGCATCATAGACTACAATGATATAATGATATACATGAATGTATTTGTTGAAAAGGTTTAGAAACCTTCAGGTAACCTCCCTGCCTGTGTAAAATGTGGGCTTAGTACAGGTAGACATCCATCAGAGCATAATGGAAATTTGACTTCCTTTGCCTGCCTTTCTTGGCCTGTGCCAAATGCGAGTTCTGGACAAGGATGAACTTCCAACAAAGCATAAAAGATTGTGGAATTTTTGTTAGATGTTGTATTTGCAAATGCCTTGGGAGATGTGGTCATATGGAATATACCCAAACATACTGTATGCGGGTATGTATGGATGTCTTAGTCATGCTGGCTATCTTGAGGGAGCTCCAAACTTTATTGTCCAACACCATTTAAACATGTGGTTTTATTGTTGGTTCGGTGCAAAATGGGTTCATTGGGAAAGCTTGAGGATTTCGAGCAAAGGTGAAATGGTAAAATTATGGATTCTCATGATCATTCGATAAAATGCTTAAGGGAGATGTTGAACCAAATCCCATTGTTTTGACCGAATTCATTCCTAGGCATGGTTCTTCTCCCCTTATATTTCATAACTCTTGTGCTTTAGTTTCCATTTGCAACTTAATAGAATTTTAAAATATTAGGATTATAATACATTTAATTGTTTTAACAATGAAATGTCGTGTCGTAACTCACAAAATCAAAATAACTCTTTTGCATTAAACCATGAACTTCCACCCTCATTCTAAGGTGATTTAGAAAAATTCCTACCCAACTAGATCACTACAATATTGTTTTATCGACAAGACGAAATTGATTTCCCAGTAAAAATGTTGACCATCTCCCTGTTTAAATAGATAATTTTTGCATTTTTCGAGACTCGTTAAGTACCCTTCGTAACTCCGAAAATGGGATGTTAAGCTTCATTCATGAACCTGGTTATGTGAGGAGTCACCTTAACCTTTGGTCTGACCCCGAATGAACATTTGTGATATTTTGATGCCATATTGGGAGCAATGTTACACCGTTTTGTAGTTGTAAGAAGCTACTAAAACTATAAAGTTGGCTTTCATTTTGAACCGCCATTTGAAACCTGGATAGAGAAATTATTATCCATTTTCACAAACCTCTAGTGTTCTTACTAGACAATTACATGGAACATTCAATTTAGGGAAAAAAAAAATTCTGGATAGTTTGGCAAAGCCATTTTGTAGGCCTCCGGTTGCAGTTTGACGAGGTCAAACTGGACCAATTACGACTTGTCACCATTGAAAATAGTTTTCTAGTTCTGAGTTCCATCGACTCTGATGAATTATCCATGTATGGGGAACTTGTAGGAATTTTATTATGGCGCGTACATCCATCAAACGTTAGTTTTGGATGTGGTTTATTGAGCCCTTGAGCTAACTTTTAATCATTTACAACTAGGTCAATTACGACCGTTGGCCTCAAAAAACTAGCCGCCAAACGTAAACCATTCGCTAGTTCCAAATTATGTCAGTTTCTATGAACTCTTGGTATATAAGTGGACATGTATAAATTTAATCGTGGTGTGTTTTCTCATCGAAGACCATGTTTGAAAGTGGTTTCTTAGCCTCCGAGCCCATTTTGAACGTTTTTGTAGATAACAATAAAATGTAAAAATAGAAAGTTATGGGACCCTCGTTGGGTTGCCAAACCACCGTGGAAACTTTTGACACATGTAAATAACTGTTTAAAATAATCTATATTGTAACTTGTGGTTTGAAATAGAACTTTTGACAAAATGGTGTTTTCTCTCTCTTCCCTTCTCTTTCTCTCTCCTGGGTTATGAAATGAAGTGAAATGAAATGTAATGAATACATGTCACTAAACCTTTTCTTTCGGTTGTAAATTGTAATTATTATTATATGTAAATGGGAAACTGAGAAATTTTAATTATGTTAGATTAGGGTGGATGCCATGCCAACAAATTATCGTTGATTTCATGCTCACGTGGTTTTGCAGGGATGCAGAATGATGGAAAAAGGCGATGTGTAATTCATTAAGTATCATTTTAATTTATATAATTAATTGTAAAATGAATATATGTATAATGTAGTCTCATGTTACAAAGGTTATATTTGATAAATTTCTAATATGTATGAGATGCTAGTTTTTAGGGATATCTAGGAAATGTGTATTTAATCATAGGTCCAATTTTATTCATAGTACACATGGTAAAAAGGTTATATATATGATATATATATATAAGGTAAACTAATTTGAAGTAATATCGTGTAGTGCATATTCAGTGTTCAATAAATGATTAATGAATCATCTTGTGCATTCTTACTTTGTAAATGTAATAAAGAGATTTAGTCGAAACACTCAACCCTTGTATAATATCAGAGCATAACATGTCTTCACGTGTGATCCTTCTTACCATAGAGGAGATTGAAAACCATAGAATGAACTTAAACTCTGCACTCAATGGAACCTCCTAGTTTAGGTAAATAAAACCCCTAGTTGGAGTTTACCGTCATAGTCATCATGTTAGCGACCTTTTCGTGAACCCATATTTTAGAAATGACATGATCTAACTTTATCTGGTGTATGATCTAACTTTATCTGGTGTATGTGGTTCCTTCTAGAATTTCCTCTCTTTAGTTCTGACATCGTGGTTGAGTGGGGAAGACCACCTTGGAAGTCACCTTATGAGTCCTTGTTCAAGCAACGACTATTCAGTGTAACCTTACGAACTATGGGGTAAGTAGAGCTAGTACTACCTTAGTATCCTTTTGGGATTTTCAGGTCTTGCGAGATAAGATCTAGAAATTAACTTCATCAATGAATGAAATCCATGTTGGATTTAGACGACATAAATGGAGATCATGATATAGTTGTTCTATGTCTTGCATTCTTGTTAGTGAACTCATTAGTCCTTGTAGCTAAATGTCTTATCTTTGGCTTGTGACAATATAGTGCCTTCATCTCTACGAAGGGTTTATAGGGTAAACATGTTTTAACCTTAATCTAATCTATAATAGGGATTAAATCCTTGAGTGAAAATTGGAATTAAACTAAACCTTAGTTGATTAGGAGGCTAACATGTAGGTAGAAAATTATAAGTAACTCTTTGCAAACAAAATTGATTTGAAGGATGTTGACTTTAGAGAACCCAAGAAACTAAAATCTTGTCTCGTAAAACCTTGTTATGTCCTTTTAAGTCATTAAGAAATAAATAATATTTCACATGTGGAATCATGAAATGCAGAAACATGGGACCTTACCTTGAACACAAATCACTTGTGGTTCATGTGTAGTTTATAATGCTTCTAACCATGTACTTCTTAAGATGTCATACAAGTACTTTTGTAACTCTTTTGTTATAATGCGATGGTAATAATGAGACCTTAATGCGATAAAAAAATTAAAGCATAGAAGAGTAAAAAAGAAAAAAATGAGAATTGAGGTTAGGAATAATGCCACTCTTGGAGTCCTTATAACTTAATTAAACATTTTCATGAGTTACAAAGAATATGAATTGCCTTGGTGTGATCAAACTTCGAGAAAACAAAATATATATATATATATATATATATATATGGAATTCCACAAGTCATTGAATTAGAATAACTATGGGAGGGAAATAACTATACCGTGATCAAAGAATGTTTTTGGGAATTTTTTTATCTTGTATCTAAATCTCCCTTAAATCCTAATATTGTGTTCTGGACATCAAGTCACATTCACTTGAGTTGTAAGGGTAAAAGGTAGACATTGACTAAATGTTCGAGAGGAATATTCTTAATATAAGAACAAGATAATTAAGTACTTTATATGCATTTGAATTATGCCAAATAAGTATGTCAGTTATGGAAATTTTTGTAAAGGATAAGAAGCCAACTCAAAATGGTCGAACTGTAATTTAACCATGGAATGAACTTAAGAATCTGTAGGTGGACAAACGAGAAAATTATCCTTGCACAATAATGTTCTTGGAATGTTAATCGTAACTAAGATGCAATTAAAGAAAAGATGTGTTGTGGGTTTTCCCATCCTTGAGTCCTTTTCTTGTGGTTGGGTCATTGATAGTATTCATTTATTGGGAAAAGTGTGGCATCGACATGTCTAGGTGAGTCAATGACTTGTAAGTGTCATATGCATCCTTGAGTATTCTATATTTGGAGCCCTTGTTGTGTTGTATAGTGAGCAATGTAAGTCAAAAAAAAATTATCCCAGGTATCCTCTTTGTTTTTTTGTGTGTGAAAAATGTGGGCATTATAATTTTAGTGTTCATGTTTAGCTAATCATATTGTTGTGGTTTATCCCTCATTATATAAGTGTTTTTCGTTAATATTATGGTGAAAACCAATTGTTTGTGCATCCAAGATTCATTCTCAATTTTATTGTGCATATACTTAGTCAAAGCCCTCAATAAGTTTATCGTATCACCCATTTTCAAATTTCAATTCATACAGGTCATCTTTTTACCCTCAAAACCCAAAAAAATTAGTTTAGGATACATCAATAAGGAACCGACCTTGATACCGGAGACTCACCTCAACAATAGGTATACCCACAGACATGAGGTGTTTCCATTGTATCTACAAAACTAAGAGATCAAAGAAACCTTAGAACCCCTGTTGTCATCTCTCGACTAGGGAGCACTATCGAGATATAAGAATTATAAGGCACACATCTCTTATCTACTTTATGTTATCTATAAGTCACTTGACAACATAAAGTGGTTGAAAATTTAGACACAAAATAATGTACTTCGGATATCTATCTAGTCCCGATTGCATACTACTATTCATATGATTCCAAAGTAAGAAAAGTAATACTCAACCCATGCCTTTGGCCATATTTTCTTTCTTTCTATTTCCACTTTTTGTATTACACTCTTTCTTGCCCAATCTATCTTTTCACAGATTGGTATTTCCCATCTTGGACACTATCACCTAGTTAAGACACTAGTAATAGGATCCCTCGTGCTCTTTGATCACCCTTGGCCTCTTTATAATTTGTTGATTTTTTTGGGTCCAATCTAGTTGTTTGCACATCTTATATTTTTATATTTGACCTTTTCGGGTTTAATTACGAAATTAAATAAAGGGAATCATATAAATATAAATTTATGTGATCATAATAAAGGACCAAACACTAAGTATTAACTATCACCACCGCAGGTTTCATTCAAAAGAATTATCAAGAGCATTCAAGAATCCATCTAGCATCCACACAAAGGAAAGGGACTTCATTCTTCTACATAGATTTCATAGGAGGAGTCTTCATTTTTCACACGCACACATCTATCTACATTTTCTACATCTCGTTACTTTCTTTCTATCGAGTACGACACACAAGATCCACCTAGGGTACAATTTTTTGAAACACACAAAAAATACATTGGGTCTGAAATGTAGTGCAGTGCTTAGTCATAAGATCACTCTTTTGACAGCTAAGGATAGTCTAACCCATCACTTGTATTATTTTATTTTTGAAATTTGATGTGATTTTTATGGTTTTATAGGTCATTTTTAATTTTAGGTTACTAGTGACATCGGCTAGAATTATGTGACATAGTAGCAAAAGAAGTGAAGGACAATGAACATCTTGCGACCTTGTGAAAGAAGTATCCTAAGTGTTTAACTAATCACATGCACCCAAAGAAGGTGTTTGGCATCTACATGTGCCCCTAACTCATTCCAAGTTCCTAGTCCAAGAAAATCTTCTTCTCAAACATTTCGTAAGGCTAAGTGCAACAAGTCTCCCTCTCTGTTCATCAGGTTCATCACTCCGACATAGTCCAGGATCGATTGTGAATCAGCTAAGTTTTCGTATCTCCTCTTTATGACTATGGTTTCATACTTTCTAGGATAATTTTCTTGGGTAATTTATGTAATTCATTGAATATTTATTTTACAATGATGTTACATATTTAGATTAGGAATTTTATTCATTTGTCAATAATTTTTAAGTAATCAATAAGGCATTTTTGTTTTACTATTGTAAATTGATTCCATTAATCACTTCCACACTCTAGCGTAGGAAAATAATAACCTATTTTCCAAAAACACCATGTTATTTTTAGAAGTATGTTCACTTCAAGAAGACATGGTTAGATTTATTGAAGATAATAGGAAGATAAAAAGCACTAGTACTATCATTAATTATCAAAAAAGAAACCTTATTTAATTCATTACGGGACAATTTTGCATTCATGCAACATCATATTGACACCATTGACATACCTCTCACTAAGCATCTTATATCTTATGAAACTAATTGAGATCATTTTGACACATCATCATCCTCTATTTATCCTAATCATGAGTTTTTGATTGGATCTAATTCACCAATAGTTACACTTTTTATAACCAACACTTAACATTCAACCACCATTGTGTTTAAATCCTTTGAGAAAAACCTAACTAGTTTTGGATCTCGTACTCTCCATTCCATTGTCAATTTGGTGGAGGAATAGGTAAAAATTTAGAGGGCATCACTTTCTCTATCAAAATATTCATTGGATTATTTTCCACAACATTCTAAATAGAGTAGATGATTCTTCATCGATTCCACTTCATGCGAAACTCACATAATTTTGTTTTCTTGACTCTTTGTAATAATATTGAGCAAAACATGAGTCATTTTCCACATATTCTCAAGCATGATATAATTGATACTACTTCAGTTAGACATAAGATTCATATAACTTCTATAGATGATTCCTCACATATATAGTTCATGCATATGACATCTCTTCTTATGCATGCATCTTCATCTACCATACATATTTACCTAGGATATATTTCAGATCATCCATGTTCTAATCATCAACATTATTTACATAGGCTCTAATGTCGTGTATCACCTATGTTTCAGATACATTGGTCAAACACTTCTCATTATTCCTATAATTTCTCCTTCATTTTGGAGAAATTATTTTGGAATTTCTCCTTGTTTTTGAGAAACTCTCACATTTATTTGGCCTTTCTTTAATAGTTATAAAACTCTTTTGTAGCTATTATGGTGTATACAATGTCTTAGTATGTTATTTTTGTATTTTGATGTATAGTTATACCTAGTTAGAAACTGTTAAGAGTTTTTTTTTACACACGATCTAGTCTACCTTTATGCATGTGTGCATCGTTTTGCACAAAATTTTCTTAGTTGTTATGTGTTATAAATATTACTAATGACGCATTAGTTATTGTTTCCATTTTTACCATTGGAACATAATATCATCTAATCTAGGTATTTGATGGAATTCTTGGTGTGCTATTTTGTACTATCATCACCTCATTGAAAGATTGATTTATCTTTTGAGACATTCTGGTTTGTGTAGTGTCAACTTATATTCTCTAGTGGTCAAGTAGTGGATTCATACCATTCATGAAAATTTGAGTTCTTCACCATTCTTTTCACTTGAATTTATCACATACTCTTATTGTGATAGTTTTAATCTCATCCAATTTTTTAAGTGTTGGTTTCCATGCCATCCAAGACACTCTTCATAGTACTTATTCTAGTTTTTAGAGACAATTGTTTTGTTACTTTTTTTCCAACATGCACTTATTGTATATGGGTACCTTATCGTGGATAGTTTCCTAAAACATTTATTTTTACTTTTGAATTGCCTAAGTATAACTTAAGGGAGGGTGTGGGTGCAATATTTTTCTATATGCACCTTTTATTTGAAGTTTATATAGTTCACTTATCTTTATTTAATCTTTGTTGACTTAGTATACTTTCCACATCTCCTAGGATTAGATTAGAATAAGTAGAACTTGCATCTTTACTATTTGTCTCATTTTCCCCTATATTCATGTGGATTTTATTCCATGCATGTCTATCATATAGTCAAAACCAAAACTATAATATTAATTTTTCTTTTTCTATATATTGACCACTTCTACTTGTCATTAACAAAAAGAAAATTCTAAATAAGTTTTTTGATATCATTTTCATCTAGTGGATTTACTGGCATAATGTTTTTATATTATTTTTATTATTTATATAAATTTATAGAATTTTTGGAAACATTCCAAAATAAGTATATTCTTGGGTTACACCTATTCTCTGAACATCTAATACTCAAATGGAAGACCCCCTTTCTTAAATCATATATATATATATATATATATTATAATAGAAGTTATTAAACTAATTTATAGGATAAGAAAAATGTGTAACACTCGGAGAAGATAGATTTCAAAAAATTAAAATAATGCATCCAACATGAACAAATGTAAATATAGAAAATGTTTAGATTTGATAGAATTTATAGTGTGTTCGCTCATTTGAATACACTTTCTAGAGCTGATTTACCAATTTATTTCTTAAATCATGATGATATAAAGGACGTATTAAAAATATTGGTGTGGATTTCTAATGAAACATGACAAAAAAAAGGAACAAGAAATTTTTGTAAATGTTTCCAAAGTATTGTGTTCTATGGGTGAAAAACAATGTCACATTGATAAGAGTGTTTGCCATGGAGTGATATTAAATTTAGTTCTAAGTGAAGAGACAAAAATAATTTACATATCAATATTACTACTAATATATTGTGTGTTTCTGTAATTACTATTAAAAATATACAAATAAGAGAATTACCTTGGATGAAAATTTTGTAGAAGAAAATCGAGCACTAATTTGTAGCAATTTTCATCCTAATAAAATTGAGAAAATTATTGTGAAGTTACTTTTTCATTATTTGAGTGAGAAGACATGTTCTTCCCCAAATACCATGTATTTTTGAAATGTATAATTGATTATAATGAGTACAAAGAACATCCAAATAATAAGATTGAAATAACTCAACATGAGATGTGTTTCGGTTTAACTTGAAGAACATCCACATGTTAAGATTGGGAAAGAAAAAATTAGATATTGAATCCTTTGTATACAAAGCTAGATAGAATTCTTGAAACCTATTGCTTCCAACATAATGTTGATTTTGATTATCGTATTAGTCAAATATTATTTATAGGTGGAATCTCAATTTAATTTATGGATCTTTCGTTATCATGTGTAATTTTGTGTGGTCATATGTAATCAAGATATTTGTTTTCACGTGTATTTAAATTTAAGAGAATCATCTAATGGTATGGGAAAATCCCGGTAAACATGTGAGTGCATTCATAGAATATATTTAATTTCTAAAATATCGATGTTAAATTTCATTTATTGTGCACCATTCACACATTCATATAGCAAGTGATGACAAAAAAATTGTATTGGCCCAATTGTAGTGCATTGATCATATCGAGACAAGTGGAAAACATCCAAAATCGGATGAATTTTGTTTATTATGAACTAGAAAACAAGGTATATCATTGTAATGTGCATGTTGTGCTACCGGGTTAGATCTACATCAAATGAATGTTGCACGTGAGCATAAAAATGGATGTTAGATATAGATTTATCATGTAAAACTTTTATATGTCAATGAATATTTATCTCAACCAATTGGTATGGTCTAGCTCATTAAACATGTATATCACTATGGTTTGTAGAGGAAATTACTTGAAAACTACATAATAAACTCAAATTCATTGATTACTTGGTAAGGTCTAGATCATTAAAGTACATTTCATGTTTCATTACATTCATACAATATTTGTTTCTATAGATCTATATTAAATTTGGCTGATTACTTGGTTTGGTGTGCTGAATTCATTCTACAAAAAAATATTATATCATAAATTTATTATTTCTTTCCGCATGATCTACTCTAATTAATTATAAAAAGTCCATACTAAGTGTATTTTCTTTATATTACAACATTTTTAAAGAATATTTACGCATTTATATGTAATAAGGAAGATAAAAATAGATTAATATTGTGATAAATAGTTAGTTCTTATATATTCTTACAAGCATGTTCGTAAATGTGTTACCTTTTTTTGAGCACATAATTCTGAAAACATACACCAAATAATATATTAGATTGGTTGATCACTTTATTTGTATTGATTCAAAATGCACAATTAAAAACATTGTAATGTATTGAATTCACTGTGAATAAAATTTAATGTGACTATCCATTTTTACTACCTAGGATGAACACTTTCTATAGGGTTTTTGATCATGAAAATCATGAAATGACTCCACCAAGATCAGCATCAATTGTTCACAAAAATGTGGGCTCTTTTGTCCTAACTAAGTGCTAGTGTTTGAGGCCATCAAAATGTATATAATTTTGGAATATATACGTACATGTTTTAATGTATTGGTTTGTTATTGTAATTAAAATTTGTAGTTATTGTAAGTAAAGGGAATTTTTATTAATGTAGTCGAATGGAATTGTTCTCCTCTTTTGCATCAATACTTTACCGAAATCAATTTCATTTCATTATGCCTAAAAAAATTCTGACTAAGTTATATATTCCTTTAAATGCATCTTAGAATCACTTATGTGAGTCTAAAATTATCATTCACATTTATGAAAGGAGGAGAGGAAACATAAGCCCCTTCGAATCCATCAAATTCAAGTTTAAACCTAATTCAATAACTTTTCTAAACCTCTATATAAAATTAAGCAATTAAGTAAATGATAAATTAACTAATTTTTTAATCTCCAATAATGTGAATCTATATCAATTAGCGCCATTATATATATTTTTGTCATTAAATATGGTTGGACGTGTTTATTTGATACAATGAATTGTCTATATTGTTTGGTTAGATAGAATTAGATTACCTTGTTTTTTTATAGATGTATATTGTATATTATTTGGTCACAAACATGTAACATTTTAGTTCTTAATTTTGTTTCAAATTAGAATTTTATAACTTGTAGTGGGGTCTTGAATAATATTATAAGTTCAAAATTATTAAAATAATATTGAAAATATTTACAATTTATCATGATATTACATATACATGCACACACAATCCATACTTTTATCATGTCCAATATAAAAGAAGTAAATGTTTTCCAACATCAATGTCGAATTAAAAAATATTTAAAATGTAAGTGTGTAAACATACACACACATACATGCGTGTGCACGCATGCACACACACACGTGTATACATACATGTGTGTTTTTCCATATATGATATGTATATGTGTATGTGTATACATACATACATACATACATACATATATTTGTGTCTGTATACACATATATGTATATTTATATGTATGTATGTATGTATGTACACATATATACATAAATATATAATATATAATATACATATACACACACTTATATACATATTGATCTCATGTTTTCAACTAAATATAATATGAAATGTCCCTTTTCTCTGAAAATACTAGTCAAGACTCTTAGCCCAATTTTGTTTCTTGATGGCTAAGGGATGATTAAAAAAGAAAATCTAGTATTAATAAATTATTATAAAGTGGATAAAAAGAAATTTTATGAAAATAAATTATATGAATTTATGAAATATTAAATAAATAATAAAAGGAAGTCACTTTATAATTTTTAATTTCCTCCTAGAGGAAATATGACCCATGTAGAAGAATGAAAATAGCCGAAAAAGAATTAAAAGTGGAAAAAGAAGGTGATTTTTGGTTGTGGGTGGATACTAAGCCAAGGTTAACTATAGAAGCAAGTCAAATTTCTTGGAAAGTCATCTCTTTTATTTTATGAAAATTCAGATTTTGGTGTGAGCTTGTGATATTTTCATATCAACTACTAAGGATGAAAACCCTTTGAAGTTATCTCTTGAGGACAAAAACCTTCTTGAGGATTAGAAGGGAACAAAAACTCTTCTTCCGTTCATTTTTTCTAGTAGTGTTTGAAGATTGTATTTTGCCTATTTGAAAAAGAGTTTGAAAGAGAATATTGGTTGTTGTGATTCCTCTTTATTTCCATCTTGTTCTAGGTGAAGTGACCCATATAGGGAACTAGTTTGGGTTGTTTGCGAAGTTAAAATTCAGATCTGGGTTCATACTCCATCTTCTGATTTTTAGACATCTAATTGGCCATTTGGTGTATTTTTTGGGTCAATGAATTGGTGTTTTAAGATTTTTTAGAAATAGAAAAGTGCAGATTTTTAATAAATATTTCAGCCTTCAATTGGGTAGCAATTAGATATTTTAATTTTGTATTTGGCATAATAAAGCATCTAATATATTTTTGATAAAAATATATTTATTTGTCTTATACTTTAGATAAGTTTCATCCTCTCGCTAAGTCATCAATTTTGGGATAAATTCATATTTGCATCTTTATATTTTTTATATTGTGCATTCTAAAATAAAATTTTTGGAAAATACCTTGGAATTGTTATAGTGTCCATTTGGGGATAACAACTTTGGTATAAGAGTGGTGATTCTCCCAACTTTGTGAAGAATAAACCAATTTTTCATGGACACGAATGAAGAGGGTTTCATATATCACTATTCAAGAAGAACTCTAGGAAAATAAGATATAGATGATAGAAAAATACCTCCACAATTGGATGATTTGAGATACGTAAATTAAATATTCATAAGAGGTAACAGAGAGGTTACATAACCATTTGATGGAAGCTCAAAGAGATATAAGAGACTCCTTGTCATTTTTGATTTGAGTAGATCCATATATGGGCTAAGCACTACTATGAAGAACACTGAAGGAAATCAAGGAAAGAATAAAGTCCAGGGGTGAAGGAATATCTTCTACTTATCATGGAGAAAGGGTATCAAACAAAACCCCCTCTGTATTCTTTCGTGCAAACTTTATATAAGGATTAGAACCTCAAGTGGAGCTATAAAAGCCACAAGAACATGGGTTTGCTGAAGAAATGGATCTATATGGATAAGAAAATGATTCTTTGAATGACAACGAAGGGAGTTTATTTCATTCACGGATTTTTTCCAACGAGGAGAAGTGAAGGACCAAGTAAGAATAAGGCAAGTCATCAACAAAAGAAAAGAAAATATATCCAACATGGATTGGATAATATTACTCTTCCTACATATTATGATATTGGTAAATGTTACTGTTAGGGCCTAATTACAAAACATGGATACTTATTTGATGCTGAATATTATGTATGAGTAAAAGGCCCTTGAATTTGTTACTTGTATTCAAAAGGTGTGACTCTAAATGGTGTTATCATAGTCTAGTGACACAAGAACATGGTTCTATTACAAATCTTGAGAAGTTTAGTCATAGGCTAACATAAAGGTTTGATAGGAAAGATAGAGAAGTAACTTTGAGAGAGATTGCACAACTCAAACTAGAAGCATCAATAGAAAGGTATGTTACACTTTTTCAGAAATTAGTAGTCATGGTTTCCGATGTAAGTTAAGGGAGATTAGTTATCTTATTCATGGAAGGTTTCACTAAACCTCTTAGGGGCTTGGTGAAGGCTTTTGATCCTCCCCCTTGTCAATATGTAATCAAAATTTTACTAAATATTTAATCTACAATAGTTAAGCATAAAAATATATCCTTTGGAAAGTCAAAAGGAACTTCTTTGGGGCAGCCAATACCCACATTTCAAGGGGAGCAAAGAATAGCTCATATTAACCAAGGAATAAGGTCATTTGAGTAGGGTATGAATCCCTAAAGAGATATTCCAAGGAAAATATTTAATGATAATACAAGGAATGAATTAAGGAGGAAAAATATTTATTTTACATGCAAAGATCCATGAAATCTCAACCATCATTTCTTAGAAAAGGGTGATGTACGGTACATAGAGGTAATTTCTGATGGGGAGGAATAAAATTTAAAAAATAGGGAAGATACTCAAGGGGATGAAGATCAAGATCAAGAGAAGAAGGAATAAGTTGACCACTTGGATAGTACTCTTTCCACACTATCTAGAGCTCCAAGGTACCACCCTTTTCATGTTAGAGGAGAACTAAAAGGTAAGAGAGTTACTATTTTAATTGATAGTGGTGCCACTCATAATTTCATAGATGTTGATTTAGTTAAGAAATTGGGGCTACCATTAGAGGATTTAAAAAGGGATAATGTTATATTAATGGATGGCTTCACTATCCCTTGTACTATGAAGATATAACAACTTAAAATCACTCTTGGTAAACATAAAGTGATGGATGATTTTTATGTGGTGGGTATTGGTGAAACTAATTTAGTTTTGGGTGTGCAAAGGTTACATTCTCTTAGATAATTCACTCAAAATTATAAGGCGGTGGAGCTAAAATTAAAATCAGAAGACCATGGAATGTCAAATGGAGCTCTATGGTCAGAATCGCAAAAACATGGAAAACACATTTTAGAGAGGGCACATTACTTAGGGAGCTGAGTGTTTAGTAACACATGGAGATCATATTTTGGGACAACATCAATATAATGAAGATAAATAATCCATATGAAATAATCATGCAAAGGTTTTTGACAAACATCCTCATGGGTTACCTCTAGATAGAGGGTTTGAGCAAGCTATTGAGTTGGAACCAGGTACTAAGGATGTCATTACTAATTTGTATAATCATCATATAATCTAAAAATAACAAGTTACTGGACATTAAAAATCTCTTGGAGATGGGTCATATAAGGCCTTTGTCTAGTCCTTTTGCATCATTAGTTGTTCTTGTGAAAAAGAAGGATGTAGCTATGAGAATGTGTATAACTTAACACTTATTGAACAAGAGGATCATAAAAAATAGGTATCCCATTCCTAGGATTTATGAACTCATTGATGAGCTACATGGATCTATATAATTCTCTAAGATAGATTTGAGATATTGGTAGCATAAAAGGGTAAGTGCAGGAAGTTGATGGACAAATATAGGGTCATCCATGGACATCATATTGCAAAAAAAAACAAAATCTCAACTTGTAGGGATTATTAGCTATACACGCACTCTAAATTAGAAAAATTTATTTAAATATGAATTATAGCATTCGGAATCTAGTTTCTAAAATACTAATTTTTGTAAAAAAACAGGACAAGTTTAGCTATATTAAACACTTAAAATTATATGACTTAGTTTTTTTTTTTGAAAAAACTTATAAGATTGTAGTCCGTTTGCCCACATTTTGGATGACCAAATCTTGTTATTTTTTTTTCCTTTGGTGAAACGTTAGATGTAGTTGTCTATCTTGGGATGGATTTTATTTTGTATTTTTTTAGCAATATTTTTTTTTAATGATTTTTTCCGTGAAAGTGGTCTGAAAATATTTAGAAAATGGAGCGCTTTCCGTTTGCCCGCCATAACTATATCAAAAAATATCGAAATCAATTTTATTTTTTTAACGTGTATAGAATTTGTCCATGCTTGGGATGGTATAAGTTTTATCATATTTTGATAAGCGAAACAAAAGTTACAGTCTTAAACGTAGACATGAACATTCATGGGAAAAAATGTCTTAAAGACCTATTGTTAGTAAGAAATTATAAAATGATATTTATCTTATTCTATTCACTTTAAAAACAATATTTCTACAAAGCTAAGAGTCTCCCCTATGCGATGGCACCATTTTTGTGAAATGTTTTCAGTTTTTTAGCATGGTTCAAGTCTTTGGAAGAGCAGATTTGAGGTTTTTTGACCTTTTACACTTCATAATGACCTTCCATAGCTTTGGTTGGGAAAAACAAAGATTTTCCGAGGCTTAGGTTTGGCAGATAGATCCACGATCGTGGTTTTTTAACAATACTCACGAGCAAGCGCGCTTTATAAACCGCGAGCGTGGTTTATAAAGCGCACTCGCGGTTCATAAAGCGTGCTCACGGTTTAGAAATCATATTTACACACATCCCAATGTCTGAATTACCATGTGATTTTTACTCTCTGACCTTACCGTATGAATTACTGTGAAATTCTATCTTTTTCTACACGTTTTTCTTATCACCGGAAGCAAAACATCATGGGAGACAAAAAATGAAGTCAAAAAAGGAAGTCATTAAGTAAAAAAACACCAAACGAATTAGAGGCCAACAAAATTCAAAATGCTGAGCGAATGCGGAAACTTCGTGAATCTAGAAGAGGTTCATCTTCAATCCCAACTATTGTAAGCAATGAAGAACTAGGTAATGTTTCTACTGTCAATGTTGAAGTTGAATTAAATACTCGTGATGAAGAAGTTTTTACTGTCAATGTTGAAGAAGAATTAAATACTCATGATGTAGCAAATGTTGAAATTGAAGGAGACAATGAAAATGTGAATAAGGAAATTCATGTTGAAACTGTAGACAAGAAAAATTTGACAAAAACACCTCCTAGGATTTTACGTAAGAAACCTAATTTTTTTATTGAAATTGATGAAAACATTTTGAAACCAATGTTTGACAAACTTTCTGAATGACAAATCAGAAGAAAAGCCACTAAAATTTGGGATAATCATTTTGAAATTTTAAATGATTCCCAAAGATGTCAGTTGTTGGTTAGTTTGATGAAATTGATTAAAATGAGACCTACATTAAACACCTTAGGATTGACAACATCTAACATACGTGGTCAAACCTCTACAATTGTTGAAAACCTTCATGATGCATATCACACTGTTGGTGTCAAGAGACGCACTAGGGATAGTAATATTGTGCGTCGTGTACTTGCTACTAGTGTTGTAAGTGAATCAATAAAAAAATAACGTTTGATTACACAAACAAGTCGAATGTTGCAAGTTAATCAAAAAACTCTAATGAAAGAAATTGAAAGACATAATATCCTTCAATCACTCAATAATGTTGATTTTTGGGCATTTTCTGCTAGAGCACCGTGTAAGGACAAAAATAATTATGATGCTATAAGAGAAGTTGTTATTAAATTTTGGCATGATAACACTAGAGTTTCACCTAATACAAGAGATGTTATAAAACGGAGAGTTGGTTCTACTAATCGTGAACCACATCCAAAGCATTTCTTAGATATGACTCAAACTCAATTTTTCGTAAGTTTGAACAAGAGAATCTGGAAATTAAAATTAGTCAACGTTTTTTTGAAATGTTGAAACCATTCTATGTGAAAATCAACCATGCTCGCACCACTTGTTGTTGTAGGCAACATGTTGAATTTGCGATGCATTATGCTAAATTTTTACGTATTCATTATAATTTTCATTATGAAACTATGTTATCTGAATGTGGTGTTCAAGTTCCACCAATATCTTCCAGGGATTTCATTCCTACTATATTTTGTGAAAAAGAAGTTGGACAATTTTTTTATAGTCAGGATTGTTTAGATGGAAGTTGTAGTACATGCGGCGGATTACCTAAATTGGAAAGTTGCATCCATGAAAAATTAAAGGTACAATAGGACATAATTTAGTTGAATTTGATAAATATAAATCAGTTGCATACCATTTGAAAGATGGAAAAGAGTCAAAACGGTGTGAGCTAGTTACAGAACAAATGCCCATTTTTCAATTTATGAGAAAATTTAAGGATGAAATTGTTTATGAGTATGTGAGGCATACACATAGAGCTCGATGGTTGGATGAACAATTCAAGCTATGCAAAGACACATTTCCTATTGGTACTATTGTTTCAGTGGTCGATTTTGTAGAGAATTACACATTACGACCCAACCACAAATGGAGGTTCAATCGCAATATTACAACTCAGTACAAGTTGCCATTTTTGTGCATATAGCATTTCTACATTCTCCTGACAGTACAGAGAATGATCAATTTTTTTAAGAGAGTACCACTTTTATATCAGTGATGATCGTACTCATTCTACTTGAATTTGTGCAAGGTGTTTCCGGTTATTTTATGGAAACTTGTCTGATAGGGACATCCACTTCAAACAACATTATATATGGTCAGATAATTACACGTCTCAGTTTAAGAATGCACGAATGTTTTATTGGATGAGAAGAATGCATGTCAAGATGGGTGTGCAACATATTTGGAGTTTCACTGAGGTTGGACATGGAAAAGGAGAGCATGACGGTGCAAGGGCATGTGTGAAAAGAGCTCTTGCAAGAGAAGAGTTGAAGTACAAATATGGTGCTAAATTAAAAGATGCAAAGAGCATAGTGGAATGGTGTATTGACAACATGGCCCGAGGTTCTCAAGAAAATTCCATAGTTTGCAGATATTTTTGGTTGATAGAGGAAAAACATATTGCTAACTATGAGGATTGTATGACACTCATTGGGTCCAGTGATATGCACTCATTTTGTAGCTCAGACACTACTTCGTGGGCCGTATGGACAAGAAATTTGACATGTTTTTGTGCATCTTATATCAAATTTTCACCTTTGCTTGAGTGTGATTCACAAGAATGGGTGGAAGGATGGATTTGTAGGCCTCTAACTCCACTTCCTAGTTATCAACCTCCACAAGCATTACAACTTGTTTCTGCAGATGAAGTTACAACATCCAAGGACTTTGACGAAATTTCAATTTTGGTGCGACAAGGTATTTATGGTTATTTATTTAATTTTTGTATTGAGTTATGTCCATTGAAATTTTAATATGTAATTTAAATTTGAGTTGTTCAACCTTGGTTATTTTTTTGTAGGACATGTGTTTGCAGTAATTGCGACAGAAGACAATGAAGAAGGAACAGACTATTTCTTATGTCGTTGCATCGAGGAAAGAAAGAAGTTGACTTCTCCTATTATAGATGGCGAAGAGATTGAGTATCCTACAGGGTCAGTGGTAGTTACTGGAACTTGGCTTTGACGGTATCCATTAAAAAACTCCTCTGTTTGGGTGTTTGAAGACTTTGAGACACACAGGAAAATACTCTTATATTCACATCTAGTTCTAGCGACAAATATTCAGTTGTATAGATATCGAGGAAGGCCTAATAACAAGATTCTTTGGAAGGTTCGAGAGTCAGATCATGAAGCAATCTTGTCTGCTATTCAGAGTAGATCCGATCCTGATGGTTCATTGGAATGAATTTACAATGCTCATGTCTGGTATATATTTAATTTCTTTTCAATATATATATATATATATTTTTTTAGTTTAAAGATCTAGATTTAAGTTTGAATAATATTTTATTTATTATTTGTGTATTTTGTGTACATGTATATAGATAGTATATGGTTTTGATTTGAAACTTAAATTTCTTTGACTAACAATTTTATGTTTAGGTTAGTGGTGCCAGAAAAGCTTCCACCTTCACGTGGTTGGCACTATTAGTAGAGAATTTTAAATTCTCGAAGCTAAGAGAAGCTTTCATTGTTTGAAAAAGTTGTAAATTTTGAAAAAGTCAAGTAAATTTTGAAAATATTGTAAATTTTGAAAAAGTTGTAAATTTTGAAAATGTTGTAAATTTTGAAAATGTTGTAAATTTTTAAAATGACTCCTCTAGGTGCCATGGATTCCGAGTAGTCACCCGTCGAAGTTGAACGATATTTTGGTCTCAGGGCTCTTAAGGGACTACGCCCGAACGAAGTAGCCCGGAAGCAATGACCCTTTTGTGCACTAAAACACCACCTCCTCTAGCATTCACCTAGCCACCCGGATGTGCCAGTGCAGTCGGTTCGGTGCCATGACCCACCGTTTGCAAAATATAGCATTTGACAACCTTACACTGGCTCCAACTGCACTATTTCACGCGTTTGCAAACAGTAGGACAACGAGAGCACCAAAATGAGAAGGAAAAAAATGAGAGAGGATATTGTAGAGGGTCCCTACATTGAGGTGCCAGATTAGATGAGGCCTCTCTAGGTGCCACATGGAGTCTGAGTAGTCACCCGTCGAAGTTGAACGATATTTTGGTCTCAGGGCTCTTAAGGGACTACGCCCGAACGAAGTAGCCCGGAAGCAACGACCCTTTCACGCACCAAAACACCACCTCCTCTAGCGTTCACAAGGCCACTTGAATGTGCCAACGTAGTTGGTTTGGTGCCATAACTCATCGTTTACAAAATATAGTGTTTGACAAGATTACACTGGCTCCAACTGCACTATTTCGTGCATTTGCAAACAGTAGGACAGCGAGAGCACCAAATGAGAAGGAAAAAAATGAGAGAGGATATTGTATAGGGTCCATACACCAAGGTTTTGGATCAGACGAGGCCTCTCTAGGTGCCACGGAGTCCGAGTAGTCACCGTCGAAGTTGAATGATATTTTGGTCTCAGGGCTCTTAAGGGACTACGCCCGAACGAAGTAGCCCGGAAGCAATGACCCTTTTGCGCACCAAAAAACCACCTCCTCTAGTGTTCACCGCCACCCGAACATGCCAAAGCATAGTCGTCGGTTGGTGCCATGACCCACCGTTTACAAAATATAGCGTTTGACAACCTTACACTGGCTCCAACTGCACTATTTCACGCGTTTGCAAATAGTAGGACAACGAGAGCACCGAAATGAGAAGGAAAAAACTAGAGAGAGGGTATTGTAGAGGGTCCATACACCAAGGTTTCAAATTAGATGAGGCCTCTCTAGGTGCCACAGAGTCTAAGTAGTCACTTGTCGAAGTTGAACGATATTTTGGTCTCAGGGCTCTTAAGGGACTACGCCCAAACGAAGTAGCCCGAAAGCAAAGACCCTTTCGCGCACCTCAACACTTCCTCCTCTAGCATTCACTTGGCCACCCAGATGTTCTCGTGCAGGTTGGTTTGGTGCCACGACCCATCGTTTGCAAAATATAGCATTTGACAACCTTACACTGGTTCCAACTGCACTATTTCGCGCGTTTGCAAAACAAACAGTAGGACAAAGCAAGAGCACCAAATGAGAAGGAAAAAACTGAGAGAGGCTATTGTAGAGGGTTTGTATGCCGAGGTACTAGATTAGACGAGGCCTTTCTAGGTGCCATAGAGTTTGAGTAGTCACCCATCGAAGTTGAACGATATTTTGGTCTCAAGGCTCTTAAGGGACTACACCCGAACGAAGTAGCCCAGCAACGACCCTTTCATGCACCCAAAACACCACCTCCTCTAGCATTCACCTAGCCACCCAGACATGTCGGCGTAGTCGGTTTGGTGCCATGACCCATCGTTTGTAAAATATAGCGTTTGACAACCTTACACTGGCTCCAACTACACTATTTCACGCGTTTGCAAACAAGTGGGACAATGAGAGCACCGAATGAAAAGGAAAAAAATGAGAGAGGCTATTGTAGAGGGTCCGTATGTTGAGGTGCCAGATTATACGATGCCTCTCTAGGTGCCATGGAGTGTGAGTAGTCACCCGTCGAAGTTGAATGATATTTTGGTCTCAGGGCTCTTAAGGGACTACGCCCGAACGAAGTAGCCCTGAAGCAATGACCCTTTCGTGCACTAAAACACCACCTCGTCTAGCATTCACTGCCACCCGGACATGTTTGCATAGTCGGTTCGGTGCCATGACCCACCATTTACAAAATATAGCATTTGACAACCTTACACTGGCTCCAACTGCACTATTTCACGTGTTTGCAAATAGTAGGACAGTGAGAGCACCAAAATGAGAAGGAAAAAACTGAGAGAGGCTATTGTAGAGGGTCCGTACACCGAGTTTTTAGATCAGACAAGGCCTCTCTAGGTGCTATGGAGTCCGAGTAGTCACCTGTCAAAGTTGAACAAATATTTTGGTCTCGGGGCTCTTCATCTTTCTCCTCCTGATAGGATCACCTCTTCATTAGAAACATCAACCAAATGTCTTAAATAAGCTCAAAATCTTGAAATTTCACTCAAAAAATGATTTTAGCCTGTTTTCAAGCATAGAGACACTAAGATCCTCTCGGGAATAACATATGCATGATCTGAACATGTTGAAAATCATTGATATTTATCATCATCATAACTTTTCTTTGAGTAAGAGCACCATCATTCACCTTGTAGGTATGCAAAAATTCATTCCTCACAAAATATTTTTTTCACCTTCAAGAATCCACTATACTAGACCTAAATACCTAAAACAGTCATCTCTATAGAAAAATGATCCTTCTTACCTTCATCTTTGGGCCAACTCTACTTGTTAGGCACCAATACTTGATTTAGTCACATGTTAGTAGCCTTCATGTATTGGGAAGAAATAATGCATTCATGACTCATACCTTACTTGTTCTTGGAGAATACACTCATCACAAACCTCAAAATCCTTTAAATAAACAATGCCCCTCGAGTGTTTTGTATCATACACATCATCATATAGCTCTATAGAATCTCCTTTTCATATCATTGTAAACTGATTATCATAAAATCATCAACCTTCCCTCCAAATCTAGCTTCATCTTGTCGAAAAAATGCCTTTCTAGCACACGAAATCACCTAGAGTACCTTCAAGAATCTATCATATATGTACTCCTGTCAAGATTAGGCATTGAGCATTTTTTTCAAGCACTTTAAGTAACACCTACAGGCATGTAGGTTACAAAATTAGAGAAAATTTGAAAATTTCAAGTCATGTAGCACAATGGACACTAGACAGATACTTGTATTTTGGAATGTACACATTTCACCTGTGAAATATTCTTTACAGACGCATAAGCAAATTATATGTATATACTGATTCAAGAAACCTCAAGTCATAGACCAAACTAGCTACCTGCCTCACTAGCTTATTCAAGTATAATCATCACAAGAACAATTCTTGGAGCATATTACCAATTTAAGAGTATACTCACCATATTCTTTAAAATAACGCATGCTCTACCTCTTGAAAACATTTTCCATAAGTTATCAGATAATCCCTATAGATCTATTGGTTTGAATATTGCATAAGTGAATGATGTGATATGTGAATTGTTCCAAGACAAAACAATGCAAGCATCCAAGATTGTAAAATATGAAAATACAATCTAGATATAATTAGTTGTTTCAGCTTTACAGATCTAGCATCTTTATACCATTGCCATTCGAGAAATTGATTTGGGTACAAAACTATTATAATCACATCACTTGTATTATAATGAAGAGTGAGAATCAATAGGTACTATAGTGGTTCCAATATAAATAGGGCCAACATATATCATGATCTAAAAAATTCCCTGTCCTTAGGGTACCATGGCATGATGTCATCATGTCATCAAGATCCACAGTATATTAAAGTCCACTGCATGGTATATGTCATGGACCTTATAATGGATTCAAGGATGCAAAATCAACGCACAAAGAAGGTTCCAGAACCTATTCCCATTCCTTATTTTAAATTGAACTTGAACATGGCCTTGGAATCAGGCCCCATAATGATCCACCTTATGAGATAGACACAACCTATTCAAAAAATGAGGATGGCTCATCTCATTTTGACAACGTGATGCATATTCCCAATGGAGGTCCTATACGAGGATCTTTACTCAAGTAACATATTTCCTAATTGAGTTATTTTTACCTTGTCATATAATTAGATACTCCATCCAATTGAAAATTTACCCTACTATATCCTGAACCGATAGATTGGAATAAAAAATTTCACATGCCAATTTATTTCTTTGATCCAAGTGCAAGAAAAACAAACATAAGTCTCATAGTGAAATCCTCAAGTTGAGTCATTAGTAAACAAACAAGACAAAGAACATATAGAAAAATTGGTATATACCCATTCAAAGATGATGATTAACCATGTTACACTGCTTGTTAAAGAACTGAAAAAGTCATAAGTATGATTTAACCAACACACATGGATATATAAATAAGAATCAAACAAAGTGTGCTCCAGACGCACGTCTCTGAA
The DNA here is from genome assembly GCA_018340775.1 of Taxus wallichiana var. yunnanensis. Taxonomy (NCBI): domain Eukaryota; kingdom Viridiplantae; phylum Streptophyta; class Pinopsida; order Cupressales; family Taxaceae; genus Taxus; species Taxus wallichiana. The sequence continues at coordinate 713,010,776 of CM031235.1, read as the reverse complement.
AATATATATGTACATAATTTCATAATATATGTGTACATCTCGAACTAAGCACATTTCATAATGTACATATGGGACCACATGCGGTCGCAAAAGGCTATATATATACAATGGATCATGTGAATCTACTCATGACCACATATATACATCCGTGTGGACTATAAATCTACTCATGAAACATCTTCCCTCTCTTTGCCTGCTAGAAGTATCTCGCCGTCACGACACAGGGGATGTAGTGGAGGGAGATGCCACTACGGATTTCATCCATGTGGTCCTAGGTGTCTCTAAGCATGCCTATAACCTAACCTGTACATTCATAAACAACAAGTTTTTAACTCCCAAAATTTTAAAATACATTCAAAATTTAGAAACATGTACAATTTAGTTAAAATGCATGTGAAATCTTACCGCAATGTCATGATCCCTATCAATTTGTTGTTGACGCGTCGCAAGGACAACAATAGACTCACGAGGGGTAAGCTACATACAAATAATTAATTTTCAAATTAAATATTTCACATATATACCTACAAAATTTGATATTGTAGATTTAAGTTTAATAAGAAATAATGAACCTCCAAAATTTAAAAATTTATGTACCTCGGTTAGTGGATCTCACAGATCTATGGCAGATTACTGCAACGACCTCCATAGTCTACATATATAAGGAGGAGTCTCTCTAGCAGTCATAAGCTATACAAAAAACATGTACAAATCAATATTAAAATCTACATGATAGAGGTCCAAAGCATGCAATCCATGCGTGAACTTCTAGTAATTAGAAACAAAGTGTAAAGAGATTTACTAACCTGCGTAAAAATTATGTGAGACATGCCAAAGAGCCTCGGTTCCTCGAGCGATGATGACCCGCCAGGATCCTCGTGTATAAAAGAGAAAAATATTAACACATGTACAACAAACACGCGAAACAAATTATAATAATAATCTAGTACAATTAAATGATTTATTAAAAATGTAAGTTTGTACAACTTAAAACTTACATTTGAAACACGCCCACCGCAGCAGCAAAGCTAAGCACGTCGACGCCGAATGTTTCCTTCATTGGCTCTTGCTATTTAAAATAAAATAAAAAAATAGTTTTTACATGTATGTACATGATGTACAATCAAATATATATATATATATATATATATATATATATATATCTCAAACATGTGAATTAAACTATCAGTATATATATTATTTAAATTTATTTGAAATTTACCTCGTGAAAGACAATTATCGTGGCTCCAGCTTCCAAAAACATTCCCAAAGATCTCATCTATAGAAAAGAAATCCCGTGAACCAACAAATGATGTCTCACTGCAAAGTGCATACGGCACCACATGATCCACAAGGGTGGTGTGGTGCACTAGAACCCAGCACCTCCACCAAAGATCACCAAATGCAACTGGGTGCTATGTTGGGTGAGAGTGTTAGTGAGCTCCTCAATGCATGCAATGTATCAATCTCCACAACCTCCTTCACCGTAGGAGGGATAATCAAGGTAGTGGGGTTTTGGGGCATGGGGATCCTAGGTTGACCTACACGTGCACCAGTGTCTACTCGTGCAAAGCCACCTCCTCGACCAAAAAAGTCGGAAAAGTCAAAATAATTCGCGACCTCATTGAGCATGAAATCACAATATAATTTCTTCAAAAATAAAGAGGAATTGTACGTACCTAAAATTGTAGAGGTACCGCATCGCCGGAATAACACAACACGTGCCCCAATGATGATACAGTCTCCTCGCAAGGTGTTCAAGATCTGGAAAAGATATCCAAGTATGCGTTAACATCCTGCATGCCCCACTTAGCCCCGTGTGCTTTGTTTTTACCTTTTCCCCTCTTTCCTTGGCCTTTTTCTCTTCAATTCTGAAACCGCCGCCCGATCAAGGCAACGGTCTCATGACCGCCACCACCGAATAGGGTGGCGGTCCTATAACCGCCACCTTGCTCGTGGCGGCGGTCCTTTATGCATTTTCCATAAAGTTCTTTTAACACAACTCATGTAATTTCAACGTTTTACCAGCTTTCTTTCACCGCCATAAGCTTATATTTATGATTCTCGGTTCCTGGAATAATGTTTTACCATTGTTTATAGTTTAAGAGTTCCATTTGGTTTTTACCTTGGGTAAATGCAAATGCTATAAATAGTTGGCTCGTGCTCAAGCAAATGGCCCCTCGAATTTTCCTCTGAATTTCTCTTTGCAATAGATTTAGTTTTCATTTTTCTTAGAGTTCTTAGTTTCTTTCATTGCATGCCTAGTTAGTGTTGTTTTGCTTTATTAGGAAGCCACATATCCATCTTGTGCAGGTGTTGTTATCATTTCATCCAATCCATTGGAGTAGAATAGTTTGTTTTCAATAGGAAGCCATTAAAGTTGTAGGTTTTGTTCTTCAAACAGGATAGTTTTAGGTTCTGGACACTTTATGTTGCATGACTCATAATAGATCCCGCTAGGAATTACATAAGCCAAGCTCTATACTCTTGCGCTATCCCTCTCCTACTCGCATTATATTCGGTCTGTATTCTGAGCCTTTATCCCAATATCTACTTCTGTTGATGCTAGCATTACACGCTTTTCTGGATCCACGTGAACACGAAGGAACGAGGAGATCACACTGAGGGGACAAGATCACACACACCATCGGATTCACCACTGTTCTGCAGAATCTAGGTTCTAGCTTTCAAAGTTCTAGTTAGAATCATATCAAATAGAGTAGTTAATTGCTTTATTTCAGTTAATTCTACTCTCGATATTGCCAGGGAAGCTGTGGGGATTGATAGTTTCTAAGAAACTATGATTCACTCCTCACTTCTGAGGTAGGATCGAGAGTCTTGCAAATAGATTAGATAAGTTATTTCATTGTTTAGAATAGATCTAAAAATTAATAGACAAATATCTACACTCGGTTAGTTTGTTTGTTTTAAGTTGTTATTTTAGCTGTCAATTCTAGATATTTTAAATAGTTGCTTTCTTAAATTCATAAATTTCATTAGAAAACACAAAAATAGAGGAATCATATATGCTATAGATACACTTCACATAGTTAAATTTCATTTTTACTCTAGTTCATTTTACATTGTTGCTTTTGTATGACAATCACGGGACCTAGGGAGCCCAGGGAATACGTATTTGACCCAATCGTGCCTTAGCCAAATATCATCACGAAATAAATGATATAGACCAAAATCTTAGGATCCAAGTCTTCTGAACAACGGTAAGCTTGCAACAAATCAATTCCCAGTTGAGTGGGTTAAACGTAGAAGACGACCAAGTACACACGTTTTGGTCGAATCAACCAAAATACAGATTACCCTAGGCAACATTCATATGACTGTAGAAGGGCTTGAAAGAGAACAAACATTTGGTTGTGATCCTTTGGTCCCACAGCCAGGCGTAGGAGACACTCTTACAGATATAGATACTAGCCTAAGAATTTAGGTTGCACGAATACCTGTAAGATATTATGAGAAAATCACATAGTTATTGATCCTAAATATAGAAGCTGAGAAAGCATATGATTACTAGATACTAGGGATTAGGACTTGATTCCACGCATGACCATAATAGGTCCACAACAACTAAGAGTCTACGGTTGTGACCCACAAATCCCGCAGCCCAACGAATCCATAGGAGAATTAGACATAGACACTGGCCTACACACACTAGTATTCCGGTCTACTCCACTTCCACCTATCATCATCGAACAATTATCCTTGCTAGACACAGCAGCTAACAAAGCTAGGGAATTCTGGACTAGGCCAGAGAATCACCCATAGAAGTAACTATATCCATCATTCATTTCATGACCCTGTCCGAGAGACATACATGAAACTATCCCGGGTCACTTTCCACGTATTCCACAACCTATAGATCGAATCACGCCAGAGCTCGATATTGATTGGAGCCTTCGAGCAGTCATCCTTGCTGATTGATCTATCACACCAGTTCAAGTTAGGAGGGCCTTCTTTGCCTTAGATTCACAAGTTCCGCTAGTGTGTATTGAAGACATTAGATTGCCTAACTAGTTTGTCTGCATCTCACACATATTCCATACCCACCAGCTGTCTCGGTACGACCTCGATAGGTCGCGTGCGAGGAAGAGTTACTTGTAGATTCCCACGCTCGCATGTCACTTTTCCATCGTACAAAATTGGTGAACCCGACATGAACGTTCCTACTTTCTAAATCTGGAATCTTATTCTTACTTGTGTTATCAAATTTTTTTACTTTTGTCTTATCCGTTTCATCATCTTTCACCATCAACTTGTACCTTCACTCTCTCCCATTATTCTATGGGTATTCATATACCCCTTGAATATGTCAGGATTCGATGCATATGGCAGACCCCTCTTGGGTCTTGATGCATACTACGCCCAACAGAATAGACAATAATCACCCTCGGTCTCAGTATGGGGTGATAACTATTCAAATAACCAATTATCAACACAAACTCCAAGGATCAGATATAGCTCATCCTTCCAAACAGAGGAGTTGGAACAACTCGCTCAAACGCAACAAACAGAGCCTTCAGGCTCGAACAATATGACGTTCACCGAGAATCTGGTTCATCTCCTCAGGTACTACTTAGACCACAAATTAGTAGGAAATCAGACCCATACCAGGTTTTAGATGATGAACGTTCGGTATATTATGCCAGGAATGAACAATGCTCTCGGAGTATGTACCCACCCATAGGAGGTTTACAAACACAACCTGAAATCTCTTTCCAAGAAAATACCTCCATACCACGTCATATAGGAAATGCCCTCGGGGAAACTTGGCGTATAAAGTTGATCGGGCCTCATAGTAGGGTATCATAGACCTATACAACACCATGATATACAACAAACGCCTCCAAGGCAGAATATCGTGACTTCACCAAATGAAGTCATTTCAACTTTAGTAGAAAAAGTGAGGGGGTTAGAACTTGCTCAAGCAAGTCAAAATTCTCAATTCATGCAAGCAGGAAGTTCCAATCCTCCACACCATCCTAGTCAAGTAGATCTCCTCACAGGAGTAGGCACGTTAGGCATGAATCCTCAGTATTCACAACAAACGCCAACTAGACCCACCATCTCTAACACTGTTCCTCCCGGTCTAGTACAAAACAATCCATTCCTGGACAAGACTTCGTCATACTTAAACATGTACTCGAAATCACCTCAAGGGGATATGTTCTCCTCTCCCGGCATGTTTGCTCAAACACAGGGGCTTCCTTATGCCCCTGCCAACGCGTAAACTATGCCATATCAACAACCCATTCCACCTTCACTCCTTCAACAAGTACCATCGATGGTCGAAACCTATGCGATAGGGACTTATTCAGAATACTTGAAATAGCCCTTATATTTCACCATATGAAGTGTCATGCTTCCAAGACCTCTTCTCGACTTACCCAAATACAAAGGTGAGGGAGATCTAAACGCACATATCAAATCTTATGCTACACCATTTGAGAACTACTCCCATGGGATGGGGTTGTTGCTTTAAAATATTCCCAAAACCTTGGAAGGCATCACTCTCGATTGGTATTATAGAATACCCGAGGCTTCCATACATCCGTTCAAATAACTCGTGTCGAGTTCATCAAGGCCTTCGACATGAACAAATTATTAAGAACAGAATCGAGAATTCTTACACATCAAGCAAGAACACAATGAATCTGCGCCCATTTCATCCAGAGGGTGGCGTACGCTTCTTTATTCTTCGGAAAGTGCTCCCAATATGGATTAGATGGAACTATGTGATTTATTCCTTCATTCTCTCAAAGCAGAGAAGTGAAGGAAGAAGTCCGTAAGTTTCCACTAAGAACTTACGATGAAGTACTTGAGAGCGCTCTTCGAATAGATCAAGCGAAAATCGACAAAGTGGTCGCAAACATATGGAGCAAACGAGAGGTTAATCACCCCCAACCGAACACCACAACTTATCTTACTACCACGAACGTCCAATCAAGGACCTAAAATCCTTAGCAAAAATCGGGGTGTAAACAATGGATGGAGTAACCGACCAGCCTAAGAAGGTAAATGTCGCCAATACTCCATCATAAATAAACAATCAACGAAACAACAACTTCACCCCGATAATCAATATAGTGGATTTTAACCATCCACAACAACAACATCACCCCGATAATCAATATAGTGGATTTTAACCATCCACAACAACAACAACAACAACAACGGAAAAATCCCATACGGGTCCAAGCCAAAATTCAACTAGTACCAAAACCGTAATTCAAACCAAAGACAACAAACGCAAAATTTTAATAGACAACGGTTTGATCAAAATTTTGGGCCACAATACACATAAAACCAACAAACTAGGAGTTACAATCCTAATTTGTATTGTGGTTTCCACAAAATTTGGGGCCATGACACTAGAACGTGCCGTGAATACAATAAATTCATGCAACGCTTCCGGATGAACAAAGACAACTTTTTATGGATATGTTCTTGGCAATCCTACGTCACCAACATCAAATTTCGTGGCGCTTCCCTAAAAACGCACCCCCCTTTAATATTAATTCTATGCAAATATTATTATCCTAATATTAATTATGCATAGTTTAAATTATTTAATTTTATTAATTAAATAATAATTGTTATTTGGTTATATGGTTAATCAACCATATTTGTCTTTTATTTCATACTGTTATATTGTTGTAAACAATATATTTGTATCTATTCATTTCCTCGCTTCCCGATGTTATGGAAGCTTGTTTATTCTCGCATTTGGTCGCACTGCGGCAACTTATTCTCCCGTATGTATTTGGTCGTGCAATATCTATAAATATTGCAGCCCATTCTCTGTAATGGTTGATTGATTGAATTTAATAAAAGTGGTCAGGCTTCCGTCCCTGTTTTTCAATCATCATTTGGTACCAGAGCGAATTAAGCTCTGGCAAGGTTGGAGAAGGTCAGCAGAAGAAGGAGAATTCGTGGAGAAGAAATCTACACCGAAGGAGAGCCAGTGCTGCCTCCTCCCGTAGCTTCCCGTAACCCCCCGCAAACCCACAACCTCCCGTTCCTGGGCCCAGTGTGTTGAACACAAATTTTTTTTTGCACCGGTGCACTCAAAGACTGTGCAAAATTTGCAGCAGTATTATTCAAATTTTTTTAAAAATAAAATAAAATTTATTGGTATTTTTTACCCCATTACGGGTTTTATCTCTAAATTAGAGAAGAAATAAAGCTCCTGTTATTGTTAGTAGTCCACTGGACATCCAAATCTGTGTGTATGTATATGGATTTGTGAAGTCTGAGAAAAAAAGCACAAAAAAAAAAAGCTAGTACGCCTATTTGGTTTCTGTCCTCAAGCAGGCGTCTGCAACAAAGACAAAAACACAGCAAGGTAGCAAGACCTGATACAAAAAGGTGGCAGACCTGTATAAAGGAGAAAACAGCAAATAAAAAAAAAATGCAGCCACAGACCTGCAAACAAAGTAAAGAATACAAAAAAAGAGGCGCCCAAACGGTGCGTGGAAAGCCTGAAAAAGACTCCAAGCGGCCTGCACACAAATGGTGGATGAGTATTATTAAAAAATCAGCCAAAACTCCACGCCAAAGCCTGCAATAGACACAGAAGGGACCTGCACACATGAAAGGAAAGAAAATCATTCAAAATCAATAAAAAAAGGCGCCCAAAGCAAGAAAATGCGGCCAGAGCAAAGAAAAGGAAAAGCGGCCATACAAAGGCAAACAAAAAAAAACAAAGCAAAAGGAGGCATTTTTTGATCCATTTTTGATCCATACGAACCCTAAATCTGCCTTCACCAGCTTGTGCCACGTGGAGCCTCTACAAGTCATCTATTTTTAAAGAGGTGAGTCAAATCTGCTTTTATTTAAATACAAGTTTGTTCATTCCTACATCAAGCGCCCTTAAGTGGCCAAGTTGGATAGAGGGAAAGCCTTAGAAGTGGGAGGTGCATGGTTCAAATCCCACCCCCAACTTCACATTTTGCATTTGGCGGAATTTTTGGTGGACCTAGCTAAATTTAGCAGATTTTTTGAATTTAGTTATAACTAACTAAATTTAGCGAGAAATCCCTAGGTAAAAAAAAAAAATTTTTTCTCCCATCTCGGTCCTGTTTTTTCATTCCGCATATTTTTTGCAAAAGGAGACCCATCTAAAAATTGCATTTTCAGCTATTTTTTTGCAATTTTTAGCATTTTGGGTCGTATTGGGCTCAGGAGGCCACCAGGACCCCGAAATTAAATTTTTTTGCCTGTCATTCAAATTGTACATCTTTTTTGAATGTAAATTGTATATCACATCGCATATTGTACTAATTTGCAGGTTTCCATAGTCAACTCGCAAAACTTTGTAATCGCTTTCGTAAACCGCGTAATTGTAATAAAAATAGTAAAATTGGTTCTCAGTAACACTCACGAGATCCTAGATCTCATTCGCAGCTGCTCGGTATATACAAAGTGCCTCCTGGGAAGCGCTTACGAGTAAAGCCGTCGCGACTACTACCGCACTTAACGCCTAATATAGCCTCAACAACGCCATCTGGCATCGTCCCTATAAATCGACGGGAGTAATAAGGTCACAAAGGCACACACTATGAACCATCCCATCCGTATGTGAACGATTGCAAGACATAAATCCGGACTGAGAAATTATCCGAGTATATAGAGAAGTTATGCGCGTGTATGAGGATATTTCTTTGAGCCGGTGTCAATAATCGCATAGACCCCATTAGTACTGTCTTGGTACCATGTATTGAATTCTTTCACGTACGTTAACGCCTCTTTCACGTACCACCGGGTATATAGAAAGGGCGAGCTTCTTCCACGTACCAACGGGTATATCGGAAGGGCGCGTATATAGAAAGGTTCGGTATATCGACTGACGGTATATAGATTGGGAGACCTAATACCTGGAGTGATAAGAGCCAAACCCCGCGCTGATCTCTGCAAAATGGGCACCAATGCCCCCAAATTTTTTCTTCCAGATTCACAATTGCTCAGAGGAAGCAACTATGCTGCATGGAAGACAAAAATAAAGACACAACTTGAGTTTGAAGAAATCTGGCCTGTTGTGACTGGTACTCTAACCAGATCACCAACTGATGCAACACAACAACGACAATTTGATAGAGTAGATCAGAAAGCAAAACTCATCATCTTGTTTGGAGTGTCCGACGATGTGCAAGCCCACATTCGAGATGCCACATCAGCAAAAGAAGCATGGGATAAGCTGAGCACAATATATGAGGCCAAGAACAAGAATGTCATACTCAATTTGCAGAGTCAGTTACATACATTGAAGTTCAAGCAGAATGAGAAAATTGAAGCCTTCCTAAGAAGAGTTGCAGAGTTGAGGGCTTCACTTCTAGCCCTAGGAGAAGAGGTCAAAGATGAATCTCTCATTCCCATTGTTCTGAGAGCTCTCCCTTCTTCTTACCGCATTTTTGTCACAACTCTAAACTTGTCAGATACGACAATTAGTTTTGACAAGCTAGTAAACCTACTGCAACAAGAGGAAGCAATGCACAACAAGGATGATGAAGAGGAGCAGGCACTGTCTTCACATCAAAAATGGAAAGGAAAAGGTAAAGGAAAACCTAAATCCTATCAGAAGTCCCCACATCGTAATCGGATCATGGGGACAATCAATAGAAGAAGCGATGTCCAATTTGCAAAAGAGGACATGACTTACAAGAATGTTGGTTTAACACTTATAAGAAAGGTTCATCAAGCAATTCTGGACCACAACAACAACAATCTTACAAGGGACATTCAAACAACTATCACGGGAAGAAAAAGGGGAACTGGAAAAGAAGACCCCACCAGCAAGGTAATATTGCTGAGCAACAAGAACAGTAAGATAATGAAGACTTCTTGTTCACTGCTCGATCAAGTGAACCATCCACGTCATCTAGTGACGTCTGGTATGTTGATTCGGGAGCCACTCGACACATGACCGGCCACAGAGACTGGTTTATTTCAATGAGGGACACGCCATCAAAAATCATGTTTCGTTGGGAGATGATTCTTCATATACAGTTCAGGGGATTGGAAACATTTCTCTACCCCTTGGTTCACGCAAATGCAGACTATCAGATGTTCTATATGTCCCTGGGTTGACAAAGAATCTTCTTTCGGTCAGTCAACTCCTAGATCACAACCTGAAAATTGACTTTGATAGTCAATCCGGCAAGAAAATGTGTTTGATTCGAGATAAATCCAGAGGCTCGAAAATAATTGCAAAAGCCTCAAATGTGGGACGAATGTTTCAACTTGATTTCATTCACAAAAATGATCAAGCACTTGTGGCTAAAAACTCCACCTCAAATCTAGGCTTGGCATCGGAGATTTGGTCATGTAAGTTTCAAATATCTCAAAACACTTCACCGGTGTAATATGGTACATGGGCTACCATCTCTTCAGAAGGATACAGACAAGTGTCCTCACTGCTTAGCAGGAAAACAACACAGAGTTTCATTCCAAAAGAGTACTTTTCGAGCTCATGGTAAACTTGACCTGGTTCATACCGATCTGTGCGGTCCGATGCAGCCAAGTCATTCAGGGTTCCAGTACTTCATGCTCTGTGTTGACGACTATTCACGGAAAATGTGGATTTTTTGTCTTCGCAAGAAAAGTGAAGCCTTTGAAACATTCAAAAAGTTCAAAGTGGCAGTTGAGAAAGAAACTGGTCGTCACATCAGAACTCTCCGCTCAGATCGAGGGGGGGAATTCACCAGTGATGAGTTCAGAGACTACCTACAAACTCACGGATTCGTCGACAAATGCCTCCTCACACACACACCGCAGCAAATGGTGTTGTCGAGAGAAGAAATCGTACTATCATGGAAATGGTGCGATGCATGATCGATGATTCCGGACTTGCAAAGACATTTTGGGCAGAAGCAACAAAAAATAATAGTGTATTTGTTAAACAGAGCACCCACAACTGCTCTTGATGGAATTACACCACAAGAAGCATGGTCAAAAAGGAAACCATCCATTGCACACCTCAAAGTATTTAGGTGCAAAGCCAACATGCACATACCCAAACAAAACAGAAAGAAATTGGACATGAAGTCACAAAATCTCATCTTCATTGGATACAATGAAGAGACTCTTGGGTATAGATTGATGGATCCTAAGACCAGAAAAGTCTACACAAGCAGAGATGTTGAGTTTTTCGAGAAGAAGGAAGCAGAGACTCCTCCTCCGACTCGCAAGATGTAGATTTTTCACCTACTGTAAAAATTGAAGCTAATGTTCCCTCAGAATATGAAAGTGATGATGGGGATGATGGTGTTGATCAGATAGAACCACAACCCATGGGAACAGTTCAACGTATGCCTAAATGGTGTACAAGTACATTACGAGATGCAAGATTGGATGCTCCACCGGATACATCCACCCCCTAGACCACTTGACTCGTAGTAAAGCAAGAGAAGAAGTTAACTTTGCTTTGATGAGTAGAGTTATTGAATCGATTTGAGCCCTCTACACCAGAAGCCCCTACAATCAAAAGCTTGAAAGATGCCATGGATTCTCAATATCAATCGCTGATGAAGAATAACACTTGGCAACTTGTTGATCTTCCACCAGGGAAGAAACCCATTGGATGCAGATGGATATTCAAAACTAAGTACAAAGCAGATGGGACAGTGGACAAGTGCAAAGCAAGACTTGTAGCAAAGGGGTACGCACAAAAAGAAGGCATTGACTATGAGGAGACATTTTCTCCCACAACTAAGATCAAAACGATCAGGATGATCTTTGCTCTAGCTGCATAATTTGGATGGAAAGTTCACCAAATGGACGTAAAAAGTGCCTTCCTGAATGGAGATTTACAAGAAGAAGTCTACATGACTCAACCTGAGGGATATGTTGTACCTGGTCAAGAAGAAAAGGTATGCAGACTCAGGAAATCTCTGTATGGCCTCAAACAGCACCCCGGCATGGTACATCAAGATTGATGAGCATCTCGTACAACATGGATTCGTCAAAAATCCATACGATCCCAATCTCTACCTCAAAAAGCAAGGGGGGGAGATGGTGATTGTTGTAGTTTATGTCGATGATCTAGTCATCACTGGCAGTTCAATGAAGATGATTGATGAAATGAAGAAAGATCTTAAGCGATCATTCGACATGACAGATCTCGGGCTTATGCACTACTGTCTTGGACTAGAAGTATGGTAGAAAGAGAATCATATCTTTGTTTCTCAGATGAAATATACCAAGACAACGCTCGAGAAGTTTAGGATGATGGATTGCACACCAATTGCTACACCTATGGAGAACAGATTATAGTTATCTCGTTCAGATCCATCTCCTGAGGTAAGTGCCACTCTCTATCGGCAGCTGATTGGGAGTCTCATTTACCTGACCTACACTAGACCAGATATCAGCTTTGCAGTGAGCTATCTATCCAAGTTCATGCAGGAACCCAAAATTTGTCATTGGAAAGTAGCAAAGCGCATTTTGAGATATCTCAAAGGATCAGTGGATCTTGGTCTAGAATACAAGAAGAATGAAAACTTCTTCTTGACTGGATATTCGGATTCAGATCATGCAGGTAACATTGATGATAGAAAATCCACTTCCGGATTTGTATTCTTTATGGGATCTAGACCAATATCATGGGGAAGTAAGAAACAACACTTTGTTTCTCGCTCTTCCACAAAGCTTCTAGTATCGCTTCTCAGAGAGAAGCCGTCTCGTGAAGCGATTTGGCTACGTCGCATACTGGAAGGACTTGGAATACCATAGGAGAAACCTACCACCATGTATGTTGACAATGAAGGTGTTCTCAAACTTGTTCGCAATCCAGCTTTTCACGAGAGAACAAAGCACATTGAAGTTCGTGTTCATTTCATACGTGAACATGTGTTAAGCACAACATCCAAATTTCAATTTTGTCCAACGGAACAACGAGTAGATATTTTCACAAAGTCACTAAGCACGTGACAAGTTCGAGTTGTTCGTAGCATTTCTCTCCTCATCTCTTCGCATAATGCACAATTAAGGGGGAATGTTAGGATTAAATATTATTATCCTAATATTAATTATGATAGTTTAAATTATTTAATTTTATTAATTAAATAATAATTGTTATTTGGTTATATGGTTAATCAACCATATTTGTCTTTTATTTCATACTGTTATATTGTTGTCAAACAATATATTTGTATCTATTCATTTCCTGCTTCCCGATGTTATTGAAAAGCTTGTTTATTCTGCATTTGGTTGCACCTCGCAACTTATTCTCCCGTATGTATTTGGCTATGCAATATCTATAAATATTGCGCCCATTCTCTCGTAATGGTTGATTGATTGAATTTAATAAAAGTGGTCGCTTCCGTCCTATTTTTGATCATCATAAGCAGAAACAATGATCATGAAGCCTCGACCTTGCTAAATTCATTAGTTGTGCCAACTAGGAAGTCACCACGACCTAAGGTAGTCGGTTTAGTGGAGTTAGACGCGAACTACCCATCGAAGCTATAACAAGGACACGAGAGTATTTCTCTCAGCCAAGTCCAAGCCACCCGCAAGAGGTAGATGACATCCAACAAATCGTAGCAAAACTCCTGTGGTGCCTATGATTTAATTAACGACCTAATAAAAACCTTCTCGTACATTTCATTTTTAAACTTATTAAAGAACTCTCCTGCTCACAGGATGCTCTTTTAGAAGCATTAGGTTTAGGTCATTTAATTAACATCACTCCACCTCTTGAAACACAAGTAAATCATATAGACTTTGATGTTCATCCACCGGGCAAAGTGGATAGGGACGTCCGAATTCATATTCAAGATAAACAAAATGCCGATGACAGATCTTTGAGATCACACGCCGAAGCGATCCACCTTACATTTGCAAGTATGGGTTTATAACAACTATGTAAAGCGTGTAATGATAGATGATGGGGCAGCGGTTAACATAGTCCCCTTCTCTTTCCTTCAAAAGCTAGGGTATGGAGAAACCAATTGTTCCACAACTCAAAATACACTAAGGGGCTATGATAGCCTTAAAGCCACCTCGGTTGGAACTATAATATTATCGGTCACCTTAGGACCCAAAACCATTTTGACTGAGTTTTATATTATAGATCAGGAAACTAACTATAATATGATCCTCGGCCGACCATGGATACACCGTATGAAGGCAATCCCTTCTACGCTATTTCAAGAAGTAAGGTTTTTACACTTAGGAAGGATATTTGTAGCCAAAGGTGATCCAAAACCATTCGATGTACACCTAGCTGACTTAAAGAAAAGACCAGGCATGCACTCGGAGTTTGAACTCCCAACAAACCAACTTAATAAACCTACCGAAGCAAAACCAAGAGAAAAGTTGGTACCTACGACAGATCTTGAAACTATGAGCCTAGCCAAGGCAACCCCAACCCCCAAAGATGAGGCTAACACTGTAGAAACAATATCATTAGGAACTACTGCAAAAATCATTGAATTGCTAGAAAAGGATCTACCAATATTCTTACCATTCGATTCAGTAGGCATAGGATATTCCCTAGGTGTTGGTTCTCTTCCAGCAGAGGATCTCTACATGGTGGAAGTAGAATGCGCAAACACAGCAAATGTCCCAACATCTATACTCCCAGCTAAATATTGGACTCTCCATTTTGATGGAGCTAGATGTCATTATGGAGTTGGGGCAGGTATAATCTTTACTTCTCCCGAGGGAAAAGTCCTGCCATTTGCCTTTAAACTAAATTTCGAGTGCACAAACAATGGCACTGAGTACGAAGCCCTCCTCCTTGGCCTCATCTTAGCTAAGAGAATTGGTGTTGATAACATCAGAGTCTTAGGAGACTCACAATTGGTAGCAAACCAAGTCTCTGAGATATATGACACCAAAGCCAAGCACTTATAGCTTTACAAAAAAGTTGTATTAGATTTAAGCAAGGAGTTTGACTTCATATCAATTGAAGCAATCCCGCGAGAGAAAAATCTTCTCACTGATTCAATAGCAACTTCAGCATCACGTTTTACTCCAAGCAATAAGTTAGAGGATACCCGTTTCATGATATCCCTTCATGATGAACCATTGATAAAAACAATGACAAATTCTCTTCTAAAAGGAAATAAAGACAAATCTACTACCCTAGACCACATTGATAGTGATATGGCCACTCTGAGTTATTTAAACACCTATGCGGCATTACATCTCTCCTATCATATGATAGATTTGTCCTTAATCCCACATTCGTCTTCCTACTTCGGAAATCCCATGATGGAGCTTCCCTCACAAACAGAACCTAGCATATACACAGTAGAAAATGGGGATGATTTGGATTTACCTCCAGCCCCACCTAAGTTTGAAGAAGGTAACGCCTCTTTAATCAAAGAAATGATTGATATTAACATCGGAACGGAAGATGAACCAAGGATATTGAAACTAGGATCCTCGTTAACCCCAGAAGAAGTAGAAATACACACTCGGATCCTCAAAGAACATCAGAAGGCGTTTGCATTTAATTATAAGGAAATGATAGGGGTTGCACCCCACATTGTGGTGCACAACCTCGTCACTAAATCAGATGCAAAACCAATTAAACAAAAATCAAGACCCATGAAACCCAAGGTAGCTCTCATGGTGAAAGAGGAGGTAATAAAACTCCTCCAAGTAGGATTCATCAAACCAGTCGATTACTCCCAATGGGTATCTAATATCGTTCCCGTTCTCAAGAAGAATGGGAAGATACGCATCTGCATAGATTTCCGAGACATCAACAAAGCGTGTCCTAAAGACGACTTCCCATTGCCATCCATTGATGTCATTATTGATGCAACAACTGGGTTTGAACTTTTGTCTCTCATGGATGGATTCTCGGGATACAATCAAATTAAAATATCTGAACAAGATCAAGCTAAAACCACATTTATAACTCCTTGGGGAACTTATTGCTATGTTGTTATGCCATTTGGTCTCAAGAACGCTGGTGCTACATACCAACGAGCTATGACATATATATTCCACGATCTAATTCATAAAATCATGGAATCCTACGTAGATGACTTGTTGGCTAAGGCCAAGAAGTGTTGTGACCATCTGGAAGTACTCCGCATCATTCTCTCACGTCTGATAGAATACGGAGTCACGCTAAATCTAGAAAAATGTGTCTTTGGTGTAACAGGAGGGAGGCTCCTAGGTTACATCATATCGTCATGAGGGATAGATGTTGACCCAACCAAAATTTAGGCTTTCCTCAAATGGTCCCACCTTCGGATGAATGCGAATCGTGTCATTTCTTGGAAAGCCGGGCATAATCCGGAGATTCATCCTGGACTTAAGTTTCGCCATTCATCCAATCAACAATTTACTCAAGAAAGATTATAGCATTGATTGGACTGAAGATTACAATGAAGCTTTTGATGCAGTCAAGTGTTTCCTATTATCACCACCTACGCTAATGTCACCTAAGCTAGATCACCCGTTAATTTTATACTCACAAG
Source organism: Taxus wallichiana var. yunnanensis (assembly GCA_018340775.1). NCBI lineage: Eukaryota > Viridiplantae > Streptophyta > Pinopsida > Cupressales > Taxaceae > Taxus > Taxus wallichiana. The sequence continues at coordinate 712,994,322 of CM031235.1, read as the reverse complement.
CTACCAATGTCTTGCTAGCTTGTATGCTGGCTCAAGAAGACGATGACAAGAGAGAACGTGTGATTTATTTCATTAGCCGAACACTGCTCGACTATGAAACATGTTCTACACAAGTAGAACAAGAATGCCTCGCCATAGTTTTTTCAACCAAACGCCTAAGATATTATATGCTAAATCAAGAAATAAGGGTCATGGTAAAAACGGACCATTTACGAACTTTCCTCACGCAAGGGTCCTTGTCTAAGAAGGATGGATATTTTATAACCTTAATGGGAGAATTCGAATTAACATTTGTAAATCAGAAATTAGTTAAGGGACAAATCATCACAGATTTGTCAGATGATAACCCATTAGATGAAGGCGATCTAGTAGATCTAGATTTTCCAGATGAGTGCGTATACTACATCGAAACCCAACCTTCTATCTCTCGAATGTCCCCGTACATAATCGATATCATTAATTATATCATGGACCATACATATCCAGAAGGGGCTACACCGCAACAAAGAAGGCGGTTACGTATTATCGTAGCTAAATACATCATTATAGAGCAAGTGCTCTATCGGAAAGCGTTCGATGGAATGCTTCTAAGATGTGTCGACGCAGAAGAATCCAAGAAGATTCTCCATGAATCTCATAGTGGAATGTGTGGAGGCCACTTCGGTGGCCATGCCACCGCTCGTAAAATACATCGAATGGGCTATTTCTAGCCTACTCTAGAACACGACGCAGTAGAGTTTGTATGCAGTGTCATAAGTGCCAAGAATTCTCCCATGAGATCCACATGCCGGCACAAGCTCTGCAACCAATCGCTACTCCATGGCCCTTTTCTACATGGGGCCTAGATTTAATAGGGAAATTCTCTCCCTCGTCCACAGATGGCCATAATTTTATAATCACGGCCATTGAATATTTTACCAAGTGGGTAGAGGCTATGCCTCTTGCTACTATACCGGGCTCTGTAATCGCCAAGTTCATTTTGAACCAAATCATTTGCAGGTATGGTATCCCACAAGTCATTATCTCAGATAATGGAACTTATTTTAAGAATGAAGAGGTTCGCAAACTATGCAATAAATTTAAAATAAGCCATCATACGGCTTCCTTGTATTACCCTCAAGCCAACGGATAGGCTGAAGCGACAAATAAAACACTAAAATCCATTCTCCTTAAAACGGTGAAAGAAAACAAATGAGATTGGCACTTGAAGTTATATCCGGCCTTATGGGCCCACCAAACCTCAATAAGAACACCAACGGGAGCAACTCCTTTCTCACTAGTATTCGGGGTAGAGGTAGTTCTCCCACTTGAGGTTGAGATACCCAGTCTCCACATTTCAGTACAAGGGATCCTGGATGAAGACGCTTATAAAGAAGCACACCTTTCCCAATTAGAAAGCCTAGATGAAACTAGGTTAGATGTTGAATAAAGTGCACGAGTCTATGCTTGACCGGATGTGTCGGTAATATAACAAGAAGGTCTATGAACGCGACATATATGAAGGTGATCTAGTTCTAAGACTAGACAAACGGATCGACAAGAAGACCGACGAAGGAAGGAAGTTCTAGTTTAAAAGGTTGGGCCCATACCGAGTCATGAAGGACTATGGAAATAGTGCATACCTGTTATGTACACTAGAAGGTGAGGAATTTGGTGAAACAGTCAATTTCCTGCACCTCAAGTGGTTCTACGCGTAAGCAGCTAGCTCTACTTATATATATATATATATATATATATATATATATATATATATATCTACATTGCATCTTCATATAGATTAGGATCATATTGTCCACTTGTTTCGTACACAAATTGTGATCAAGGAATCTATTCTCAAAAGCAATTCATTACAAACTCATGATGTTGTTGGCATAAAAACTTTAATCATACTTCTCCATTTTCATGATATCATCAAATTATCTCGAAATCATTTTATCAAATAAAGCTAGACATGACAAAGTCTTAACGGTAACCATGCCAAGATCTGCAAGTTTATTCTCACTTTTGGTTTCTTCTTAGGGTAGGTGTGTCTTGCCTATGGTCCATCTAGAAGCTTCATGGTGTCACATCTATCCCATATGTATATCCCTTTGAAATAAACACCTACCGACATTTTACTCAAGTAAACAAGTCAAACATTGATCAAACAAAAAAATTTAATTTTACACATTTCCTTGCCCCACCAACCTTTGGTGATGAGCTTGCATCTCTTACTAGTGACGTAGGGTTGGGAAATGATGGAAATGCCCTTACTTGCCTATGCTTTTCCCATGGTGATAAACCCACGCTTCTTACTAGTAGCATGGGGCAAAGTGTAGGGGGTCATCTTGACAAACGAATGCAAAAGGTCATACACAAACAATTCGAACCTCGAAGCTTTGAGTCAAAAACAAATGAATCAAATGTTCAAAATTCCAAGAGAGTTAAAATCCTAAAAACCCAGATTTTGTCTACTATGTGGCCATCTACGGATCTAAGTCTAGATAAACCGCAAAGGAAGTTGCATCCAAAACTATGAAGTCACTCGAGTGGAGTGGGCTTGTGGTATCCTAATTCGGTTCCACCAAAGTTTTGTCTGTCTTTTATCAATATCATTTCAACATATCTCATAACTTGCGCCCTTCCCAACTCTCGGTGATAAGCCCTCGCATCTTACTAGTTGCATGGAGTTAGGGGTAGGGGCAGGTTTATCTGTTCATCATACCGGTTTATATTCATCACTTTGCCAAAACAAATATGAAGTATCTAAATTTTTTTGAAAACTAAAGATTCGAAATCACATCATATCTACATTATCATATATCAGCATCATGAAATACAAAAGGAAAGTAAAACACTTGCATCATTTGTTCACCATTGCATACATTCTAAAAAGCATATAAACATACATCATAGTATACATGAGGAAACTGGAAATAGAAAGTAAGCCATGAATTAAGAAGAGTTTGATCCAGAGCGAATATATATATATAAATGATCAAATTGATCTATACAATGTCATCATGTACTAAGCATGGTCAAAACGCTCAAAGAGCCCGGGATATATAAAAGAATGTATCATACAAAAATCTATGAGAGCCAAGTGGCTTCTCAATCCCTACGAGACCCTTTGAAGGTGCACGCCCACACCTAGGACTCACGACTACGCCGAATCTGAGTGCATAGAGGGCTCAGATCCCGAGGGCAGCCAGCCTCTCCACGAGAATGGCTCCTCATCAGGTGCTCGGCCGTCCTATACCCCACTAACTCTGTGCGGAGAGTCGATACCATCCTGGCCACATGCCAAATTGGGGCGAAGACGTCAGTATGTCTACTGGCTGCTGAAGGCTCCCCAACATCCACAGACAGCTCTGTGTGGGTCCTCTCCATGGGGATCATCAGGGTATTAGTGCATACCCTGTGAATCAAATCTCGCCACTCATCGGCGGTCTCTGCAAACAAAGGAGAAAACAAATTAGAAACCAAACAAGAAATTAGAAATACAAGATAGCAACTAAGGAGATCCTAACTAAAAACAAACATTAAAAGGGAGAGAGGGTAACTTACTCGGATCACCAGGCCTCCAGGATGGGTCGCTAGGGTCAGCACCTGCCACAGATGCTACCGCTGACTGGGGTACTCCTCCTGTGGCTAGAGCAATGTAGCACCCTACAATAGACTCATCCTCCCCATGGCCCTGGGAGAGTGGCTCCTCTGAAACCAGAGTCACCCTCTCTGCACTCTGCTCGGCCCTCTCCGCCTGCATGATATCCTGGGTGTCATGCCACTCAGGATCACTGTCCTCGGTCTCCTCCTCTGTCTCTCCCCCTGTGAACTCCTCAGACTCGGAGTCTATGTCAATGGGGTCATCGCTGCTATGGGCAGGACCCACGGCAATCTGAAGCAAGGGTGCCTGAGGCACACCGGCTCTCCCTCTGGCACGTACTATCCTCCTGGATGCAATAGGAATTCTAGGAGTAACCACTGTCCAACCCCGGCCTTTAGGCCCCCCTCTGGCCTCTCGGACTGATCTTTATATTGGCACCACCGGGGGAAGCATACCCATGTAGGGTAGGCCAAACTGCTGAGGAACTTGGCCAAAGGGGTGTATCTCCACTCGCTCTACTCTATCAATAAGCTTCCCTGTGGTGGAACAGGAGATCAAAGTAAGAGCCTCCTCACCCCATATACGTGCCATAGTCTGATATGGTGTGGCCTTCATGTTGGCAGTAGTTAGGGAGGTAACTGGCTGATGAGGTGCTCTAAGCACCGACATGTCTGTCCATCTGGCTGCCCTCACAGCTCCGGGGTCTATCACCTCTACACCTCTGCCGTAGGGGATGAAGTGCTCATAGACCCAACTCATGACCAGGGTCGGGTGGCTCAAGGACTGCCCCTGTAAATGGACTACCCTGTATAAGTCGTGGTAGGTGGTCCCAAGAATGTCTGCTCCCCAGGCATATATCCAACCGTGCCCCTCTATCTGTGCAATAATGGGGGACCAACAGTATAACAAAGTGTCTCCTCCCTTGTCCCCGATCAGTCTCGAGGCAAGGATCCCCATGATAGCCTAGCAAAGTAAGGGGATGGGAAAAGTAGGAATGGATCGAACTCTAACCCCCTTCTTCGACCCCGTGGAGATGACTGCATCTCCCATATATGTAGCCCACTATGTAATCTGGGCCCGTGAACCTGCTGTCTCTAGGGTGAGTCGTCTCCCGATGATCGGGACCCCCAGAATGTGGTAAACATCCTCCAAAGTAATGGTCCACTCACCATGGACCCCTGGTAATTGAAAAGTGTTCCAATCAACATCCCAATATGAGAACAGGTCACAAAGAATGTGACTAGATGGTGTAACATGGGGCACGTGTGAAATGCGTAGTATCCCAGCCCGCTGAAGAGTGTCCTCCTCATCCTGTGAGAGGGCATCTAGTACTCCTGGGAGCCAATCACACTCCCTCTCTCGACTCCACCGGATATACTCCTCTCTCGCCTACATACACCTAAAAACACACAAAACAGAGCAAGTTAGCATCCAAGTAATACTGGAAAAATCATGAAAACACGTAGAAATGCTAGAAAAGAAAAAACAATTTCAAAGGGATGTTCTTTTTACATTTTGTGCAAAACCACCGCCCTAAGCAGGGAGGCGGTTTCATAACCGCCACCTTAAGGGAGGCGGTCGTGTAACCGCCACCCCAACAGGCGATGGTCGTGGTCCGAAAACCCACGCAGGTTTTTAAACTTAAAAAGCCTAAAAAATGCAAAAAGACCATTTTACCTAAAAACAAGGCCACCCAAGAGGGCGGCCCCCTAGAAGGACCTTTTAACACTAACATTTTCAAAAATTACCCCCACAACAAAGATTTAAGCATTTCAAAATTAAGGGGTTAAAAAGGATAAATTGAAGAGAACTAACCTGTGATCTCGCGGGTCGATGTTCCGCATGCGGAGGCATGATCACTATCTCATCATAGACGTTTTGACTCTACTCACGCAAGAAACCATCACCGTGGGTTCCAGAGCTCAAAACCAATCAAATCAACTCGCACAAATGAATAGGAAAATGGGCCCACTTTCATATATATAGCGCCCTGATTTGTTTTAAATGACTTTTTCACAAGTTTGGAGTGCTGACGGAGGTAAGTTCCTATCCCCACACAAATGATACGTTCTCATTCCCTATTATTTTAGCATTTAGTTTCCAAACTATTGTGTCTATCTGCACTTGAGTTCTCTTCTCATTTTGCAGGTAGTGGGAATTTTGACGGCGTCATTTCAACACATGGATGTATCAAGTATAACTTCTTAACTTCTTCATGGCTAAAACGCTTCTCGGACCACCATATGTACGTACTCCAAAATTTTAGGGTACTATGTACGCACCGCTTAATCACACAACACGTGCCCCAATGATGATACAGGTCTCCTCGCAAGGTGTTCGGGATCTGAAAAAGCTCTCCAAGTATGCGTTAACATCCCGCATGCCCCGCTTAGCCCCCGTGTGCTTTGTTTTCCCTTTTCCCCTCTTTCCTTGGCCTTTTTCTCTTCAGTGATGAAACCGCGCCCGATCAGGGTGGCGGTCTCATGGATCGCCGCCCGAATAGGGCGGTGGTCCTGTAACCACCGCCTTGCTTAGGGCGGCGGTCCTTTACGCATTTTCCAGAAAGCTCTTTTAACACGACTCATGTAATTTCAACATTTTACCAGCTTTCTTTCACCGCCATAAGCTTGCATTTATGATTCTGGTTCCCTGGAATAGTGTTTTGCCATTGTTTATAGTTTAAGAGTTCCATTTGGTTTTTACCTTGGGTAAATGCAAATGCTATAAATAGTTGGCTCGTACTCAAGCAAATGGCCCCTCGAATTTTCCTCTCGAATTTCTCTTTGCAATAGATTTAGTTTTCATTTTTCTTAGAGTTCTTAGTTTCTTTCATTATCGCATGCCTAGTTAGTGTTGTTTTGCTTTGTTAGAAGCCACATATCCATCTTATGCAGTGTGTTGTTATCATTTCATCCAATCCATTGGAGTAGAATAGTTTGTTTTCAATAGGAAGCCATTAAAGTTGTAGGTTTTGTTCTTCAAACAAGATAGTTTTAGGTTCTGGATGCTTTATGTTGCATGACTCGCAATAGATCCCGCTAGGAATTGCATAAGCCAAGCTCTGTACTCTTGCGCTATCCCTCTCCTACTCGCATTGTATTCAGTCTGTATTCTGAGCTACCTTTATCCCAATATCTACTTCTGTTGATGCTAGCATTACACACTTTTCTGGATCCACGTGAACACGAAGGAACGAGGAGATCACACTAAGGGGACAAGATCACACACACCATCGATTCGCCACTGTTTCGCCAGAATCCAGGTTCTAGCTTTCAAATTTCTAGTTAGAATCATATCAAATAGAGTAGTTAATTACTTTATTTCAGTTAATTCTACTCTCGATATTTCCAGGGAAGCTGTGGGGATTGATAGTTTCTGAGAAACTATGATTCACTCCTCACTTCTGAGGTAGGATCGAGAGTCTTGCAAATAGATTAGATAAGCTATTTCATTGTTTAGAATAGATCTAAAAATTGCACAAACAAATAGCTACACTTGGTTATTTTGTTTGTTTTAAGTTGTTATTTTAGCTATCAATTCTAGATATTTTAAATAGTTGCTTTCTTAAATTCATAAAGTTCATCAGAAAACACAAAAATAGAGGAATCATATATGCTATAGATACACTTCACATAGTTAAATTTCATTTTACTGTAGTTTGTTTTACATTGTTGCTTTTGTATGACAATCACGGGACCTAGGGAGCCCAGGGAATACGTATTCGAGCCAATCGTGCCTCAGCCCAATCTCATCACAACGAATAACTGATATAGATCAAAATATTAGGATCCAAGTCTTTCGAACAATGGTAAGCTTGCAACAAATCAATTCCCAACTTGAGTGGTTTAAACGTGAGACGACGACCAAGCACACACGTTTTTGTCAAATCAACCAAATTGCAGATTACCCTAGACAACATTCATATGACTCTAGAAGGGCTTGAAAGAGAACAAACATTTGGTTGTGATCCTTTGGTCCCACAGCCAGGCGCAGGAGACACTCTTACAGATATAGATACTAGCCTAAGAATTCAGGTTGCACGAACGCCTGTAAGATATTATGAGAAAATCACACAGTTATTGATCCTAAATATAGAAGTTGAGAAATCATATGATTACTGGATACTAGGGATTAGGACTTGATTCCACGCATGACCATAACAGGTCCACAACAACTAAGAGTCTACGGTTGTGACCCAAAATCCCAGCCCAACGAATCCATAGGAGAATTAGACATAGACACTGGCCTACACACACTAGTATTCTGGTCTACTCCACTTCCACCTATCATCATCGAACAATTATCCTTGCTAGACACAACAGCTAACAAAGCTAGGGAATTCTGGACTAGGCCAGAGAATCACCCATAGAAGTAACTATATCCATCATTCATTTCATGACCCTGTCTGGAGACATACACGAAACTATCCCGGGTCACTTTCCACGTATTCCACAACCTATAGATCGAATCATGCCGGAGCTCGATATTGATTGGAGCCTTCGAGCAGTCATCCTTGCTGATTGATCTATCGACCGCCTGTTAGGAGGGCCTTCTTTGCCTTAGATTCGCAAGTTCCGCTAGTGTGCATTGAAGACATTAGATTGCCTAACTAGTTTATCTGCATCTCACACATATTCCATACCCACCGGTGTCTCTGCAGCACGACCTCGAGAGGTCGGGTGTGAGGAAGAGTTACTTGTAGATTCCCACACTCGCATGTCACTTTTCTCGTCATATAGGAACCTCATTGTTGTTGCATGGTGCATAATCAAAACCATCCACCATCGGTCCCAAAAATTGTTTTTGATTCTCATCATCATGGCACCAATGAATCGGGAACCATTTACAAGTAACTCCGTGGGGGCATTAGTTCTAGGGTCATAAATAATGCACAAATGAGGTCTTTTCCAATTTTTTTGTCTTTGACGGCCGCATGGGATAGTTTATCCGCATACCACCGCCTACAGTCACTTTTAAAGGTGTTCCATCTATGTATTTGGTTGGTTGCAGACTCAACTTCGCCAATCAATGTTTGCAATGTATTGGCTAAAGTCATGTGGGATGGATTTGTAGCATGATTTTGTCTTATAGTTTGAATTAGGTTCTCAATGACAATTTTATTTTCTTGGATTATTCCAATCATATTATCTTACGTTCCTGCTGGCTTAGTGGGGACAAAAGGAGCCACAGGAGGCAGATCTATGTTTGGAGGAGGGTTTTGAGGAATGTTCGGAGGGTTTTGAGGAATGTTCGGCGGGTTTTGAGGAATGTTTTGACGGTTTACACGATTTCGAGCTTGCCGACCAACTAATAAAACAAGAAAATTGTATACATAAACAAACATTTCAAAAAACCCATGAAAATGCAAAAAAAAACCTAAAATGCAAAAAAATGATTACAATCGGGGACTTACCTCCTCATCTTAGCAAAAGATGGTTGAATCTATCGCTATCTAGAAGTCCGATGAGAAATTTTGAGATGGTATTGAAAGCGCGAGTGAAAAACGTTTAGGAAAATTTGCGGTTAGAAATGAAAAATGAGGAAAATAAGGAGTCGTGGGACTATTAAATTTTGTCTCAGAGTTCTGCGATCGTGGTTTATAACCACGCTCGTTGTTTTAGGTTCGGTAATTACAGAACCTATAATTTAGGAACCATGATTGTGGTTCCTTTATTTCAGGTTTTTATGTCCACGGAATTGTCCACCAACTTCGTGCACTTACCCAAAATCCAAGTAAGAAAATAAGATGTTTACAAAATTGCTTTTAGATGTCATTTTGGCCATTTTGAGTTTCTTCTGATGCCTTTTGGGTTAAAATATGCCCCTGCTACATTTCAATCATGTATGAATCATGTTTTTAGGGAGCATTTGAGGAAATTTGTATTGGTGTTCTTTGATGACATATTGGTCTATAGCAAAACATGGGAAGAGCATCTCCAACACTTGGATATGGTGTTAGGAATTTTGGAGCAGCAGTCACTTTATGCCAAGGAATCTAAGTGTGAATTTGGTGTGACTGAAATTTAATATTTGAGGCATATTATCAATGCCCAAGGTGTCCATGTAGATAAAAAAATCTCATCCATCTTGAATTGGCCTCCACCCACTACTATCACACAAATGAGAGGATTTTTGGGATTATGCAATTATTACAAAATATTTTTCTAAGGTTTTCCACAACTTGTTGCCCCCATGAGTGATTTAACTAAGAAATGAGATTTTATATTGTCTAAGAAAACCTAAGATGTATTTGACAACTTGAAAAAGGTATTGAGAACATGTCATGTACTTGATGTTTAATATTTTTCAATTGATTTTTTTAGTGTGATACATCCGAAGATTGTATTGGGGTTGTTTTGATGGAAAAAACATCCAATTGCATTTGAAAGTAGGAAAATAAAATATATTGAATATATATATATATATATATATATATATATATATTCAATTTATGATAAGAAAATGTTGGAAATCATGCATGCTTTGGTGAATTTTTTCCAATATTTAGTTTGTTATAGATTTCGTGAAGATTGATCATAATAGCTTGAGGTATTTGCTGAAAAAAACTCATTTGAATGAATGAAAACAAAAAGTGTAAGTATAATTTATTCTTTTTGTTTAGAGATTGAATTTATGAAAAGAAAAAGAATATAGTGACTGATCTATTATCAAGAAAACTATATTGTTTTTCTATGAAAAAAATTAGAGAACATTAGAGGGATATTATAAAAACAAAATATAAAACATAGTTTGCTAGTTCTTCCCTAGATAGATAAATTAAAGATGAAAAGTACTTAGTGATTAATGGAATTATACTCTAAAAAAAAATAGTATTTTTGTACTGGAATCCAAGGTAAAACATAAGATTTTAGGATCTATGAATTATTTTCCATTGATCACTCATTCGTGTTACTTTGAAACATACAAAAAAATTAGTGATAAATTTGTTTGGAAAGTGATCAAAGGAGAAGTCCTTCAACACATAAGGGAATGTCTCACATGCCAACAAAGCAAAGCTGAACATGAATTTCCAGCAGGTCTTCTACAACCTCTACCAATTCCAAATCAAAAGTGGGAGAGTATTTCTATGGATTTCATCACCGGTCTTCCCATGGTTCAAGGTAATATGTTGTGGTGCGAAGATTGACAAATTATGCAAAAATTTCACTCTTCCCACTAAGAATTATGGACCACTAGTGGTGGGAATGTTTTATGGAAGTTTTTAGACGTCATGGGCTACCAAAGAACATTGTCCATGATAGGGACAACAAATTTTTATGATATTTTTGATAAGAATACTTCCATATTTCAAGAATACAATTGAATCCAAGTACAAGTTATCATCCACAAACATATGGAAAATTAAAAGTGTCAACAAATGGATAAAATGGTACTTAAGGAGTTTTTTTAATCGGTCAAGAAACAACATGGATGAAATGGATAAATTTTTGGAATTTTTTCTACAATATTTCCAACCACATGTCTATTGGTATTGTTATCTAATTTTTCCCCTTAGGAAAAATTAGACTCGCATATATAAAATTGAGGGATCGATTCGGCCATGGGAGCTCACATTTCGGGGTTAAGACAAGTGAGTTCAAGTGATGTGGAAGCATTTGGATTTGGCAGGAAAAAATTCTGAATCGGCAAGCTCAAAAGGTCCAAAGGACATCAAAGTTCAAAGTCCAAAATTCAGACTTCAGACATTTGGGAGTTTGGATTTTGTAGCAGGGTCGACCAGTGAACAATGCCATACAGGGGGGAAAAGAATTCCAAAACCCAAAGTCTGAAATTCAGACTTCGAGATTTTGGGATTTCGAGAGGTTTCACGTGACAGTGGATGAAAAGTACACGAAACCTTGAATCTTAAACCCCGAATACCTAAAACTAAAACCCCCAAAATACAAATGTCTCGAAACCTAAATTTTGAATTTTAGACTTCACAGTTTCGGCATTTCAGAACATTGAAGTTGTAGTGCGAAAATCATGACTTGATGTCTAGAACCCGAAGTCTAAATTTCAGACTTCGTGGTTTTGGAATTTCAGAGGTTTCATGATCTCGATTGGCTAATAGTGATAGCGATCTCCGAAGCCCAAAGCTCGAATCCCGAAAGTCTGAAATTTTTACTTTCGAGGGGTGTGATACAGATTCGAGTCTGAAAAGAAGGTTAACCACCCGCATTTAGTGGAGAATAAAACCTCATCTTTATATGGACATAACGTTTGACTGGGATCTCATATTTGTAAAAATAGGACTTTTTGGAAAGATCTTAGTGTCCTCTAAGTATTCCAAAATGGGGAAATACATACTGCTATTTTAGAGGAATTTTTCTAGATTTCTCACCTACCATAATGATGAGGTATGGGCTTCCTTTCTTCCCCAACAAGAAAGGTACATGAAGTTATGGGTTTTGTAGTGGCACCCATCATTGTTGTAGGTGATTTTAATGCATTTTTGGTGGTTGAAGAAAGATTTTGAATTCCTCTCTCTCCCTTCGCTCATTTTTCCTATATATTGTAAGGAGGGGATAATTTTAAAGTGGTTGGAAAACTTGTATGTCCCTCCCTTCTTTCTTGTTTGTAAGAGATTTATGGAGATTTCAAACCTCCCTATTGAACATTGTAATGTAAAATCTATGCCTTTGGCCCTAAATGTGATGTATTGTATTAACTTTGAGAGCAATAAAATCATATCCAAGGATGTTTCAAACCCTCTTCTATGGTATATTACAACATTATGATCTTTCATTACATGCAAGGTTATTGTGTATTGTTGTTGTTTTCATTACAAGGTTTTGGTAGTGATGTGTTTATTATGTAGGTTATTCAACATCCTTCTTGGTGCATCACCTTCCCTTAGAGTAGATTTTAATTTTCATGTATTTTTCTCTAACTCTGTCTCCTTGGGAAAACATTAGATGAGGGTTAGATCTGCAACTCTGCACTTTGGTGTAGTTGGTCCTAGGTTAGGATAGGAAGCCAACCTTCTCTCGAACGATAATCCCATTTACAAGGTCCCACACTTTGGGATAACTTCATGTTTGAAAAATCACACTGACTACCTCAACCATTCACTTGCAAGAAATCAAGGGTGTTGTTATTTTGCAATAACAGTAAGTCACCCTTAAATGATTTGTATGGTTATGACGCATTTTATTTTGTGGATGTTTTCTTTTTAGATGGTAGAGTTCCGGTGATAGATATTTGTTACAATAGAGTCAAGTCATCATGAAATCACTCAAAGACAACATCTTACATGCCCAAAAATAAGCAAAAATTGTATACATACAAATGAAAGATTGAGAGATCATTTGAGGTAGGAGATATGTTTTTTTAAGGTTGTAACCCTATAGGAAATTTTCCCTCGAAGGGTAAATTTATCTGAAAAGATAAAACTGTTGCGCCCGCCTCAAGACAATGGAATCACACCAGATATTACTAAAAATTTTGGTACTTTTTTTGGGAAGTGGCCAATAATTACTAATTCTCTACTTAACCCATTTTTTGTAATATTTAAATCATATTAATTATTAATTTCCCGAAGTTGCCTAAACACTAGCCCAACACAACTTGCTTATTTCAATCTAATAAGTATTAAATGAAATCAAAAATTTTATTAAGTCTACACAACCTTTTAAATTAATTTAGTCTCCCCTTTTTATTTATTTGTCCACACACCCCTTTTATTTAATTCTCATTCCCACTACATTTCCCATGACTAGAAAATGTGTAGGGTTTTATTTGAGCCCTAGGATTTAACAAATCTGGTCCCTAAATTTAGAGTTTACCCTAAAGTTTTCCCTAACATCCTTATCTTTCCCTTCTTTTCATTTGAATTTCATTCTTGTTTTCTTCTCTTTCTTTTCATTCTTTTTCTCATTTTGTTTTGGCTTTGTCTTTTGGGTGTGCAAGTTAAGGAGCTATGGAGGCTTGCTTCCATGGAGGTTTTTTTTTTTGTTGATGGAAGTTCCATTATTGTACTATGTATTTATTTCATAGTCATTGTTTTTTTTGAAAATAGATATATATGTTTTCTACTCAAAATCTAGTTGTTGGGTAAGTAGAATACCCACAAATTTTCTTTATAAGAAATGAAAAAAATTGCTCGAAAACTAATATATATATATATATATATATATATATATATATATATATATATATATATATATATATATATATATATATAAGGAAAAATCTGAATCAAACGACAACCTCCAATGTCCAAATTTGTAGGTTTATGGTGAGGGGTTTGGGAGAGAGGTGGCAACAGGTGGCGAGGCGGTGGTGATTGCGATCGGGGGTCGGGACAATTTTTTTAGGGGTGGCTGTGGTAGGGTGGAGTGGATGAAGGGTAGCATGTGGTTTGGGGAAAGGCATAGGGGAAGGGGGCACTACAAGTGCAGTGGATGGGGGAGGGTTCGGCCTCCCCAAACCATTTAAAAATAAAACATTTTGTTATACAATATAAATATAATTTTATATTATATATATATATATATATATATATATATTTTTTTTGTTTTTGTTAATATTTATTTTTAAAAAACGTGTTTAACTATAAGTGATTATATATATATATATATATCTGCATAAATACTATATTAATATAATAATTAAACTAGGACTTTCCTTAGCTATATTACAATACATTTGAAAATAGCACTAAATTAAATGAATTCTGAATATAATTATCTTTGTGCACAATGGTAAAAAAGGAATATTTCAACTTATAAAATAACATATTTAAATTTGTCAACTTAGTGAAGTAAGGGTCTTAAATGTTTTCAATAACTATTTGGGTTAAATATTTTACCTATTTTATATTAAAAGGAATGTAACCAAGTAGTTTCAAATGAAACAAGAGACTTATTTCTAAAAGAATATTTTCAAGAAGATTACTTATTCACTATGACTACTTAATCGACACAAAACATTAAAACTTCACATAGAAAGAAAATCAAGGCTATTCTTATTCCAATCATTAATATTACAAACAATAAAAGAGGGGATACTTTCTTTTCAAATGCAATAAAAGATTATTTCAGATTTTTAACATGAGGGATACTCAACATGAAGTGTATATATATGTTCAAAAGGAAAACATATTCCCAATCTATACATTTTCTCTTTCAAAAAGGAGATTACAATCAAATTTTCATATTGAAGAAAACCACTATTATAACATTCTTTCCTTTTCAGGATTGAAGCTCACATATACCAATTTATCCAAATACATAACTACTCATGAAGGTTTATTACAAGATTCCTTGCAAGCTTGAAGAGAGATATTTCTCAAGTAAATATACTCTAGTTTAAAAGTAATTTTCAAATACAGAAAGGAGATTTTATAGAAATGAAGCTTTCACCAAGCCATATCCAAAGGAGATATAAAGAGGTAATTTCCACAAAGAGATGGAAGATGACAAAAGAACTCCAACTACCACCAACTCCCATCATGAGATCCAACTTCAAATGCCTTTAAGGAATCTAAAAAAGGAGAAGAAGCTTGCTTTACCACCAGACCATAGGCATCATTACATGCCTTTACCAAGGTTGGGATGCATGCTAGCCTCCCCCAATCCCATGGGAAAGAGGACAAATATTCACAACTATGCACGAGAGTGAGGGTGAACAAAAATCATTACATCCACACAAAAACAAGGCAAGGATTAAAATAAGACTCCAAATTTGTAAACGTGAAAAGGAAGAGAAACCAAGTTCTACCTCTAAAATGGGGAAGAGAAAAGATAAGTTCTCCAAATGTTATAACCAACATTAGTTACACAAAGCCAAGATCTCCATACCCTCCTTATTTCTCCAATTTCACTCAAGCCCTCCTTATTTCTCCACCCTTTCACCAATCCTTCTTAGAAGGATTTTCAAACCCCAAAGGGGTTTCCTCACCAAGAATGGGGAAGGAGATTCAAGCCAAACGACCAACCTTGCCCACCTCAAACCATTTGAGGGGAGTAACTAAATCCTACAAGGCTTGCCCATCAAGCCTATAAGGATTGAGAGGGAAAATTCCCTCTCTTCCCCCACAAACTCCAAAAATCCATCATGCCATATGATGGAGGGAGCAAAATCAAATAAACAACAAACAAAATCTCCATACAACAACAAACATTTCCAAGTAAACAACTAATATCTATCATGTTATAAAAATACAATGAAGCTCAAGAAGCCTACCTAAAAAAAAGCTCTCCAAAACCAATCTCTTCCAGTTCTTGACCAAGGCAAACTCTAGCTCCCAATCCACAAGCCTCCAAGCAAAAGCTCCCAAAAAAAAGTTCTCTTCTTTTCCTATGAGGCAGAATTTGAAGAGGAGCAACCAGAAAACCCATCACAAATGAGGGGGTGACATGTGTCACCCCTCTCTTTCCTCAAGGTTAAAGATGCCAAAAATAAAAGAGAGAAACAAAGTTCTACCTCTAAAATGGGGAAGAGAAAAGATAATTTCTCCAAAATTTATAACCAACATTAGTAACACAAAGCCAAGATCTCCATTCCCTCCTTATTTCTCCAATTTCACTCAAGCCCTACTTATTTCTCCACCCCTTAACCAATCCTTATTGGAAGGATTTTCAAACCCCAAAGGGGTTTCCTCACCAAGAATGGGGAAGGAGGTTCAAGCCAAATGACCAACCTTCCCCACCTCAAACCATTTGAGGGGAGTAACTAAATCCTACAAGGCTTGCCCATCAAGCCTATAAGGATTGAGAGGGAAAAATTCCCCTCTTTCCCCCAAAAACTCCAAAACTCCATCATGCCATATGATGGAGGGAGAAAAATCAAATAAACAACAAACAAAATCTTCATACAACAACAAACATTTCCAAGTAAACAACTAATATCTAGCATGTTATAACAAATACAATGAAGCTCAAGAAGCCTACCTCAAAGAAAAGCTCTCCAAAATCAATCTCTTCCACTTCTTGACCCAAGCAAACTCTAGCTCCCAATCCACAAGCCTCCAAGAAAAAGCTCCTAAAAATAAAGTTCTCTTCTTTTCCCATGAGGGGGAATTTGAAGAGGAGCAAGAAAAAATCCTCACAAATGAGGGGGTGACATGTGTCACCCCTCTCTTTCCTCAAGGTCAAAGATGCCAAAAATAAAAGAGAGAAAGGATCAATTGACTTTTAGCCCTCTTCTCCCAAAATACCCACAATCATAACAAAACAATCTTTTGTAACTTTTAACAAAGCAAACTTATCCTTACCTCTTATATGGATGTGACCAAAGGAGGGCAAAATGGGAGGAAAACTTCCTATAGCCTTGGAAATGGGCCCATTTTCATGTTAAGGGAACTCCAAAACTAAAAAGGGGTCCCTAAAAATGATTAAAATAACCCAATTTCGGGTTTGGCATATTTGGCACAAGGGTAGAGGGTGTGGGGCCCACACAAGGGTTCACATGTGACCCTAAACCCTTTAGATTAAGTACATCATTAAATAAATTCAAAACTTAATTAAAGTGGGGTCATTAATTCCCAAAACAATTTTACCACACAAACTAATTACACTAAGCAAGATTAATAATACAAGACATATTGTATTACAAGTGAGAGTCACCCATTGTGCCCAAAACAATAATTCTAATGCTAAGGCATCATGCAATAAACACGGGTAGGACTTAGCCCCGTGGGCTTCTTGTGCAAATTTGCATAGCTAGCTTCAATGCCACATTCTCATGTGACTGTCACCTGCACACTCTTTGCACATATTATACGCACTTTGTCTCGATAAAATGTGAGTTAACTACTAAATAAGATATCAATGAATTATCAACTAACATATCATCTCTTTGGAATCAGAAATGTGACAACGTGCACAATTACACACAATTCACCATAGGTTAGACATAATGATAAAGTAACATGTATCCATAGAATCCCAACATGCAACAAACTGAGTATCCATCAATATAATTGTGTTCCAAAACAACATCATATCAATTAACATCCATGACATCATAAGATAATGTGACAACATAATAATCAAGCTAAATTGGCGTTATATGCCTAAATCTCCATATATGTCTAATAAGATCAAATCTCCTAATGGAAAGTCCAAAATGTATCAAATCCCTACCAAAACATGTCTAAGAGTAAGAGGGACAACAAGTAATTGAGCTATAAAATGTGGGCACTACATCCCCCTCTACTAAAATTAGACTTCCTCCTAGAAGTCACTAAAAGAGATAGGGATATCTAGCCCTCAAAGGTGTCGCATCCTCCCAAGTAGTTGTTGTCTCATCGTATCGGTCCCACTGCACTCTAACCTGGTCCAAGTCTCCACCTCAAGGGCCAACCTCCGGTGCTCTAGTATGCGTATGGGCTCCAGTCTCCACTGTCCACCATCCTCTACCTATAATGCTGACCAATCCAAGACATGAGAGACATCATGTACATATCTACCTAGTACAGAAACATGAAAAACATTGTGGGCTCGTGCAAGGCATGGTGGAAAATCTAGGTGGTAGGAAATTGGACTGATGACCTCTAAAATATAAAAATGCCCCACAAATCGAGGTGATAGCTTATAACTCTTTCCATATTGAATTGGGCTCTTATGTGGATGAACTCTCAAGAAGAATTTTTCACCCACTAAGAAGTGATGATCAATCCTCTTGGTGTCTGCATATGCCTTCTGGCATGCTCTATCCTACTCAAGATGTTGTCTAATCAAAACAACCTACTTTAAATCCTGAAGATAAGTTGGTCCCAGAATAATCCTATCATCTAGTCTGTCCCAACTCAAAGGTGTCTTGCAAGGTTGTCCATACAAAGCCTGGTAAGCAGCCATACCAATGGAACTATGATAGTTGTTGTTGTAGGAAAACTCAACTAAATGAAAATAATCTTCCCACTTCTTCTATTGGTCCATCACATACATCCTCAACATGTCCTCCAGTTCCTGATTAACACTCTCTATCTATCCATCTGTCTCTAGATGATAAGCTGAACTGAAATTAACTTGAGTACCCAGAGCGGTTTGAAAGGAATTCCAGAAAACTGAAGTGTAGATGGTATCCCTGTCATTGATGATGGTCTTCAGAATCCCATGCAACCTAAAAATTTCCTCCATAAATACTTTGGTGATGGCCTATGCATTATAGGTGACCTTGGTTGGTAAAAGTGCACAACCTTGGTCAACTTATCCATGGTGACCATAATGGCATCATGATGATAAGAAGACATAGGAAGTTTGACTATGAAATCCATGGAGATCACATCCCATTTCCATTCGGGAATATCATGAGGATGTAAGAGCCTGCGGATGAGAATGTTCGCCTCGACCCTCCGACACTCAAGGCAACATGCAACAAAATATTCTACGTCCGTCAAAGACCTCGGCCAATAATATAAATCCTCGATCAACATGCATTTTCTTCACTCCTAGATGTACTACATATGGAGCTCGATGAGCCTCTGTGAGGATGAAGCTACGCAGATCACCTGACTTAGGCACGTAGATGTGCCTATGGAACTAAAGTAAACCATCTATCTCTAAAATGTAACCTGAATACCTATCCTCTAATGAACCCTGTGACTCCAACATCTATCTAGCTCCCTCATAAAACATGTCCTCTGGAAGATGCTCAAGAATCTTGCCTCTCAAATTTGACTGAAGTGTCAATGAAGCAAGCACATGTCATCGTCTACTAAGTGCATCTACAACAACATTTTCCTTTCCTTTGATATACTGCACCTCCATGTCATACTCACATAGGAACTCCATCCAATGCCATTGACGAGCGTTGAGGTTTGGCTGTGAGAAGATATGCTACAAGCTGCGATGATCTGTCCTCAAAATGAAAGGTCTACCCAAAAGGAAATGTCGCCAACACACAAGAGCATGAAAAATGCTGCAAGATCCAAGTCATGAGTAGGATAATTAAGCTCGTAGTCCTTGAGCTTACGAGACTCAAATGTAATAACTCGACACTCCTGCATAAGAACTGCTCCCAAACCCTCTAGTGATGCATCAATACAAACAAAAAAATCCTCTGTTGGGTTTGGAACTGCTAAGATAGGCGTCGTGGTTAACCTTTCCTTAAGCAATTGAAAGGCCTGCTCACACTTTTCTGACCAATCAAACTTCTTCCCTTTTCTCTGAAGAGAAGTAATAGGGTGAGAAATCCTGGAAAAGTCTTGAACAAACCTATGGTAATAACCTGCTAAGCTCATAAAACTCCTCACCTCGCAATTGATGTGGGTGCTTGCTTGATCCAAGATAGCTTTGAATCTTAGAGGGATCCACTAAGACACCTTCTCCCGATATGATATGACCCAAGTACGAATCCATATCTGAAAGAAGCTACATTTTCCACGTTCCCATACAACTTATGCTCTCTCAAAACCTGAAGTACCTACCTCAAATGTTCCTCGTGTTCCTCCTCGGAATGATAATATATCAATATGTCATCAAGGAACACTAAGACAAAGTGATCCAGAAAGGTCCTGAATACTCCATTCATGAGGCTCATGAAGATAGTTGGGGCATTAGTCAATCCAAAAGGAACAACTGTGAACTCATAATGCCCATAACATGTGTGAAACACTATCTTATGAATGTCTACATCTGATATGCACAACTGATGGTACCCTGACTTGAGATCAATTTTGGAGAACACTCTCGCTCCTCGCATCTGATCAAACAAGTCATCAATCCTAGGGAGTGGATAACAGTTCTTTATTGTGACTTTGTTGAGCTATCTGAAGTCAACAAAAATCCTAAGAGAACCATCCTTCTTCACAAATATGATTGGAACTCCCCAAGGAGATACACTAGGGTGAATGAGACCCTTCTCTAACAACTCCTCTAACTAAATCTTGAGCTCATGAAGCTTTGGAGTCATCATCCGATAGGGTGCCCAAGAAACTAGTGTGGATCTAGGTATTGAATCGGTAGTGAAATCCACCTCTCTGTAGGGTGGTAGCCCCGAAGCTCGCCTAGAAACACATCAGCAAACTCCTCAAAACTACATGATCATCTAAGGGTGATTGCTCGGAGTGCTCTCGATTGATCACGATGGTGATAGAAAACAATTGACATCCCTTACGCATGCTCCAATTGAGTTTCTTAGCCGAGACCATGTGCAAGGAGATAGGCCTTTGCATCCTCGATACCACAACTACACTCCCAAGATCATCCTAACACTTAATGACCTTACTTCTGCAATCTACCTTGGCCGATGAGCCTCGAGCCAATCCATACACAACACTACCTGATAGGATCCTAGAGGAATAACTCGGAGGTTAAGTGTAGTGGAGAAGGATACTAAATAAACTACACAACTCTCCACATATGAGTCCATGGTGAGTTTGGCCCCGAGAGGAAAACTCAACCTTCCAACTATCTGGTTGCCTAGCCACCACTAGCCCACACTGGTCCACTATAGAAGGAGATATAAAGAAATCAAGCACTGAATCAAAAAGTACCGATACAAAAATAACCTTGATAGTAATTATCATCTCATTGACTGTGGCCTGATGCTCGGCCTGATGGTTGTCAACCGCTGCACAAACATGATGAGTGTGTCCCACGTCACCCACATGCCTCGCTCGATCTAGCGGCGCTTTGTGTGTCCATGGTATTGGGTTTTGTGGTCACATGCGCACATAGTGATCAAGAGACCCACAAATAAAACATCCTCATGTACCCCTCTCGATGGGGTCCCTCCCCGTACTTTGGTGCATTGATCCCGCCGGTCCAAACCTAGCAGACTACTACGTGTGAGATGGTCAGACCTGCCGAGTACCCCGCCTCCTATCCCCGGCTCCACCAAAATCTCCTCTAGTACCACCTCTCTAAAAGCTCGAGTCTGTCTAGCCCTTTCTACTAGTGGCCATGATGTTGTGTCTCATCACCGCGGGTGCGGTGGAGCCCTCGTGGCTATCGGCGGAGGCCGAATCCTCCTCTAGGGGTGGTGTTATACCCCGTGAGCTCACGAATCTGAAAGGCCTGTATCCTCTCCTGAAACATGCTCTTGTTTCTATCCCATCTGATCTCTGTGCCTTGGTCCTATTATCCTAAGCTAAGTAGGCCTTCTCAACGGCCTTCTCAAGTGTGGGAGGAGATAACATCCTGACTACTCCTGCTATATCTACATTAAGGCCTCGAATAAACCTATTAACCTACAATTTCTCATCTTGCAGGGTAATCCACAAACTACAAGATCCAGAACTCGCTCTCATCTGCGTTACTATGCCGGATCCTTTTCGTAAGTCATGAAACTCATCAATTCTCTTCTACATGAAATGCTCGACATATAAGCGAGCCCTGAATCACTCCTCGAACATCTCCTAGGTCACTGTATCTCGAGTCAAATGGAGCTTCCGCTCCTCATTCCTCCACCAAATGCCTACTGCATCTCGAAGGAGGTGTATGGCGAACCTTGCCTTGACATTGCTCTCGTAAGAGTGCAAGCCAAAGAAACTATCCAAGCTAAGGAGCCATGACTCAGCCCCAAAGCCATCTGTAGAGCCGGTGTAGGTGGGCGGCTGCAAGCAAAGAAGGTCTTTGATCACGCTACCTGTATCTCGATCTTGGCGATGTAGTCTAATAGGTGAAAGGGATCACCTATCCTCAAATGGTCCCTTGAGACTATGTGAGCAGCTATAATGGTACGAGGCTACCCTCTTGTGATGAATGGAAGGGCTATGTGACCTCTCTTGCCTCAATGTATCATGCTCTGGTGGTTCTGAATGCATATCCTCACCTATCAGCTCCTCATCTCCCAACTGAATGTTCTCCTCTCTCACCTCCTGCGGTGGTGGGAGACGTTGCTGCACAATGTCGATCAACTGCTGAAGAGCCTCTAAGATCTGAGGCCCTAACTCGGGTGTCGGTGGTTTGGGCGTAGGTGAACCACGTCCCAAACCCCTAACCGAGCGTCATCTCATGGGTGCCATCCTTTATGCACGAGGTGAGCGAAGAGGTTATTAAATTATGATTAAATGGTTGTGGAATTTTTTAATTATTTTATTTATTTATTTACTTTAATGTTATTACAAATATTGTTAACTAGTTGATTGATTACCCAGAGTGTCCACATGTGCGAACCTCTGCTCTGATACCAAATGTCGTGCCTCGCCTTGGGACAATGGAATCACACCAGATATTACTAAAAATTTACGGTAATTTTTTTTTTTTGAAGTGGCCAATAATTACTAATGCTCTACTTAACCCTTTTTTTGTAATATTTAATTCATATTAATTATTAATTTCCTAAATTTGCCTAAACACTAGCCCAACACAACTTGCTTATTTCATTCTACTAAGTATTAACTGAAATCACAAATTTTATTAAGTCTACACAACCTTTTTAATTAATTTAGTCTCCCCTTTTTATTTATTTGTCCACACACCCCCTTTATTTAATTCTCATTCCCACTATATTTCCCATGACTAAAAGTGTGTAGGGTTTTATTTGAGCCCTAAGATTAAACAAATCTGGTCCCTAGATTTTGAGTTTACCCTAAAGTTTGCCCTAACATCCTTATCTTTTCCTTTCTTTTCATTTGAATTTCATTCTTGTTTTCCTTCTCTTTCTTTTCATTCTTCTTCTCATTTGTTTTGGCTTTGTCTTTTGGATGTGCAGGTTAAGGAGCTATGGAGGATTGCTTCCATGGAGGTTTTTTTGTTGATGAAAGTTCCATTATTGTACTATGTATATATTTCATATTCATTATTTTTGTAAAAAAGATATATATATTTTCTACCCGAAAATATGGTTGTTGGTAAGTAGAATACCCACAAATTTTCTTTATAAGAAATGAAAAAAATCTGCCTAAGAACTTATATATATATATATATATATATATATATATATATATATATATATATATAGAAAATTTGAATCAAATGACAGCCTTCGAATGTCCAAATTTCTAGGTTTGTGGTGAGGGGTTTGGGAGAGAGGTGGCAATAGGGTCAGCAAGGGGTAGCGATGATTGTAAGGTGGTCGGGACAGTTTTTTTTTTTAGGGCGGCCGTGGCGGCGGCGCAGATGGAGGGCGATGAGCGGTTTGGGGATAGGCGTGGGGAAGGGGGACTACAGGCCGTAATGGATGGGGAAGGGGAGGGTTCGGCCTCCCACAAACCATTTAATAAATAAAACAATTTTGTTTTATATATATATTTTTGTTTTTGTTTATATATATATTTTTGTTAATATTTATTTTTAAAAAAATGTGTTTAACTATAAGTGATTATATATATATATATTATATATATTAATATATAATATTATATATGTATACATATATATTTATATAATATTATATGTGTGTGTGTGTGTATGTGTGTATGTATATATATAATTTATATTGCATAATATATAATATATATATATATATATATATTTCATTATATATATAAATCTGCAATAAATACTATATTAATATAACAATTAAACTAGGACTTTCCTTAACTATAATACAATACATTTGAAAATAGCACTAAATTAAATGAATTCTAAATATGATTATCTTTGTGCACAATGGTAAAAAAAAGAATATTTCAACTCATAAAATAACAGATTTAAATTTGTCAACTTAGTGAAGTAAGGGTCTTAAATGTTTTCAATAACTATTTGCGTTAAATATTTTAGTTATTTTATATTAAATAGAATGTAAGCAAGTAGTTTCAAATGAAACAAGAGACTTATTTCTAAAAGAATATTTTCAAGAAGATTACTTATTCACTATGACTACTTAATCAGACACAAAACATTAAAACTTCACATAGGAAGAAAATAAAGGCTATTTTTATTCCAATCATTAATATTACAAACAATAAAAGAGGGATATTTTATTTTGAAATTCAATAAAATATTATTTCATATTTTTAACATGAGGGATAATCAACATGGATTGTATATATGTGTTCAAAAGGAAGACATATTCCCAATCTATACATTTTCTCTTTCAAAAGGAGATTACAAATCAAATTTTCATATAAAACAAAATCACTATTATAACATTTCTTTCCTTTTCAAGGATTGAAGCTCACATATACCAATTTATCCAAATACATAACTACTCATGAAGTTTTATTACAAGATTCCTTGCAAAGCTTGAAGAGAGAGATTTACAAGTAAACCTACTCTAGTTTAAAAGTAATTTTCGAATACAAAAATGAGGTTTTACAGCAATGAAGCTTCTAACAAGCCATATCCAAAGGAGATACAAAGAGGTAATGTCCACAAAGAGATAGAAGATGTCAAAAGAACTCCAACTACCACCAACTCCTATCATGAGATCCAACTTCAAATGCTTTTAAGGAATCCAACCAAGGAGAAGAAGCTTGTTTCACTACCCAACAATAGGCATCATTACATGCCTTTCCTAAGGTTGGGATGCATGCTAGCCTCCCCCAAGCCCATCGAAAAGAGGAAAACTATCCACAACTATGCATAAGAGTCAGGGTGAACAAACATCATTACATCCACACAAAAACAAGGCAAGGATTAAAACAAGACTCCAAATTTGTAAAAGTGAAAAGGAGGAGAAACCAAGTTCTACTTCTAAAATGGGGAAGAGAAAAGAGAAATTCTCCAAAAGTTATAACCAACATTAGTAACACAAAGCCAAGATCTCCATTCCCTTCTTATTTCTCCCCCATTTCACCAATCCTTCTTGGAAGGATTTTCAAACCCCAAAGGGATTTCCTCACCAATAATGGGGAAGGAGGTTCAAGCCAAATGACCAACCTTCTCCACCTCAAACCATTTGAGGGGAGTAACTAAATCCTACAAGGCTTTCCCATCAAGCCTATAAGGATTGAGAGGAAAAATTCCCCTCTCTTCCCCCACAAACTCCAAAAATCCATCATGCCATATGATGGAGGGAGCAAAATCAAATAAACAACAAACAAAATCTTCATACAACAACAAACATTTCCAAGTAAACAACTAATATCTAGCATGTTATAACAAATACAATGAAGCTCAAGAATCCTACCTCAAGAAAAGCTCTCCAAAACCAATCTCTTCCACTTCTTGACCCAAGCAAACTTTAGCTCCCAATCCACAAGCCTCCAAGCAAAATCTCTCAAAAAAAAGTTCTCTTCTTTTCCAATGAGGGGGAATTTGAAGAGGAGAAAGAAAAAATCCTCACAAATGTGGGGGTGACATGTGTTACCCATCTCTTTCCTCAAGGTCAAAGATGCAAAAATTAAAGAGACAAACGATCAAATGAATTTTAGCCCTCTTCTCCCAAAATACCCAAAATCATAACAAAACAATCTTGTGTAACTTTTAACAAAGCAAACTTATCCATACCTCTTACATGGATGTGACCAAAGAAGGGGAAAATGGGAGGGAAAACTCCCTCTAGCCTTGGAAATAAGCCCCTACCTATTAGGTAGGGTCCAAGGGCCCTTTCTCATGTTAAGGAACTCCCAAACTAAAAGGGGTCCTAAATATGCCTAAAATAACCCAATTTCAGGTTTGGCATATTTGGCACAAGGGTAGAGGGTGTGGGGCCCACCCAAGGGTTCACATGTGACCGTAAACCCTTTAGATTAAGTACATCATTAAACAAATTCAAAACTTAATGAAAGTGGGGTCATTAATTCCCCAAAACAAGTTTACCACACAAACTAATTACCCTAAGCAAGATTAATAATACAAGACATATAATACATTACAAGTGAGGGTCACCCATGGTGCCCAAAACAATAATTCTAATGCTAAGGCCTCATGTAATAAACATGGCTAGGACTTAGCCCCACAAACTGCTTGTGTAAAGTTGCGTAGCTAGCTTTGAATGTCATGTTTGTAGAAATTAATCTGATCTAATACAAAGAATCCATGAAATAGCTACAGACAATAATTGAAATCAACAACTCTATATTATATTTTTATTATTATTACACTCCATTATATAGGAGATGTAAAATAACAATCCTTACAACAACATTTGTCTTCATATACAACCATACACCCATATGGTTTCAACCTCTCACCAATATAATAATAAAACAATACTAATTGTTTTATTATTCTAACTTACTAACTTACCACATACTAACCACATTTTACATTTACTATTTACATTTACATAGTAAATGTACTTTCACTAATTTACCATAATAATAATTACACATGTAATTATTATTCACCCGTACATACAAATGGAGCACTAAGATATATTTCCTAACATTCCCCCCCTTAGTGCGAACATGGGGAAAACCTGCCTTATACTTGCACCTGCTCATGATCTGATGATTTTACAGGATGATCATAAACCTAATAGATGGTTTTTCATAGGGTTGACCATAAACCAAAAATGATGGTTTTGCAATTGGTTTACCATAAACCAAAAAGGGTGATGGTTTTGCATAGGGTTTACCAACAACCGAAAATGGTGGTTTTACAAGTGGTGTACCACAAACCAAAAGGGTGATGGTTTTGCATAGGGTTTACCAACAACCGAAAATGGTGGTTTTACAAGTGGTGTACCACAAACCAAAAATGAAGGTTTTCAAGTGGTTTACCTACAACCACATCATGATATGCCAAGTATTATTCTTAGCCCTCATCACATCTCACTGTAGGGAATAACATAGGAAATTCTGCTGAAATCTGCTGCATATATAGAAAATACCAGAAATGTAGAAAACTAGAAATGGAACATTGAGATCATGTTCCCCCCTCAATGTGAAATTTTATTTATTCTGCAAACCACAATAGGAACACTGCAACCAAACACTCTGCCAGAAATACAAAGAAACAACAAGAACGCACTGTATAAAAAAATAATCACCATAGCTGATACGGCCCCGTCGTTGGTGACTGACGAGAGGTCGTTGAATGACCTCCAACCTCCTATGCCTCCTTCCTCCAAGAACTTCACTTAGTATAGAAATTCTTCATAGTTATAGTCAATTTTATCTGTTATTTTTTCATCTCTAGTTTCCCATTCTACAATTTTGCTTACATCTGTAGGTTTTTTTTCTTTTCCATCTACTATCCTCCATAGATTTTTATTCATTAACTGCATCTGGATTTTTACCCTCCATGTATGGAAGTTCAGCCCATTAAATTTATCTAATGGTGTATCCATTTTACTGAATCTAAATATCCAAAAAAAATTGAATGTAGATTTGAATTACCTTTGATTCTCTGATTTCTTCAAAAAACAACAGTGATCAATGTGCTGTATAGTAAATTGCACGTTTCTCCCAAACTACAAACTGGGTTATGCTGAAATTTCTTTTGTAGCTTCCTGTATAACAGATCGTTCCACACACAAAATTTTGGAGAAACCCAGATCACGAAAAAAAAGTTACAAGATCATCTTCGAGACAGATTTAACCTGCTCTGGTACCAAATGTAGAAATTAATCTGATCTAATACAAAGAATCCATGAAATAGCTACAGACAATAATTGAAATCAACAACTCTATATTATATTTTTATTATTATTACACTCCATTATATAGGAGATGTAAAATAACAATCCTTACAACAACATTTGTCTTCATATACAACCATACACCCATATGGTTTCAACCTCTCACCAATATAATAATAAAACAATACTAATTGTTTTATTATTCTAACTTACTAACTTACCACATACTAACCACATTTTACATTTACTATTTACATTTACATAGTAAATGTACTTTCACTAATTTACCATAATAATAATTACACATGTAATTATTATTCACCCGTCTATACTGAATGGAGCACTAAGATATATTTCCTAACAATGTTCTCCCGTGACGTGTCACTGCACACTCATTACATAGATTATACGCACTGTTTATACGATAAAATGTGAGTTAACTACTAAATAAGATATCAATTAATTCTAAACTAACATATCATCTCTCTGGAATCAAAAATGTGACAACGTGCACAATTACACACAATTCACCATAGGTTAGACATAATGATAAAGTAACATGTATCTATAGAATCCCAACATTCAAAAAAGCTGAGTATCCATCACTATAATTTCATTCCAAAATAAGATCATATCAATTAACATCCATGACATCATAAGATAATGCAACAACATAATACTAGAGCTAAATTTGCGTTATGCGCCTAAATATCCATATATGTCTAATAAGATCAAATCTCCTAATTTAAAGTCCAAAATGTATCAAATCCCTGCCAAAACATGTCTAAGAGTAAGACGGACAACAAGCAACTGAGCTATAAAATGTGGGCACTACAAAAACCAAGGTTCTATTGTCCCTACAAGGTCATAGGGAAGGTGGGAAATGTTGTATATAAGATAGAGCTTCCGAAAAAGAGGGGATACTTTCTTTTCAAATTCAATAAAAGATTATTTCATATTTTTAACATGAGGGATACTCAACATAGAGTGTATATATATGTTCAAAAGGAAGACATATTCCCAATTTATACATTTTCTCTTTCAAAAAGGAGATTACAATCAAATTTTCATATTAAAGAAAACCACTATTATAACATTTCTTTCCTTTTCAAGGATTGAAGCTCACATATACCAATTTATCCAAATACATAACTACTCATGAAGGTTTATTACAAGATTCCTTGCAAGCTTGAAGAGAGAGATTGCTAAAGTAAACCTACTCTAGTTTAAAAGTAATTTTCAAATACATAAATGAGGTTTTACAGAAATGAAGCTTCCAACAAGCCATATCCAAAGGAGATACAAAGATCTAATGTCCACAAAGAGATAGAAGATGTCAAAATAACTCCAACTACCTCCAACTCCTATCATGCGATCCAACTTCAAATGCCTTTAAGGAATCCAACCAAGGAGAAGAAGCTTGTTTTACCACCCAACCATAGGCATCATTACATGCCTTTCCCAAGGTTGGGATGCATGCTAGCCTCCCCCAAGCCCATGGGAAAGAGGACAACTATCCACAACTATGCACAAGAGTGAGGGTGAACAAACATCATTACATCCACACAAAAACAAGGCAAGGATTAAAACAAGACTCCAAATTTGTAAAAGTGAAAAGGAGGAGAAACCAAGTTCTACCTCTAAAATGGGGAAGAGAAAAGAGAAGTTCTCCAAAAGTTATAACCAACATTAGTAACACAAAGCCAAGATCTCCATTCCCTCCTTATTTCTCCAATTTCACTCAAGCCCTCCTTATTTCTCCACCCTTTCACCAATCCTTCTTGGAAGGATTTTCAAACCCCAAAGGGGTTTCCTCACCAAGAATGGGGAAGGAGGTTCAAGCCAAATGACCAACCTTCCCCACCTCAAACCATTTGAGGGGACTAATTAAATCCTCTGAAGGCTTTCCCATCAAGCCTATAAGGATTGAGAGGGAAAAATTCCCCTCTCTTCCCCCACAAACTCCAAAACTCCATCATGCCATATGATGGAGGAAGCAAAATCAAATAAACAACAAAAAAATCTTCAGACAACAACAAACATTTCCAAGTAAACAACTAATATCTAGCATGTTATAACAAATACAATGAAGCTCAAGAATCCTACCTCAAAGAAAATCTCTCCAAAACCAATCTCTTCCACTTCTTGACCCAAGCAAACTCTAGCTCCCAATCCACAAGCCTCCAAGCAAAAGCTCTCAAAAAAAAAGATCTCTTCTTTTCCCATGAGGGGGAATTTGAAGAGGAGAAAGAAAAAAATCCTCAAAAATGTGGGGGTGACATGTGTCACCCATCTCTTCCCTCAAGGTCAAAGATGCCAAAAATTTAAGATAGAAACGATCAAATGACTTTTAGCCCTCTTCTCCCAAAATACCCACAATCATAACAAAACAATTTTGTGCAACTTTTAACAAAGCACACTTATCCATACCTCTTACATGGATGTGACCAAAGGAGGGAAAAATGGGAGGGAAAACTCCCTCTAGCCTTGGAAATAAGCCCCCTACCTATTAGGTAGGGTCCAAGGGCCCATTTTCATGTTAAGGGAACTCCCAAACTAAAAAGGGGTCCCTAAAAATGCCTAAAATAACCCAATTTCGGGTTTGGCATATTTGGCACAAGGGTAGAGGGTGTGGGGCCCACCCAAGGGTTCACATGTGACCCTAAACCCTTTTTATTAAGTACATCATTAAACAAATTCAAAACTTAATGAAAGTGGGGTCATTAATTCCCCAAAACAAGTTTACCACACAAACTAATTACCCTAAGCAAGATTAATAATACAAGACATATTACATTACAAGTGAGGGTCACCCATGGTGCCCAAAACAATAATTCTAATGCTAAGGCATCATGCAATAAACACGGGTAGGACTTAGCCCCGTGGGCTTCAGTGCAAATTTGCGTAGCTAGCTTTAATGCCACATTCTCCCGTGACTGTCACTGCACACTCTTTGCACATATTATACGCACTGTTTGATAAAATGTGAGTTAACTACTAAATAAGATATCAATGAATTATCAACTAACATATCATCTCTTTGGAATCAAAAATGTGACAACATGCACAATTACACACAATTCACCATAGGTTAGACATAATGATAAAGTAACATGTATCCATAGAATCCCAACATGCAACAATCGAGTATCCATCAATATAATTGCATTCCAAAACAACATCATATCAATTAACATCCATGACATCATAAGATAATGCGACAACATAATAATCAAGATAAATTTACGCTATACGCATAAATCTCCATATATGTTTAATAAGATCAAATTTCCTAATGTAAAATCTAAAATGTATCAAATACCTTAAAACGTGTCTAAGAGTAAGACGGACAACAAGTAACTAAGCTATACAATGTGGGCACTACAAAAACCAAGGTTCTATTGTCCCTACAAGGTCATAGGAAGGTGGGAAATGTTGTATATAAGATAGAGCTTCCGAAAAGAGAAAAATTCAAGATTTATTTCATGTTTCATGCCTCAAAATGCATTAGGACAGCATATTATTCCTTTTGTAGAGCTTCCCCCTCTTTGTGATGAAGTAAAATTGGTGGTAAAACAAGAAAATATCATGGATGTTCATGAAAGGAAACCGAAGAACATGATTATAAGAGCATATTTGATATAATTAAAGGGTATACCACTTGAGAATGCTACATGGTACGGTGCAACAATTTTGGATAACCCAAGTTTGAAATTGCTTGAGGGAAATCAATTTGGGAAAGGGAGGACTAAAATGTATCTCTTTGTAAAATAACTAGTTGAAGACCATTAGCCCAATTTTGTTTGTTGATGGATAAGAAATGATTAAAATGGAAACTTTAGTCTTAATAAATTATTATAAACTACATAAAAATAAATTCTATCAAAATAACTTATATTAAATTAATAAATACTAATTAAAAAATAAAATGGAAATCACTTTATAACTTTTAATTTCCTCTTAGAGGAAATGCGACCCATGTAATAGAGTGAACAAATCCTAAAAATAATGAAATTTGGGAAAAGGAAGATCTTTGGTGGTGGTGGGTAACTACTAACCCATGTTTGATTATAAAAGCAAGTCTATTTAGTTAGAAAAACATCTCTTTTATTTTATAAAAATTAATATTTTTGGTGTGAGCTTGTGATCTTTGCATAGAAATTTTTAGGGATGAAAACCCTTAGAAGTTACCTCTCGAGGATGAAAACCCTCTTGAGGATTTGGAGAATGAAAAATCCTCTTCCATTCATGTTTTCCAGCAGTGTTTGAAGGCTATATTTTGCATATCTAAACATTTTTTAAGGAGATTATTGGTTTTTACGAGTCTCCTATATTTATAACTTGTTCTAGGTAAATCGATCCATATAGAGAACTAGTTTGGAGTGTTTTGAGCTTTCAAAATAAGGTATGTGTTGTTGTTCCATATTCTTAGTTTTAGACATCCAATCAACCTTTTTGTGTAATTTTTTAGGTCAAAGAATTGGTGTAATTTTGGATCAAATAATTAGTGTTCTAAGTCTGTGTTTATAAATGAGAAAAGTTCACATTTTTAATAAATATTTTAGCTTTTAATTAGGTTCCAATTTGGTATTTTTCTTTTGTATTTGGAATATTAAAATTAGTTGATCTATTTTTGATTGATTTAAGTTAATTTGAATTAAATATAATTTTAGAGTAACTATTATTCCTAATGATGTACAAAATGATAATATATAACAAGATTTAACCAATAAGAAACCAATATTATAAAACCCTAATCAAAGAGGAGAGATAAGAAGATTTAGCAAGTTTTCGAGTGAACAAGAAGTGATCTAGGAAAGTATGAGCTCTAAAAAAACTATAGATAGGGTCATTATTGCTCACTATAAATTTTGGAAATTAGGAATAATGTTGGACAGGGGCGCTTAGTGCAGGGTAGAGGTGTTTGGACACTTGTGACTAAATGTAGGAACTAGTGAGTGTGCAGGAGCTCATGATCTAGTTTCTACTATGTAGCAAGGGTTTCATAATTGTTCCCTGCTAATCTCCTGATGTTCACTTCTTGATCACTGAAATTTCTTATAACTTACAAAAGAGAAATTCACTTACACATACCCATAAACCACTTCAAAACTAAAAAAGAAAACGTAGAATGGGGAGTTAGACTAACCTTGATAATCACCTTGATATTAAACTTATGACCGAGTGTTTCACTACATCTTAGACTCCATATAGTTATTGTATGTGTGTGTAGAAACGATTTTCTAGGATGCCCTTATGCAAGTTGCACTTGATAGTGGGTTGCAGCTAGAATGTAGCAATGTAATGGTAATTATGGATGGAACAAAATATAATTCCCCTTCCTATGTTGTGTATACAAAATTATGCATCCCTTATCCCTTTAATAGATGCTATATGGGTGATGTTGAAGTTCTTTATTGTCTCTCGGAATGCAAGCTTAGGTGATGATTGTAATTCTTAGTACTTGGTCCTTCATTTTTAACACATAACTATGTATTTATATGATTCCCTTGTTTGAATTTTGTAATTGAAAACTTGAAGGATTACCTGTAGTGAAAAATATTCCCAAAATATAAAATATACCCAAAAGAGTGAGTGAAGTAGAAAGGGTCAAGGGAGCCTGAGGGGGATAGGAGTGCTTCAATACTACTGTCCTAGCTAGGAGTTGGTTTCTAAATCCATACAAGATAAATCAATAAAGTAATGAATGGGATGCGGGGTATAGAAGAACAAAGAGAAAGAAAGAGATAAAGAAAAGAATCCAACAATAGTTTTCAACCACTAGTTTTCTTGATTAGAAATCATGTAAATGCCAAAGATGCTTTTAGGAGGTAGAAATATACCCAAGTGCATGATTTTTGTCTACATTTTCACCCACTTTATGTAATTGAGTAAATACTCGATAACATAAAATATATAGAAGATGAATACCTTATGATCCATATAGAGTGTGTGGCGAATAACATGCCGAGTGCACAAATGAAGCGTGTAAGGATTGTAAAGTGAAGCGTGGAGACTAGGAAAGGAAAGTGACCTTAGGGGTGAAGCATATGTGTTGATTATAACGCTATTTTTGTGCTTGTTATTTTTGTTTTAGGGTAATTTTTTTACATATTAATGAAGAACTTGGAAATAAAGATAAAAAGAGTAGTCAAAGTTTCGTATATGAAAAATTTGAGCAAAAATATGTAAAAGTAAAGATAGGAAAAGTGTGCATCTAATGAGGAAGAGTGTAAATGATAGAAATGTGTTTTGAAATTTCATGAAGAGTGATTTTTATGTTGATATCACACCTACAATGAGTTATTTTGGTGATCTCATGCCAAGTGTGAGTTTTTGGTCAAGCTCATGCCAAAAACAAGCATTGGGGAGAGAGAGGCCTAGCTATAATCTCCTTCTATGACTTAGTTCGATAAGTAAAACTACAAATGGTGTGCCTCAATATGTTCATATTTTTCATTTTGTTTAGAATTTTTCAAAATTGTTATGATTTGAAGGAGATAGAATGCATTTTGTAAGTGGAGGCTGTACCTATAATCGTAGAACTACTCTAAAGACTTCTATGAACGTATTGATCTAAGAAGATAAATGTTGGTTCCCAAAGACATTATCACACAGGGAATACATGGGTGCCTTTGTGTTACTATCTGAGTCTAGGATTTGTTCTTTGTATTGTGTGTTGAACCCAAATCAGATTCTTGTCCATTTTGTGACTTTGATACTATATTGTTATTACCTATAACGTAGAACTACTCTAAAGACTTCTATGAACTGTATTGATCTAAGAAGATAAATGTTGGTTCCCAAAGACATTATCACACAGGGAATAAATGGGTGCCTTTGTGTTACTATCTGAGTCTAGGATTTGTTCTTTTTTTTGTGTGTTGAACCCAAATCGATTCTTGTCCATTTTGTGACTTTGATACTATATTGTTATTTTATTGTGCTAATTTGAACTGTATATTTGAGTTATTGTAGGGGTTATCTATCCATGTAATGTATTCCTCCCTTTGTTTGGGGTGCATATGATGATAGTAGGAGAATGTGGCCCAAAGGAGAGGGCCTGATGTTGATCTAAAGTGTATACCTGTAGGGGATTAGGGATGTGCATAGTAGAAACCAAGGCTCCTGAAAATAAAGTAGGCTAAGAATAAGTGTTAGTAGTAAACATTGCTAGTGTGCAAAAGAAAACATTAAAACAAGCAAGTGTGAAAGAAATATGAACTACAAAAAGTGGGTTTCAAACACATGACATTACTCACAATGATGAAATAAGACATAGGGCATAGCCAGTAAACAATAACATACATTAGAAAAAATATATCACCAAATGATTTAATTTTATTTGAATTAAATATAATTATAGCTTAACTATTTTTCCTAACGTTGTAAAGAATAATTATATACAATAAGATCCAAGAAATCAGAAAGAAATAATGTAAAACCATAAGAAATGAGGAGAGATAAGAAGAGTTAGATATTTTTTGAGTGAATATGAAGTGATCTAGGAAGTGTAGACAAGGTCGTTACTACTCACTCTACATTTTGAAACTCATGGAATATGTTGGACTAGAGTGCCTAGTGCCGGAAAAAGGCACCTCTATCTTTGGAGACCGAATCGTGTGCTAGTGACTATGCAAGAGCTCGTGACCTATTTTTTTGTGTTAGAAGGGTTTCACAATTGTTCCCTATTAATCACCTTATGTTTTCTTCTTTATCACTAAAAGTGTCTGTAACCTGCAAAATAGAAATGCACCCGCACATACCCACAAACAACATCAAACCTAAAAAAGGAAAATCTAGAATGTGGAGTCGACCGACCCCAATGGTCAAACCCATAGTGAACTTATGACAGAGAACTACACTAAATTTCAGACTCCATGTACTTCTTATGTGTGTGTGTGTACAAATGATGCCGTAACATGCCCTTCTACAAGTTACACTTGATAACAAATTGTAGCTATAATGTAACAATGTAATAGTATGTGTGGATGGAATAGAATAGACTCCCCCTTCCTATGTTGTGTATGTTGAGTTATGTTTTCCTTATCCCTTAAACAGATGCTAGATGGATTCCTTTGAATTTCTTTAGTGCCACTTGGAATTCAAGATTAGGTGATGATAGTAAACTTTAGTGCTCCATCCTTCATTGTGAACACATACCTATGTATTTATATTATTATTTTGTTTGAATTTCATAATTGATAACTAGAAGGCCAATCCGGAAGTGGAAAAAATGCCCAAAAGAGAAACAATACCCAAAAATTTAGAGTGAGGTAAAAAAGGGTCGGGGGCACGTAGTGGGGACAATAGCTCTTGGGTGATCTTGTCATGGTTGGGTGATGGTGTTATTGATTCCTAATCACAACACCCTTGATTGTTTGCAACTTGATAGATTGAAACTATCAGTGTGATTGCATAACATGTAGTTTTTCCCAAAGTGTGGGACTTTGCGATCAGGAAATATCTCTATATGAAGGTTAGCTTCCTTTCTTATCCTAGTGCCAAATACTCCAAAGTGTAGAGAGTTGCAGATCTAACCCTAATCTAATATTTCCAAGGAGACAAAGATATATAAAATGCATGAAAATTAAAACCTACTCTAAGGGAAGGTGATGCACCAAGAAGGAGTGTTAGACAACTTACACAATAAACACAACACAACTAGAATCTTGCAATGAAAACACAACAATGCACAATAATTTGCATGTGATGAAAGACCAAAAGAGCTACAAAAAAACACAAAAGGGTGTTTAGAACATCCATGAATATGTTTATATTGCTCTCGAAATTGATACAATACACCACACTTAAGCTCAAATGCACGTAATTTACATTACAATGTCCACAAAATCTCTTACAGATAAGAAGAAGAATAATGGAGGGGCATATACGAGGTTTCCAACCTTTTGAAATGATCCCCACCTTATAATATATAGGAAGAATGAGAGAAAGGGGAAGATAAAAATTCAAAATCTTGCTTTAACCACCCAAAAATGCATAAAAATAACCTACAACAATGATGGATGCCACTGTAAAACCCGTGCCTCCATGTAATTTTACTTGTTGCAAAAGAAAGGAAGCCCATACCTCATCATTTTGGTAGGTGGGAAATCCTGAAACACCCTCTAAAATGGTAGACTATATTTCTTAATTTTTAAATACTTATCCTTACTAAAGATAAGAAAACTAGTAGTATTTCTATAGAGGGCATTGGGACTTTCCAAAAGTATGATTTTATGCAAATCTGAGTTCCCAGGTAAAAAAATTTCCCATCCGAAGATGAGGGTGAAATTATGTAGTAAATGCGAGTGGTTGGCTCTATTTTTCGAACTCGAAATTGCTTCGCACCCTCCGAAATAAAAAAATTTAGACTTCCTAGATTTGAGACTTGAAAGCTTTCGATTTCATAGTTCGGATCTTTGTTCATCCAATTGTGTTTGTGAAACCTTGAAACTCAAACCACGAAGATTGAATTTATGACTTCGGGTTTTAGAATTCAAGGTTTAATTTTTGCGCACGGGGTTTCAACGTTCAAAAATTCCAAAACCAAAAATTCTGAAATTTTGAAGTAAGAATTTTTGACTTCAAACTTCAAACTTTGAGAGATCGCCATTTCAGAATTCTCCATCGTAGAGCTCAGAAGTTCCTGTTTCTTTGACCCCGAAAACCCCCCGAGCCCTTTTAGACTATGGAATTTTGGGGTTTTGGACTTTTTGTTCATTTTTTGTGTTTTTCACGATGATAACTCTGAATTCCTCCATCTTGAAGTCTAAAATTTCTGTACCTTGGGCCTTTCTACTCTCCAAATTACTCGACCATTTCTACACTACCAAATACTCATTCCTTTGGCTCAACGAGTCATTATCAACTTGATCCCACCCCTGTGATCATTTCCTATCATTATTCCGTTAATTTGATCCCGACTTACTAATGCAAGCTTTGATTTCTGAATCGGTCCTCCTATTTTCTCTTTGCATGGTCATGTTTAGCCACTTTTTTCTATGGGGTAAAATTTGATAACAAGTATCTGAAGCCAAAAAATAAATCAGTAAAGTTATGACTCAGTTGTAGGGTGTGGAAGACCAAAGAGAAAACAAGTGATAAATAAAAGATGCCAAAGATAATTATCAACCACTATGTTTCTTTCTTAATAATCATGTAAATTCTAACATAATTTTAGGACCTAGAAATGTACCAAAGTGCATCGTTTTGTGTCTACATTGATAAATGAAATAATGAATTAGCTTTTGTTTTAATAAGTTTCATCCTCTAGCTAATTCTCCATTTCTGGGATAAATTCATATCTCGCATCTTTCTATTTTTTATATTCTACATTCTAAGATCATATTTATGCAAAATCCCTTAGAAGTGTTATAGTTTCTATTTGGGGACATTGCATAATAACACAATCTCTCATATACTAGATATACATATACATGTGATTACTTTGTATCTATAGTCATTGATGTGTACTACGATGACTATTCGATCTCTAGATGTGCTCCATATATATATATATATATATATATGGAGCACATCTAGAGATCATATATATTACAGAGAAAATTATTTTAAAATATATATTATAACATACAATAAATATTTAACATTTTGAATAATTAAATATATTGTGAAAGTGGTTTGTTTCCTAAATATCTCCGTACGGGGACTGCAAGAATAATTTTTACTATGTCAATATATACCTCCAATACATCCATGTGCATCAAAAACACTTTCAAAACAACATGTTAAAACATATTGTATATACTTTATAAGATGATTTGAAAATGTTTAAAATCATTTACAATTTTAGAGTTCTATTTATTTGATCTAATTGTATATGAACCTCTATAGAAAATTTCTATGGATCACCCTCCGGATCTTGCATCCCATCTACAATAGCTCTCAATGTCTAGATTCCACCATTTATAGGAGCCTCCATAATATCTATAAAATGAAATAGCTAGGATTTTTGAATCGATGCAATAGGGAGAAAGTATTGAGATTGTGTCAAAATCCCTAGACCAGGAAGAATTTAAAAATTAAACTTTCAAAATGTCATATATTTGAGATCAATAGCATGGAATATTAGACACTTCTCATGTAGGTGAATCGGTGACACAAGGCAAATATGTACACATATATACATAATATTTCATATCAACTAGATTTATTATAAATTTGTAAATGCTTAACTCCCTTTAAAAATAGATACTCAAAGTACACAATGAATCACAATATTAATTGTAATTAATTTTGATTTTCACATACTAGTGTAAATAAATGGCAAACCTTTTGTGTACATGTAGCAAGAACATCTTCACATGTTGCGGGAACTAATATATTTTACCCTCAAGAGATATATGAAGTACTACCATGACCATTCATCTACTCCGATAATCTAAAACACTTGACATGGGAATGTCAAGGCCCTTAGAGACCATCTCATATAATTGTGTCACATCTACTACCATCATAGCATGTAACATGTGTAAGATGATGCAACCTAGTAATATTTATCACAAAATCTACCTCTTTCATACATAGAAAATGCACATTTGTATACAAATAATTTCACAAGTGATTAGTGTTTCTCCTATTAAGTTTTTCCTTTATCGTAAAATTTACCTAATTCGATTTGAGAAATGAAGTTCATGCGGTGGGAAATTCTACCAAGATTGTGTATTTCACCTTCACGAGAACACTATATCATGGGGGAATCTACATTTTGAAGCTCTTAAAGAAAGAGTCACAACTTCTCCACAAGCTCTCTAACATTGGGAGCCAAAGTTTCTCCCTCAGTGATCATATGGGTCCCTACTTCTAATTCTACCTTACACCTACCCGTGATAATAAGGAATATCAAGTAAGATTCCATAGTTTTTAGGTGAACCTCAATATATAATATCATAATAAAATATATGAGTAATTGGTCAATATTTGTAAATTAGTATGGAGAGTGTAATGCCCACAAAATTCGATGTTCAAAACCATAATTAAACCTACTAATTTATTAGGGAAAAAATTTGGTTTTTATTTTTTTTTTTTTGTTTAGAAAGTTGCAAAGCTACACATTAGTTGCGATTTAATTAATTTATTGATCTACACAATCTTGTGGATTTCAAAATTAAATTAATAATTAAATATTATTAATTTATTTCCCCAAATTAATTTACGGTTTAAAAGTCTCCCATTAAGTTCGTTTACTTTATTAGAGTATTTTTCAATTATTTAATAGTCATAATCCATTTAATTTATTTAACTACCTCTTACTAATATTTCTTTAAAAATGTCCGAAGTGTCTCCAATCTCAGTGGGGTTCCAGCTACCCTTTGGGGGACTGATAAGGAAAGCAAAAGGACCATTGCTCAGCTGGATGTTACTGACTCTGCCCACATGACGACCTTGGGGATGTTCAAATCTTGGAAAACTATCAAATCCACCATCGACAAAGCCGCCAAGAAGTAATTGGGGGTGCTTTTGCTGCACTTCTGTGTAATTTTTGCTATTTTTTTCTTTGTCGTTTTGCTACTTTTCTGCAGTTTTCGCTCTGTTTTGATTTTGTATTGGTAGCTGCTCTTTGGCTACTTTGGGCTTCATTGACCCATCTAGATTTTGATCCTTTTTGTTCTGGTTCTCTTTCCTATTCTAGCTTCTAGGCCCTCTTTTGTTCTCAAGGGTATAGTCCCTTTCAAAAAACTATTTTCCAATAATAAAAAAATATTTCTTTAAAAATCCTTTTTAGTTCATTATTTATTTACCATGCACCATGTTTGATTTATTTCCTACCACAAAATTTTAGCAACTTGGCCTAGTCACTAAGTGGCCCCATTCAACCAATTACCCATACCCTTTCTAATTTATTCCCATTCCCAAAAAAATCCCTATAACTTAAGTGATGTAGGGTTCATTTTAAACCATTAGATTTGAGCAATCTTGGCAATTAGATCTTAGGTTAAGTTAAAAACCCTACGAATCCTTATGAGTTCTCTTATATTCTTTTTCTAACCCTATTTTCTCATTTTCCCTTTGTAGGTTTGGAGAAAGAGGAGGAGGAGAAGTCATGGAAGCCAATGAATCTTGGAAGGGTTTCTACCTCTCCATTGTGTAGTATTTTTGCTCAAAAGAGGTATCTACCCATTAGTATTTTATGAGTATTATTTTCCCTATTATATTTATGTTATTTGGTATTTTTCTCAGTAGGTTGAGTGTATATACATTGTGTATATACCTATTTAGAGTGAATATATATATATATATATATATATATATATATATATATAAGTATGTATATATGTTTAAACACTTACTGATTTTTATTCCCTTTAAAAAATAAATAAATCACACACACACACACACATGCACGCATGCACGAAAATGCACACAAATATATATAAATATTGAAATATAATTTATATATTAATATACGTATATAAAGTATTTTAAAATATTTATTTTCGGAAAGGACAAGGGATTCACTGAGATATGGATATGCGGCCTATGTTTTTGAATTGGTCACATTTGGATTTTGCACAGAGTATAGTTTTTATAATGGGGGTGGGCACCGCCTTCACCCAACCCATATTCTATTAATATGGTTTGCATCCGGTGACACCCGGTCCCCAAAGCCACAATCTATTAATATAATAAGGAAATACCATGCGGCCCCTCCAACACAAATATGATGTATTTTAAATATATATTAAAAAAAAACTTTATTTTGAATAAGCCACACAATTAATACAAATCCATTTAAAATATTAAAATTCATTTATTATAATTATAATTATTATTATTCTTATTATACACACACACACACATAAACAAAAACACAAATATATATATATATATATATAACCATTTCTATTAAAAATATATAAATGATTATGATATATATAAATATATAGATTTATATAATAAATTTATTTAGTTATATATGATTATTAGTATAAATTTTTTTTTCTACATTTTAATCAATTAAATAAGGTTTGATATAAACTCAACATTTCTATTTTTCCATTGAATCATACAATTGACAACAAGGTGAAATATAAGTCCTTTTAACAAAACAACTTTGAGATTTGTCCTTCCAACTATCAATACAAATATGATAATGAAATTTGCAAGGGAATTCTTTTAGAATACAAGAATTCTAATTCATTTCCTCACAATGAAGTAGTCCTTTCCAACAAGGTATACAACTAAAATGTTCTCCTTTCCACTATAACATTACAATTTTATGAATAACACTTGGAAGGCTATGCTTTTGAAATAGAAGATTTTAAACCTTCCGGACTAAGTGGTAACAATGGGTTGAATTTTACAACATAGAGAGTAATTCTTCTAATAAGGTCAAAACAAAAGTCTTCTTTAGTTTCTTCTCCCAACTTTATATCTTTCTTTTTGCACTTCATCAACTCTTCAAAATATTGAATCACCAACAAGGAAAGGGGGTAGGCGACACTCTCTCTTGGACCTTTAGTCCAATAAGAGGAGAATCCTTCCTCATTATTGGCCCTCGAACCCCAACCAAAGAACAATAAGGGGTATTATGCAACATATGAGAACTTTCAAAAAATGCTTCAAAAACATGCATTCCACAAAATAACACATTCAAACAATATACTCGAACAATATTATAACTTACGCAACAATCACAAAGGCTTGATAGAAACAAGCCAATAAGGAGCAATGGAATATGGGCACCACCTCCTTTTGTCTCCCAAGTGATGTAGGAGTTCCACCCAAAGCCACCATGTGCACAACTCAAAACATAATCAAATCCTTATTTCTACACTTGCAAGTATGCAAAATATATCCATATTATCCTTTTCACTCCCCATAGGTGGAACTCAAACTCATACTCCCTCCATAATGCATTCCCCTCATCTCCATTTTTGCCCTCAAACCCTAACCAAAGAACAATAAGCGGGTATTATGCAACATATGAGAACTTTCAATAATTGCTTTAAAAACATGCATTCCACAAAATAACACATTCAAACAATATCCTCAAACAATAATACAACTTATGCAACAATCACAAAGGCCTGATAGAAACAAGCCAACAAGGAGTAATGGAATATGGGAACCACATCCTTTTGTCTCCCAAGTTATGTAGGAGTTCCACCCAAAGCCACCATGTGCACAACTCAAAACATAATCAAATCCTTATTTCTACACTTGCAAGTATGCAAAATATATCCATGTTATCCTTTTCACTCCCCATAGGTGGAACTCAAACTCACACTCCCTCCACAATGCATTCCTCACATCTCCCTTTTCCCTCCCCAATGGTCCCATAAATCCATCTCCCACACCCAACTTAAGGAAACTACCCAACCACAATCAAACAAAATCACAACACTCATGCAATATGCAAACAAACACAATTTCTACATCAAATACATTAATACAAAAATGAAAACAAGAGGAGAGCCTACCTCTCCATCAAGGTTGTAGACTAAATAAATTGGAATCTTGATGGAAACCCAAGTATGAAAACCATTACCAATTTTATAAAATGCAAGAGAAGCAAATAAGGCAAGTAACCCAAAATCCACCCAATTCATTCAATAAATAGAAATGGGATGTGAGGATGATGAA
Organism: Taxus wallichiana var. yunnanensis; assembly: GCA_018340775.1. Taxonomy (NCBI): domain Eukaryota; kingdom Viridiplantae; phylum Streptophyta; class Pinopsida; order Cupressales; family Taxaceae; genus Taxus; species Taxus wallichiana. The sequence goes on along the minus strand of CM031235.1, from coordinate 712,950,764 downwards.
GTGGCTCCATGTAGGATGCCACTTCATCATCCCTCCATTCCAACACACAAGTCAAACACCAAACCCAAAGTAATTAAATGCACATGTAAGACTTATGATATGACTTCCTACACTCAAACAAGCACTCCATGCTTATCAAGGACAAATTTAATTGTGGTAAGTAAAAAAGTGCAATTATTTACCCTTTTACACTCAATAATGCATTAAAATGGTCAAAATATATTCCATACTTCATAATTAGGGTTGGTAGAAAAGTTTGAGATCGAGGGACAAGGTTAGCTTCTCCCTCAAGTATTTAAACGTGGAAAACAATCCCAAATTCATATTTGGGAAGGATGGTGGGGTACACACCACCTAAATACATTTGTTCAATTTACATCAAGCACCAAATAAAGGACTCTACCGAATTTATTGTCCACATGTCATACCTTCCCTTTTAGTTCAATATAAGATAGATTAGTTCATTATGATACATTAGAAAGTTTTAATAAAGTAACAATATTTCCCAATAATTAAAAACATGCATAAAAAATAAAACAAACAAAATTAAAAAAAAAAAAGGAAACACATTACAACCATGGCCACATAAATGAGGTTACCCCACAACACAACCTCCTAACAAAGCATGCTTAACAACATAAGATAACATTATACACAAGCTGAAAAATGTGGCTATGTTGCACAATACTGACATCATTATGTGGTTAGTCCCCTATCCCCTTTCGGTGTATAATGATTTAATTTTTCCTTGCAACCACAACAATAATACCTTTCTGGCCTCAAGGCGTATCAATATGTCATGGGAATCAATGCATATAAAACATCCATCATACAATCCTCAGCATACATCAAGCAATACAACACACACATATATTTATCAATTAACATCATCGTATAACGTAGCTAAATCATTATCATCAAATTTACAAATTTCTATCAATTATTTGAAATCACTTAACATTTTAATTCTACTCTAGTAAATAATTTACAATCATCAATAATCCAATTCACATTCTACAATAATCATGAAATTCTCTATATCTACTATAACTCCCAACTACTATATACACTCAAGAACATATTACCAATCCCTAATACGATCATATTATTAGTAATTCAAAATCAATGAGACCACATGGTTAGTTCAACACTTTAGATATACTTAATATGTCAAGAATCCAAATGTAAGTTTATAATAGAGTAAGAATTCTATATCATCATTATATCTTTAAATGTCCATCAAGTGCCACAATACATCCACACAGTCCAAAGTAACAATCACAATACAATAGCATTCATGATGTCTCTCAGTATCTTAAAAACATGGTAACTAAGCTATAACAATCAGATTCATGCCTCTAATCAACCGAAAAAACAAAAAAACCATAGTATATTCAATGTTAAAGAGGAGTGGGTATTACACCTCCCTCCCCTTATATTTGACTTCCTCCTGGAAGTCACGGATAAAAGGTAGGGAAATAATGCATATGAATATAAGTTATGGCCTTTGCGGGTTTCTTTATTTCAAATAAAAGTAGGCTATCGTAACCCAAGTTTTTGTCCAATGTTATTCAACAAGGAGAAGGGAGATTGTTAGGCACGAAGACTAAAACTCCTTCAAGCAAGGTTACATGCATTCAATTCTATAGAGTAAACTCCACGAGGTTAACAAAGGTAAAACACAAAGCATCTAAATAGGAAAATGTCAATGCAAAACCGAAAGAATGAAAACAAGGTCAATGAAGAATAGAAGGGTTACACACATACAAGGCCCACATAGTCATACATGGGTGCAACACACGAGAAAAAGGAAGGTAAAACCTCCATTTAGGTAGAATAATAATTCAATGTTCATTATTTAGACAAGGTTAACATCTACCAATCATGACCCTCAATTTTGCACGAGGGAAACACACCTACTCATAGGTCCACACAAGACGACATTTAAACAAGGAAAACAACATAATTAGCAAAATCATTTACAAGGATAAATACTATTCATTGGAAGCACTTTTATTACACAAAGGGACTCAATTAAAATTTCAAGGTAATACTAAGCATGATCTTGGCCACAAGATTTCTATAACTTAAATTTATACTCAAATTTTGCACACACAAAAACTAATACTTATTAAGAAACCCCAAACACATAGATAACATTTCGACTTTTAAAGATAAAAAAACTTTTCCCATACTAACATATGAACACAAGAGACATCAATTGTGCTATATACATAAAGAAATTTATTTATCCTAAAACCTTCCTTTAAAAGAATCAATAAAGATATCATAACCTTAAATTGTAACAAAAAGAACACTAAGGGATCTAGGAGAAAATAGAAACAAGATGTGTTCAAGCTACAATTTACTAGTGCATCACACAATTATTCTTGTAAAATATTATCGAACAACTTGCGTTTCCTCTTCCCATGGACAAGAAAAGGGGAAAACAACATCAAGGTTTCTAAAAAAAAGGAACTTCAAAAATTCCTTCATATCCTTAACATATGTTTCCTAAACTTGCCAATAAACATAGGTCACCAATGACCTAATCCGCACACAAAGAGGTGCCTTTCTTAAAAATAGACATAAGGAATCGCTCCTAAAATACCATAAATCATACACATATTGAGATAAGAGGAAAAAAGGGTACAAGGAACTTAAAAACTCCTCTAAGGGGAAATCACACACATTTATGGTTAAGGGAGTACAAGGCAACTAAAACACATCACTATCAACAAGGTGTTTCATTAATAAGAGTAGGCGATGACAAACTTACGAGTTCAAACAGTTTCCACCCTTGGCATAATGGGACATAGGATCCATCAATATGAACATAACAATTAATCCTTACTAACAAAGGGTTAAAATATTTATGTACTTTTAAAACTTGCACTACTAAAAGGGGGATCCAAAATCACCTAGCATATACTTGTGTTATAACCGTTTTACATAACTTTATTGTTTGATAAATAAGGGGTATGGAAAGTACTCAACCATATCACAACCCAAAATATTAGGCCATAAAAGATATTGTACAATCTGCAGGTAGTTCAAGGAACCTTTCCATTAGTTCCAACTTTTAATACTACATACTTGGTAAATTTAGGCGTGTAATAGCCATTTATACAATCAAGGTTGTTTATTTATACATTGTGCCCAATCTCATAAAATTACTCATTCCATAATCCAAATTATAAGACACAAGTTATAGTTATATTCGCTAAGCATATCTCTTATATTTTTTCTTAATTAATGCATTCCTTTTATTATGATAACACATATCTTGTGTCATTAAGGGTCGTCACCATTGTTGGCATGATATCTCGCCATTCTATATAGGTGGAAAAATTATTTATTTTACTTCTAGGGAGGGTAAAAGAGGACCCTTTTCTATATTTCACATACTTTTATTTCTTCTATTAAACCACCAGGTTAGAGTAAGGGACCATTCTCCTAATATTCTAATTTACTTATTAAGTTTCAAAGTCCAAACCCCTCAATTAGAGTTTTATTAGGTTCAGGTTATCACATTACCAATTGAATTTTAAATGAGTAGGAGATCCCAATGTATAACATTATTAATTTCATAGAAACAAGAGATCATTAATCAAAACAGAAACACACCAAGGTTACAAGAGTTTTCCCAAAAGTTACATGCATACACAAGTATCAATAAGAGATACGATGAAGACATACATTAAAGTTACAAATTTTATTTTATAAGTTCAAGGAGTTAGATAAGTATGAGGAGAAATTTTTTTCGGTGGTTTTAAACTTAAAATAGGTGGAATAAATAAAAAACATAATTCCCAAACAAAACTTATACCTACACACGATACCATCAACCAAGAAATCAATGTGACAAGGGATATTACCCCATAAATACCACACTTCCTCATTAAGATCACATTAAATATAAGAGGATGATCAATTAAATTACCCAAGCATCACCTCTACGGCCAAGATTTATAGCTTTAGAAGAAAGAGAATGACATAAACATAGCTAAGATCGGAAACTTAAGACCTATAAAACCAAAATATCTAAGAGTAAGGTCCATATGATCCCAAGGCATCCATATCTGCCTCAACATAACAATATACTAATAGATTATAGTGTGGTATACTTGAACAATTTTAAGAGGTGGGTCATCGAGAGAAAAACAAACACACTCATTTAAGCACAATGCCCGAAGGGGCATAAATATTACCATATTTACCCAAGGGACGTATAGTCCAACAATAGATATTTTGTAAAATAAATCAAGGGAGCCACGTTAGAACATAGTATGCCATTGGTGGACCATCACGTCAAAAAAAAAAAAACTATCCACTAAAACCTATAATTATCCAAGATTTAATCCATCCCTAACATATCCCATAAGCCTATAGCGAAAAACACATACATTCGATGAGGAACAAAGCTCTTACCAAGGTGTAAAAAAATACAAACACCGTCAAAACCGCCAACTAAATCGCACGAAATGGAGAACTCTCTCCCGGAAAGGTTGATTAATGAAGAGTCACTCCAAAATCCTAGACAAACAAGGTTCCATCATTCTAAAACCAAAGGAATGACTTGAAGCACCAAATAAAACAATCAAGACACCTAGGTTGTACCCCATATGACGAGAGATCACAATACAAATAGTGTAGAACTAGCTCATTAGTAGAAAAGAAAAGGGTCACATAACATTCTTGAAAACATTTAACCAAGTGGACAATGAGACAAATGAGCTCGAGTCACAAATCAAGGGTGAAATCCAAGAAATTTTGACAATTAAAGAAAATGCCTAAGTAGCCACATTGTAACCCCTAAAAATATTATAAGAGAAAAAACAAATAATAACAAGAATATCCTCAGAGATTATCAATAAAATCATGAAATAAAATGCTGGTCCTTGATAAAATAACTTAAGTTTATGAATATATAAAAAAAAATTCCACATCACATTCACTTCATAGTGCTTCATGGGCCACCGGTAGGGGTACTATACATCGAGCTTAGATCTAAGAACACATATACAAAAATGGATCAATTGTGACACCATGACCTGATATCTACTCTCCCATATGGGGATTTAGTCCATAAGCAACAATCAAAACCAAATCATCTAACCACTGAAGAAAAAGGGAAACTCTAAAACCTAACCAACCTCTTGTTTTCCCAAAATGACCCCTTAATACTACCTCTAGCGCTAATTCTCAAGAGCTAGACCAAATAAATAGCACTCCATGTAAGTGAGAGTCCCTATGGTGTCAACACACCACATGATCATAACCAAAGATAGAAACCCGAGTAAAAACATCTTCGCAAGAAACAAGCTCCTATTTCTCAAGGAGTTCACAACATAACAAATTGAGCAACATTTTTCAAATCAACATGGTTCAACAAGATGCCCTCTTAGGAAAATACAACAATCCAAACAAATTTTATTATTTTTATTGTTATTTTAATTTTCAAAGGCTCAAGTGTCCTAGATTTAAGTTTCGCTTAACTTGGTTGTTGTCTTCTCACATTTACTCGTGGTCTAAGTGTTGAACCCACAACTCTGATACCAAGTGTAACGCCCACAAAATTTGACGTTCAAAACCATAATTAAAACTAATAATTTATTAGGGAAAAATATTGGTTTTTTTTTTTTTAGAAAGTTACAAGGGTAAACATTAGTTACAGTTTAATTAATTTATTGATCTCTACAGAATCTTGTGGATGTCATAATTAAATATTATTAATTTATTTCCCAGTAATTTATGGTTTAAAAGTTTCCCATTAAGTTTGTTTATTTTATTAGAGTTTTTTTCATTTATTTAATCGTCATAATAAATTTGATTTATTTAACTAACCCTTACTAATATTTATTTAAAAACCCTTTTAGTTCATTATTTAGTTACCATGCACCATTTTTTATTTATTTCCTACCATAAAAGTTTAGCAACTTGGCCTAGTCACTAAGTGGCCCCATTCAACCAATTACCCATACCCGTTCTAATTTATTCCAATTCTCACAAAAATCCCCATCACTTAAGTGATGTAGGGTTCATTTTTAACCATTATATTTGAGCTATCTTGGTTATTGGATCTTAGGTTAGGTTAAAAACCCTAGGAAGCCTTATGAGTTCTCTTTTATTCTTTATCTTACCCTATGTTCTCATTTTCACTTTGTAGGTTTGGAGAATACAAGGAGAAGAAGTGATGGAATCTAATGAAGCTTGCGAGGGTTTCAAGTACCTCTCCATTTTGTAGTATTTTTTTATAAAACGAGGATCTACCCATTGTATTTGAGCGTTATTTAATATTTTTCTCTTATAGGTTTAGTGTATATATTTTGTGCATACTAGCTATTTTTGGTGAAAATATAAACCATTAATGTGTATATATATATATCCTAATACATTTATAACTTAATATATGTATATAAAGTATTTTAAAATATTTATTTTCGGCAAGGACGATAGATTCAGCTTGAGATATGGATATGCGGCCTAAGCTTCTAAATTGTATATGTAGTCGATTTTGTGAAGAGTATATTGTTTATAATGGGGGTTGGTGCTGCCCCACCCTAACCTATATTCTATTAATATGGGTTGGGGTGGGCAAATACATACCCTCATACAACAAACAATGTATTTATAAGGAAATTCCATACAACCCTCCAACACAAATAGGATTTATTTTATACATACATACATATATATAGATATATATATATATATATATATATATATATATATATATTTCAAAACAAAATTTATTTTGAATAAACCGTCTGATTAATACAAAGTAATTTAAAACATTAAAATTTATTTATTATTATAATATATAGTGTGTGTGTGTGTGTGTATATATATATATTGCATAATATAACAATTTTTATTTAAATATATATAAATGATTATGATATATATAAATATATAGATTTATAGAGTAAATCTATATATTTATATATGATTATAAGTATAAAATTATTTTTTCTATATTTTAATCTATTAAATAAGGTTTGTTTACAAAATGAAATATAAGGCTAAAGTAATTGAAATTTTCTATCTATTCCCATGAGTAGACTAATTGAAAACTAATATTCTTTTATTCAAAAAAAAAAATACAATGAACCATTCAATATACATATGCATTTTATTTAGCTACTTTATATATATAATTTCAACATTTCTAACTTTCCATTCAATCATACAATTTACAACAAGGAAAAATATAAGTCCTTTCTAACAAATACAACTTTGAGATTTATCCTTCCAATTATTCAATACAAATATGGTAACGACAATTACAAGCACATTCTTTTATAATACAAGAATTCTAATTCATTTCCTCACATGAAATAGTCCTTCCTAACAAAGTATGCAACTAAAGTTTTCTCCTTTCCATTATAACATTACAATTTGATGAATAACACTTACAAGGCTATGCTTTTGAAATACAGATTTACAACCTTCCACACTAAGTGGGAATAATGGGATCTAGTTTGAAACATAGAGGGTTCTTCCAATAAGGTCAAAACAAAAGTCTTCTTCAATGTCTTCTCCCAACTTCATAGCTTTCATTTTGCACTTCATCAACTCTTCAAATTATTAAATAAACAACAAGGAAAGGGGGTAGCCGATGCTCTCTACCCAACCTTTAGTCCAATAAGAGGATAATCCTTCCTCCTTTTGGCCCCAAAACCCAAATAACGAAAAGATAAGGGGTATAATGCAACATATGAAAACTTTCATAAAAGTCCGACAAAACATGCATTCCATAAAATAACACATTCAAACAATATACTCAAACACTATTACAACTTCCTAAAAAGGAAAAAGGTTTTAAATTACCAACCCAAGAACTAGAAATGGAATATGGGCACCACCTCCTTTTGTCTCCGGAGTGGTGTTGGAGTGCCACCCAAAGCCACCATGCACACAAATCAAACATAATCAAATCCTTATTTCTACACTTGCAAGTATGCAAAATATATCTTTTTTTTCACTCCCCATAGGTGGAACTCAAAATCAAACGGCCTCCACAATGCATGGCTTACATCTCCCTTTTCCATCCCTAATGGTCCCATAAATCCATCTCCCACACCGAATTGAAGGCAATATACCCAACCACAATCAAACAAATTCACAACCCTCATGCAATATGTAAACAAGGACAATTTCTACATCAAATACATTTAATAGAAAAATGAAAACAAGAGGGAGCCTACCTCTCTGTCAAGCTTCCAATTTCTTTACTCTACAAGATTTGAATCCTTCACACCAAGCTCAATCCAAGATGCAACTCCAAAGTAAACCCAAGTATGAAAACCAAGACCAATTTTCAAAAATGCAAGAGAAGCAAATAAGGCAAGTAACCCAAAATCCATCAAATTCATCCAATAAATAGAAAAGGGATGTGAGGATGATGAGGTGGCTCCATGTAGGATGTCACTTCATCATCCCTCCATTCTAACACACAAGTCAAACACCAAACCCAAAGCAATTAAATGCACATGTAAGACTTATGACATGCCTTCCCTACACTCAAACAAGCACTCCATGCTTATCAAGGAAAAATTAAATGTGGTAAGTAAACAAGTGCAATTATTTACCCTTTTACACTTAATAATGCATTAAAATGGTCAAAATATGCCCCATACTTCATAAGTAGGGTTGGTAGAAGAGTTTGAGATGTGAGGGACAAGGTTAACTTGTCCCTTAAGTCTTTAAAAGTGGCCAACAAGGCAAAATTTGAATTTGGGAAGGATGGTGGAGTACACACCACCTAAATGCATTTAATTCAATTTACATCATGCACCAAAACAAGGACTATCTACCCAATTTATTTCCCACATGTGAGACCTTCCCTTTTAGTTCAATATAAGATAGATTAGCTAATTATTATACATTATAAAGTGTTAATAAAGGAACAATATTTCTTAATAATTAAAAACATGCACAACCAAATTAAACAAAAAAATTAAAAACAAAGAAAACACATTACACCCATGGCCACATAAATGAGGTTACCCCCTATGGGAACCTCCTAACAAAGCATGCTTGACAACATAACATTATACACAAGTTTTCAAATTTGGCCATGTTGCACAAAACGTGACATCCTTTCGTGGTTAGTCCCCTATTCCCTTTCGGTGTATAATGATGTAATTTTTCCTTACAACCACAACAATAATACATTTCTTGCCCAAGGCCGAATTAATATGTCATGGAGTCAATGCATATAAAACATCCATGATAAAATGCTCAACATACCTCAATAAATACAATACACACATATATTTATCAATTAACATCATAATATAACATAGATAAATCACTATCATCAACTTTACAAATTTCTATAAATTATTTGAAATCACTTAACATTTTAATTCCACTCTAGTAAATAATTATCAATCTGAAAGAGGGTTTAAAACCTGCAAGCGAGGATCACGAGGGATGACATGCACATCAACGGACATGTGAACGAAAATGTGAAGAGATCTGGAGGAGTGAGCATCAACCGAATGTGCATGCAAAGATTTGAAACATGGGAAGAACCTAGTTAAGCCATAAAACTCTCCTCTATCTCATAGATCAAATGGGGTGTACATATAGGAGGTGCTGAGTAACCCCCAGTGCTTTGTAATCATGACAACTCAAGTAGAGAGGGGGAGTTACATTCCCAGAATAGAAGTGTAACTCCCAATGACACACTGATGCACTGACACACTAACATGGTGATGCACTGACGCATTGACGCATAAGGGAATCTCACAATGACCCCTAAATGACACATGGACCTACGATCTCACCTAAGTGAGATGAATCACCTATTGATGTGGAAAATAACACACACCAAAACCCCCCCTTCATCGTAACTTAGGATGAGGTGGCAAGTCAGAAATGAGAAATGGGTCCCAGTGCAAAGCCTGATGAGGTACCCATGCACAAGAAAAAGGTCCCAAGTAGTGAAGGAAAACCTAGTGGGAAAAACATCCACCACAAGAGAACAAAACACTCTCTAATCTAAGAAAGATGCCAAAAATGGGTCCCAAATGCATAGATGAGCCTGAAAAGGTACCCATGTACAAAGAGGAAATCTCTCGGAAAGAAGAAGAAGATAGAAGAAGAGGGAGACGAGAGGAATGCAGAAGATGCCATGGACGGATCTAAAATTTGTAGCTCTAGGAGGTCTCCCAGAAGAATGTCGATGATGAGATTCTCTTCCTCTGGACTGAAGAAGAGCCACCAACACGGAACAGTGTGCATGCCCTTAGGAAGGACAAAAATGGAGTGCTAGAAGTCCACCCACTCCGCAAAGGAAGCTGAAGGTAGCAACATGAAGAACTCTTAGTCTAGTCCACCAAAGTGTGACATAGGTCTAGCGAGTGAGTGCCAAGGAACTGAAGGTAATTCCACATGGGCGAGAATCGCCGAGTGAAAAATAAGAACACCAACAGAAAGGATGTCCAAGTGATGTGAAGGGAACAAAACATCCTCCACAACAGAAAAGGGATCCACAGCTGAGGGTGTATCAATGAAGGTCTCTAAAAAGTTGAAGTGGTTAGAATCCCAAAGGGGCATTCCCAACAACGGAAATGAGGAACTCCTCTCAAAACACTTATAGATGGATGAGGGACCTATAGTGCATCACAAGTAGACTCTATGAAAAGATGATAAAGGTTAGGTAGATACTCATCCCAATGAGGGGGCTCAACAAACAGAAGAGTGATGTATGATAGGTATGAGTCATCCAATGAAGGTAGAGGAGTGAAGTGGGCCTCACACACTAGAAGTGGAAAGGAGGCTGGTGTAATGATGGTGTGAGACTGAGTATGAGACTACTTGATATCTGATGAGATGTGGGATGTGTCAACACTCTCTGGAATAGTGAGAGAAAGAGGAGAAGAGTCCTTTGTAGTACTCTCAACATCAGAACTGGGTGCACAATCCTCATCATCAGAAGTAGAACCAAGCGAGCTTGTGTCAATGGAACTGTCATCACACAAAGAAGAGGAGACAACTAAATTAGCAGTAGGAACAACTATAGTATGTGAAGGGTCTCCATAGAAGGACTGAAGAATGCTCCAGACACGGTGGGGTGGATCTGAGTCTGCCATGTGAAACCAGAGAGAATGAGAGACATGCATCATCATGTGACCAAAGACATGGTCGCAAGTGTCAAGAAAGTCCTCTAGATGATGATGATCAGTGGGTGCAGGAACTGGCCCAAGTAAGAAGGGTAAAAGACCCTCATGAGCGAAGTAATGTTCCATGGAAGCACACCAAGCTGAATAGTTCCCTCTCCCGGTGAGAAGTGGCGGAGGCTATAAAGTGATCCTATGACACTCAAGTCTGGAAAGAGCACTCTCCATGATGAAAAATGAAAGATGCACAAAAGCAAGACATCGGACTCGGCCGATAATGCATCTGCATGTGAAAGCCCAAGAGTATAGTCAACCCCCCCAGAATGTGGCACTTTATAAAGTAGTGCATTTACAAAACTAATAATCCCATCATGTAGAATGCAAAAAAACATGCAACTTTGACTAAAGAAGTGCTCAGATCCGAGCAACGAGTCAAAAGTTATAGCAAAAAACAATTCCAATTGATGAGAAAATGTAATAAATACTACAAACGCATTAAAAAATTGCCCGAAATGGGTGCAAAGGGTTTTGTGTGGGTACCTGTTGGAAACGGCATGAAATTTTAGATCAGGTTTGTTTTTCTTATGAGGGGGATTATCCTCCTACCAACCCTAGACGTCGCCCTCCGTCTTCGACACACAAATGAAGGACATAATACAAGCCAAAATAGAAGCCCAAAATTAATACAATGCCATGTAAATGTTTTTTTGCCTTAAAACATTAAAAAGGTGTTTGTTTTAACCTACCAAACAAGACTAAAAGGTATTGTGGGGCCCCCGTTGTGGATGCACCGAGATAATGGGTGTTGTAGGTCACTTTGTAGGAGGTCGATTGCACGCTGCAAGTATGTTACAGTTACCACGTTTTGAGGCGTTGCAGTGTGTAACCGTTATACCACATGCCAAGGTGTAACTGCAGTCTAGAAGGCTCGAGCGGGGCATCGCGAAGATCCTCAGGCAAGTAACAATGCAAAGTTGGTGTGTCATGCAAATATCCTCCCGCATAATATTCATAAACAAAGAAAAGAGGAGGATCGAACCAATGTGAGAACCATAGCGAACCGTGGAAGGAAAAAACCAATGCAAGAAGTCGGTTGTCCAAGAATTAATGTGCGAACAAATTTCAAATGCGACTATAAGAAAAATGTGCGAGGTCAAAAACACCAGTTCCATGGAGTAGCGACATGAAACCGCAGGTGGAGAGGTACGCATGGAGTTGTTGGAGCCTAGTAAAAATACTCAATCCGAGCCTATTGCAAACGGTAACCTCTTTTGTGAGAGAAGGCACATGTTAATGGTGGCCAAGACAATGAGAAGGGTTGAGGAGGTGCTTGAAAGCCACCTGGAATGGAGCATGCATGCAGAACGGGCAGTGGTGAAGAAGCTGCAAACAAAACACTACAATCCAAAAAACATGGTAGAATAGGCACCGAAAAGGAGTTGGAGATCAAGTTTGAGGTGCCAAAACAAGAACAAGCACACGCATCCAATAGCTAGGCGATGAACCAATGCTAGCTTTGTTCAAAAACGTGAGTGGAGGAGTTAATCCTTGCAGCCCTTCACTATTGAATGAAGACTCAAACCGCAACCCCTTCTTTTGAACCTACAAATGTTGAATCCACAACCAACAAGAAGCACACTAACAAAACCACCACAAACTGCAATAACTGCGCTTGAACACATGAGCAACCTAAGGAGAGGTATGATGCCTGAATCAGGTGCAAGTAGAGCATGATCATAATTTCCATTATGACACATGCAACGAGATCTTGATATCACGCCGAAAGCTAGAAAACATGCACATAAATGCCGATGAGTGCACGGATCCACAAGATCCACTCTGATACCATGAAAGAGGGTTTAAAACCTGCAAGCGAGGATCATGAGGGATGACATGCACATCAATAGATGTGTGAACGATAGCGTGAAGAGATCTCGGGAGGAGTGAGCATCAATCGAATGTGCATGCAAAGATTTGAAACATGGGCAGAACCTGGTTAAGCCATAAAACTCTCCTCTATCTCATAGATCAAATGGGGTGTACATATAGGAGGTGCTGAGTAACCCCCAGTGCTACAATCATGACAACTCGAGTAGAGAGGGGGAGTTACATTCCCAGAATAGAAGTGTAACTCCCAATGACGCACTGACGCACTAACATGCTTGACGCACCAACATAATGACCCCTAAATGACACATGGACCTACGATCTCACCTAAGTGAGATGACTCACCTATTGATGTGGAAAATAACACACACCAACACAATCATCAATAATCCAATTCACATCCTACAATAATCATCAAATCATATATTTCTACTATAACTCTCAACTAATAAGTACAATGAAGAACACATTACAGATCCCTAATACCATCATATTGTTAGCAATTTGTTGGTACCCAAATTGATTCTCCCTCAATGTTTGAGTAGCATCACAAGTATTGATAGGAAGCTTAGAGACAGATAGATCATAATGAGTCATTTTGTAGCTAGGGATGGGATCTAACTAGCCTTTTGTCACTCAGATGTGGAGAAATGGGTAGCACCCTCAAGAGGATTTGATCTATCCTCACTATTTTAGGTTGTTCCTTTCAACCAAGGTAAGAGAACCCTTTTGTAGCCTATTGTTTATGGAGGAGATGGAGATATCCTTCCTTATGAAGTTGTTAAAGAGACCTTGAAGAAAATATGATCAATGCAACAAAATCTAACTCTCATAAGTTGTCACTCTAGATAGTGGAGATATTTTCTAGACAAAGTTCAGGCCACTAAAGACATCTAAAATCCTCATTGTTTCGCATGTTACATGTACTGCAATGAAATCATGAATTTGTACACACACAGGAAAAACAGGGGTAGTACAGGTAGGATTGGATGTTTTTAATGAATTTTTGGTGGGAGGTGAGGTAGGATGGACTTGATTCGCCAGATCTTTGAGAGCTTCAACAAAATGGAAGGCTAAACCAACAGAATGCCATAGAAACAGCTAAAATGTTTCTTTAACAAAAATATGTGCTTTAATGGAGGCCAAGATTAGCACTTTTTCACACAATCTATGAGACTCTAACACGAAGGCTCAAGTTTAAGAACCAATAAAAGCATCAAAATGTAATATCAATCACGCCTAAGGTACACCTAGAGGCTTATAGACAATCTCTGTCAACAGATGAAAGAAGAGTGATTTTAAATCGTTTATTTCATTCCTAGATGAAAGCTCTTATGAGACATGAAATATTAGATGCCACTAAACTGTCATAAGGATTGAGACCTATGTGATTTAGAAATATTTTAATTCAAGATTGCGATAGGAACATAAAAAACTATTTGTAGGCATTCAAATATGAAACAGACACATTTTGCTCAAGATCAACATGAAATAACTTGAGTTTGATTAAATTTATCAGCAAGGGAAATTTTCTAGAACAATCTCAGAGCTTGTCAATGGATGTACACTCACAACCACCTTGAAATGATCAAACTTAATAAAAAGAGATAACCAGGTTCCTCAGATGGCTTCTAAAAAAGATAGGGTTTGTCAAATTTTCCTCTTGGGAATTTTCTTTGACCTCTAACACTCCAACCATTTACATGATAAACTCATGCAATTTATAACATTTTCCATAGAGTTTTCCCCCAAAAACCTAAACATTGAGTGCACTAGTGTTTGCCATGATCTCGATTGTGATTCCTAGAATCGATCTGTTAAAAGATGTCAGGTGCTCAGGGGGAAGATCTCTTTGAATATCTCCCACATTCAACTCCTCCTTCTGGTAGATCACTTTTTCTTCAACTCGCTAACCACTTCCACCCCTAATCTATCAAATCTGGTTCTTTGTGTGCTCGAGAGAAGAAAATGGAAGATCAGATCAAGCCCAATAGCCAAATCATTTTAATGGCGAAAGACATCTCCAGATCTCCCCCACCAAACTTAGATATCAAAATTAACTCCCTCTCTATTTGGCGTGTAGGAAATACCAAGAAATCATGAAGACTCACACTTTCGGAGCTTTTCAGTAAAATGGGGGGAAAATCAGATTCAGACACATAACTGTCGTTGATCTTCACTTTGAATTTGGGTCGTCCATGTGGAAGATTCAATTTAAAATGGGCCCGGGGTGTTCCTTTTGACTTTTTACAACTTTTTGAAAAAATGGAAAAAATTTCCATTTTTCTCTGCACCTCCGCCCTTGAGAAATAAGCCTGACACGTGCCCCAAGGTGGGTCCCAAAGGAAAATAAGCTATTCGCCTCTTTTTTCGTGAAAGAGGAAAATTTTCCAAGTTTTCCCCACAGCTCCACGCTTGAGAAATTCTTCTAATGTGGGTCCCAACGGAACCACACTTCCTTTTATGCTTTTAGCTCCTTTCTCTTAAAAGGAAAAATTTCCAAATTTATCCCGAGTGTCCAAACCTCCGTTGTTGACTTTGAAACAAACTTTAACCGATCCTTTGTCGGGATTGCAGGCCATTTTTGATATCTTAACCCTTTTGAGAATAAGGGGCAAAAAATTCTAAGTTTCCCCCGATGGTCCACTTCCCGCCCCTTTTGACTTTTAAAATGCCACGCATCACAATGGCACACCTTGAGATGGTCCCCAAAATTTGAGACCCTGAAAGAGCACGGGCTCACCACATGTCCTGGCCCGGAAAAATTTGTTTGAAGGCTTGAAGCTCAGCAGAAGGCGCCATGTGTCAGAGTCCGAGGAAATCTCCTTTGCCGTTGAAAAGTCCAAGAAAAATGCAAAGTGAGCGGAGGCCTCCAAGTGTCCTCTTGGTGCTTCTTTAAAATGAAACTCAAGGGCCGAGTCTCCAAACATGCGCAGTTCCTCCACGTGTCCCAGACCTCCCAAAAACCTTTTGAAAAAATACTAAGTATGGGAAGACCCGATGGAAACCTCCAAGTGTCTCCATGGCACAATTTCAAAATGGTGCCCAATTTTGAAACCCTGAATGAGCGTGGGCTTGCCATGTGTCCCTATCCCACCAAACTACATTAGCTTCATAAAAATTCGTCTAAGTCAACAAAGCAACAAAAACCTCCACGTGTCCTCCCAACTACTCCAAGGCCAAACCAAAAAGTAGATCTTCAAATGAGCATCGTTCCTCCACATGGACAATTCTTTAAGTTGAGGTGATTAATAAAATTTCTTAAGTACCTTGCCCAGTTGTGCCCACCAAAAGAGGCCACGTTTCTTGTTGATGCAAGGATGCAAATTTGACTAGGAGAAACACCCATCAAACCATAAAATGTAGAAAAATAATCATTCGAGCCCGGAGATGAAATTTTCTCTAAGGACAAAGAATTCAGAAATGTTACAAGGCTCAAATACGTCCCTCAGAGCTACATCCATTTATTTTCCTTCAAGTATTTAGGGAAAAATGATAAGGACAACAAATCTCAACTGTAGAAAATGCAAAGAATGGGAAACCCCGAGTTTTTAGATGAACAAAGAAATTACATACCCCTTTAGAGGAACAAAGAAAGGAGGAGACAAATATGGACCCATACGTTATCATTGGCCCAATGAAAGATTAATTATGGCAAAAAATGAAGGTAGAGACCTTTTGAGCACAACACAGGGGGACAAAATGTGACAAAGGCGGTAAATCAATGGATTTTCAAAGGCAAAATGGGGTGAGACTATATTGAGCACCAACATCGGCTCCGACTTGCGGATGGGCACTCCCTATGAGTGCCACAAGAAAAAAGGTAGAACAAGTGCCAAAAATATCCATTGGGAAAAGGATTTATCTCGCAGAGCAGAGAAACAAAGCCATCTCCCAAAAAAATGAACAGAGAAACCAGCAAAAATAGGTCACCAAGGACCAAAACAAGTAAAAACACACAAACAGAAACAAACCAACAAAGTATACATTGTAGACAGATGATGCTCATCTTGATTCTGGGGAATCAATCAAAGAAATGCTTCAAATGCCTACCATTACTAGGCAAATCAATAAATTCACCATCCAAATCCTTCAATAAAAAGGTATGTTCACCAATCCTAATATCAATGGAGTAAGGGCCCATCCATAATGAGTCAAATTTTCCATGGCTTCCCTTATCTTCATGCCTACTTTTGTCCCATATTAGCACAAGATCTCCAACATTGAAAACTCTGGGAGTGACCTTCTTATCAAATAACTTCTTTAGCTTTTCTCTGAACTTTACATGCTTCTAGTGGGATGCCCTTACTTCTTCATCAAGCTTAATAATCTGGTTAATGCAAGCATCATAAGGACTTACTTCTTGATCCTCCAGCTATTGAATGAACTGATATGAGGATAATTTCATATGAAGGGGCAATAGGGCCTGAGTTCCATATACCAACTCAAATGGACTCTTTCCAGTAACTCTTTTGACAATGATCCTATCAGCCCAAACAACAAACTTCAATTGTTCACCCCATTTTCTCTTATTCAACTCCAAGGTTCTTCTGATAATTTTCAGCAAATTTTTATTACTGGACTCAGCTTGTCCATTTCCTTGGGGATTGTAATTAGAGGCATATGTCAAGTTGATCCCATACTCTTTGCACATTGCCACCAGAGGTTTAGCCCTAGAAACTCATGGCATTGTCAACTACAATTTTGACTGGCACTCCAAACCTGCAAATGATGTGGTTCAACACAAAATCCATGACAATTTGGTGTGTTTCCTTCTTGGTGGGGATTTCCTCCACCCATTTAGTAAAGTAATCAGTGGCTACAAGAATCCACTTATGGCCAACACTTGAAGGGTCTGAAATCTCACCAATGAAATCCATTCCCCATTGCTTGAACGGGGATTCAATTGATACAGGAGTTATAAAGGTAGGGAGCCTAAAGCTTTCAATCTTCTAGAGAAGCATTGACAACTCTCACATCTTCTAACCAAAAAGGTTGTATCCTTGAAGAGATTTGGCTGTCATTATAGCCACCCTCGGGGATCTTGTGTGATGTGAGTCTTGCGAGGAAAAATGTCCCCCACAAACTCCTCCATGGAGACCAACAATTATCTTGGGGGCTTCATCTTCAGTAATGCACCTTAAGAGGACTCCCTCAGGGTTCTTCTAAGCTAACCCAAAATCTGTAATGACATATTTCTTAGAAGCCACCTTAAGATCTCTTTTCTGGTTCTTATTTAAATACTCAGGGCAACATAAGTGTTTGAGATAAAAAATTACATCCTTATACCACTCAGAACTCATCAAGCTTTCAAAAACACCTTCCCTTTCCTCTTTTACCTCTTCTACCTCAATAGTTTGTAATTTTCTTTCAGCCATAAGCTTAGCCAATCCCAAACCTCTCACCAACTTCGTGGTTTGGATATCCATATCATATTCTTGCAACTTGTTCACCCACCTGCATCTTTTGCTTGAGACTTCCATCTCTGACAAGATGTCCTTCACCATGGTGTGGGGAACATAAGAAACCACTTTAGAACTTATAATGTAAGGCCTAAAACCCTTCGTTGCTTTTACCAATGCAAATGCCTGATTCTCCATAATAGTGTATTTCCGCTCAGACCCCTGCAAGGCCTTACGGAAAAAGGAAATTGGCCTTTCAGCCCCTTCATCATCTTTCTGCAATAGGACAGATGCAATAGTGTTCTCAGAAGAAAAGAAAACAGTTGGAAAGGCTTCTTATAGTTTGGAGCTGCTAAAATAGGGGCATGCTTTAATGCCTCCTTGATCCCATTGAAAGCTTGGATGGTAGTCTCTTCCCATTTGATGACCTAGTCCTTCTTTAACATGGAAGTGATTGGAATGGTCAACTCAGCAAATTTTGATATGAATCTCCTGATGAAGTTTATCTGCCCAAAGAAAGACTGAATTCCCTTCTTGGTTCTTAGAATTGGGACTTTGTTGATGGCCTCCACCCTTTCTGGATCAATCATCACCACCTCTTGTGACACAATTTGACCAAGCAACTTTTCCTTCTGCACTCAAAAATGAAATTTCTTTGGATTGAGTTAGATGCGATATTCCCTACATCTTATCAGTATCTTCTCCAAGTGCAGCAAGTGATCACTTCTCTTTCTAGAAAACACAGTTACATCATCTTGGTAAACAACAATAAACTCATTGATGTAACCAGCAAAAAAGCAACATCCATTGCTCTTTGAAAGGTGGCTCTAGCATTCATCAGACCAAAGGGCATCCTGACATATACATAAGTCCCCCAAGGAGTAGTAAAGGTTGTCTTGATCCTTTCTGATTCCTTCACCACAACTTGGTTATAACCAGAGAAACCATCTAAGGTGGAAAGTAACTCAGAACTAGTCACTAATTGTAGCATGTTTTCCATATTTGGTAAAGGATAATTATCCTTCATTGATGCTCTATTTAAATTCTTGAAATCTACACACAACTTGATTTCACCATTTTTCTTTCTAACTGGTACTAGGTTTGCAACCCAAGAAGAATACCTTGTGGGATGAATAATCCCTCCATCTCTTAGTTTCTTCAGTTCTTCTTGCATTTTGAGAGATAAGAGTGGATTGATTGGCCTCTGTTTCTTCCTGAATGGCTTTGCATTAGACTCCAAGGGAATCTCATGTTGAAATAGATCCTCTTTGTATGCTTTTAATTCAAAATAGGTCCAAGCCATGCAATCTTGGTATTTTTTCAACAATTGGATGTATGACCACTTCTCCTCTTTGCTAAGATTCTGCCTAACCAAATTTTCCTTGGTTTTCCTTTACACCAAGATCATGCTCCTCAACATCCCTCGAGGCTTCCATATGCCTATTAATAATGCAATCAACATTATCAAAATTTGATTCAAGAGCAACCAGCCCTCTAGGAATGGTATTAGTCTTTAGCTAAATGATGCCCTTACCAAACAAGGTTTCCTTTCCCTCTGTTGCACACACCATTGGTTCCCAATCAATGCATTGATTGGAAAACTCTCCTTTATTCTGTAAAAATCTTCTGACCTGAGCATCATCATCAAAAACCTGCCAATGCTTAATGTTTTCGGGTACAAATGGCCTTGTTAGCACCTCAACATCATATTCACAATATGGGGACACTACACAATTATCAAACCGAGATCCCAACACAGCAAGCCTGTCTGCCAAATCATTGAACTTCCTATCATGATGCATAATGTTGAATGAATCAAACATCTCAATGAGATCCCAAACTGCATGCTTATATTGTTTCATTTGCTGATTTTTGTGGCATACAATTTTTGACTTTTCTTGACAATTAATTTTGAATCTCCTTTAACAATGATGTCTTTAACACCATATTTCCATACAATCCTCAAACCTAACAATAGTGCCTCATACTCAACAATGTTATTAGTGCACTCAAAGTTGAGCTTGAAGGAAAAGACAAAATTTTCTGGCCTGGAGAGATTAGAACAACACCAACACCATTTCCAAACTTGGAGAAAGCTCCATCAAACAATAAATTCCAAGGAGAGCCTTCCTGCTCAAGACACTTGCATTCTTCAATCTTGTGCTCTTTTCCATCAGCAAATCCTACAAAGTTATCAGCATCAACACTTGTGTACAATATCTCATAGGATACATTGTTGGGATCCTCAATAAGGTGCAACATCTTCTTTTCCCCATATAACCTGACAAGGTGACCCTCAATGGGATAGTAGCATAAGACATATCAAATTGGACACTCCCACCACCACTTGTTCCCATTTTCTAGATAACAACATACCCCACTTGGCTGGAAAATCAACACTGACTACATCAAGCTTCGTGTTCTTACCGGATAAGCGATAAGTTGCACCACGGACCTTTCACACATTCCACCACCGCGAGTTCACTTCCCATATGCTACTATCACTTTAATATTTAACTCATTCACGACTTCTAAAGGCATGACATTGCATGATGCCCCTGAGTCAAACATACAGTTGTGCAACAGTCTGTCCTTAATGATCAGGGTGGTGAAGAATGGATCCACATTTAGCTGAGACTCCACCAAGGAAATCCCCAAATAAACCTCAGGTGGTTCACTTAGTTCCTCCAACAGGTGGTGTCTCTAACTCTTCAATGACTGGTGGAGACTCCACAATGTTTATATTTCTACCTAGGGAAGTCTTCTCCTCTCTCAATCCCAAGTATTCAAATGCTCTTTTCTTGTGCTCAGGAATCCTAAGAAACTCAACAATTGGAACATAAACTTTGATTTGACTTAAAACTTGGGAAATGTCATATGGGACATTCTTTGGTAAGGAAACATTAGAAGGAAGGTTGACACACTCATTAGGTGGCAAAGGATTTTTGACAGTTGGGCATGAGAGGAAAGGAATGATTTTTGTTTGTGATGAATGCAGGCCCTTGCAAATGCATATTTCTTAAGGGCCTCTTTAGGAATATTTGAAAGCAATGGAGTCTTTGGTTTGGCCTGAGGCCCTACACCTTTGACAACCCTACTTCTTGTGTTGTGCTCCTTTTCTTGATCCATAACAACATTCATCAATAACTATCTATCCTCCTCAGATGGGATTCCTCCATCATACTTATTTATCATTAAAGCCCTTAAATATTCAAATTCATTATTGGGAAAGTCAAAATCATGTACAATATCTACTTCTAAAGCATGAGAGGGAGAAAGGATAGGTACCCGGTAGATGCAATCCCAAAAATCCATAGTAGTTCTAGCACTTAGAACCTTAGTTGAAGTTTCCCCTTGTGAGCTCGTGGAGCAACCCACCATGTAGACATCATCATAATTATCATCATCGATTCTTCTTCTTCTTGCTGATATTCCTCACATAGAGCATGTGGCATGAAACATCTGTCACACCAATCAATGACATCAATCTCCTCCACAACATCAAGTCTAGCAGCCAAAGGGTTAGGTACCATTCTATTTTCCTTAGCACTGGGACTATCTATTTTCAAATCCAACGATCCCTTACCTCTATCATCGATATTTGGTGATTTATAAACTTGTCTTGGCTATGTTGATTTTTTTGAGCTTGTGAGCTCTGCCCAATTCCTTTTTTCTTCCTAGGCTAATTTTTATGATATTTCTTTGACAACCCTTGTCAAAGTTTTCTAAATTCTTCCAAATCAACAACCTTTCTTACTTGAGGCTTTTCTCGGATTAATCAGCTTCACACCCTCCCTTTTTGGAGGCTTTCCAATTGCCTTGATGTTATTCTCTATTTGCAAAGCCATGGTGAAGGCCTGCCTCAAATTGGTAGGGTTCTTGTCTCTCAAGTAATATGCAGCATTTTTATCAAATGCATCTGAATATTTGATCAAACATGATTCATCACATGGCCTTATCCTAACAGAAATCTCCTCAAGGTATTATTAAACCTTGTGTTGAAATCATGTACTGACTCATTAGGATTCTTCTTGATATTTTCAAATTCTGATAGAAGAAACCTAGGGTCAGTTCTATCACCATACTGCAGTCTAAATTTATTGTTCATCTCTGTCCAAGAATCAATATAATTATCTGGAAAAGCTTTATACTAGTCCCTTGCATCCTCTTCCAGAGTATGGATAAATAACTTGATATATACATCTTCATGTTCAATCTCAAAATCTTCCATCATATTGATAAAAATATTTAAATGTTGATCACCAATTATAACGTTGTTTCCTTGGAATTTTGGTAATCTACGTCTTACATCCCGGGGAACAACATTTGGATAACCAGCTATCCCTATAAAATTTATAGGACCAAAGGTGCTTACAAAAAAGGAGGTCTGGGTGGGGGCAAGGCCATGTTGTTATGAGGAGATGACCCATGAGGGGAGACAAATTGGTAAGGGACAGAGGGTCTTTAAAACACAGAGTATAACTTCCAAAATTGATATCCCCTAAAGGACTTATTTCTTGGAAATCCCTATCAACTTTTGAAAAGATAGGAGTAGAATGAGAAGCAAAATTTTCAAAATCAAATGAAGGCCCCTCTCTAGATGGAGAATTTAATTCCACAAAAAGACTACCTGATTCAGAATCACTTGAATAGTAGTCTTCAATGATAGGCCAATCACTTTCATCAATGGATATCCCTTTTCTTGGTTGCTGATCTTCAACAACTCTCCATGCTTTTCTTCCGTCTGACTTTATTTTTCCTAGCTTAGGAAATAGTGTCCTAGCAGGATATCTAGAAAAGAAAAATCTTCTTCCTTCCAGCTTTGCAAAGTTTATCAATAAAACTCACTTGAAAGGGGTTAAGACACTGGTATTCATCAAAAAAAAAGATCAATAGGGAGTCACCACTAAGGATTTCCACCTTAGTTGTGCAAATGCACTAAAATATGATCTGTCAAATGTTTTTCAATACTAGCAACTAGAAATGGAAAGATATGACTCTTCTTTACTCAGATTTATCAATGAAACTTAGTGCAATAACTGTAGAAAATGGAAATATTGCACATAGCATTTGTAACTTTGAAACTTCTTATAGGCCTAAACATAGGATGATGCCTGAAAAGATGTATTAGCACTTTGAGCATACAAGAAGTGTTTACCAGGGTCTGAATATGAACTGCAATCACTATGTCCCCGACAAAGGTGCCAATAAGGTGTTGATGGGTCAAATAGATATGAATAGGAAACAAATAAACAAATCTATCTCAACAACTCAAATTAGTCCTCTAAACGGCGTCAAAAAGGTGTTATTGGGCCAAATAGCTACGAATGGGCAACAGATCAACAAATTTGTCTCAGCAACTCAAATTAGTCCCCAAAAATGGATCCAGTAAGGTGTTGCTACCCAAATTGATTCTCCCTCAATGTCTGAGAAGCATCACAAGTATTGACAGGAATCTTAGAGACAAATAGATCATAATGAGTCATTTTATAGCCGGGATGGGATCTAACTAGCATTTTGTCACTAAATTGTGGAGAACTAGGTAGTAACCTCAAGAAGATTTTATCCTCACTATTTTAGGTTGTGCCTTTCAACCAAGGTAAGAGAATCCTTTTGTAGCCTATTGTTTATGGAGGAGATGGAGATATCCTTCCTTATGAAGTTGTTAAAGAGACCTTGAAGAAAATATGATCAATGCAACAAAATCTAACTATCACAAGTTATCACTCTAGATAGTGGAGATATTTTTTAGAAAAATTTTAGGCCACTAAAGACATTTGAAATCCTGATTGTTTCTACATGTTTTGGTAACAGAAATTATGCATTTGTACACACACAGGACAAACAGGGGTAGTACAGGTAGGATTGGATGTTTTTAATGAATTTTTGTGGGAGGTGAGGTAGGATGGACTTGATTCGCTAGATATTTGAGAGATTTAACAAAATGGAAGGCTAAACCAACAGAATGCCATAGAACAGCTAAAATGTTTCTTTAACTAGAATATGTGCTTCAATGGAGGCCCAGATTAGCACTTTTTCACACAATCTATGAGATTCTAACATGAAGGCTTGAGTTAAAGAACCCAACAAAGCATCAAAATATAAGATCAATCACGCCTGAGGTACACCCAGAGGCTTACAGACAATCTCTATCAACAGATGAAAGAAGAGTGATTTTAAATCATTTATTTCATTCCCAGATGAAAGCTCTTCTGAGACATGAAATTGCAGATGCCACTAAACTGTCATAAGGATTGAGACCTGTGTGATTTAGAAA
Source organism: Taxus wallichiana var. yunnanensis (assembly GCA_018340775.1). Taxonomy (NCBI): domain Eukaryota; kingdom Viridiplantae; phylum Streptophyta; class Pinopsida; order Cupressales; family Taxaceae; genus Taxus; species Taxus wallichiana. The sequence goes on along the minus strand of CM031235.1, from coordinate 712,926,066 downwards.
TATTTTAATACAAGATTGTGATAGGAACAAGAAAAACTATTTATAGACATTCAAAAATGAAACAGACACATTTTGCTCAAGATCAACACGGAATAACTCAAGTTTGATTAAATTTATCAGTAGGGGAAAGTTTCTAGAACAATCTCAGATCTTGTCAATGGTTGTACACTCACAACCACCTTGACATGATCAAACTTAATACAAAAGAGATAACTAGGTTCCTTAGACGGCTTCTCAAAAATACAAGGTTTGTCAAATTTTCCTCTTGGGAATTTTCTTCGACCTCTAACTTTCTAACCTTTTACACGATAAATTCATGTAATTTATGACATTTTCCATAGAGTTTTCCCGCCCAAAACCTAAACATTTATTGCACCAGTGTTCTCCATGATCTTGATCGTGATTCCCGGAATCGATCTTCTCAAGGGTAGATCTCTTTGAATATCTCCCGCATTCAACTCCTCCTTCTAGTAGATCACTTTTTCTTCAACTCACCAACCACTTCCGCCCCTAATTTGTCAAATCTGGTTCTTTGCATGCTCGAGAGAAGAAAAATGGAAGATCAGATTGAGCCCAATAACCAAATCATTTTAATGGCGAAAGATGTCTCCAGATCTCCCCAACAAACTTAGATATCAAAATTAACTCCCCTCTCTATTTGGCGTGTAGGAAATACCAAGAAATCATGAAGACTCACACTTCTAGGAGCTTTTTCAAGAAATTGTTGGAAAATTAGATTCATACACGTAACTACCATTGATATTTACTTTGAATTTGGGTCGTCCATGTGGAAGATTCAATTTAAAATGGGCCCGAGGTGTTCCTTTTGAATTTTTACAACTTTTGAAAAAATGGAAAAAAATTCCATTTTGCTCCGCACCTCCGCCCTTGAGAAATAAGCCTAACACATGCCCCAAGGTGGGTCCCAAAGGAACCGTGGCCAAATTCTGCTATTTGACCTCTTTTTTGGAAAAGGGAAAATTTTCCAAGTTTTCCCGTAGCTCCGCCCTTGAGAAATGCTTCTGATGTGGGTCCCAGTAGAACCACGCTTCCTTTTATGCTTTTAGCTCCTTTCTCCTAAAAGGAAAATTTTCCAAATTCCCCGAGAGTCTCGCACCTCTGTCGTTGACTTTGAAACAAACTTTGACTGATCTTTTGCCAGGCGTGTGGGCCATTTTTGATATCTTAACCCTTTTGAGAACAAGGGGAAAAATTCTAAGTTGCCTCCGATGGTCCAGTTCCCCGGGTAAGTGCATGAAGTTAGGGGGCTAAAAATCGACAAGAATTTGAAAAAAAGCAAAACGCATAAGTGTTTTGTTAAAACATGCTTGCGTTTTAATTTTTTTGCTCGGAATCACCGAAGCATAACGCGGCAGACGTTATAACGCGTACGTGTTACATAACACATACGCATTATGCCTACTATAAACAAAAAAGAGGCTTGACCCTTGATCATTTTTATTCCTCAAACATGAGTTTCGAGCTTAACTGTGCCCTCGCATTTTTTCATTCAACTGGTTCTCAAGCTCAAAGGATCATTTTGGATCACCGAGAAGATCTGAATCAACGATGGCACCAAGGAGAAGAGGTAAGAACAATTCTTTTCTCAAAATTGCATTGAAATATGATAATTATATATTAAAATTTGAATTGAATACATATTTTTATCGTTACGGTTAGAGGTCAAGGAAATTTTAAAAGAATGAATATCTTTAATCAAACAAAGAATGAAGAACCTAATTTGTTTTGGACATTACAAAAGGTTGTTTGTGCCCAAAAAGAAGCCGAAGGCCATATAAATTTTTAGTCTTCAACTTTAGATGACAATGAACATCGTGAAGAAAAAAATTAGGTGAAGATGCCACTATGATTCAAGAAGAAATGCCTCTTGAAAGTCATAAAGAGTCAATTTGATTACCCAAAAACATCTAGAAGAACTAAAAGAGAAGATACGAGCAAAAGAAAAGGAAAAAAGGGAAGCATGGAAGGATCACAAATTAACTGGAATGGAAGAACTATGTGGTGTTGTCGATAGAATCATGGATAATCTTAATGACAAAGATGACAAGTTGATTGCTTTTATTAATCCCACTGCTTCAACTTCACAAATCAAACCAGGTAGTTCCAAAAGTAGCATAATGGAAAGAAAAACTACAATGAATTATTGATAACTGATCCTGAAACTTGTTTAGAATTGTAATTTATTTTTTGATTGAGCTTTCAACCATAGTTTATTTTTTGAAGGAAGAAATTCATTTTATATGTGAGAAATAGAATGCTGATTTAGTCTATTACTCTGACTATTTAGGTTAGATTTTGAGGTCGTTCAATGAAAGTTTGAAGATCTTCAGTACTACCATGGAATATTTTTAGGGCCCTATGAAATCCTCTCATGGTTTTATCCATATCCATCCGGTTCTCTCGCTTCCCTATTGTTTGCAATCACACAAAATAGTGTAGTCTAAGTCAATGTAAGGCTTCTAGATGCTATATTTTGCAAATGGTAGCTCTTGGAACCAAACCGTATTAGCCAAAACATCTAGATTTCTTGGTGACCACTAGTGGAGTCTTCATTTTGGTTCCTTATGTTAAACGTGCTTTCTGGCTACCTCGTCTAGCCGTAGTCCTTAAAGAGCCCTGAGAACAAAACACGCTATATCTTCTATGGGTGATTTCTCAGACTCTGTGGCACCGTGAGATGTCTTGTCATATTGGAAACCTCCATGTCAGGGCCCTCTACAAAATCCAATCATGGTTTTATCCATATCCATTCGATTCTCTCGTTTTCCTATTGTTTGAAAACATGTGAAATAGTGTAGTCTGAGTCAATGTAAGGTTGCTAGATGTTATATTTTACAAACTGAAGCTCGTAGGACCAAACCAACTACACTAACACATCAGGGTGGCCTCGGTGAATGATAATGGAGGCTTCTTTTTGGTTCCCTATGCTCCCCATGCTTTCATGCTACCCTTTCTGGGCGTTGTCTCTTAAGATCCCTAAGGCCCTATCACGCCATATCTTTGAAGGGTGATTTCTCGAACTCCTAGCACCTATAGATGTCTCACTAGATCTAATACCTCCATGTCAGGGCCCTCTATGAAATCCTCTCACGGTTTTCTCCATCTCCATCCGATTCTCTCCTGGTGCTATTGTTTGCAAAACACGTGAAATAGTGCGATCTGAGTTAGTGTAGGTCATTGACACTTTGTAGTTTGCAAACAGAAGCTCATGGGACCAAACCAACTACTCCAACACATTGGGATGGCCTAGTGAATGCTAGTGGAGGATTTATTTTTGTTCCCTATGCTCCCCATGCTTTCGAGCTACCCCATCTGGGCTTAGTCAATTAAGAGCCCTGAGGCCCAATCAATACATATCTTTGACAAGTGATTTCTCATACTCTGTGGCACTTGGAAACATCTCGTCAGATCTGAGACCTCCACATCGGGGCCCTATACCAAATCCTCTTTCGGTTTCTCCGTATCCATCTGGTTCTCTCGCTTTTACTATTGTTTACAAATGCGTGAAATAGTGCGATCGAGTTAGTGTAGGGCTGCCAAACATTGTAGTTTACAAACGGAAGCTCGTGGGACCGAACCAACAACGCCAAAACTTTGGGGTGGCTAGGTGAATGCTAGTGGAGCATTATTTTGGTTCCCTACTCTCCCCATGCTTTTGGGCTACCTCATTTGGGCGCAGATCACTTAAGATCCCCTGAATGACTAGATTGAATAAAGAATGAATTTGATAGGGGTATGTCTAAGAACACACGAGAGTTATCAATCACCAAGTAAATATTTCTTGTTTAGTTCTAGTTGGGAGTCACTTGGCATACAACTTAGTTGCCTTCCTTTCATTGATAATTTATGTTATGATAAACCCATGGATGTTTTCAAAAGCGCCTTAAAAAGGATAGGGGTAGTCATCAAGCCTAGTGAAGGATGTGATGTGATTTCCAAATAACTTAAAATGCCTACAAATTTAAAGGTAATAACACAAATTAGACATGATTAGAAAATCAAGAACCATTGAGTGTTTGAATCGAATTTCATTACATTTGGAGACATTCTCAAGCATTGGAGAAATGTATATGGAGAGACATTCTCAAAATATCAACAGAGATGAAAGGCATCAAATTGTGACGAATCTCGGGTGTTTTAGTAAAGGAGAAGACTACGAATCATAGAAGAATGTAGTAAGTGCATGATAATATGGGAACTAGTACAAAGAGACCATGAGCAAGAAGAAGTGCAAGTAAGGTAAATACACATATACACATTGATAAATTGAATGAATAATTACTCGATTAGGTAACTCTTTATATACGTACATTATAGAAATATTGACTTCCAAATTTTGATGCATATTGTACGTTGAAAATGCTAGTACATGTGCATCACCAATAAATAAAAAAATAATCCATAATGTTTTAAATATTGTCAAGTGCACATCATATTAGATTCATGCAAAAATAATCTCAGAAATGTAAGGTCTCATACAAAATTATCAAGTTCCAAATAGTATTTTAATGTGCATAATAAATACAAAAAAGCCCAAATAGGTCATATACCATCAAGTTCAAATGCCATATAGGCGTACATAAAATGCCATGCACATAGGCATACAAAAACAATGTCATGTAAGACATATATATTTCCTACTCATCAAAATCTATCCCTCTCTTGGCCTTTCTCGAAGAAGGCCCTTCCTTAGACGAAGATGGAGATCCATGAGATGAATTTGGATCGTCTGAGCCCATGCTTTGAGTCCTCTTCTGCTGAATACTCTCCTGTAGATGAGCATGTAAATGCAAACAATGTTTTTTTGTCAAAACTTAATTTATATATGTTTTCAACATGTATTTAAGACCATGCTAGAATGAAAGTATTTACATAAATACACAAATTTACCACAAGTTTTAGATTGCGCCAAATTTGCATCTCACGCTCAGATGAGTCATCGAGAGCTCTTGCAGTACGAATGGGGGTACGAAGATGAGGAGATAAAGGAGTCTGTGCCCTTGAAGTCAAAATGGAGGGGGTTGAAGTTTCCTACATACACATAAGATCAAAAAATCTAACATCAAAATTATCAAAAATAGAACTAAATACATGTATCTACATAATGACAATATTTTAACTAATTTTATCAATATAGAACTATTGTTTTTACCCCACCATGCCTGTGAATCAAATGAACACGGATGCAACCTATCGAAGGTAAATCCGCATATACACAATGAAGGAAATTATTAACATAATTTAATATTCTATAATGAAAGACATTACTAACATGTAATTTAGCATAATATGAATTACACTATAAATTTAATGAAATTTATGTGTTGTTTGAATACCTTAGTGAGTTGTTACGCAGATGAAATCGCAATGGAAACACCTTTATCTACTTGTCGCAGAGATGGTGGGGTGTCTAGTGAAGTCAACATCTTTATCAAACATGTATATCATGTGAGTTAGATGGACATACAAGAACATACATATATTTGACTTCAAAACTTATATATATATATATATATATATATATATATATATATATATATATATATATATATATATATATATATATATATATACATGCAAATATATATATACACATGTATGTGAAAATTTTACATAATTAACATTCTAAATTACCTCTCGTGAATGTATGTGTATGAATAGTGCTCACCGCTTATTGTCGGTATGAAGATGCGCCTCCCACGTGCTATAATATCAATGCATGTACATGTACAAATACAATTATTTCAAAAATTTAACATATATAAGTAAATCGGGTACTCCAAAATTTTTGTAACACACATAACAAAACATAACACATTTACCTTAGAAGGTGATGCTTTGATGAATGCAATCCAAATGTCTCACTCAAAAGGAAATCGACATAGTGACATTATCATGTTCACCCCTAGCATCACTACATCAAAATCGGTATGCATGAAAGTATCATCCTCCTCGGGCCCAAACATATGATACCAGATGACGAGCAAAGATGTGGCCTCATGCTAGTACTCTTTGCGGGAATACTCTGTGTACCTCCACGAGCATCTGGCTCAGAAATCTCCCTCGTATGTCGAACAAGGGTCATAGATAGCCCCTGAAGTGCGTGGAGTGTATCAATCTCTATTGTCTCCTTCACTACTAGAGGGACAATCTTAGGGTGAGGGGGCTTCAGTGTAGGGAATATACCCTACTGAATAGGTGCACGTTGTGCACCTGGTCGATCCTGTGTAGATCCTTTTCCTTGACCTCACAACACCAATCCGGCACTATGATAATTCTTCACCGGAACTCCTCATGCTATGATTATTTACTAATGCACAGCCTTTTTAGTTTGGTGGATGTAATTTGGAAACAAATCAACAACATAACACAAGAATACCATCGACTATGATAAGACATAATGATGACAAATCTGAAATATCAAAATAAATTATAATATTAACATGAAATCTACATACAATCTCACCCATGAGGTACTTCAAGTGTTATTGACTTCACTTTCCTTTCACCAAGACTATGGGAGAAACTTTACAATTACACCTCTTAATGGCTTCTTCAACACACCTTTAAACTGATGGCTTCCTTCACACACTTCCTACAATATTTCTCACTACTTCCTTCTATGCTAAATGAGGGGGTGGCCTCTCTATTTATAGAACTTCCAGTGCTTATCCATATTATCTCTAAGATAGGATAAGAAATCCACTCTAATGAATCATATTCCATACCTTAACTCTTATCTCGTACATGTAAGCTTATCTCATTAAGATAAGATAAACCTTATCATTTTACATGGGTTCCACATTTTTAGACTTTTTACAAATAAAATACACAAAATATTTATGACCTCACTCCTTGTCTTTATTACCAATATAATATTTCTAATTCCTAATCATGTAGACCCTACTTCTCTAATTACCCAAACTTTGACATTTTAACATTACCGGACCACTTACGACAAATATTTACTTTTACAACATTCCTATTGTACTTTGATCATTACCGTACTCCACATTATTGGTGGCACCGCATCGACAGTGGCCGTTATCTTCTATCGACGCTACTACTAATTATACTTAACAACATACTATTCCTAATACATACATTAATGAAATAGAAATTACAGAGGAAAATTTTAGTGTCGACATCTTCCCCTTCTAGCTTCTACTCCGTCCTCTGAGTAGACTATTCTACTTTAGCTTGAAAATCTTCAACTTGTCGTGGTTGACCCATTTCGTAATGGGAGTGCCATCCAATTCCTCCAAATGCACGTACCATTTTCATGCACAAATGCTATTTTGTAGGGCCCCATCCATTTTGGAAGAAATTTTCTCTCGTTTCTTTTTTGTATCTGAATCATATATTAGAACCAAGTCATTCACATGAAATGGAGACCACCGGATCTTTTGATCAAAGTATTCCTTCTACTTCATTTTCTTCTTATGGATTGTATCCTTTGCTATTTCTCTCATTTCCTCCATTAAATGAAGATGTACCAACCTTTCTTTTACTCGAATCACTTTCATCCATCCTTTCATTTTCATAACTCTCACAAAGGGGAATATCAAACTCAATAGGAAGAATCGGATCAATGCCATAGGCCAACCGAAATGGGGAGTATCTTGTTGCTGACTTTGATGTTGCCCTATATGCCCACAATGCTGCATGAATCCTTTTATCCCATTTATGTACTGTAAGGCTGCATCTTTGCTAGAATTTGACACAACACAAAATTTGTTCGCTCCACCCGTCCATTTGTGTTTGGCTTGTATGTTGTTTCCTTCCTATGCTTAATAGAAAACTTATTGACTAGGGCTTCTACCACCTTATTAATGAAGTGGCTTCCTTGATCTGCATACAATTTCTAATGGGCAACCAAATCTCGTGACAATGCGTTCATACATGAACCTTACCACTTCATGCATGGAAGTCAAGCTTTCAATGGCCTAGCTTTAACCCACTTGGTTAAATAACTGTGGCAACTACAATATACTTATTTTGGCGTGATGTAGTTGGAAGTGGACCTACAATGTCTATTCCCACTTTTCAAAGGGACCAAGGGGAAGAATAGGACATAATGGAGTGATGAAGTCTTAAGGTTACCATGTGTTTGACAAATATCACATGTCTTACAATAATTATAACAATCTTTAAAAAGAGTGTGCTAGTGATAACTTGCATCCAAGATCCTTCTTGCTGTAAGTTGTCTAGAGAAGTGCCCTCCACATATACCATTGTGGAATTCTTCTAGCAGCTTCCTTCCCTTGATCACGTCCAATCCGCCTCTTGTCGTCCCATCGTGTCCTATTCGAAATAATACTCCATGCAGAATAGAATATGGACGATTGGCTTGAGTAATCTTTCTCTTAGTCTTTGCATTGGCACCATTAGGAAACTTGAATTCATTCAGATAATTCCAAATATCTATGTATTCACTAGGGATTGTGTCAAGGGATAACAATGTTGCATCGGGAAATCATCATCATCACAAGATGATCATAAACCATCATAGGCTCGAGAGAGTGCATCTACATTGACATGCTTCTTTCCTGGCCTATCTATAATATCAAATTCAAACTCTTGTAGCAAAATTATCCATCTTGCTATCCTCCCTGATGGGTTAGGCTTATTTACAATATATTTTAGAGCTTGATGATCACATAACTAGAAATTTTTGCCCTAGCAAGTAATTTCTAAACTTCTTTACAAAGAAAATGATATCCAGAGACTCTTTTTCAGCCATGTATAATTTACCTCAAAGACTGATCATTTGTCTACCCCCAAAGTAAATTGGATGTTCATTCCCATTTTCATCCTTTTGGCTCATAGTACTTCCTAGTGCTGCATCTGAGGCATCAATGTACACAATGAATGGCTTGCTCCAATCTGGATTCTTCAAAACAAGTGAAGACACATGAGCTTCCTTGTATTGTCCAAAAGCTTCATGCGCCTTATTTCTTGGTTCATAAGTAACATCCTTCTTCAAGAACTAGGTTAGTGGCTATGAAATCTTTGAGAAATTCTTGATGAACCTTCTATAGTAACCCACATGGCCTAAAAATGATCTCAACTTACTTCTATTAAGAGGAAATGGTAAATCTTTGATTTTTGAAACTTTATCAGGATCAGTACCAATACCATCTCTGGATATAACATGCCCTAACAAAACGCCTTTAGAACATCCAAAGACACACTTTGTAGGGTTTAGTGAGGCTTGTGCTTCATCTAACCTTTGAAATGTTGTCTCCATTTGGTGCAGGTGGTCCAACTTGCTCCCATAGATGTAAAAATCATCCAGAAATACTCTGATGAAGGTCCCAATGTAGGGTTTGAACACCCTATTCATCAAACGCTAGAATGTTGCTGGAGCATTACACAACCCAAAAGGCATAACTCTATAAGCAAACATTCCCCAAGGAGTGGTGAATGTGGTCTTCAGCTGATCTTTCTCTGCTATATGAACTTGGTTGTAGCCGCTATATCCATCAACAAAACTATAGCACTCTCTGCCACCTACTTCGCCTAAGATCTGATCTCGAAAATGGAAGAGGGTAATGATCCTTCTTTGTTGCCTTATTGAGCTTCCCGTAATCAACACAAATGTGTAGCTTCCCATTTTTTTATTGAGATCACAACGGAGAAACCCATTCTCAATTCTCCATAAAGCAAATATGAATCCCGCATCAAGCAACTTATCTATTTCTTCTTTTACGCTTTGGAAAAATTAGGATTCATCTATATGGCATTTGCTTTATGGGCTTAAGCACCATCTACCAAATCAATACAATGTTCTAACCAACTTACTTGACGGAGTTCCTTGTAATCAAAAGTGAATAGGTGTATGTACCTTCAAAGAGCTAGAGGTAGGATTCCTTCTCACTCTCCATCACAAAGATCACCAATCTTTATTTGTTGGAGATGATCATCAACTTCTTCTTCGATAATTTTATGGGGTCATGAGTTGGTGTGACTGGAAGGATATCCATGACCGAAACATCCACCTCGCTTTCTTCATCTTCAAAGGTCCACTTCACCGGTACTAGAGTAATCGAGGATGTCTAATCATCATTTTCATCACTTAAATCCACAGTGTTCTGCTTTTATGATGTCGAGGATCACATTTATCTTCACCCTCTCTCTACCACGTCCAAGTGTCATGAAACCTTCATTCCAGTAGTTTCTTGCATGAACTCTCCTTAGCCATGGTATTCCCAAAGAACATTGGGTACGCAATAAAGACCATTTTTCATTACCCGAAAGTCTACCACACATACCACACCCATAATGATATTGCCACATTTGAAACTACACCTTCGGTTTAGTTTTTCCTTTATTTAATGACCTTAACATAAGTGTTGAAGGGCGATCAATTTTTAAACCCAACATATTCATTACAGCACTTGGTCATTACATTAATCGCAACATCTCCATCAACTAAGACATCATGAATTGAAATACCATTACATAATACCTCACTTGTGGAGCATAGGGATCTCGCCTCGCTTCCAAAATAGGGACCTCAACCTCCTTCCTTCTTCGAGCATTGAGTCCACCTCGCAACTCCCGCCTCTTCTTAGAAGACATAGCCAAGAGTTGACCATATGTATAATATTCTGCAGCCTTTTGGACAGATCTTCCAAGATGGACTATGGTCCTTGCCCCCGTGAAATCGTAAAATCCCGCACACCCAACTTTCTTCTCCTATGTTTCTTACTAGTTTCTTATTTCATCTTCTTAGGATCATTTCCATCTTGATTATCTTTTTCTTTCTTTCTTTTTGTTACAAACACATCTACTTCATTATTTCTACTCTTATCTACTACATCAAAAGAATTCACAGTGCTTTTCCTTTATCATTATCTCCTTTACTGTATGTAGAAGCTCTATCTCGACAATTATACTTATAATGACCCTTTTTATAACAACCATAACAAACAACTTCAGAAATATTTCTTTTTGGACCTCTATCTCCTCCCTGAGAACTAAATTCCTTTCCTTGAAGAAGATTAATAGTTAACTGACCCATCTTTTTGAGCAGATCTTCATACTCAGTAGATGTACTAGAAGAAATATTTGTGCTCACCGGGAGTGATTGTGGATTCTGGACCAAAGGTGCTGGTGTAGGCTCTACTTTAGCAACAATTTCTTTGGGCTCCTCTTCCATGCTTTCTTCTTGCCTTCTTGCAATCTCCTTTGCTTGTTCAATGGTAGCTAGGTGGTCATACTTCACTCGTTGTCTGATCTCTGGCTTCATCCTAAGAATGAAGTGCTTACAGAGGAGATTATCCATGCCATTCATCAACCCATCCGCTAGTCCTTCCTTCCGGATCTAGGCATCGAGCTTCCTCCTTAGCTCTAGAACACGAGCATGATAATCCCTTATCTTCTCCTTCTCTCCTTGGGATAGCTTTGTGATCTCGATCATGAGATCTGCATATTTCGTTGTTCACCAAATTCTTCAAGAAAACTTTCAGCTTAATAAATCCCATGAATTTTTCACATTATCACCTAGTGTTTCAAACCACCTAAGTGTCTTTGAACCATCCAAAAAGGTAGGAAAAATTCAGTCCATTGTTCCTCTCTTATAAGGCCATTACAAATACAAGATTGCTTAAACTCTTGAATGAAAGAAGAAGCATCTTCATTAGATTGAGCTGAAAAAATAGGAATCTTTCCCATTTTCAAAAGTAACCACCATGAAATACCAACTCACAAGTACAATCAACAAGACTTATGTGTACAAATAATTGGAATCACTATACTAGAAAGTGACTTTACACCTTTCTACAGTAAAATAGAAATGACCACGGTAAACTATGGTAAAACTTGACTTACTGCAGTAAAAACTAACTTTACTGTGGTAAACACTATTCACGGTAAAAAGTGAAGTTACTGCGGTAAATACTATTCATGGTAAAAAGTGAAGTTACTGCGGTAAATACTATTCACGGTAAAAAGTGACTTTACTGCGGTAAATACTATTCCAAACAAAAATGACTTTACCATGGTAACTACTATTCATGGCAAAAATGACTTTACCATGGTAACTACTATGCACAGTAAAAACAAGGTTACCCTCTAATTGATTTTTGACTAAGTGGGAATATATCTCCGTAAAATCCACCAACGAGGAATGATCCCTAAGAACGGAACCAAAATGTCAACACCAATCCGGACTATGATAATTCTTCACCGGAACTCCTCGTGCTATGATTATTTACTAATGCAAAGCCTTTAGTTTGGTGGATGTAATCTGAAACAAAACAACAACATAACACAAGAATACCATCGACTATGATAAGACAGAATGATGACAAATCTGAAATATCAAAATAAATTATAATATTAACATGAAACTATTACAATCTCACCCATGAAGTACTTCAAGTGTTATTGACTTCACTTTCCTTTCACCAAGACTATGGGAGAAACTTTACAATTACACCTCTTAATGGCTTCTTCAACACACCTTTAAACTGATGGCTTCCTTCGTACACTTCCTACAAGATTTCTCACTACTTCCTTCTATGCTAAATAAGGGGGTGGCCTCTCTATTTATAGAACTTCCAGTGCTTATCCATCTTATCTCTAAGATAGGATAAGAAATCCACTTTGACGAATCATATTCCATACCTTAACTCTTATCTCGTACATGTAAGCTTATCTCGTTAAGATAAGATAAACCTTATCATTTTACATGGGTTCCACATTTTTAGACTTTTTACAAATAAAATACACAAAATATTTATGACCTCACTCCTTGTCTTTATTACCAATATAATATTTCTAATTCCTAATCATGTAGACCCTACTTCTCTAATTACCCAAACTTTGACATTTTAACATTACCTAACACTTACGACAAATATTTACTTTTTACGACATTCCTATTGTACTTTGATTACCGTACTCCACCGTATCGACGACACCGTTATCTTCTATCGACGCTACTACTAATTATACTTAACAATATCCTATTCCTAATACATACATTAATGAAATAGAAATTACGGAGGAAAATTTTATTGTCGACAGACCCTAGAAATCCTATAAATAAAAATAATCTGGGATCTCGTTGAGGATAAACTCACAATAGAGTTTACTCATAAAGTATAGTGGCACCTTGTTGTTATTACAAGGTGGAAAATCAAACACCATCCATCATCGGTCCCAAAAATTATTTTGAATCAAATTATTATTGCACCAATGGATGGGAAATCATTTACATGAAAATGGAACAGAAAATTAGTGCGGGGTCTCGTGAATAAGGTGCATATGAGGTCTTTTGAAATTTATTTTTCTTTACATACACATATGACAATTTTTTGGAATAATAAACCCTACAACCCTCTCTCGTAAGTTGTCTAACAATCAATTTTCCCCATTGCTTTGCATCAATTTTATTCCCTTGACCTCAAGCATGCTTAGAGGTCAAGGGATGGAAATTCGTGTGATCTAAAACTTGTGGTAAGTTTGTTTATTTATGTAAATACTTTCATTCTAGAATGGTATTAAATACATGTTGAAAAGATATATAAATTAAGTTTTGACAAAAAAATATTGTTTGCATTTACAGTCTCATCCACAGGAGAGTATTCAAATGAAGAGGACTCAAAGCATGGTCTTGGGCGATCCAAATTCATCTCATGGATCTCCATCTTCATCTAAGGGAGGGCCTTCTTCGAGAAATGCCAAGAGAGGGATATATTTTGATGAGTAGGAAATATACATGTCTTACATGCCATTGTTTTCGTATGCCTACATGCATGGCATTGTATGTACACCTATATGGCATTTGAACTTGATGGTATATGACCTATTTGGGTATTTTTGTATTTATTATGCACATTAAAATACTATTTGGAACTTGATAATTTTGTATGAGACCTTACATTTTTGAGATTATTTTCGCATGAATCTAATATGATGTGCACTTGACAATATTTAAAACATTATGGATTATTTATTTATTTATTGGTGATGCACATGTACTAGCATTTTCAACGTATAATATGTATCAAAATTTGGAATTCAATATTTATATAATATATGTATATAAAGAGTTACCTAATCGAGTAATTATTCATTTAATTTATCAATGTGTATATCTCAGTATTTACCTTACTTGCACTTCTTCTTGCTCATGGTCTCTTTGTACTTATTCCTATCTTATCATGCACCTACTACATTCTTCTATAATTCATAGTATTCTCCCTGTTAAAACACCTGAGATTCGTCACAATTTGATGCCTTTCATCTATTGATATTTTGAGAATGTCTCTCCATATACATTACTCCAATGCTTGAGAATGTCTCTAGATGTTATGAAATTATTATTCAAACACTCATGGATTCTTGATTATCTAATCATGTCTAATTCATATTATTACCTTTAAATCAGTAAAAGAACGTAGGCGTTTAAAGTTATTTGGAAATCACATCACACCCTTCACTAGGCTTGATGACTACCCCTATCCTTTTTAAGGCACTTTTGAAAGCATCCATGGGTTTATCATAACATAAATTATCAATGAATGGAAGGCCACTAAGTCGTATACCAAAATTACTCCCAACTTAACTAAACAAGAAAGATTTACTAAGTGATTGATAACTCCTGTGTGTTCTTTGACATACCCCTATCAAATTCATTCTTAAGCCAATCTAGTCATTCAAGGCTCTTAAGCAACTTCGCTCGAAGAGGTAGCCCGAAAGCATGGGGAGAGTAGGGAACCAAAAATAATGCTCCACTAGCATTCACTTGGCCACCCCAAGTGTTGGAATTCTTGGTTTGGTCCCACAAGCTTCCGTTTGTAAACTACAACATCCTGGCAGCCCTACACTAACTCGATTGCATTATTTCACGCATTTGCAAACAATAGCACAACAAGAGAACTGGATGAAGACGAAGAAAACTGCAAGAGGATTTGGTAGAGGGCCTCGATGTGGAGGTCTCGGATATGAAAAGATGTCTCTAGGTACCTTAGAGTCCGATAAATCACTCGTCGAAGATATGTCATGATTGGGCCACAGGGGCTCTTGGCGACTAAGCCGGATGGGGTAGCCCAAAGCATGGTGAGCATACGGAACAAAAATGAAGCCTCAACTAGTGTTCACTAGGCCACCCCGACATGTTGGTGTAGTTGGTTTGGTCCCATGAGCTTCTGTTTGCAAACTACAACGTCTGGCAGCCCTACACTGACTCAGACTACACTATTTCATGCATTTGCAAACAAAAGCACAACGAGAGAACCAGATGGAGATGGAGAAAACCGTGAGAGGATTTCATATAGGGCCCTGATGTGGAGGTATTAAATCTGATGAGACATCTATGGGTGCTAGGGAGTTCGAGAAATCACCCTTCGAAGATATGGCATGATATGGCCTCAGGGCTCTTAAGGGACAACGCTCCGACGGGGTAGCCCGAAAGCATGGGGAGCATAGGGAACCAAAATGAAGCCTCCAATAGCATTCACCAGGCCTCCCTGATGTGTTGATGTAGTTGGTTTGGTCCCACAAGCTGGTTTGCAAAATACAACATCTTGTATTTACAAAAAATAGGACAACGAGAGAATCAAATGGATATGGATAAAACCATGATAGAATTTTATAGAGGGCCCTAACATGGAGGTTTCAAATCTAATGAGACATATCTCGGTGCCACGGAGCTCGAGAAATCACCCATCAAAGATATAGCATGTTTTGGCCTTAGGGATCTTAAAGGACTACGCCCATATGAGGTAGCCTAAAAGCACGGGTAGTGTAAGGAACCAAAACAAAGACTCCACTAGTGGTCACCAAGCAATCCGGATGTGTTGGCCAAGACGGTTTAGTCCCATGGGCTACCATTTGTAAAATATAGCATCTAGAAGCCTTACACTGACTCAGACTACACTATTTTGTGAGATTGCAAACAATAGGACAACACGAGAACCTGATGGATATGGATAAAACCATGAGAGGATTTCGTAGGTCCCTAAAAAAATTCCACCTTAGTATTGAAGAGCTTCAAACTTTTATCAACGACTACATAAATCTAATCTAAATAGTCGAGTAATAGACTAAATCAGCATTCTATTTCTCATATATAAAATGAATTTCTTCCTTCAAAAATAAACTATGGGTGAAAACTCAATCAAAAATAAATTACAATTCTAAATGAGTTTTAGGATCAATTATCAATACTTCATTGTAGTTTATCTTGCCAAGATGCTACTTTTGGAACTATCGGTTTGATTTGTGAAGTTGAAGCGGAGGATTAATAAAAGTAATCAACTTGGCATGTTGTCATTAAGATTATCCATGATTCTATCAACAACACCACATAGATCTTCCATTCCAGTTAATTTGTGATCCTTCCATGCTTCCCTTTTTCCTTTTCTTCTGCTCGTATCTTCTCTTTTAGTTCTTCTAGATGTTTTTGGGTAATCAAATTGACTCTTTATGACTTTCAAGAGGCATTTCTTCTTGAATCATAGTGAAATCTTCACCTAATTTTTTTCTTCACGATGTTCATTGTCATCTAAAGTTGAAGACTGAAAATTTATGTGGCCTTCAGCTTCTTTTAGGGCACAAACAACCTTTTGTAATGTCCAAAAAAATTCAGCCTCTTCATTCTCTATTTGATTAAAGATATTCATTCTTTCAAAATGAACAAAGGTTGAACATTGGTGTTCTCCCAAAAAAATTGAGTTCATAGTCTACATATTTGAATCCTCTAGCAAAATCATTGAATATTGGTGCTTTCCTCCACCCGTGCTTTCGTACCTCGTATGGGCATAGTCTGTTAAGAGCCCCGAGACCAAAACACCTTATATCTTTGACATGCGATTTCTCGACTCGTGGCACCTAGAGATGTCTCGTCGATTCGAAACCTCCATGTTGAAGCCTTCTACAAAATTATCTCGTCATTTTCTCCATCTCCATTTGGTTCGCTCACCGCCTTATTGTTTGTAAATGCACGAAACATGTAGTCTAAGTCGGTCTGCAAGGCAAGGTTAGATGTTGTATTTTGCAAACAGAGCTTGTGGGACCAAACTATCTAGGCCATCATGTTCATATGGCCTAGTTAACACTAGTGAAGGATTTTTTTGGTTCCCTACGCTTCCTGTGCTTTCAGGCTACTTGGTCCAGGAGTAGTCCCTTAGAATCCTTGAGGCCAAAACACACTATATCTTTAACGAGTGATTTATTGGACTCTATGGAACCTAGATACATCTCATCAGATCCGAAACCTCCATTTTGAAGCCCTCTACAAAATCCTCTCACGGTTTTCTCCATCTACTTTTGGTTATCTTGTTGTCGTATTGTTTGCAAATGCTCGAAATAGTGTAGTCATAGTTAGTGTAAGGTTAGTAGATGTTGTATTTTGCAAATGGTAAATGCTTGTGATACCAAACCTGTCTAGGCCAACACATCTGGATAGCCTATTGAACACTATTGGAGGCTTTGTTTTGGTTCCCTATGCTTCCCATGATTTTGGGCTACCCTGTTCAGGGCATAGTTGCTTAAGAGCCCTAAGGCCCAATCATGCCATATCTTCGACTGGTGATTTCTCGACTTTATATGGCACCGAGAGATGTCTCGTCGAGATCTAAGACCTCCATATTAGGGCCCTCTAAGAAATTGTCTCATGGTTTTCTCCATCTCCATATGGCTCTCTCATTTGCTATTGTTTGCAAATGCACGAAATACTGTGATGCGAGTTAGTGTAGGGTCACGAGGATGTAGTTTGCACACAAAATCTCGTGGGACCAAACCAACTATGCCAACACATTGGGGTGGCCTGGTGAACACTATTAGAGTATTTATTTTGGTTCCCTAAGCTCCCCGTGCTTTTGGGATACCCCGTCTGGGCGTAGTCCCTTAAGAGCCGTGAGGCCCAAACATGCCATATCTTCGACGGGTGATTTCTCGGACTCTGTGGAACCTAGAGATGCCTCGTTAGATCTGAGACCTGCACTTAGGGACACTATATGAAATCCTCTCATTTTTTTCTCGTTCTCCATCCGGTTCTCTCGCTGTGCTATTGTTTGCAAATGCACAAAATAGTGCAGTCTGAGTCATTATAGGGCTGCCAGAGGCTGTAGTTTGCAAACGGAAGCTCGTCGGACCGAACCAACTATGCCAACACATCAAGGTTTCTGGTGAACACCAGCTGGAGGCTTCATTTTGGTTTCCTACGCTCCACGTGATTTTAGTCTACCCCGTCCGGCGTAGTTTAAGAGTTTTGAGGCCCAAACATGCCATATCTTCAACGGGTGATTTATCGGACTTGCCACCTAGAGATGTCTCGTTAGATCCAAGACCTCTATGTTGGGGAGCTATACGAAATAATCTCTCCATTTTCTCCATGTCCATCCAGTTCTCTCACTATGTTATTGTTTGCAAACACGTGAAATAATGCAACAGTCAGGTGTAGGGGCTGCTGAGAGTCAGTTTGTAAATGAAGCTCAAGGGACCGAACCAACTACTCCAACACATCAGGCGTGGCTAAGTAAACACTATTGAGGCTTCATTTTGGTTCCCTACACTCCTCATGATTTTGGGATACCCCGTCTGGGTGTAGTCCATTAAGAGCCCTTAGGCCCAAACACGCCATATCTTTGACGGGTGATTTCTTGGACTCCGCGGCACCTAGAGACATCTCGTCAGATCCAATACCTCCACATTAGGGCCATCTACAAAATCCTCTCGTAGTTTTCTCCATGTCCATTTAGAATCAGTCAGTGTAAGGTTGTCCATTGCCAATCACCTCAATAATATAGGTTGTTCATACAATATAGGTGGTGAAATGAGAATTATTGTTTGTTGTTCCTTTCTAATATTTAATTTCTCTTAGCTTCACTTGGATTCGAGAATAATAAATTCTCTACTGAAAGTGCCGACCATGTAAAGGTGGAAGCTTTTTTGGCACCACTAACCTACATAAACATGTTACTAAGCAATTAAATAGAATTTTAAATCATAATTTTTTTTAACAAAATCATTTAAGTAAATATTAAAATTAAATTCATGAAGAATATACCTTTGCAAATTCAATCCAATGAACTGCAAGGTAAAAATCTATTCTTGACGATGTAGTAAGAATTGTTTCATGATCTCGATTCACGAACCTTCCACAAATTTTTGTTTGATGGCCGATCTCTATATTTGATCAATTTAATATTTGTTGCAAGGACAAAATGTGAATAGTGAAGTATCTTTTGATGTACTTCATAGTCTTCAAAAAACCAAATGTTTGATTTTTGATAGGATATCGTCGAAGCCAAGTTCCATTGACTACCACTGATCCAATGGGATGCTCAAGGTCTTCACCATCAATGACTGTGGAAGTCAAATTTTTACCCTCTACACAACGAGATAAGAAGTAGTTTGTTCCCTCTTTGTTAAATTATGTCACAATAATAGCAAAAATATGCCCTATGTATCACAAAGTAAAACTATTCAAATCAATTTATAAATACATTAAGAGTTGACTATTTAATAATTTATAAATCTAAAACATGACATGTACATATATGTATGTACCTTGTTACACTAAATCAGAGACTTGGTCAAAGTCAAGTGATGTTGTCATTTGATCTAAAGACCCTGCAAGTTGTAATGCTCATAGAACTTGATGTGTGTCGAGTGGAATTATAGATCTATAAGTCCATTCATCCACCCACTATTGTGACTCACATTCATTCCAAGAAAAATCAATGCATGATATACAAAAACATGTCATGCATCTAGTATAAATAGTCCAAGCATTTGCATCTGAACTATGGAATGAGTGCATATCACTTGATCCTGCAACTGTCATACAATCTTCAAAGTTTTCCAGATGTTTTTCCTCTATTAACCAAAAATATCTATGAACTATTGATCTCTCTTGAGATTCATGGCCCATATTCTTAACACACCAATCAACAATGTTTTTTGCTTATGTAAATTTAGCACCATCCTTGAACTTTAACTCTTCTCTTACAAGTTCTCTTTTCACACATGTTCCTGCACCATCATGATCTCCTTTTCCATGCCCTGCCTCAGTAAAACTCCAGATATGTTGTACATTTGTTTCTTTGTGCATCTTTCTTAGCCAATAAAACATCTGTGCATTCTTGAATTGTGATGTGCAGTTGTCTGACCAAATGTAATGTTGATCAAAACTAATGTTCCTCTCATTCAAGTTCACATAAAAAACCTAGAAATAACATTGTACATATTCTGTAGAATGTGTCCAATCATAACTGATGTAGAAATGATACTCTCTTAATATTTTTTGATCTTTCTTAGTGCTTTCAGGAGAGTGCATGAATGTTATATGCACAAAAATAGAAACTTGCATTGAGTTATAATATTGAGATTGAACCTCCATTTGTGGTTGCAATGTGTAATTCTATGCAAAGTCAACTAATGAAACAATAGTACCAAGTGGGAATGTGTCCTTTCTTAACTTGAATTGTTCATCCAACCATCGAGCTCTATGTGTGTGCCTTGCATACTCATAAAAATTTCCTCTCTGAATTTGACCATATATTTTGATACAAGTAATTGTTTTCTAACAAGCTCACACCTCTTATATTATTTTCCATCTTTTAATTGATATGCCACTAATTTATATTTGGTGAAATCAACCAATTATTTTCCTATTGAATATGTACTCTCCTCGTGGATACAACTTTTTAGATTTGGCAAGCCACCGCATACATTGCACATTCCATCCAAACATGCTTTGTTATAAAAAAATTGTCTTGTTGATTTTTCACAAAATATTATCGAAATAAATTCCCTTGAAGATTTTTGTGGGACATTTATTCCACACTCTTGAAACATGATGTCAGTATGCAAAACACGATGTATTTGACAAAAAACATCATAATGCATTGAAAATTCAACATGATGCCTGCAACAACAAGTGGTATGTGAGTGATTAAAAGGGTTTTCTCATTTCAAAGAATCTTTGGCTAATGTTAATATCTAGATTTTCATTTTTAAAATTAGAGAACAATTCTATTTGATTCATCTTTAAGAATTTTTTTACACACGATTCATGATTACGAGAACCTATTCTTCTTTTACTGTATCTCTTCTATTCGGTGACACCCTTGTGTTCTCATTCCAAAATTTTACAATTAATTCTCTTAGAATATCGATGTATTCTTCTCTTTTCATGGAAGTATGCTAGAGAAATCCCGATAGTCGGTGTTATTAACTAACACAAGACGTTTACGTCTCTATATTTCTTTCATTAGTGTTTTTCTATTTAGCTTCAAAGCACTGCTTGTTTTTCTAATCAAGCTTTTATTAACGGTTTTATCACTTACTATATAATTAGTTAGTGCACGTCGTGTAACATTACTATCTTTGGTGTGTCTTTTGCCACCTACAATTTGGTATGCTTTATGTATGTTTTCAATAATTGACGCATTTTGATCAACAACATTAGATGTTCTTAACCCCATGGTCTTCATTATAGGTCTCATCTTAATTAATTTCATCAATGAAACAAATAATTGACATCTTTGTGTGTCATTTAAAATCTCAAAGTAATTATCCCAAATTCCACTAGCTTTTCTTCTCGCATTTCTTTTAGAAATTTTGTTGGACATTGGTGTTATAATGTTTCATCAATTTCAATTAAGTGAATTGGTTTTCTTTGCGAAATGGAAGGAGGTGTTCTTAGAGGTGAAGATTCGTTTACAAGGTTACTTTCTTCATTCAAAGTGTTTTCATACAATTTTGGGGTTAACAATTAGATTCTCAAGTAAGTGTTCAACAATTGGATTCATATCAATTTCTTCATCCATACCAACATTATCATTCAATTCAATATCATTATTCACCGAAAATCAACATTCTCTACATTTTCATTATGTATTTCATCCCAATTTTCTAATACATTAGTTACATTTGATATAGCAGATGTACCTCGCCTTTCTCGAATTTTTTGTATTCTCTTCAATTTATTTATTCTCTTCTCTTCCAATTACTCTAGTGTCTTATTCTTGACTTTCCTCTTGTCCTTAGCTTGATGTTTATCACCCATGATTAGAAAAAATCGACTAGTGGGGTAGGCGAAAAAAGGAAATACTAAAAAATCATACAAGAATGTAGAGAAAATTACAGACAAAAAAAATGTTTGTAGAATTCCCGTGAAAGAGATGAAAGGGACGTTGGGGGCAACAACATATAAAAAAAGAAAATGCGTACGCGTTATGTAACGTGTATGCGTTTTGTGTTTTCTCTTTTCCCAAGCCATGCCTCAAGGCTTGGGATCCAGTTTGGATCCCCAAGCCTGAGGCATGGACCTGCACAAACACAACAAATAATGAGTTTTTACAAGAAAATGTAAAAATGACACTTCCTCTATGATAAATCAAAATAAAACAATCGATCCATTTTTAAAAAATTATACCACAACGTAGAGAAGAGTCTCTTCTTTCTAAAAATATAATTTTTCAAATTTTCTGACTAATATAAGGTTTCCATATTATTTATTTTCTAACTATACCTTTTTATAGCTATTTTTTGAAGTGTAAATATGTCTATCTTTCATGGTGTATCTTTTTTTTGGGTGATCAAAATTAAAAAAAAATTATACTAGCCCAAACTAGCCATTATTCTCTACATATTCAAAAATAATAATCTAATTTTCAATATTTTTTGAGGTAGTTAGGATGGGCATGGTCGGAGCTCCATTATTTTTCAAAATATAAAATTTTTGTACTAGAAAAATCATAAATAAAAAAATATTCTATAAAAAAATCTAAATAAAATGGAACCTAAACTAGATGCTCCTAGCTATCTTTCTACAAAAGGATTTTAAAAATACTAAATGGTGCTCAAAAAATGGTCGAGGGCACGAAAGTCACTCTATTATATTTTTTAACAAAAACAGAAGCATCTGTCGGTATTTTAGTAGTTTGACCCACTTAAACTTATCTCGTTCTCAATAAAATTTAGTAGCTTAGAAACTAGACTCAAAATTCTACGATTCATATTTCTACAACATCTTCCAATTTTGAGTGTAACTATTTCAAAAAAATAGTACAAGTTGAAGATTTTTTTCTTCTTCGAAAAATGCATCCACTTAAGACCCCCTTTTTAACACCCCAACTTGGTGCGCTTACCCCCACCCCTTTTGACTTTTCAAAATACCACGCATCACAATGGTGCACCTTGAGATGGTCCCCAAAATTTGAGACCCTGTAAGAGCGTGGGCTCGCCACATGTCCTGGCCTCGGATAAATTTGTTTGAAGGCTTGAAGCTCAGTGGAAGTAACCATGTGTCAGAGTCCGAGGCTATCTCCTTTGGCCATTGAAAATTCCGAGAAAATGAAAGTAAGCAGACGCCTCCAAGTGTCCTCTTGGTGCTTCTTTAAAATGAAACTCAAGGGCCGAGTCCCCAAACATGCGCGGTTCCTCCATGTGTCCCAGATGTCCCAAAACCTTTTGAAAAAAGAATAAGTATGGGAAGACCCGATAGAAACCTCCAAGTGTCTCCATGGTGCAATTTCAAAATTTTGCCCAATTTTGAGACCCTAAATGAGCACAGGCTCACCACGTGTCCCTGTCCCGCAAAATTGTATTAGCTGCATAAAAAAATTTCTAAGTCCGGGAAAAGCATCTAAAACCTCCATGTCTCCTCCCGACGCTACTCCAAGGCCAAACAAAAATGTAGATATTCAAATGAGCGTCGTTCCTCCACGTGGAAAAATCTTTAAGTTGAGGTGATTTATAAAATTTCTTAAGTAACCTACCGAGCTGTACCTAACCAAAAGAGGCCACATTTCTTGTTGATGCAAGGATGGAAATTTGACTGAGAGAAATGTTCGTTCACAAACCGTAAAATATAGAAAACAATCATTCCATCCCGGAGATGAAATTTTCTCTAAGGAAAGAGAATTTAGAAATGTTACAAGGCTCAAATACGTCCCTTAGCTACATCCATTTATTTTCCTTCAAGTATTTAGGGAAAAAATGAAAAGGACAACAAATCTCAACTGTGGAAAATGGAAAGAGAATGGGAGACCCAAATTACAGACCCCTTTAGAGGAATAGAGAAATGAGGAGACAAATATGGACCCATATGTGATCATCAGCCCAAGGAAAGATTAATTATGGAAACAAAAGGAAGGCAGAGACCTTTCAGGCACAACACAGGGGGATAAAATGTGACAGAGGCCATAAATCAATGGATTTTCAAAGGCAAAATGGGGCGAGACTATTTTGAGCACCAACATAATTCACAAAATAAATGATACCATATGGTTAGTAGGTGTTCAAATTAATCTCACCCTATTTGTCATTGAATTTCCCGAGTTTGCAGCCTTTGTCATGTTTTATGTCTCCCCATGTTGGTGCTTGAAGACTCGTCCTCCATTTGGTTACCATGATCAGACCCTTCCTTAGTCGAGGATCACTTAAAGGTCCAAAATTTGTTTTTCGTTTCTCTATCCATTTGAAGGAGTCTGTAAATTGGGTGTAAAACTCGGGTTGTTCCTTTCCTTCCATTTTCCGTAGTCACGTATTGTTGTCCCTGTCATTTTTTTCCCAAATACCTAAGGAAACAAGATTGGATGTAGCTCGAGAGGATCATGTTTGAAACTTATAACATATGTAAATTCTTTGTACTTGAAGAAAAATTCATCTTCGCCTCAAATGGTGGTTTTCCCCGTGTTTTTACGGATTAATGGGTGAGTTTTCCCATCAAATTTACACCTCTCGCATTAGTGGAAACATGGCCCTTTTTGGTTGGATGTGGCTCAATGGGCAGCCTTTGTAAAAACTCGCTTGCTTTCAACCCAAAACTTGTCCACATGGAGGAACAACGCTCATTTGAAAATTCACCTTTTGTTTGGCCTTGGAGTTGCACCGGGGAAACGTGGAGGATTCCGCTGCTTTGCCCATACTTAGAAAAAAATTTCATGCAGAAGAAGAGTTTTGGTGAGCCATGGACACGTGGTTTCCTATCACTCATTTGAGGATTTGCCTCAGGGTCCCACTTTAACAATTACGATAGGGGGATAGGTGGAGGCTTCCGTTGGCTCCACTTTGTACTTATACTTTTCAAACAACTTCATAAAGGGCCCGGGACACCTGGAGGGACCGGGCATGTTTGGGGACCGCCCCTAAGTTTTTTTTTGAAGAAGTGCCAAGGACACTTGGAGGATTTTTCTCACTCTGCCTTTTTCCTTAGAATTTTCAACAACTAAAGGAGACTATCTCGGACCTTAGACACATGGCACCTTCCGCCTTAAGAAGCTTCAAATTTTTAACATACTGCTCGAATGGGACATGTGTTAAGTCCACACTTATTTGGGGTCTCTACTTTCTGGACCATCTCAAAATGCGCCATTAAGACACGTGGTAGGAGGGGAAATGGAGAAATGAAGCTTCAGGGATATTTAAGAATTTGTGCCTTTTGTAAAAGTAGATAAAATTGTAAGTTGAAGTGTGGCCCCAACAAGAAAGTACTTGTCAGTGTTGAATAGTAAAAATGGAGGTGCAGGCCATAGGAAAATGTGGAACTTTTTCCTTTTTGGAAAATAAGTCTAAAGTGAAAAATAAAGCACATGTCCATTGGGACCCACATCGAAGCTAAAGGCAAAAGGGTGGAGCTGCGGTGAAAATTTGTAAATTTTTCCTTTTTCCAACAATGAGGTAAAATAGCATAATCAAGTTGCGGTTCCTCTGGGACCCGTATTAAGACACATGTCAAGCTCGTATTCTAAGGGCGGAGGGGCAAAGAAAAATGTCTAAATTTTCCTTTTTTCAAAAATGAGGTAAAATAGTAGAATCGAGTCATGGTTCCTCTGGGACCCACATTGGGACACGTGTTAATCCCATTTTCTAAGGGCAAAGGGGCGGAGAAAAATGTCAAAATTTTACTTTTTCCCAAAAGTTATAAAATCTCAAAAAGGTACTCCCAGCCCCACTTCAATCACATTTTGCCATGTGGAGGGGTTAGATTAAAAGTTGAAAGGCAAGATCAACGTTAGCTGTGCATTTCATTTGAATTTTCTACCATTGAAGCTCCAAGATGTTTGGAGATGTATTTTTGCATCATTCTTCATCAAATTTTTAGCAAATTTTTGTTGTTTTGGTCTGCAAAGTTCAATTGAATCAATTTCGCAGCTCAATTTGTAAATACGAAGTGCTTTTGAAGTGTATTTTTGCTCGGGCTCGTGAAAAACACAAAATGCTAGATCCGTAAGTTGTAGGGTAAAATTTTAGAGGAAAGGGAGGGAAAAGGATGAAATGATGAAAGTGCATGTGCAAAAGGTGAAAAAGTGTTGTGTCGAGAGTAAAAAGGGATGACCTAACAAGTCCAAATTATGCAAAGGCTCAAAAATGATTAAAAAGGGGATTTCTCACATGATAGAAATCATAATGATTAAAGAGACTCCCAAAAGTTATGGCATGCCATCCTAGTCATTTTTCGAGGGCCCAAGAAACATGATCAGTTCACAATTTCTCCACATGGTAGATTTCAGATTTGAATTTGTTAAACGTCGTTGTCTAAAACAAATTGGTAACAAGGAAAGGTCCCTTGAATATTCTTCTCTTTTGGAGGCAAATTGAGTAAGAAAAAAATTATAAATGCAATGAGAATACTCTTGCAAAAGGTTGGATTTTGAATTCTTGAGAAAAAGTTTGAGAAAGCCATCTTCTCGAGAGACCAAAGCCGAGATTACCTGTTATTTTCTGTCGTGTCAAGTTGGTTACGATGTATACCCATTGACAAGCTTTAAGATTGCTCGGAAGCTTTCCCTGGCCGATGAATCTAAGTAATTTTGGAATTAATTTGTGTCTAATCTCTAGCAATTTTTTGTCCTTCATTTTCGTAATGTCTCGTAAATAGTTTCTTTTGTTCCTATTGCAATCTTACACCAAAATTTTTGTGAAATCACACATGATCTCATCCCTATGATAGTCTAATGGTATTTGCAATTTCATTTCAAGAAGAGCCTTCATCTTGATGATATAAACGAATTTAAAATCAATTCGTTGTCATTTGTTGATAAATATTGTCTGTAAGTCTTTGGTTGTACCTTAGGCATGATTAATTAGAAACTTTAGTGTTTAATTGAGTCTTCCAATTCAAGCCTTCATGTTAGAGTCTCAAATATTATGTGAAAACGTGTTGATATTGGCCTCCATGAAGCACACCTTCTGTTGAAGGAACTTCTTGACTGTTATGAAGCTTTCTATTGTGAAGTTGTTCATTATTGTGAATTCCCTCCAAAGATCTGGCATAACCAACTTTATCCTACTTCATCTCCCACCAAAATCATTTAAAACCATTGATCCACCCTAAACTACCCTTGTTTTCCTTGTGTATCAATAAAGGAAAAAAATCTACTTGTAAAAATATGCAGAACAATCAGGATTTCTTAATGTCTTTAGTAACCTTTGCCTTGTATTGAAAATATCTCCATAATCTAGAAGTGACAACTAGTGAGAGTCAGATTTGGTGTGTTGATCATATTTTCCCAATTTCTTCTCTACAAAATTTGTGCAAAAGAAGGATTTACCAATGCATTATTCAATAACAGAGGTTACAAAATAGATTCTCTTACGTTCGTTGAAAGGCACAACCTAAAATAGTTAGGATAAGATCACATCCTTTTAAGGTGCTACCCATTTCTTCAAAGCCTAAGTGATAGAAAGTCAGATAAATTGCTTCCCTGGCTACAAAATGACATACATAATAATCTATCTCGCCTCTGAGTGTCTTGTCAAATCCATGATGCTTTCTTGGCCTTTGAAGGAGATTAAATTTGGGTACCAACACGCTTCTGGCACCGTTTCCAGGACTTGTTGAAAATATTTGAAATATTTGGATACATATCAAACCCAAGTAATGTTTCTTACAAATTTTGCATGAAAATACATTGTAAGATATCATTCTATATGCATATTTGTGAGATTTCTTTGAAGTTATATTTTCTGTCTACAATTTTCCCAATTTCCAGCAGTTGTTGCACTTTTCTTGCATTGTGATTGATAAATTTGGGTAAAAGAAGATCAGATCTGATACGTTTGGCAAGATTTCAGTACTGATAGACATTTTATAGATTATCTTTTAGTGCATTTTTGCACATCTAAGGTGAAAATCCTTAGTGGTGACTCCGTGCTTTTTAAATTCTTTATAAATACTAGTGTCTTAACATATATCAAGTGAGATTTGTCATTAATATCTACAAATTTGGAAGGAAGAAGATATTTCTTTGCCAAGGACCCTAGTAGAAGGTTGTTTCAAGAGTGGGAAAGTTTAATTCGTAAGACAGAATTTGGAAGGCTATTAGAGATCAAGCATCAAGAAAAGAGATCTTCATTAGTGAAACTGATCACTGTGATTGAAGATTGCAGTACTTCCTCAATTGCTTCTAAATCAGGTAGCCTCTTTGTTGAATTAAATTCTCCATCTAGAGAGGGTCCATCATCTGTATTTGAAACATTTACTTCTCGATCTTTCCCTGTATTTTCAAAATCTAATAGAGTTTTCTAAGAGACAAAACCTTTAGAGGGCAATAATTCTAAAAATTGTATCCATATACCACACATACCCCTCACTCCTCATGATTCTATTTCTCCCGTAAGATCACCTCCTCGAATAATGTGGCTCGGCTCCACCCAGACCTCCATTTGTTGTTAATACTTTTGGTCCCATCATTTTTAGAGGTATGGATGGCTATCTAAATGTTGTGCCACAGGATGTAAGAAACATATTACCTAAGTTTCAAGGAAATAATGCAATAACTAGTGATCAACACTTGATACTCTTTTTCAATATGATGGAGGATTTCAAAATAGAGTTTGAAGATGTATACATTAAATTATTTATTCATACTCAAAAAGAGGATGCAAGGGATTGGTATAAATCTCTACCAGATAATTCCATTGACTCTGGACAAAGATTAAGAATTCCTTTAGAATGCAATATAGTGACAATAAAAACCATAGGTTTCTTTTGTCAGAATTTTAGAATATTAAAAATAATCCTAATGAATTAGTGTATGATTTTAATACAATATTCAATAAGACATTGAGAATATTTCCTGTGAATTTGAGGCCATGTGATGAATCTTGTCTTATAAATTTTGTTGAAGCATTTGACAAGAAGGATGCTTACTTGATGGACAAGAACCCTAGGAATTTGAAGCAGACTTTACAATGGCTCTCCAAATTGAGAACAATATTAAGGTGATTGGAACAACTCATGATAGGGAGGGTGTTAAACTGATAAACCCGAGAAAAACTCAAGCAAGTAAGAGTGTGGTTGTTGAGGAGGTTGTTAAAACTTTGGCGGGGGTTGTCAAAGAAATTTCTTACAAGTTGGCCGAGAAGAGAAAGGAATTGGGAAGAGTTCATAAGGTAAGAAGAAGGCACATAATCATGATAGATTGGCAATCATCCTAGGGGTGATCAAAGGTAAGATGAGAGAGGTAAAGGACCCATGGTATCTGCAAATAGACATCCCCAAGCACGTGAAAGTAGAATGGCGCCTGATCCTCTCACGAATTCCTAGGTTACTGCTATTGATGAAGATAATGAGATTGATTTTTCTTATAGATGCTTTCTACCCCATCCTCCATGTGAAGTAAATCAGCAAGAAGAAGAAGCTTATAATGATGATGGTACTTATGATGATGTTTTCATGATGGGTTGCACTTCAAGCTCACAATAAGGAACAAATTTAAGCAAAGTGATAAGTACTTGAATTGCTACAACTTTTTAGGATTGCATTCACTGGGTACCACTTCTTCCTCCTCATAATTTTGAAGTAGATGTAGTGGAATATTGTGAACTACCTAATAATGAATTTGAGTATTTAAGAGATTTAATGATAAATAAGTATGATGGAGGAATCCCTTCGGAGGAAGATAGGCAATTATTGATGAACGTTGTTGTTGCTCAAGAAAAGGATTATAATACTAGGAGTAGAGTTGTCAAAGGAGTAGGGTCTGAAGCCAAACCTAAAACTTCATTACATACTAGTATTCCTAAAGAGGCTCCTAAGAAAGATACACCTTCCAAAGGCCTCACTTTGTCCCAAACAAGATTCATACTTCTCCTCATGCCCAAACTGTCAAGAATCCCATGCCATCTAATGACTTTTCTAATCTCCCTTCCAATGCTGCCTTGCCAAAGAATTTTCCATATGACATTGCCCAAGTTTTAATTCAAATCAAAGTTATTTTTCCAATCATTGAGTTTCTTAGGATTCATGAGCACAAGAAGAGAGTATTTGAGTATTTTTTATTGAAAGAAGGAAAGAGTACCCCAGAAGAAATGTAAACATTGTAGAAACTCCTCCTCCAATCATTGCAGACTTTGAAACACCTCCAGCATTGGAAGAGCTTGGAAAAGCACCTAAGGTTTACTTGGGGACATCTTTGCTTGAATCCCAATTAAATAATGATCAATTTTTTAGAACTTTGATCATTAAGGACAGACGATTTATCGCACAATTGAATGTTTGATTCCGGGCATCATGCGGTGTCATGCCTCTTGAGGTCATAAATGAGCTGGATATCAAAGTGATAATAGCATACGAAGATGCACTTCCATGGAATCTAGAGAGGTGCATGTTGTTGGATGTGTGAAAGGTTTGGTGGTACATTGTATGGAGAGAAGAAGATGTTGCACCTCATTAAATATCTAAATAATGCTTCTTATGAAGTGTTATATGCTGATGTGGATGTAGATAACTTTGTGGGGTTTAGTGATGGCAAGTAACACAAGATTGACTAGTGCAAATGTCTTAAACAAGTTGGTTTACCTTGGACCTTGTTATTTGATGGATCATGTTCCAAGTTTGGAAATGGTGTTGGCATTGTTCCGATCTCCCCAAGCCAAGAAGAGTTCGTATTTTATTTCAAACTTAACTTTAATCGCACTAATAACATTTCTGAATATGAAGCATTTTTATTAGGTTTGAGAATTTATTGGAAGTATTATATTAAAGATATCATTGTCAAATGAGACTTAGAACCGATTGTCAAAAAAATTAAAAAAATTGTATGCTACTAAAAATCGAGAATGAAACAATACAAGCATGTAGTTTGGGATTTGATTGAAATGTTTGAGTCATTAAATATTGTGCATCATGATAGGAAGTTCAATGTTGTTTCAGACCAGCTTTTAGTCTTGGGATATCAGGTTGATGTTTGTTCAATATCCCCCAATTGTGAATATAATGTTGAAGTACTAACAAGGCCATCGTCACTCGACAACATAAAAAATTGGCAAGTATTTGATGATGATGCCCAGTGAAATGGTTTTGTAGAAAAAGCGAGTTTGTTGATTGGTTTATTGATTAGGAGCCAATGGTGTGTGTAATGAAGGAAAAGAAAATTTGTTTGGCAAAGACATCATCCAATAGAAAACTAATACCATTCCTAAGCGGGTTGGTTGCTCTTGAATCAAACTTTGATATTGTTGATTGCATTATTAACAAACATATAAAGCAGCCTTAAGGGATGTTGAAGAGCATGACCTTAGCACAAATGAGAAAATAAGGAAGATTTGGTTAGGAATAAATCTAAGTGAGGAAGAAAAATAGTCATACGTCCAATTGTTGAGGAAATATCATGACTGTTTGGCTTGGTCTTATTCTCGAGTTGAAAGCATACAGAGAGGATTTTTTCAGCATGAAATTCCTCTTCAAACAAATGCAAAACCATTCGAAAAAATTAGAGGCCGATTAATCCACTCCTCTCCATGAAATACACCATCATGGAGAAGCAAGCATTTTCTTTGGTTAAAGAAACAAAGGTTTTCAGACCTTACATCTTGAGTTGTAAAGTTGTTTCTTATGTTCCCCACACCTTGGTGAAAGACATCTTATCAGAGATGGAGGTCTCAAGAAAATATGCAGATGGGTGAACAAGTTGCAGGAGTATGACATGGATATCCAAACCATGAAATTGGTAAGAGGTTTGGGCCTAGCTAAGCTTATGGCTGAGAGAAACCTGAGAACTATTGAGGTAAATGAAGTAGAAGGAGAAAGGGTGGATGTCCTTGAAAAGTTGGTAAGTTCTGAGTGGTACAAAGATATAATATTTTATCTCAGACATATATGCTACCCTGAATATCTAAGTAAAAATTAGAAAAGATCTCTTAAGTTAGCCTCTCAAAAGTATGTCATTAATGATTTTGGGTTAGCTTGGAAGAACCCCGAGGGAGTGCTCTTGAGATGCATTATCAAAATGAGGCCCCAAAAATAATTGTTGATCTCTATGGAGGAGTCTCATGGGGGACATTTTTCTAGGAGAGTTACTGACACATATAATCTTAAGAGATGATTATTGGTGGCCAAATCTCTTTAAGGATATAAATCTATTGGTGAGGAAATGTGAAAGTTGCCAAGCATTTTTCGGAAGAATGAAAGCTTCAGGATCCCTTCCTTTGCAGCCTGTGTCAGTTGAAGCCCCATTCGGAAACGGGAATGGATTTCATAGGGAAATTTCTGATCCTTCTAGTGCTGGTCATAAATAGATTATTGTAGCCATTGATTATTTCACTAAGTGGGTGGAAGCAATACCCACCAAGAAGGAAACACACTAAGTGATCATGGAATTCATGCTGAATAAAATCATATACTGATTTGGAGTGCCGGATCAAATTGTTGTTGAAAATGCCATGAGTTTTAGAGCCAAACCTTTGGTGGCAATGTGCAAAGAATATGGGATATATTTGACATATTCTTCTAACTATAATCCCCAAGGAAATGGACAAGTGAGTGCGATAATGAAAACTTGTTGAAAATAATTAGAAAAACCTTGGAGCTGAACAAAAGGAAGTGGGGTGAGCAACTAAATTTTGTTGTTTGTGCTGACAGAATCACTATCAAAAGAGCTATTGGTAAAAGCCCATTTGAATTAGTATATGGAACTCAAGATTTGCTGCCCCTCCATTTGCAATTGTCTTCATTTCAGTTTTTTCAACAAATTGAAGACCAAGAAGTTATTCCATATGATGCTCAAATCAATCGATTATTGCATTAGATGAAGAGAGAAGAGCATCCCATCGGTGACATGTGAAGTTCGGAGAAAAGTTGAAGAATCTATTTAACAAAAGGTGACACCCGAGAGCTTTTAGCATTGGGGATCTTGTGCTTTTATGGAATAAGCAGGTATATGAAGATAAGGGAAAGTATGGTAAATTTGATGCATTATGGATGGGCCCATATTCGATTGATATTTGCATTGGTGAAAATACCTTCTTCCGAAAAGACTTAGATGGGGAACTACTTTAATTTCCTGTTAATGGTAGGAATTTGAAACATTTGCTTGATTGATTTCTCGAATCAAGGTATACTCCATTTTTACAAAGTGTATAGTTCTTTGTTCTCATTTTCTTTAGTGTTTTTGTTCATTCTGGTCCTTGGTGACCTAGTTTTGCTAGTTTCTCGGTTCACTTTTTGGGGGATAGCTATGGTTGTTCTGCTATGCAAGATTTTTCTTTGACTCCATTGCTCAATGGTCTATTTTTGGCACTTGGTCTGCTATTTGTTCTTGTGCCACTCACAGGAATTCCCATCCCTAAGTCAGAGCTGATGTTGGTGCTCGAATTAGTCTCACCCTGTTTGTCATTGAATTTCCTCAGTTTGCGGCCTCTGTCATGTTTTTTGCTCTCCCGTGTTGGTGCTTGAAGACTCTGTCCTCCATTTGGTTTCCATGATCAGTCCCTTCCTTGGTCGAGGATCACTTAAAGGTACACATTTTTTTCATTTCTTTGTCCATCTAAGGAATCTATAAATTGGGCGTAAAACTTGGGTTGTTCCTTTCCTTCCATTTTCCGTAGTCATGTATTGTTGTCCCTATCATTTTTGTCCAAAATACTTGAGGAAATAATATTGGATGTATCTCGAGAGGATCATGTTTGAAACTTATAACATCTCAAAATTCTCTGTCCTTGAAGAAAAAATCATCTCCGGGCTCAAATGGTGGTTTTTCTACATTTTTACGGTTTAACGGGTGAGTTTTCCCCATCAAATTTACACCTCTACATTAGTGGAAACATGGAATTTTTTGGTTAGATGCAGTTTGGTGGGGCACTCTAAAGACTCTATGGCTCACTTCAATCCAAAACTTTTCCATGTGGAGGAAGACGCTTGTTTGAAAATTCACCTTTTGTTTTGGCCTTGGAGTTACATCGGGGGCCACGTGGAGGATTAAACTACTTTTTCCGACTTAGAAATTTTTTTCATGCAACCGGTAGAGTTTTGGCAGGCCATGGACACGTGGTCGCTTGGCACTCATTTGATGATCCCCTCGAGACTCCCACCTTAACAATTGCAACAGGGGGACAAGTGGAGGCTTCCGCCGGCGTTGCTTTGTACTTAGACTTTTCAAAAAACTTCCTAAAGGACTCCGGGACATATGGAGGGACCACACATGTTTGGGGACCGGCCCCTGAGTTTTATTTTTAAGAAGCACCAAGAGGACACTTGGAGGCTTCCGCTCACTCTACCTTTTTACTTGGAATTTTCAACGTAGCCGAAGGAGACTATCTCGGACCTTAGACACATGGTGCCTTCCACTGAACCTTCAACTTTTTAACAGACTCTACCAGACTGGGACACGTGTTGAGCCCACACTTGTTTGGGGTCTCTACTATTTCGACCATCTCAAAATGTGCCATTGAGACACGTGGCAGGTAGGGAAATGGAGAAACGAAGCTTCGGGGTTATTTAAGGTTTTTTACCTTTTGTAAAAGGGGATAAAATTGTAATTTGAAGTACGGACCCGACAGAAAGTAATGCCAACATTGAATAGTCAAAAACGGAGGTGCGGGCCCGTGGGGAAAATGTGGAACTTTTTCCTTTTGGAAAATAAGTATAAAGTGAAAAATGAAGCGAGATGTCCACTTTGGGACCCACATCGAAGCAAAAGGTGGAAAGGTAGAGGTGCGGGAAAATTTGGAAATTTTTCCTTTTTTCCAAAAATGAGGTAAAATAGCAAAATCGAGCCGTGGTTCCTCTAGGACCCGCATTGCGACATGTGTCAACCCTGTTTTCTAAGGGTGAAGGGCAAAGAAAAATTTCAAAATTTTCCTTTTTTCCAAAAATGAGGTAAAATAGAAGAATCGAGCTACGGTTCCTCTCGGACCCACATTGGGACACATCTCAAGCCTATTTTCTAAGGGTGGAGGGGCAGAGGAAAATGTCAAAATTTACTTTTTTCCAAAAGTTATTAAATGTCAAAAAGTACTCCTAGGCTCGCTTCCAATCACATTTTTCCATGTGGAGGGCTTAGATTAAAAGTTGAAATGCAAGATCAATAGTAGTTATGCATTTCATTC
Source organism: Taxus wallichiana var. yunnanensis (assembly GCA_018340775.1). Lineage (NCBI taxonomy): Eukaryota > Viridiplantae > Streptophyta > Pinopsida > Cupressales > Taxaceae > Taxus > Taxus wallichiana. The sequence continues at coordinate 712,890,747 of CM031235.1, read as the reverse complement.
AATTTTTCCGCCATTGAATCTCTAGGGTGTTTGGAGATGCATTTTTCACATCATTCTTCATCAATTTTTGGAAAATTGTTTGTTGTTTTGGTCTGCAAAGTTCAATTGAATCAATTTGGGAGCTCAATTTGTAAATCTGAAGTACTTTTGAAGTGGATTTTTCTCGAGCTCATGTAAAAACACAAAATGCCAGATCCAAAAGTTACAAAGTTAAATTTAAGAGGAAAGGGAGGGAAAAAGGATGAAATTATGAAAGTAGAGGCGTAAAAGGTGAAAAAGGTGTTGCCTCGAGAGCAAAAAGGGATGACCTATCATGTCCAACAATGCAGAGGGTCTGAAAAATGATTAAAAAGGGGATTTCTCACATGACATAATAAAAAGATTGAAGGGAATCCCGAAACATTGTGGCATGGAATCCTAGTCATTTGTCAAGGGCCCAAGAAATAAGATCAGAGTTCACAATTGGTCCACTCGGCGATTTCATATCTGAATTTGTTAAACGTCACCTGTCTGAAACAAATTGGTAACAAGTAAAGTTCCTCGAATATTTTTCTCTTTTGGGGGAAAATTGAGTAAGAAAAAAATGTATAAATGCAATGAGAATATTCTTGCAAATGGTCGAGTTTGAATTCTTGAGAAAAGTTTGAGAAATTCGTCTTCCCGAGAGACCAAAGTTGAGATTACTTGTTATTTTATTCTATGTTCGATTTTTCTGTGTCGTGTCAAGTTGGTTACAAATGTATAGCCATTGACAAGCTCTGAGATTGCTCTAGAAGCATTCCCTTGTGGATGAATCTAAGCAAGTTTACAATTAATTTGTGTCTAATCTCTAGCAATTTTACATCCGCTTCATTTTCGAATGTCTACAAATATTTCTTTCGTTCCTATTACAATCTTACATTGAAATTTTTGTGAAATCACACAGGATCACATCCTGTGACAATCTAATGGTATTTGCAATTTCATTTCAAGAAGAGCCTTCATCTTGGATGAGATAAACAAATTTAAAATCAATTCATTGTCATTTGTTGATAAAGATTGTTTGTAAGTCTTCGGGTGTACCTTAAACGTGATTAATCAGAAACTTTAGTGTTTAATTGAGTCTTCCAATTCAAGCCTTCGTGTTGGAGTCTCAAATATTATGTGAAAATGTGCTGATCTGGGCCTCCATTAAAGCACACCTTTTGGTTGAAGGAACATCTTGACTGTTCTGAAGCTTTCTATTGTGAAGTTGTTAATTATTGTGAAGTCCCACCAAAGAGCTAGTATAATCATCTTTATCCTGTTTCATCTCCCACCAAAATCATTTAAAAACCATTGATCCACCCTGAACTACCCCTGTTTTCCCTGTGTATCAACAAAGGAGCAAAATCTACTTCCAAAAATATGCAGAACAATTAGGATTTCTTAATGTCTTTAGTAACCTTTGCCTTGTATTGAAAATATCTCCATAATCTGGAAGTGAGAACTTGTGAGGGTAAGATTTGGTGTGTTGATTATATTTTCCCAAGGTCTTCTCTATAAAATTTGTGCAAAAGAAGTATTTACTAGCATTCTTCAATAACAAAGGTTACAAAATAGGTTCTCTTACCTTGGTTAAAAGGCACAACCTAAAATAGTTAGGATAAGATCACATCCTTTTAAGGTGCTACCCACTTCTTCAAAGCTTGAGTGCTAAAAAGTCAGATAGATTTCTTCCCTGGCTACAAAATGACATACATAATCATCCTGTCTGCTTTTGAGTGTCTTTTCAAATCCATGATGTTGCTTGGCCTTTGAAGGAGATTAAATTTGGGTACCAACAAGTCCAACACTTTGGATATGCTCAATATGTCAAGAAAGAAAATGTCGGTTTAGAACAATGTAACCATTCTAGATCATCATTATATCTTTAAATGTCCATCAAGTTCCAAAGTGCATCCATACACTACAAAGTACCATTAAGAATACAATAACATTCATAATGTCTCTCGTATTTTAAAAACGTGCTATATAAGCAATAACAATAAGGTTCGTGCCGCTTAATCAACAATTTTTTAAAAAACATAGTTTATTTAGTGTTGAAGAAGTGGGTATTACGAGAGAGGAGAAACATATTTGTGAATCAATATGGAAATGAGATACATATATTATATATCAAACGAGCATAAATATGATACATACATTTATTTACATAATAGCCATTTAGTTTATATCTCCCCTCACTACAAGCCCGATTAAACTCGTTGACAATCTCCTTATTTCTAATCAATCTAACAACTACCTTATATCTAATATCTCTAGTGACACTCAATTTTAACTCCTACATAATTTTTTTAATTCCCAAGAGCTACACCACATAAAATTAGCACTCTAAATAAGTGAGGGTCCTACGGGTCAACACACCACACGATTATAATTGAAAGCTAGAAACCTAGTAAAAAAACATCTTCTCAAGGGACCAAGCTCCTATTACTCAAGGAGTTCACAAAAATAACAAATTTGGCAGCATTTCCCACTAACCCAGCTTCAACAAGATGCCCGATTAGGTGAATACAACAATCCTAAAAAATTTATTATTGTTATTGTTATTTTAATTTTCAAATGCTCAAGTGTCCTACATTTAAGTTTCGTTAACTAGTTGTCATTTTCCCGTGGTCCAAGTGTTGAACCCGGACTCGATACCAAGTGTAATGCCCACAAAATTCGACGTTCAAAACCATAATTAAACCTACTAATTTATTAGGGAAAATTTTCGGTAATTTATTTTTCTTTAGAAAGTTGCAAGGGTAAACATTAGTTACAATTTAATTAATTTATTAATCTAAACAATCTTGTGGATGTCAAAATTAAATCAATAATTAATTATTATTAATTTATTTCCTTAAATTAATTCATGATTTATAAGTCTCCCATTAAGTTTGTTTTCTTTATTATAGTAGTTTTCAATTATTTAATAGTCATGATTGATTTAATTTATTTAATTACCCCTTACTAATATTTATTTAAGAGCCTCTTTTTAGTTCCATATTTAGTTACAATGCACCATTTTTTATTTATTTCCTGCCATAAAATTTTAGCAACTTGGCCTAGTCACTAAGTGGTGCCATTCAACTAATTACCCATTCCCTTTCTAATTTATTCTCATTCCATTAAAAGTACTCATCACTTAAGTGATGTAGGGTTCATTTTAAAGAAATAGATTTGAGCAATCTTGTTTATTGGATGTTAGGTTAGGCTAAAAACCCTAGGAATCCTTATGAATTCTCTTTTTTCTTTTTCTTACCCTATTTTCTCATTTTAACTTTGTAGATTTGGAGAAAGAGGAGGAGAAGAAGTCATGGAAGCCAATGAATATTGGGAGGGTTTCTACCTCTTTATTTTGTAGTATTTTGTGTTAAAATGAGGGATCTACCCATTTCCCTTTTGTGGGTATTATTTTCCCTATTGTATTTATGTTATTTGGTATTTTTCTCTTGCAGGTTGATTGTATATACATTGTGCATATACCTATTTTCGGTTAAAATATATATACTTTTATATAAGTATGTATATATGTTTAAACATTTATATATTCTATTTCTTATTCCCTTTTAAAAAAATGATTTTACACACATATATAAGAATATTAATATATTAATATACTTATATAAACTATTTTAAAATATTTATTTTTAGCAAGGCCGAAGGATTCAACTTGAGATATGGATATGCGGCTTGTGTTTTTGATTGTCTCATGTTAGCTTTTGCACAGAGTATATTGTTTATAATGGTGGGGTGGGCACCGCCCACCCCAACCCATATTCGATTAATATGGGTTTGGGTGGGAAGGTGCCCACCCTCCCCAACACGTAGCCTATTAATATAATAAGAAAATGCCCTGCGGCCCTCCAACATAAATAGGATTTACTATATATATATATATATTTATATATTAAAAAAACTTTATTTTCAATAAGTTGTATGGTTAATACAAAGTAATTTAAAATATTAATTTTTTTACTATATATATATATATATATAATTGGTAAAGGAGGGTTAAGGGGACCCTAGCCCCTACAAATGTGAAGAGAAAGATGAGATAAGGAGGAACATGAAAAATAAGCCTATTCTAGTGGTCCCGAAGATCAAAATAACAACAACATGAAACAATCAACAACAAATGAAAAACCAAGCAATCTCAACAATATGGCCCCTTCCCTTTGATCTCAGTTGCATCTTAAGGGGGGAGATTGTACCTTTCTTTTTACAACAGAACAACTTGTTATTCCCCTTCCGTATTTGGGTTTACATTTTCATTTCTTTGGATTGATATCAAAAGTTCAATTTTTTTCCAAAAGGTCTTGTGATCCAATTAAGGGATCCAAAACATTTTTAACATCTTATTACACTTCCACCTCATCTAGGTCAACCGATTCCTTAGACACCGAATCAGATTCACAATCCAATGTATCATTCACCACTAGGTGACTAGGATTTGAGTTCTTCCACCAAGAGCTTCTACCTTTAGCATGTTTTCTAACCAAGTGACAATCTGCAGCTAAATGGCCAATAGAAAAGCAAGTTTTACATCTAAAGGGAAACCCTTCAAATCAAGATTTTGAATCCATGTTCTATCTTCAACTTTAAGTTCAATAGTGGCGGGAATTCCACACCGTTGTCGATGTCAACCAATATTATTACATAAGTTGTGTACTCAAAATCTTTGGTTTTTAGGCCAATAGCTAAACATTTCCCTAAAGTGTTACCAATGGCAGTTAAAAAACTCTACAACTAGAATTAAAGGGGGAAGTAAGGAAGATCCATCCACACCGGTTTAAGGTAGAAAGTGTCAGAAACTGGGTTAAAAAGAGGAAACAAGGGTTTCATCAATAGCATATGGGTCTTAAATTCCCAAACCTTCCAAAAAATTAAATCTGTATCAGAAGCACTTGAAAATGCAACAATGAAAAAATCACATGCACTTAGAAAGATATCTACCTTACATTCCAAGCAATGGCCCCAATGAATTGAAATCCAGGGGATGAAGATAAGGAAACCATATGTAGAATTTGTTAAAATGAAAAATAAGACCATTCCTCTTGAATGCATCTTCGGATTGAACCACCTCATCCCAAAACTCACTGAAGGGATTGATTTTACCTGAACTATAGGCTTAAATTACGCCTAAAATATGGTAAACCCTAGTTCCTATTACCATCCCCCCGTACTACATCCTTGAAAGACAACTAAGTAGGGGTTTTATCAATTAGTAGATCTGGTGGGATTTAGAAAGCATAGGACCATTCCTGTAACAGCTCATACACTCGTCGAACTAACATGCAATGGTGCACCCGAGACTCGAACACATTCTCTTCAATCTAAATTCACATTATTATGTAGTTTCCCTTGAGACAAAATGCCATCCCCCAAAAATCTCTCAAAGTTTTGGGTACACAAAGAAACAGTGTCCATATAATTGGTTTCCTTAGCCTTATCCCCCAAAATAGGGCAACTACCATTAGATATGCACTGAGGATTGACACCACCAACCCTAGAAGATATAGTAGTTACCATCAAGGATATGGGTCAAAGCATATAACTGTGTCCCACTTTTTTGTAGTTTTTGTACTTTCAGCAAACTATGTCTGACAACCAAAACATGACCAAACACATATAAAATGACCAAACATGCATTTTTAAGAGGCTATAAATACCAAGGTGCAGGGCATCCAGAATTTACCTGATTTTTAAATTTTTATAGTATTTTTAATTATTTATTTACTAGTCAGATTTTAAAATATTTATGGCCACAAAGTGGGACACACTTGTATGCTTTGACCCATATGATATCTAAACCTTTCTATTCTCCAAAGAGCTAAAGATTCAAGAGAATGAATAAATTCCTTGGCCCCCACAACAAGGGAACCATCTCCCAGTGAGCATCGAAACAGATCTTCCTCATCACCATTAGCGGCCACGCTATTTGCAAAAATAGACGGGATCCCTAACACTTCCCCACCTCCCCGAAGCCACCACCGTAACCATGACCAAAACGAGAGCAATAACAATTAGGGTTAGGGCGTGAGTGGGCTTCTTGAGTCATAATGTCGGGATAATTTATAATCTATAATTTATATAGTTATAAATGATTATAAGTATAAAATTTGCTTTTCTACATTTTAATCAATTAAATAAGGTTTGTTTACAAAATTAAATCTAAGCATAAAGTAATTGAAATTTTCTATCTATTCCCATGAGTAGACTAATTGAAAACTAATAGTCTTTTTAGTCAACCAAAAACAAGTAAATGCAATGAACCATTCAATATACATATGTATTTTATTTTTCAATTATATATATATATAATTTCAGCATTTCTAACTTTCCATTCAATCATACAATTCACAACAAGGTGAAATAAAAGTCATTTTCAACAAATACAACTTTGTGATTTCTCCTTCCAACTATACAATCGAAATATGATAATGAAAGTTTCAAGGAAATTAATTTATAAGACAAGAATTCTAATCCATTTCCTCACAATGAAATAGTCCATTCCAACAAATTATACAACTAAAGTTTTCTCCTTTCCACTATAACATTACAATTTGATGAATAACAATTACAAGGCTATTCTTTTGAAAGACAACATTTACAACCTTCCACACTAAGTGGGAAAAATGGGGTCAAATTTACAACATATAGGGTTCTTCCAATAAGGTCAAAACAAAAATAATCTTCAATGTCTTCTCCTAACTTCATAGTTTTCATTTTGCACTTCATCAACTCTTCAAAATCTTTAATCACCAACAAGGAAAGGGGGTAGGCGACGCTCTCTGCCCAACCTCGTAATCCAATAAGAGCAGGGTCCTTCCTCCTTATTGGCCCTCAAACCCCAACCAAAGAACAATAAGGGGTATTATACAACATATGAAAACTTTCACAAAAGGCTTCCACAACATGCAATCCATACAATAAGACATTCAGATAACACATTCAAACAATATACTCAAACAATATTACAACTTTCCCAACAAGCAAAAAGGCTTGACAACAACAAGCCAACAAGGAGAAATGAAATATGGGAACCACCTCCTTTTGTCTCCCAAGTGATGTATGAGTTCCACCCAAATCCACCATGTGCACAACTCAAACATAATCAAATCCTTATTTCTACACTTGCAAGTATGCAAAATATATCCATGTTATCCTTTTCACTCCCCATAGGTGGAACTAAAACTCACACTCCCTCCACAATGCATGCTTCACATCTCCCTTTTCCCTCCCCAATGGTCCCATAAATCCATATCCCACACCCAACTTAAGCCATACTCCCAACCGCAATAATAAAAAAATCACAACCCTCATGCAACATGCAAACAAGCACAATTTCCACATCAAATACATTTAATACAAAAATAACAACAAGAGGAGAGCCTACATCTCCGTCAAGCTTCCAATTTCTTTACCCTACATGATGTGAATCCTTCACACCAATATCAATCCAAGATGCAACTTTAAAAGAAACACCAAGTATGAAAACCAAGACCAATTTTCAAAAATGCAAGAGAAACAAATAAGACAAGTAACCCAAAATCCATCAAATTCATCCAATAAATAGAAAAGGGATGTGAGGATGATGAGGTGGCTCCATTTAGGATGCCACTTCATCATCCCTCCATTCCAACACACAAGTCAAACACCAAACCCAAAGAAATTAAATGCACATGTAATACTTATGACATGCCTTCCCTACACTCAAACAAGCACTCCATGCTTATCAAGGACAAACTTAAATGTGGTAAGTAAACAAGTGTAATTATTTACCCTTTTACACTCAATAATGCATTAAAATGGTCAAAATATGCCCCATACTTCATAAGTAGGGTTGGTAGAAGAGTTTGAGATGTGAGGGACAAGGTTAACTTGTCCCTCAAGTCTCTAAAAGTGGCCAACAAGGCCAAATTCGAATTTGGGAAGGATGGTGGAGTACACACCACCTAAATGAATTTAATTCAATTTACATCATACACCAAAACAAGGACTATCTACCCAATTTATTGCCCACATGTCATATCTTCCCTTTTAGTTTAAATTTAAGCTAAATTAGTTAATTAAGATACATTAGTAAGTGTTAATAAAGTAACAATATTTCTCAATAATTAAACACATGCACACAAAAACAAAACAAAAAAAAAATTAAGAGAAAGGAAACACATTACACCCATGGCCACATAAATGAGGTTACCCCCCTATGGGAACCTCCTAAAAAAGCATGCAATAACACAACATAACATTATACACAAGTTGTCAAATTTTTCCATGTTGCACAACACGTGACATCCTTCCGTGATTGGTCCCATATCCCATTTCGGTGTATAATGATGTATTTTTCCTTCAACCACAAAAATAATACCTTTCTGGCCTCAAGGCCATATCAATATGTCATGGGAATCAATGCATATAAAACATCATCATACAATCCTCAGCATACATCAAACAATACAAAACACACATATATTTATCAATTTACATTATCATATAACGTAACTAAATCATTATCATCAATTTTATGAATTTCTATCAATTATTTGAAATCACTTAACATTTTAATTCTAATCTAGTAAATAATTTACAATCATCAATAATCCAATTCACATTCTACAATAATCATGAAATTCTCTATATCTATTGTAACTCCCAACTACTAGATACACTCAAGAACATATTACCGATCCCTAATACCATCATATTGTTAGAAATTCAAAAAATCAATGAGACCACATGGTTAGTTAAAAACTTCGGATATACTCAATATGTCAAGAATCAAAATGTCATTTATAATAGAATAATTATTCTAGATCATCAAAATATCTTTAAATGTCCATCAAGGTCCAAAATACATCCATACACTCCAAAGTAACAATCATAATACAACAGCAATCATGATGTCTCCCGTATCTTAAAAATGTGCTAGGTAAACTATAACAATCAGGTTCATGCCTCTAATCAACCAAAAAAAAACATAGTATATTCAATGTTAAAGAGGAGTGGGCATTACAGAGAGGAGATGCATATTTGTAAATTAGTTTGGAGATGAGATACATATTTGATATATCAAAGGAGTTTAAATATGACCCATACATTTATTTACATAATAGCCATTTAGTTTATATCTCTCCTCACTACAATCCCAGAAGACTTGTTGATTATCTCCTTATTTCTAATCAATTTGATAAATACCTTGTATTTAATATCTCTAGTGACACTCAATTTTAAATCTTACATAAAATTTGCTATTTTTCACGGGATCAAAAGGACTGAATTTTTTTGGGTGGTTTGAATTTTTATGGTCACTCAAGATGTTTTTACATTGTGTTTATATGTTTAATTTTGGTAGGCTATTGTAAGATATATTGTAATATTGTAATTTCCATTTCAATTATGTGATGCGAATCCGTTACATCTTAGAAAAGGAAGTTGTTTTTAGTATTTAAAAAAATCATAAACATATTGAAAAGTAAGGATATATCATATAATTTTAAAAATAAATTCAATTCTCCCCATCCCAAATTTCTCATTTTCCATTTAAAAAACATCCCTATGAGAGGAGAAATCCATGTAGGGTTCAAACATAGTAGGATTCAAATGAAGAACTATGAGAGGAGAAAATTAGTGGCATCTTTGGCCTTTTAAAAATATAGAGAGGGGGTTTGAGTGAACCACCTTTGGGGTTCCCTTTATCCAAATTTTCATAAAGGTGGGCTCTTTTAAGCCCCTTCGTAAGGGTTACATGGTGGTTTGGGAGAACACGTTCAAGTGAAGAGGTTGTTCACCTAAAAAGATAAAATGGCCAACACAAAAATATTTGGGTTGTATTTTTAGCCCACCATGTGGGATACACTATTTCTCTTTGACTCTCTCATATGGTGATTTTCTGGTCCTCTTGAAATTTATGTGCACTTTCAAATTTCTATGATGTGCTTCACTCGAAAACCCTAGGTTTCATACATTTTTAAAACCCGCTTATGATGAAAAATAAGTTCAATGCCCAAACAATGTGTAGGTGACACTAAATAAAGGCTAATGGCTGGCATGAAGTATAAATTGTACAACACCTACATAAAAATAATCCAAAGATGCATAAAATTATCTCGTAGTTCTCCACCTAGCATGTGATATTTATATGAAACTAGTTTGTAAACTTGATCACATGGAAACAAATGACACATGTTTTATGCGTTTATTTTGACTTGGTTTTGAATATTTCTAGGTTGAGAATCATGACTCTTAAACATGGTAGGGATTTTTTCAAAAATGTTTGAGGGATTCTCCTAGAATATGTTTCTTCTTTAAAGGGATTTAGAAGAGATTTGAGTGATTGTAGAATGAATTTTTCAAGTATTCTCTTGAAAAATATGGGTACAATAAATAGGCGAGTTGAATTATTTATATAGGTGTTTATAAGTAAATTTTTGCATTTGGGATAATTTATAAAATATGTGAACAGACCCATAAAATATATAAAATTTAAAAACTAACCATTTTGTGGTCGGGGATGAGAATGTAAATCTCATATTAAACTGTGTGATGGTGTAGTCCTAGGCAAATGGTTTTGTATGTGCAAACTTTGTGTGATTGTGCAAAGTTTTGGGAATGATTCCGGCATGAATATACATTTGTTGAATGACATAATTAGTTATATGAGGGACTAATTAGCATGGATAGAGAGCCAAGTCATGCAAGAGATATAAAGAAAGGTCATCTAGGATTGGAACATGTGTGCAATTAATTCTTTAGGTACAAAAAACCAATGTTATCATTTCTAAATGATAAATTGCAAAAATTAAGTGTCTACAACATGACCTCTATGACATCCTACACCCAATTTAGATCTTTCCTCGGTTCGTTTTCATATGTTACTTTTGTAGAACAATCTTTCACATGACTCACACTATTAACTCTAGCTCCATACATCATCCATGTTGAAACTTCTTACTTCTATATGGAAATTTACAAATGGAATTTTAAAATTCTATGACATTATAGGGTATCTCTTATAGTATTTTTCCAAATAGATAAAATAACTTCCATGCTTTGAATAAGCTCTTCAATTACTTGTTGGAAGATGAAATGACTTATAATTATTTCTCTTTTTAATCATCTTGACTTATAACTACCTTCTTAAAATTGTAGCACAAATAACATACGTAATTACCCAAGGGTCAACATCGACGATGGAAAAATTAGGTATTTGTGATTACTTGGTATTCTGTAAGTATCGAACAATATTTATATGCATTTTTACATCCAAAATCAATTTACATAAATCGGAGGAAGTGCTCCCCCTTTGGATCAAATGAGTTGGCTCAACTTGAATTGTTGTACATTATACATCATATTTTCCCATATCCTTCGTTAATGAATAGAAGTTACATTTTCCAATGAATAGACATCTCCATATTGTCCGTTTTATTTATTTCTATAATTTAACTTTCATGCACTCTCCATAACCATCACATAGCTATCTTTATGTAGGGTTGTACCCCTCAAATGGTCCAAGGCTCTATGGTATGTATCAATACATAGATGTTTTCAATTATGAACAATTAGTATTCGGTATATCATTAATGTTTACCAATTTGATTAGTAATTTTTTTAAAACCCTAACCATCCCCATAATATTCCCCATTACATTGTTATTGTTTTCCTTAAATTTTAGATATTGTTTCTATTCAAGGGTAAGAAAACAATTAATCTTGTTTACGTAGGTTAATGCTTTTCCAAGATTGAAAATGGAGTGACGCTATTGAAACTTAAAACTAAGACATGAAAGTTGTCAATTTTATTCAAGACATGATATGTGTTACTTAACAAGAACATCACTCGTGATTTATGCTCACCATGGCCATCTTCTATTCTCTACATTCAATTTCATTCACTTTAAATTTTTTAGGCGAAATTTGTAGGTAGACCCATTATTACAAAACTATCCATAACATGAACCCTACATAGATTTTGGAAAAAAAAAAAAAAAAACCCATCGAGCTTTATTTTAATATTTACACATATTTAGTAAACCTTACTAGGTATTTATGTCGAATCTAAGGGTAATCCATTTCTTCTATGTCACATTGTCATGTGGTAAAAACTACGTATTAACCGATGTTACTAGTGTGGACTTCTTATCACATGAATTCAATTCTATTTATCCATAACGACAAGGACAAAATTGAAGAATTTCGGAAAAAATGTAGCCTATAATAGTTCACACCATGTATAACGCATTTGGCATCAAATGAGGAAATGACATTTCGGGGAGATTATTATGAATCCGAATTATTCACATTGTCAAAAAGTTATGGACACGTTTCTACCCACAAATATGTGAAGTATTCAAAAAGCCTCATAGACCGCATGACATAAAGATATGCCCATCAATAATGTATTATTGACCAACATAGATTCAGTCAGAATACTTTCTTTTACATTCACATACCTATACTTGGCTATAGCGTATATTCATCCCTCCCTCTTTACAATAAAAATAAGTTTAATGGTGGAGAAAATATGTCATTCGGGAGGATTGCATGTGGAAATAGTACCCATATATATATATATATATATATATATATATATATATATATATATATATATATATTGAGAAAAGATACTGGATGAATGTTTCATTATTTTAAGTGCTCATTATATATTTTAGACACTGGAGGAATGGTATTATAAATATGTGAACAAATTGAATACAAAATTTAGTATTGAATATGAATATAGTTCACTAGAAAATAAGGTGTATATGGAGTTGGTGCAAGTTTTATATTAAATATGAGTATTATACATTTTAAATGCTTTTAAAAATAATAATAATGTCTTCATGAATAGTACACAAAAATGAATTAAAAGGCTAGAACAATGATCACATTAAGAGAATGGAGAGAGCAATGTTAAGTAAAAATAATAGAGATAGGTAATTAGAGAGAGGCAGTAATGATATTCCTAGACTTTTTCGGTCCACTATTTTTGGGAAGTGTGTTTCTTTTCTTTTTAAATATTATAATGATATAATTATTACTCATAAAAAAATTTAGAAACAAGTCATCTATTTCATTATAACATTGGAAAAATTGAAATATCTATTAATCTCTCTAAAAGTGATGGTCCATATAAGAGTTTCATATACATGATGTAACAATTGTTGTTATTTCTATAAGACTTAAATTAGACAAAATAGATTTTTCTCGTAAATAGAAAGCAAAATAAAATCCATCTTTATCTTAAGGGCGATGACAACTATTTAAAATCAATATCATATCCTACGACTTTTAAATTTTATTTTTAGTTTCTCCTAAACATATTATTGATCATATAATAAAGAAAGGTATACATTTATGTATATATTGGTTTGTTAAGTTAATTGTTATGTTTTAATATTGTTGCTATCTAAAATATTTATTCAAAAGAACTTTTGAAATCCAATTCAACATAACCACGAATGTGAAGGAAATACTTATTATATTTGTTAATACTAATTCAGGAAGTGTTTATCCATTAAATATGTTAGTAAGGTTATATGGTCAAAAACTTAATAGACTGATTATCACTTTTTTATTGTAAATTTTGATTGGTTGGTTCACTTTTAAACCTTGCAAATATAATATTTAACATAAACATTAATTTACACTAAGGATAATAATTTGTGCAGATGCTTTCAAATTTCAATGAAACAATATAATTATCTATTAGTACAATGATAAGTTTCAAAGAAATAATATGATTATATTACTTATAAAATATTAAAATTTGTGCAATAAAGTGTTATGATTAATTTATAACTCTATTATATAGATTTATCAAGGCCATATTTTTCTCTCAAATAATATTTATATTAATCAATCCCTACATTGGATCAGCTACACTATATTCCATCCAAGTAAAAAATTATAAGGACAAATTATTAATCATATAAATTCACACAATGTACTCTATGCTTCAAACTATGTCAACAATTTTTATTGGCCATATCCTTACAACTACTTTTTCTTTTACTTACAAATAATATTATATTTTACATGTAGAAAGTGGTGTTACATTAGCTCTACTACACTAGACTAAACATTACACAATATAATGAGGTTCAATATAAATATTTGAAATGTAGATAATTTACAAATTTTAGAAATTTGAAATCAATATAGAAAAAATCTTTATCGACATGCAAAGTTTGGACCTACAAGTGATTATTGTAAGACATCCTCTTAAGGGTTGGATTATGGTAAAAAAGAAAGTCAAAGACAAATGTCATTTCCTCATGACGATTTTGTTGTTATTTTCATCACATTTTTCTTTTTTTTATCACATTACTTTATTTTTGTTGTTTCTTTGATGTAAACTAGCCTCCTTTTACAAGTCTTTTTTATTATTTTATTTTATATTCGGGATGTGAATTAGTCCACACCTATTTTGTATATGATCAAACGTATACTATATTCCTTTAGTAATAAAATATGCTTTTCAATTAGAAGATGGAGAATACATACATCTATCTTAAATAATAGAAAAACATATTGTATAAATACACATGAAATTCCTATTTCTTAGCATCTTGAGACATATATATATTTAGTATATCTCTACCTTTTTATAACTTGAATATTTATTTATTTATTAGCTTTTTAGTTTATTTTTGAGTTTGTTATATTAATCATTTTAAAGCTAAAAATTGTACTTTATAACATATACACTATTTACATTCATTATTACAAATATACTCTAATAGAGTTTAAAGGACCTATTAGTGAATAGTTTTCAATACTCTTTTTAGTGTCGATGCACTCGTAAATTTTAAAATTCTAGATATTTAATTAGAGTGTTCATCAAATTTTAGATTCATAAACTTCACATCTATTTATCAATAAACACATTTTATCAAATTTTTATGATTAAATGTAGAAACCTAATTTTATTACAAGATTAGTTAATTGTTATGACACAATTGTATTTATGTGTTTTTTAACTATTATTTTAAATTAAAATTTCTTTGTTGAATATTGTTTTGTTGTTTCCTTTATGTTATGTGCAACATTCAATAGTTTATACTTTGTATTGTTTCTTTTCGCTCTACCTTTTATTCCTCAAATATATGCTCTTCATTATTTGAGCATGTTTGATTCTTTAATTTCTGGTTTTTACAACTATATCATTATAGTTTTTTTCATCTTTTGGGCCCTTTTAACCCATGATTTCGATGCCTTGAGGTTTATGTCTATTATTATTCATCCCTTGTTGGCCATTTTGCATTATCATATTTGAAAATAAGGTTAAAATGTGTACTCAAGAATTATATAAGTATACAAATGCATTAGTGCATTTAATACATAAAAATGTTACAAAACAAAAATATTGAAATTGTAAATTAGATAATATATTATAAGTTTAAATCTTGCATGTGTCAAAGAAGAAATCAAGAATTTAGGAAAGATCATATTGAATTCGCTATTCATTACATACAATGACATGATAAGGTTTGGGACATTTCAATACAATATGTTGTATTGATTTATCCTTTCCCCTTATCTTCAAGTAAGGTTTAGGGTCAAATTAGTTAAATACCATACTCAAATTATGCATCAAAAAGATAATGAAAACTATCATGCTAATATTTATAATTACTTAAAACATGGAGGTCACTCAAAAATAAAAAATGAAATATTGTTGAGGTCATTATAATGAGAAGGTAATACAAGAAAGTAGGTGGTACAAAGTTAACTTGATCAATCCTTGACTTAACTAACATTAATGTAAATATGTTATTATAAGTAACTTTAAAATATTTATGATATACTATATACATGTAATAACACACGATTACAATCAAATTTCCTTTCTCATCATACATGATAAAAAACATTCTTACTTATGTACACAAGTCATGTGCCAAGCCTAACACTACTTTAAAAAATCCAAAACAAGCTCTATTCCTTAGCATCTTCAACTATTTATCAAAAACTATGTTTCAAATGATGAATTATGTTGTAGAGCTCTAGATGCAACCTTTATACTCAAAAATTATTAACACCATGAAACTCTAAAAATGCCCTTATACCATATAAATAACTCAACTTCACAAGTTTGGATATTCTATTTGCATGCCAAATTAAGTCAAATGGCCTTTTATGATATTCAAGTAGTAATGTAATCTATTTGAGAGATAAAATAAGTCCTATAATAGCCTTAGAAAAGAAATTATCAAAGCTTGTTCTCTCTTCCTCAAAATGTGTTCTTGGTATACTCATTGCTAGTCTAGATAACTCAAAATCTAATAAATATGCACTTCAATCCTTAAATAAAAACTTGATATAAGAAACCCTACTCTCATACCATCATTCAATTTTAAAACTACAAGTTTCTTTTTATTTTCAATTTTTTTCCCTTAGTAGCTTCTCAAGAGCATGGCTCAAATAAGAAAATTTCAACTCTTTTTGTTGTACCTTCTACTTCAAATCAATGCATCCTACTTACACAACCTAACCAATGTTATCACAATCATAAAACTCCTTGAAAACAAGAAAATTTCATCAACTCATTACTTTTTTCAAAATTGTTCTTACAAGGTTATTGAACACTATGCCCCTGATGAGTTAGAGTTTGAAACAAACTACACATACTAAAGAAAAAATGAAGACATTTATAGACACCCTTTATATTTTTGAGGGTGTATGGTAAAATTTAGGATTCATTTCTCAAGGTAAGACACATTTTCATCACTTTCTCTTTTCTAGTGACTCTACTTTCTAATAGCCTTGGTCTCACTTTTTACAAGGCATAAATTTTGTTGTGTCAATTTTAAAGAAACACTCGAAAACATTTATAGATACCCACTTGATTTTTTCAAATCTTTGTGAATATTCTTGTTCGAGTATTTTCTCAAGACACTTTTCTTATAGTGTCTATCCTCCAAATTATGCCTTAAAGACTTTAACAGTCCCTCTAATTCAAGATTTCAAGGATAAAAAAATGTTCAAAGACATTTCCTCATGAAAAGTTTATAAAATATCGATAAATACACTATCAAGAACGCTTATATAATCTTTCAAGTGTTCATTTAGTGTTTAAGGACACCTAGCACATATTTTGAACAAAACCTAATGAGGTTTTCTTGGAAATATTAGCGAAGGAAAATTGTTATAAGATCAATAAAAATCATCATCAAAGAATAAAACTTCACCATAAGGTTATTTTTATGCTCACCGACATGTTTATCTTGATAGTGGGGCCCAAAAATTCATAAATAATTAACCATTCATTGACTCTAAACTTTGTTAACCAATAGGAGATATGATATCCTCATACAAAGAAACTATTGTATCCAAATAATATTTTATGCATAAATATGTTTGTTAATTCTGAAAATAGAGTTAATCAACCATATACAACTTATCGTCATAGTAATCCATCATTAAAAATGATTAGAAAAACATTACGAAGATCGTACAAAACATTTAGAATTCAACCATCCAATGCTAAAAATAGATTTCAAATCTCTTATTCTCTATTCAAATCTCTTTATTCCATATATCACATGGTAATCTGTTAGCATATTATATCCACATTAACAACAAATTTATAGGAAATTAATAGTAGATATTTTGTAGATAAATTACAGAAATTAGATATGAGTTAGGGAAGCTAATTTATTAGCTATTAAATTATTTTTAGCATGTATTTTTGTATAAATCCCCCTCATGGTTGTCAATAATCAATCAATATTTACTTGTTTTCCATATAATCTAGTATCACAACATTTTTTTCCTTAGAGACCTACATGGAGATCTAGAGGAGGTAGGCATGTTTCAATTTTTCCTTTAGTATGAAAATGTAAAGAATTATCTTGAGATTTCCATAGCCACTAGAAAAAAACTTACAACATGGGAAAATTTGATCAAAACTTTTATTCAAAACCATTGAAATTTATGAAGGCATGAGAAAATGTGTTTTAAAACCAAAGCATGAACTCCTATTTTTGTTGAGAATTCAAGCACCGAGAGAGGGAGGGAGAGGAATGAGTATCAGTTAAAACTTGTAAATTTTACCTTAGATCAATCAAGAGTACAATTCAAAAATGTATAAACCAATTAGAATATGTTATGAGAGAGAAAATAACATTAACACATGGAGACACTGATTTTAAGTGGGTAACCCATGAAGGGAAAACACCCACAACAATCAAGCAATATTATGAACATTTGTTCTTACAATAATTACAAAATAATGGAGCACCTACTCCATTTGAAGCACCCACTTCAACTCACAACCAAAAACCTACTCAGTTGAATTACAAGCACTTACTTGTATTCAAAGCACTCACTTTAAGCTTATTGAGATACAACTCAACCAAATCACCAATTCATGTTGATCACCTTTTTCATATTACTTTCATAAATATATGTGATTTTGTTTTAGCACTTTCTCATTATTTTGTTCTTATTTAGTACACATACACTATTTACATCTTCAAAAACAACAACACATAACATGGAATTTTGGTCTTTTATCACCTATCATCAAATAACTATTTGAATTTTTTTCTTCCACATATTAAGACTCTTCATATCACTCTCCCACTAAGTACAAAGGTGAATCTTTTCCTTCCAAAACAACCTTTATTTTGTCATATTTTGTTTCTAACATTCTCATCCCTATCCTTTTGGTCTTTAGGCTCTTGAGATATGATGAGGAGTTAATTTGAGCAACTCGACATCCGGATGTAACTCTTGATATTCCATTAGACCTCAAAGATAAAATTAAAACTATCAAGACACTTCTTGACTCTTAATTATCTTAAAAATTAAGTACTTTGAGTAGACACTTTTCCCGGGCGTTGACAACTTATGTACAAGTGTTACATAATCATCACATGCTACATATATCTACAAGATAACCTTTGAGTCTCATTTTTACTATCATACTTCACAAAAGGTCTCAACTAGTCCATGAATTGTCTTGGTCACATGACATCCTCCAAGGGAAATAAATAATCCTCTAAATAATTCACTTAGCCTTGCAAATTCACCATTTATCTGTCAATCTCCATTTGTTTTATGTATGATTGCAAAGATAGTGCATGACAATCATGATCACAAGTAAGGAACATGAATGTCATTTCAAATCACATTTTTAATCCATGAATGAAAGGTGATAAGAGGTTATCACCATTTTCAATTACTTAGAGATCAATGGTAACAAGGTCTAGGTCACTATTGGTGCATGTTTCAAGTTCATATTCACATCCTTCACTATCTTAGTCATCTAAGAAAATGTCCTTTCACCAAGGTAGAGTCCATTTTTTTTTTTCATAGTGAACATGATGTCGGAAAAAAATATCTCTAGTATCTACACTTAACATATAAGATAGTTACGAGATAACTCTACTTACGAGATTCAAGATGGCCAATTACAGTCAATAAAGCTTGAACGGTTGATCATAGTTTATTAACCCATGAAGATTCCAACATTTGACTTTCTCAAGCTACAAAGTAAGTATGAATGCATCTTCACTTCAGAATTTCTTCACTCATATTTTCTAGTACACTCCTTGGTTACTTGAATAACAACATAGGCTAGCTGGGACACAAACATTTTCAATATGAAAATCTCAACACACTCTTGTGCCTCCAAATTAGTCTAAAACTATTATTTTTGTACTTGTACAGCTTAGACCTACAAATGCGGACATGGATTTCCATGACCCTTGAAAGGTCCCTAACATGTATATACCACCAAATAAACTAATTCATCATACCTTATTACCATACTTTCAAAATTCCTCCTATCGCTCAAAATATGGTTGGGAAAGGCCTGAACTTGCCTTAGAAGAATGGATAGAACTTTTCCATTTCACCATATTTTGATTTCAAAGAAAATACTAATATAGATACTTTGAACTCATTTTTAATTCATAACATGAACCACATACTCACTTTGACATATTGAAGCCATGCATTTTCACATCTTGAGTCAAACCTAAACTTGTTTGGACCTTACACATGTGTTTCAGAACCGAGAAATTCATTTATAGATTGATATAGACATAAAAATTTCTGTGAAAGACCTTGAACACATGTGAAATGAGTCACCTTGACCTTACACACAACATTACCATGCAACAAACCAAAAAGACACTAAGATTGTGCCACTGGACTATAAAAATAGGACATAGGACGGAAAATCATACCTTCTAATGCCAAATCCCATGCTCAAGCTTGTCTTATTTGACATCTATGAAACAAATTACAATATCTTTAGGCATAAAAATCAAATCACCCAATTTTTTTGTTCTTTTTTTACTATTGTATTGGTGTACGAGGAGAAGACAACATCAAATACGTGGTGGTTTGCATAATGTTTCCTCAATAATCTTTTTACAATTTTTTTTTACATATAGCTAGTTTAGAGAAGACATGTCATTTAGCATTTAGCTATTTTTTTCTACCACAAGGGGGTTGTTTTCTATTTTTTGGCATTTAGATACGTGGAAGGATACCACGTGTAGAGGAAATTTGTTAGTATAGTGTCGAGAACTAACCAATTGTGAAGATGTCACAACAATTCAGTATCATCTTGGAAACTAAAGTACGAGACCAACATTAAACACATGACCTTTTTCTTTGAGTCATGGGAAGCCCACTTTCTAGAGAAACATTATTATACCATAGCACCAGCGCTGAGGTGGAGGAGATCCCACGTTTTTTTTCAAGAAATCGAAGGGAAGAACGCTTGCATTATTTGTGATTTGTGCATTATTTAATCCCCCTACACATTAAACCCAAGTTGTCACCTTCATTTTCCTTGCACCAAAGTTCCAACCTTCTCCATTACGTCGATATAAAGCTTGAAAAATAATGTTGAAATTCAAATCATGAGGATCATGTTGGATAACATGAACATATATTGAGTTATAATCCAAAATCGTTACAAGGTCTCATGGAGGAATGAGCATTAACCATAAATGTGCATGTAAGGATTTGAAAAAGCTCAAAACATCTCATTTCATCCCATAGATCTGAAAAGGTTAAGGGATAAACATAAGCGTGATGTGTAACCCTCGGTGCCTATAATCGTACATCATGTAGTATAGAAGGGGAGTTACATTCCCGGAATTAGAAGTGACTCCCATATGACACACGACACACCGATGTGTAAAGAAATATAAGGAATCTATTGATGGCCCTATCATAACCCTTGTGACACCTAGACCTATGACCTCACCTAGGTGAGATGACTTGCCATGTGATGTTGAAATTGATTCACACCAACACTTTATGTTCATTGTAACTTAGAATGAGGAAATAAGTTAGAAATGAGAAGTGGGTACCAAAAACAAATCTTGATGAGGAACCCATGAATAACAAGGATCTCAAGAAATGGAGAAAAAACATGGGAAAAGCATCCACTAAAAGAAATGAAAAAATCCTCTAATCTAAGAAAGATGTCAAAAATGGGTCCTAGAAAATGAAGAGCTTGATAAGGTACCCATGTACAAAGGAAATATCTTGGAAAGAAAAAGGACAGAGAAGAAGATGGAGACAAGAGGAACACACAAGTTGCTTTGGATAGTTCTCAACCCAAGAACTCTAAAAATTATCCAAGAAGAGTTTCATGACATGGTCCTATGCCTTTAGACTAAAGAACAACCTGCGCAACACTTGGACTATGTGCCTGCCCTTACGAACGAAAAAAATGTTGTACTACAAATCTTCCCACTCTCTCGAAGGAAAAATTACAAATAACTCTTAATGTCCTCTCTTTGTGGAAGTGTGACATAGGTTTGACAAGCAAGTGTATAAGAGATGAAGTTAATGTCATGTCCATAGAATTGTCGAGGTTGAAAGAGGAACATCCATCGAAATAAGGTCTAAGTGATGTGAAGTTAAAGTAACAACCTTCACAACAAAGAAAGGATCCATAAACAAGGGTTGATCAATAATGATCTCCTAAAAGGTGCAATTGATAAGAGTCCCGGAAGGGAAAATCCTAACAAAGGAGATGAAGGACTCCTCCAAAACACATGTAGAAGGATGTATAACTCTAGTAGTCACTGCAAAAATACAACGAAGGTATGAAATACACTTATCCAAAAGAAAGTGATCGACACACATAAGAGTGATATTTGATGGGTATGAGTTGTCACATGTAGGTAAAGGAGTGGAAAGGGCCTCGTACATTGAAGTGGAGAGCGAGGTAGATGTAATGATTGTATGAGTCTTGAAAGAAGACTTCCGATGTCTTATGAGAAGGTATGAGTGTCGACATACTTTGGATATTCTAGAGAATGAGGAAAAGAGTCTATATCATAACTCTCATCATCATATCTAAAAGCACAATCCTCATCATCGAGAGATGCAACCAAGAAAATATGTATCGGAAAAATTGTCATCATATGAATGAAAAAAAGAGGAGACAACTATATCAACAATAATAATAGCAGCAAGATATGAAATTTATCCAAACAAGGACTTAAAGATGCTCCAAATGGTGTGGGGAGGATTTTATTTTTCCACATGAAAGTAGAGAGGTTTGGTGACATGCAACATCAAGTGACCAAAAACATGGTTACACATGTCGAGATATTCCTCAAGATGAAAAGAATAAGTGGGTGTAAGAACTAGCCCATGTAGAAAGTGTGAAAGACCCTCATAGGAAAATTAGAATTCCATAGAAGCACTCTATGATATGTAGTTATCTCTCTGAAGAAGAAGTGGTAGAAATCACGAAGTGATTGTGCAATTCTCAAGTCTAGAAAGAGCATCCTCCATGATGTGGAAGTGGAAGCAAGAAGTGCAAGCTACATGAGAAGAGAAGGGTGTAAGAATGGAAGATGTCGACTCAAATTAAAATGCATCTGTAAGAAATATGACACCCAAGAATAGTGAAAACCCCTTGTTTGCGGAATTTTATAAGTACTTGTGTGATTACAATATTGTGTGTTCTTGCGACATCGATAGTAGACCACTCACCTTGCAGTAGGTGAAAAGTCATGCAAGAGTCGAGGCCACATGAATTCCTAGTTGGAAGAAGAGTAATGACACACAATCAAGTAAAAAGGGCATAAGCACAAAAATGGTATAAACACTTGTAGACACCTAAAATCTGCTTACGCAGTTTTAATACATAAATTGCACTAACTATTCTCTTTCCCGTCATTTGGAAAATTGACGAAACTTCACTAATTAACCATGATCTTCACTCTCTTTTGTTTAATTGATGACACTTTATCAATAAACTACCATTTTCCCTCTTTTCAATTAATTAATTACATTTCACTAATTAATTAGCCTTCCTATCACTCAAGATGTCAATTAACGAACTTTCATTAAATAATGTTTGCTTCAACTTGGGTTACTTAATTATTATTATAAATTAAATATGCTCACTACTCTAAATCAATAAATCATCATTTATTGGATCAAATTCCTCTCTTACATCCCCTGAACTAGGCTAGTTTTCCTCTAAATTATCATAAATAGGCTTTACAACCTTATTCCTACCTATTAATTAATCACATTTGATTAATTAAACCCCTCTCAACTCCCACAAAATGCACATCCTTTATTAAACATGCATATCCTTTGCATTTCCTCTTTGGGGTTTATCCCACATCCATCAAATTGCTAGCCTTGCCCAAACAGGCAAGCTATATAAGGAACCCTCCTCCTTCCCTTTCTTCTTACACCTCATTTGCACTAGTGAAAACTATAGGCATTTTTCTTTGAGAATTCTCCATTGATTTGGATTAGCTTCTTCATCTTCCATCCATTCACTCAAATTATTTGAGTATTATTAGGAAGATCCAAAAATGGCCTTGTACCCATTTTTTGGTGAGATCCCATCCTAAACTCTTGAGGCAAACAACAATCAAATTTTGATAGGTAAATGATATAATTAGATTCATATTTCGATTAACAATCTTAAAGAGCATGAAGGCTTAACATAGTTTGATTTATTCATGTTCATGCATTGAAGAAGTTATTTCCCATAAAATATTATCTTGATGGTTTTATAGTAGATTTGGATTTTGTTTGAAACTAATAGGTGTTAGTTTCTTTTAATTAGCATTGCAATTTTATTATGTCACATTTAGCATTCGTAGTGGGAGTTACGCCATAATATTTGATTTCAAGTTTTATTAGTTTTTTCTCAATTTTGGCTAAAAAAAATTATACACATGATAAATAACTTGAATTCCTTGTTGTATTTTGTTAACTTTCGATGTGTCAAGTCTCTTTTCTAATTTTAAAAGAGATGTGTTTTTGCTAATTTTGGGTTAGAAAGCCAAATTTTTTACCTTTTGAGCTTTATGATGTCATATTTGTGTGTTTATGATGTCATTCTAAAGCCTCGCGTGGTATTATGAAGTCTCGCACTTGTGTAACTAGGTCCACGCTAATGTAATAAGGTATGTAGTATTTTTATTCTAGTCATGCTAATGTTCTACTTTTTTCTCTCAATTTATTCTCTATCTCGATACCCAGCGCCGGTGTGCCCCCCGCACTACGCTTCTCGACCACACTCTTGTCATTCAATATTTTTAGTATACCTTTTGTCCCAGATCTTTGTATGTTTCACTAGGGACACATATATGTCTCTCTACCCATAGTGGTGTTGGTATTTCTGCTTACAGTCTCTTTTTGTATTAGACCCGTATTGTTGTGTTTCGGGCCACGTCTTTCACTAGGGGCACATTGTTGTTATGCTAGCCATGTTGCTTGTCTCAAAGTCTATGCTGGTGTGTTTTATCAAAATTTGAGCTTTATTTTTGAGGTTTTCCAGATTTGATCTTTGTTATTACTAACATTTTGTAGGTTTTCGTCTAACGCTTTTTTGCAAGGTGTTTATAATCATTTCTTTGCTAACTTGTTTGATGATATTTAATAAGTGTCATGCTTTCATGTCTTAGGATAGAGTTATGTATGCTCTTCCTTCACACATTTTAGGTGATCTTGGGAATCAAAAAATAATCTATTCCTTCTTGCAGTTATAAACACTTCATTAAATTCATGTTTAAAGGAATGAACAATAATTGGTTAAAATGAGTTTCCTAGTCCTTTAATTTACAAGCTTCTTCATTTTCGATATAGTTGGGTGACTTGTTGTGTATGCTATTCCCTTTCTTATTAGGATGATCTATAGAATCAAAAACAACATTTAACCTTCATGATGTTTTGATCTTATGGAAAACTATTAACCTTTGTGTGAAGGAAAAATACTCACTTGTCAAAGAACCATGATCTAAACAAATACTAATAAAATTTGATGAATGTTGCCAATGGTGAGAAAAACCACATTAAGATAAAAGATTAAAAACACACCACTATTCAAAACACTATATTTGAGGTTTGGTTAAGAGATAAGGCTTGTCTATTATAACTCGGGAAGTCCTTGGCATAAGCCATAAAATCCATTACAAGGATTACCCTAGAACCCCAAAGTATTCCACACCTTGAGGGAACCAGTGAATGAAATGGGAAGCGCTCTTCTTACCTACTTGACTAGTTGAAACCCTTGTGAGATAAGCTTCATGTTACCCATATGGGGCCCCATTCATTAATTTGATTATGGGGTTATGGCCCACCTCTATAGGAGAAATCCTTAAATTGCACAACTCCTTTAGGTAATAATTGGTGAGTGTTGCAGACAAAATCATAGGAATCCATTTTGTACAGAGCCAACTTTACCAAAAAATAATCATATTTCAAAGATATCTCATGAAGAAAGAACTTTCTTCAAATTCAAAATATTGTTAGTTAAATAAGGGGTGATTCCATTAAAGTTTGAGCCTAGTGTTATTCATCACGAAATTTGATAAATGTTACTGTCTTATTTTTCACTAGCCATAAGACAAGGAGAAACTTTGACGTGAAGTTACACCAAGTATTTTCACCCTCACTTTGTCTACTCCTTAATTTTCTTGTTTCCCTTTTGGTACAAAGGAACACATACATTTGAAGTGTAACTCAAGATTGTGTCCACCACTTTTGTACCTTCTTACATCCTTCCTTTTTGCGACTATGATAATAAGAATTGAAATTTATTTGGTATGTCCTCATATCTTGAGTAGCCTTGTCTTGATACCCATGTCAAGACATTTCATCATAGTTAGGATTTCTTCATCATCGATCTTCCCTTGAGGTGTTACTTTTCTCGCATTGTCTTGATATAATTTTGATACTTACATCTTGTTTCTCGTAAACTTGATTTAAGTGTCTATATTGTACTATTACGTTGCTCGTACTTTAACAACTCCTTGGTATACTTTGACCTTGTTTCCTTCCAAACATTTCCTCAACCTTGAAAAGTGTTGTTTTTACATTATTTGCATCATATCAATATTATTTCAATACTAATATCCTTCTTTCCATGAAGTCGGATTAA
Source organism: Taxus wallichiana var. yunnanensis (assembly GCA_018340775.1). NCBI lineage: Eukaryota > Viridiplantae > Streptophyta > Pinopsida > Cupressales > Taxaceae > Taxus > Taxus wallichiana. The sequence continues at coordinate 712,864,344 of CM031235.1, read as the reverse complement.
CATATCTAAGTGGTATTGTTGTGTTTCTCACATTTGTAACTTCCACTTTTTGGGATTCAGGCCTTGTTTGTATCTAGATTGGTTATAGTATACTTTGATTGGAAGTCACTTCAACCCCTTGTTAATAATTATGCCTTGTTTATTTTAAACTTGAATTAAGTGTTGACATAGTTTTGATATTCTTACGTCAACCTACCATCGAAACACATTTTCATAGGGAGCAGTTCCTTGTAGATTGGATTTTTTATCGAACTTGCTTGATTGATCCTTGTGATCATTTGTCTTGTAGACTTTTTTTTCTAAGAAAATACTTTTAATCCTTTGATCCTTTGACATTTGAATTTTTTTGACCATTATTAGAAATTCTTTTGTAACCTTTATGGTTGTCAAGCTTTAGGCTTTTACTTAGGTTTGTTGTGTTCTTGATCACATTTAATAAAACATTTGTAGATACCCCTATTATGCCCAATCTCATAAGGATAACATCCAAGAAATTAGGGTCTAATCCTTTCATTGGTCATCATTATGTCAAAAGCATAGCACCCTAGGCTTTACACATTATAAAACCCCGCTTTTGACTAACATGTGATTGTTTCAAGGTGTGGGATCCTTGCAATTTAGAAAATCTCTAGATAAGGCCAGTTCATGTACCTATTATAAGGCTAAACCCACTTTTAGAAAGGGTAATAAAACTATCTAACACTAACCTAATACTCCAAGGGACCGAGGAGAGAGAAATATACATAAAATTAAAGTTCAAAACTAAGAAAGGAAATAACATGGAGAAAAAGAGGGGTTGAGGTATTCCAAGTGAGTGAAAATAGAATAAATGTGGTAGGATAGGGTAGAAATAAGTGCCAAAGTTCAAAGAACACATTCAAACCTCCAATTTCATGGAGCACAATAGATTTGAATCCTGAAAAAGAACACAATATGCACAATATACCTACAAATGTAATGAAGAGGCAAATAAGCCAATAAAACTCGAGATAGGTTAAAAAATCCAAAAACACCAATTTTATTGCTTAAAGTTATGCACAATCCATTACAATATAGGAAAAAGGAAAGAATACTTTACAAAATACCCAAATTTGAGGCTTGAACTCAAAAAAAAGCTGCTGGAACAATTTTGATAGAGTTCTTTTACATTCCGTAATGTCTCTCCTCCAAAATGAGGTAAATTTTACAATAGATAGAGTAAAATACCCTAGAGTTACTCCACCAACTCGGCATACTTAATTAAACAGGTATGGGAAACCATACAATCTACTTCCCAATGGTTATTTTTATGTAGAAGAAGACATGGGTTCCATACTCCATTAAAAATAATTGCTGAGCTATATTTTCACCCACCTACTCCACCTAATCCAAGGCCTATCATCAATATTCTTGTAGCTGGATGGTAACACATTTGTTGTTGTTAGCAACTAACATTTTCTTCATTGTTTCATTTGGGAACAAGTTGGCCTAGAAAGTGTTATCGGTTGCTAAATTTTTTTATGTTGTCAGTCGATAACCGCTATACATGTTTTTTTGTCGACCTTGTTTCTATTACCGATGGTAATACCATTAATATTATTGGCTGATAATATCCATATACATGTCAATTTCCATTAGGCAGCTATGGTTTGTCTACTACATGTCGATAACACCATTTTGTTACCACCGATAACGACCGTATGTGTCATTTTCCAACACCAACCGTACACACTCATGGGATGTCAAGATTCTTCGTTGTTTTTGGTTGGTAAATGACATTTTGTTACCAAATGGTAACAACTATTATATTATTTTAATGGTCGGTAATAACCATATGTGTTGTTGGTAGGAATAGCTTCCACCTTTTCCTATACCTAAATGGCGCATTTTTTTGCCATGGCTTTCTAGCTCACCGTGAAGATAAAAAGCATTGCTTCCCTCATCAACTGTCAACGCTCCGACCTGTTAAGTTGTCCATTTTACATATTTACAAAATACAGATAATAATTGGCAACTCGTGGGGTGATCTGGTTGTTAGATCTGAAAGAACACTAGTGTTGGAATTTCCATTGGGCATGGAGTCACTTTGATTTCTGAAACTAGTCGAACACTTGTGAATTCAATCTCAAATATATGAACAATGTTGGGGCCTATCATTTCTTTAAACTATGGGTTGGAGATTTATTGTTCCATCACAAGATCCTACCTGAAATTGGAAAGTGCAAGAGAAACAAGGGAAAACAATATACAAACATGGAAAATCATACACATTCTAAATAGAACATGCAGAGATTACAAAAGAACTTATTACAAAAGCAAAATTACACTATAACGAGAACAATGTGCTACAAGTTCTTGAAGGAAATAGAAATTCTAAACTAATATGTATAAGGAAGATACTTCAATTTTAGTAACAATGCTTGAGATAGATTCCATTGACTGGAATTTGTAATTATTCTCCATCCAGCTTACACAATTAGAAAGAATTGTTAGACTTACGCCCGAATCAAGTAAGGGCAGCTCCATATTGCATCAAACTTGGAGTGCCTTCCTAATTTGGCTCTATTTGAATCCAATTTCACAACCAATTCTACCTATTAGAAGGTCCTATTTTTCTCCTTCTTGTTAAATCTCATCTTGATTTGAGCTTGGTCCTTCTCCATTGTTTTCATGGCCTAGTTTCTCGGCTTTTCTATCTCCATGAGCTCTACATAGCTAACTTCTATGGCTAGAAAATCAAACAACTCTCGCTGCTTGATAAGCTCCAATGTTGGTAGCTCAAGGAATATAGATAGCCTAACCTCCCTTCCATGGAACAACTTGAAAGGAGAGAAACTAGTTGAATTTTTAGGATTAATTATATCAGCCCACAAGGCTGATTTCAATTTGGTGTGCCATGTTTTCTGGTTCTCATCTAGAGTTCTATTTATAATCTTTAGCAATTTTTTTTTTGGTGGACTCATCTTGGCCATTACCTTGAGGGTAATAATTAGAAGATGTGCTCAAGTAGATGCCATTTGTAACATCCCAATCAGATATATTTTCTCCAAGAAAAGATAAGGTATTATCTGATATTATAGTGTAGGGGACACCAAACCTTGTTACAATACCTTCATAAAAATATAGAATGTTGGATTCATTTTCTTCCGGAGTGCAACTACCTCTGGTCACTTTGTGAAGTAGTATATGGCTATCAAGATCCATTTGTGACCTAGGCTAGAATTTGGGTTGATTACCCTAATAAAATCCAAACCCCATTACATGAATGGTTCATTTACAGAGATGTGGTGTAATGGGAATTATATTAATCTCTATTTACCTATAAAGAAGGCAAAATTATTGCATTTCTTGATCCATTGGTTTAAACTATTAGGCCAAGTAATAACCACCTTTCATGATTCTAGGAGTTGTTGTTTTTGGGCAAAATTTCCACCTATTTCTCCATCATGAAACTCATACAATACCCTTTCTATCGGATTAGTTTTAGTGAATCTTAGGATGACACCATTCACATCCCTTTTGAAAAATATTTTACCTGCAAGCACATATGGTATAGTTTGCAGCCTGAAATACCTTTTCTTAGCCTTACTCAAACCTTGAGGAAATTGACCTGTTTGGAGGAAGTTGACTACATCCTGAGTCCAACAATGATTTGGTATATCATCTGTTGTTTTTCCTTGATAATCTTGTAACACCAAAACAACTCCTTCATTTCTCAACTCATCTTGCTGATTTGAAGATATTTGTTCACAAGGAACCTTACCCTTGACCAACTTGGTCACATTGATATCAATTTCATACTCCATTACCTTGGTTATCCAACCATTCCTTTTCTCATTGAGGTCCTTGTCCAAAAGAAAATCCTTCACTCCTGCATGTGAAACTAGAAAATGATTTTTTTATTTGACACTAGATGCTTGAATTTCATTAAACTTATAATAATAATAAGGACATATTTCTCAATGAATGAATACTTCATCTCATAATCTTCAAGGCCTTGGAAAAAAATGAAATGGGATGCTCTAGTCATTCTTGATTTAGTTTTACTAGTATGGCGGATATTGCATCTCGTGCCACCAAAAGTGTATACAAGTGAAGTCCTTCAAAAATATTCATTTATGAGGGTCGGGTCTGTGCAATGGCCTGTTTTATAGATTCATATATTTACTTTACTTTTCAATTCCATTTGAAATCCATGCTCTTCTTCATCATCAATGTTAATGGCTTTACCAACTTAGCAAAGTTAGGAACAAACCTCCTAATGAAATTGATCCTCCCCAAAAGCTTTGGAGATCCTTCCTCCGAGTTGGAAATGATAATGCTCAAATAGCTTCAAACCTTTTTGATTAATTTTAAACCCCTCTTTAGACACAATGTGGCCTAAGATATTTCCTTCATGAGCTTGGAAAATAATCTTCTTTAGACTCAAAGAAACCCCAAATCACTCGCATCTTTGGAACACTTGTCGAGGTGGTGGATATGAATTGCTACATTCTCAAAAAACATTGTGATATCATCAAGATAAAAAAAGCACTATCTTGTTCATCAGCCCCTTAAACACCATGTCCATAGCCTTCTGGAATGTTGAATTTGCATTTTACAACTTGAATGGCATCTTCCTATAGGAATAAGTGCCTAATTTTCTCGGTGAAGGCTATTTTGAATTGGTCTTCCTCTTTCACCATAATTTGATTGTAGCCTAAGTAGCCATCTAGGAGAGATAATATATCTGAACCAGCTACTACCTATAATATTTACTCCATGGAAGGAAGTGGATAATGATATTTGAGCGAGGATCTATTTAAATCTTGGAAGTCCACACACAATCTGATTTCTCTATTTCTTTTCTCGACTTAAGATAAAATTAAAAACCCATGAATAGTGATTGATTGGGAAGATGATACTCAACTCTATGATCTTGCTCAATTCCTTCTTCATAAGAGGCTCAATGTGAGGAATTACCGGTCTTTGTTTCTATCTAATAGGCTTAGCTTCCGGATCCAGTTTAATAGTGTGTTGTGCTAACTTCATATTAAATCCCTTAAAATCTTCATAGCTCCAAGACAAGACATATGGGAATTCTTGAAAAGCCGTAAGAAATAATATTTCTCTTGATCGGTAGTCACTTTGTTGATTTGGAGTCATTTTCATTCTCCAACCGAAATGGGCTCTAAATCTTCTCTGTTGAAGATGATGTTTTCTTTCTCTTTACAAACCGGTCATTTGGATTGAATATTGACTCTAGAGTCACCAAGCCTATTGGCAATTTATTAGTTTTCAATTTGGACTACTTGATCACCATACTGCTACTAAAACATTTCTTGGTTATTGGTGGAGAAATCAGCTTCCTCCTACAAGAAATTAATTATTTGTTGGTCACTCTCAAAACTTACCACCTAGTGTTGTTTTTTGAACTTCTAGTCTCACGACCACCTTGATATGAGGCTGAGCATGCTCTTTTTGATACTTTCAAAAACTTCAAATGATGCTCGAATTGCTGCAAGTATGTCCATAGCTTCATTCTTCTTCTTGGGGATGGAAATAATGTTAAAGGCCTTAAAATATTCGATGAGGTCCCATACCTGATTCTTATAACTCTTGAGGAGGTAATTTTTGGTAGAAATTAACCCTTTAATCTGATTGAAAATCAACTCACTATCTTCAAACACATGTAATTTCTTAACACCTCTTTTTCTTACACAATGAAATCCATTGATTAGAGATTCATATTCAATGATGTTGTTTGAACAAGTAAACTAAAACTCGTAATCTAAGTAGTACTTTTACCTTGAGGAGACATGACCATTTCACCCCTCCGACACCTTGTCTCCTCAAGACATAAAATAACAATTTCCAATATTCAGTGTCATTTTGTACATACATCTTGGTGATGCTAGGGAGAGGTGGGTTTTCTTCGTGCAAGCAATAGATTCCTAACTAAGCATCTTCCATCTCCTTGTAAAGATCAAAAGCATGCCTTTTGTGAGCCCATTCATTAAGTGTTAAATCTAGAATGCCTTTAACCTTAGTATCTGATTCATGTGTTCTTTGGAAATATTCTTGATCAAAAGATGAATAGTTGGCATTGATTGGGTTTGGCACATGAGAATCAATGTGATAATTGGATATTGGTTCTGATATAATTGCATCTTTATCTCCATACCTTTTCTTGAAGAGCATGTGTGACTAATTAGTGGACAAGTAGCCATCAATTTTAGCCATGAATTCTCTTGACAAACAAAAAGAAAAGAGTGGTGGTAAATCAATCACTGATATATATCTTGCTAATATGTGACATTTGGGCATGCATGCAATGTTAGATTCTAATCCTTTATCACTCACACGGTTCCTACTTATTTCCCATCTAATTGTACCACTCCCTTGGAAATAGGATCATACTCGAGACCCAACTAATCTACTATCTCGCTTTTGCATCACCGATTTGCTTTCCTTGAGTCGACATTTAATTATGTACCATATTATTCCCAATAATCACGGACACATAAAATGGTGGAGGCTTCATATTTCTTCTTGGTTGACCCTCCTTTTGTTCCATTACATTGGTGAGGACCTTCTCTTGGTCCTTGGATGGCTCATTTCAGATGGGAAAGTTTGCTATGAATGCTTGCAAAAGGTTCCTTTGTCCTGAAATTTTCAAAGATTCCCACATAGATATGATAAAAAAAAAAATCTTCATGTGTTCAATGATTTTGAATGGAGATGGGTTTTTTTATATTGTGCTTTGATTTGCATTACCTTCTCATGCACATGAGCAACTACAACATGAACTCTAGGTAGATTTTCTGGGCTTAGGGATGGACTTGGGCTACCAACTCCTTGGGGTGTGATAGAAGGATGTGCGGTACCTGAATTTCATGATTTTTCTCCCTCTATATTTATTTTCTTATACCTTGTGTTGGTTGCTACCCCTTGAGAAGGAGACTGATTCATCCCGCAGAAATCCTTAACATGTCAGTTCCACAAGTGTAGTCTCACTTGAAGGTGCTTCTTGAGTAGTTGTTTGTTGTTGATTTTCTTCTTGATTTATTTCTTAAGGCACAAAAATAGTTTACACCATAAATGATTGATTAAGAGTACCATTCAAACATGTTGTGTGATTATGAGGTTAATTATATGGGAACTACAATTCATGTTATTGTGTTAAATATTGTTCGGATTGGAACCATGGCCTTAGATGTTGAAGGTGTATTAGGATTTTATAGCTTTAATGGTCTAGCAGCTGGGATTGTCCATGAATTTTGTTGGTAGATTGAATGAGAGGTATATTGGGTTGATATGGAGGCCTATTTTTTTGGGTCTCGGGCTAATAAGGTCTCAACATTTGGGTATATTGCCTCTTGAGGGTTACCAAATCATTCCCTAGGTTCTGCAATTGTTTTATAACTTCTTGTAGTTCAATTGAGGTGATATAAGAAGAGGTGGAAGCCTCATTGGATCTCTAATTTCTAGAGGTAGAAATAGGGGATAATGTAGGAGCTTGACTAGAAGTAAGAATCCCCATTTTTGGATAAATAGGAATAGGTGGCCTAAGTGCAAGTTTGTTGGCTTGAATTAGGAAATTCTCGTCTCTAATGGCTATGACATAAGCTCTTGGTAGGGTTATCCCCACCATAGATTGCATCATAACATATATATCAGAATTAAGAGCTTTAAGCAAATAGAGAAATGCACTTTTAGTAGACGGTCTTATAATAATTGGAATCTTGTCCCATGTTCTTTATAATCTAAAATTGAAGTCATCCATCTATTCATTTGGTGCTCTTTTGAAGGTAGTCATCTGCTCAAGCAAGGAAAGATTATTCACCTTATCTCCAAATTTATTATAGAGAGCTATGCACAATGCATTCCAATTTGCAATTAACCTTGTTGTCAGACTCCTAAACCATTGCAAAGCTCTTCCTTTGAATGAAGAAGCTAGCATCCTAATAGTGAAATTTTTTTCAACGATATGATGGATAGCACAGACATTGGAAATATCCTGAATGTGGTTAGTTGTAGTACTCTGATTATCCCTAGTGAAAAATGGGATGCTCTAAAGAGAATATGCTTGAATGGGATTGTTGGAATTAAGAGAAAGTGGGTTGGTTCCGGTAAAATTGATAAATCCCAAATTTTGTTGTGCTTTCATTGTAATATGTATGAGAATTCTAGTGTACTGCAAGAAAGGCCTACAGGGACATGGAGTGGAAATATTTCTCTTTGTTTGTTAAGGTGACCTTTGAAATAGTCTTCCTCTTCTTCCCTTTTGAGGTGATAATTTTAGGTACTCGAAATATCCTTCTTTTGTTGTTCTGGACCTTGTCTAATTTTTTCTCATGAACTTGACCACCCGAATCTGTTGAAACCAGTTGATTTGAATGATGGAGTTTCCATATGTGTTTATGTATAGCCTCTAAATGTTATAATCTTATCAAGGTACACATCTAAACTTGATGAAATTAAAGTATTGACTTCTGTCCCATTGAGTGTGCCAAAATTGTTATGTCAAAAAAGTAGCATCCTAGGATTTGCAGATTACAAAACCCTACTTTTGACTAATATAAGATTGTCTCAAGGTGTGGAACCCTTGCAATTGATACAAACCTCAAGATAAAGTCGGTTCCTTTACCTATTCTAATGCTAAAACCACTTCTAGAAATGAGAATACAACTATCTAACACTAACCTCTAAGATTCCAACCCACCAAGGAGAGAGGAAGATGAATAAAATGAAAGTTATAAACTAAGAAAGGAGATATCACAAAGAACAAGGGGGTGGAGGTATTCCAAGTGAGTGAAAATGGAATAAAATGATATAGGAGAGGGCATAAAAAAGTGCCACAGCTTTAAAGAACACATTATAACATCCATTTTCGTGGAGCACAAAAATTTCAATCTTGCAAAGGAACACAATATGAAAAATATACCTACAAATGTAATGAATAGGAAAAAGGAATTACAACTTGAGATAGGGAAACAAAATCCAAGACAATATAGGCACAAGGAAAGAATCCTTTACAAATGCCTAATTTGAGGCTTGTAACTCACAAAAATGTTGGAACGCTTTTGACATAGTTCATTTACATTCTAGAATGTCCCTCCTTCCAAAATGAGGTGAATTTTACAATATATAAAGAAAAGAACCCTAGAGTTACTCCACCAGTGAATATACTTCGTTAAACATGTGTGGGAAACAATACAAATCCGCTTCATGAGGGTAATTTTTTGGAAGAAGACATGGGTGCCATACTCCATTAAAAATAGTTGTTGAGATATCTTTTAACCCACATACCCAGCCTAATCCAAGGCCCATCGTCGATATTCTTGTAATTATCCAGTAACACATTTGTTGTTGCAGTATGCTAACATTTTCTTCATTGTGTCGTTCAGGAACAAGTCAGCCTAGAAAGTGTTTTCGGTCGGTAATGTTTTTTTATGTTGTCGGATTGTAACCACTCAGTAAATGTTGTTGAGCTGGTTTCTATTACCAATCAGTAATACCATTCTTATTTCTAGCCGGTAATGTTTGTACACATGTCATGGACTGTCGTGTGGCTATGTTTCTTCTACTATTAGTTGACAACACCTTTTTACCACCAAGAATCGTTGTATGTGTTGTCGGTCGTGTAACATCCATACACACATCGTGGGCTATCAAGATTTTTGTTGTTATCGTCTGTAATGACATTTTGTTACCGGTTGGTAATAACCATACATATTATCAACCGGTGATAGTTTCAACCTTTTCTTATACCCAAATGTCTCACCACTTCACCACGGCTCACCAGCCACCGTGAAGATCACAAACCATTTCTTCCCTTATCGACTTTTGTCGCTTCAACCTCTTAAGTTGTCCATTTTGTAGGTTTAAAAATAGGGATAACATAAACAATTTCGAACCCATTTTCTCCACACCAAAACAAGTAGAAGACCTAGTTGATCATAGTGGTGATGAAGAAGACTCACCTCAAGATGATTTTGAGTTTGATCCCGATCACATTGATGATTTCCTTTACCTCAACAGGATAAATTTCTTGCATGAGTTATAGAATTAGGTTCTAAGATGCCATGATAAAATAAATTTTGTGTACCAAAAATAACATCCACAAGGAAGAAGAAGTTCAACATCCTCATCTTATTAACATAGCTGAAATCTTAAACCAAGTACACACTTCTACTTCGGGTCCCCAAAACAACAATAATGAAAATGAGATACCTAAACACATGAGTGGTTATCAATTACCACCTCTTAGAATACCTCAAAAGTTAGGGTGAAGCATGAGTAGTAAGAGCAACCTCCTCGACATGACAACAAAGAAGGACCCCAAAATGATGAATTGACTATAAAACAACTACAAGTCCTTAGTCAACAAATATCTACTTTGGCTTCCAATGTGCATTAGTATATGAAAAAAGAAACGCGTCAAGAAAAATATAAGAGAAAACATAGTGAACTTCGTCCTTAAAACCAAGAGGGTGAAACATCAAAGTATAGCCGAGTATATATACTAGCTTCCCCTACTAAAGATTAACTCTTTAGGAAAGAGTTATAGTCCATGAAAATATATTTACAAGCCTTCAGGAAAGCAATGTTGGACATAGTAAAAAATACCAATTCAAAGAATTATGTCTTTACCCATTTGACAAAGCTATAATACGCACACCATTCCCTAAAAATTTTGACCGCCAAAATTTGATAAGTATAAAGGTAAAGGTGACCCACGTGATCACGTCAAGGACTTCTACATGGCATGTTAGGAAGTATCCTACAATGAAAACTACCTTATACGCTTATTCCCATGTAGTCTAGGGGGTCAAGCTTTAGAATGGTTTCTTCACATACCTAAGGGGTCTATCTTTACATGGCCTAAATTAGTAGAAATATTTATACGACATTTCTCATTCAACATAGAAAGTGACATTACCATGTTGGAATTGTGTAGTGCTAAAAAATAACCTAATGAGACATTTTCTAGTTTCTTACAATGACGGTGAGGGTTGGATAGTTTCTTCCCTTGTTCAATTCTAGAAAAAACAATTGGTTAATATTTTTATACCCAATCCAAATCTGGACATTTATTTTCATTTTGCAAATTCAATTTGTTAACAACTTTGAAGAGGTCCTAGAAAATGTTAACTTGATCGAAAAGGCCTTGATATCTAAAGGGACATAAAAACCCTTTTTAAAATACCACCACACATCCAAACCTATGAACAATACAAATTTATTCAAAAATAAAAAAACATTGTAGGAGATGGTATCATTGATTCTAAACATATACGAGGAATTCAAATTGGTCCTCCTTTAAAACTTACTAAATGACCTATTTGACCCCCATTCAAATGTCGAGTGTTCACTCCTCTCATAGAATGTTTGACCAAAATCTTAAACCAGTTGGATGCAGTGAACATGGTCTAGTATCCTAACACAAAACCATTTGTAGATGATGCACCTAAGACATCATGGTTTAGAGAGAATGAATACTCGAGGATCATTAAAAAGTGCAAACGTGACAAAATAGAGGTGATAGTGGTGAAATTGATGTTTATTCACATGAACCTAAAAAATCACCTAATCAAAAGTTAGGAATCTATAAAGAAACTTTCCCTAAACATGACAAACAAGGAGAGAAGAAGTTGGATCAGGGTCAATCTTCAAATAACTACAAAACCTCTGACTAAATTTATGCCTAAACCATTAATCCATTTGATTCACTTATTGGTTTTGTTCTTTCTTATAATGAGCATTTAAGTACTATAATAATCAAGAGCTAAGAATGTTTCATGTGGAAACGTGATGCGCTTGTTTGTGATTCAAGAACATCCTTTTCCTACCTCTATGGATGGTCGATATGATATTTTAGAATAGCTTGAGAAGACAAACGCTAAGATTTCAAACTTATATCTTCTTAAGTTATCAAATTTTCATAAATACATCATCTATAAAACACTTCAAGGGTCAGGAGTGTCAAAAAATATTGATCCTTCCCACCTCCAAGGTGGTTGTGCATCTTGCTCGTAGTGAACACCTTACTTTTAGCTAAAATGAGGTTCCACACGATGATTATACACAAAACTTACCCCTATACATTGAAGTATTTTTACTCATAAAAAGATAAAAGGGTGCTTTTGGATAATGGGGCAGGTTTGAATATCTCGTATTGTGAAGCTAGTTAAGAAAATCGATGCAAAGAGCCATACCTAGACTCGCATATCGTTACCATCACATCCTACGACAATGTATAATATGACTCAATTGCTATTATAATATTACCTATGGAAGTGGGGCCTACATACCATGATACAAAGTTTCATGTCCTAGACATAGAAATTACCTACAACATGCTCTTAGGTTGCCCATGGATCCATTCCATGCAGGCCGTACCATCAATATTCCATCAATGTATCAAGTTATACCATGAAGGAAAAACAATTACTATTCAAGGAGATCCGAGCCATTTACACATTATAGAGCCTTGCATAGCTTCTCTTATACAACTTATTAGTGTCCTTTTGTTAATATTGTTGTGTCAATTCAGTCTAAAGCTATCACTTCTGTGTTGATCAAGATACACTACATTCTTGTGATAAAGATGCTTCCACATTTGTTTCTCCCTTTGCTTCATGGGAGATGAAGGTCATCGATAATGGCTGCAGAGAGTATGACCTTTAATAAGACCTCCATGTTTCTAATCTCTCCCTATCACCCAAGACACGGGGTAGGCCAAGTTACCAATATAAGCGGTCCTGGGAAAATTTTACTATTTAGAAAATTCTTCCTAGTGGCCTTCTAACATAATAGAAAATGTTGGATTCTCCAATGTAACCTCGAATCCCTAAAGACACAAAGGATTCTCTCGCTACAAAATTCAAAATATGTCATACCCAAAAATGATGTACACCATAGGTTATAATGGTTATGGGTTTGGTACATGATGGAAAAAGCATAAGAGATCCATTTCCCACTCCACACTCAAATTAGAAAAATACAACATCAGCATTAGACCTTATGGGGCTCAACCCTCTAATAACGATGCTACTTCTTTTGAGTGTGAGGATAGCTCTTCTAATTCAGATAGCGACACAAATTCCTTTCATATCCAATACAAGGATCTTTCCTCTATGAACCTATTCATTGATTTCACTTTCATTACCTTATAACCTTCCGATCCCCAAGTTAACCTTATCTATCCCACTCTTGTTGACTAGGACCAACAACTTCACATACCGATCGATTTATTTGAAAATGATGAGGCAATCATTGAATTCTTGGGTATTTATGATACCATTGTAATTGGCGAACAAAGAAAGGATTCTCCATAAAATTTGACTCATGTGCATATTTCAGGAGGATCTTGAGATGTGTGGTCAAAAAATTTAAAAGAAAGCGAGGGAAAATTTTCTTCTAAAAATCCTCGGTAAAAATAAAATTCCAAGATGCATAGTGAAAACCTCTTTGAGGTGCTAGCAGATAAACAAGTAAAAAAATCAATGGACATACAAAGTGACCACACCCAGGGTGAAAATATCATTGAGACACCCTTGGAAGAAGATCTCAATCTCCCCCTTGATCCTATGTGCATGGAGGATACATCCAAAATGCTTGTGGAGGAGACCATTGATGTCAATATAGGAACAAAGGATAACCATAAAATGGTCTAGTTGGGAGCCTCTCTCTCAAGAAACATGAAAAAAGACCTTTGTAATGCTTCTACCAGAATTCTCAGACATATATTTTTTTCTAAGTAGATATGTTGGGCCTGGATCCATCATTGGTATTCCATAACATTGTTGTGTAAAAATATGCAAAACCCATCAAACATAAGCTTAGAAAAATACATCCATGTGTTGCCTCCTGGTTAAAGAGGAACTAGAGAAATTTTTGGAAGTAGGTTTTATCAGACCTATTGATTACTTGGATTGGATCTCCAACATAGTACCTGTGTAGAAAAATCCAATTGGTATCATAATATGTACAAATTTCAAAGACATAAATAAGGCATGCCCAAAAGATGATTTTCTCTCCCTAATATTGACATGATTATGAATTCCACTCAGAGGCAACGAAATTTTATCCTCATGGATGGATTTTATGGCTATAACTAGATCAAAATTGCAGAAGAAGATCAACACAAGACTTCCTTTACAACACCTTGGTGGACGTTTTATTATCAAGTTATTCCCTTCAAAATAAAAATTCCGAGACCAACTTATCTAAGGGCTATGACTATGATCTTCCATGATATTTTCAATGACATCATGGACAACTATTTTGATGATATCCTAGGTAAGTCCAGAACAAGAGAAGAACACCCTGAAATATTAAGGTGCATCTTTTAATGCCTTTGAGATTACAAGGTCAGGCTAAATCCGAAGAAATGTGTCTTCGGTGTATTATCAAGAATTTTTTTAGGATTCATTATATAAAGAAGAGGAATTGAAGTCAATCCACCAAAAGTTACAGCTATCACTTAAATTCCTCCATCAAAGGGCCTCAAGTAGCTATGCACTTGTAGGGGAAAATTCAAACAATCAATGCTTTTCTCTAGCTTATGGATAAGTGTCATCCATTTACGCATTTTCTTAAAAATACGTTGACTTTTATTGGGGACAAGAATGCGAGGAAGCCTTGGACCTACTAAAAATATCTCGTTAATCCCCCTATCCTTATGTCGCCTACTCCATGCGAACACTTGTTATATATCTCAACTACTCAATTTGCTATTGGTGCGCTACTATCTCAGTATGACCTAAACCAAAAAGAAAGAGTGGTATATTATCTTAGTCGTACTTTCAATGCCTATGACCCTAACTATCCATAGATCAAAAAATATGTTTTAGATGTTGTCTTTTCTTTTCAAAAGATTTTCCATTACCTACTAAACAACAAGACCAAGCTTATATCCAAAGTTGACCCACTGAAGTACCTCTTGTCTAAACCAACACTTACTGGAAGGATGGTTAATTGGATCATCCTATTAAGTGAGTTTGATATCAAATATGTCAATCAAAAATCAGTAAAAGGATAGGTGTTTGTAGACCAACTAGCTAAAGCCCCTCTACCTGAACAAAACCATTCGATGTGGATCTGCCATATGTAATTATGCTATATATCAAATAATATGTCACTTGGAAAGTATATTTTGATGGATCATTCACCTTTCATGGTTTAGAATCTGTGTTGTGCTCATCACCCCTTTAGGGGACTTCATTCCTCAATATTTCCATCTGAGTTTTCCATGTACAAATAACATAGCAGAATATGAGGCACTCATCATAGGGATGAAGCTCGATATCAAGCGAAATATTAGACAAATATAATGCAGATATTCATAGTTAATTATAAAAGAATGCAATGATGAATACAAGGTAAAGGTGAAAAGGTCATCCCATATAAGAAAATGGTGGAAACTCTCAAAGAATACTTTTTGCATATTACTTTTGAGAAAATACCAACGACACAAAATATGTCTGCATATGCTCGCTACAATTGGATCCTTGCTTTGTATTCCACCAAGGAATAATGATATGCTATTATTCACTAAAAATATACGGATTTCTACATATGACATGCTAGAATCATGTTTGGTTTATGAATTTTTCGGTCCTTTTTCCCTTGGTATGAACCCATTTTCAATTACCTCCAAGATGGTACATTCCCACCCAATATTTTGCATTTTGTTAAAGGAAACATACTCCAAAGAATATCTTGTTATACCCTCCTTGGAGGCACCCTATATCATCACCGCTATACGAGAAAATTGTTGCTTTGTGCCTTAATTCAAATAAGTCTGTCCAAGTAATCAAATAAGTGCAAAAGGTGTCTGCAGAGCTCATACGAGTGGAATGGTGCTAGCAAAGAAATTGTTAATAGTAGGTTACTATTGGCCTAACATGGAATCAGACTATTTTAAATATATTAATAAATGTTCTTTGATCCAAAAGTATAGAAATATCATTCATACACTAGCACAATCCTTCTAAGGCTGATCACGTCACTATGGTCATTCTCCAAATGTGGATTAGATCTCATAGGGAAGATCACTCCAACTTCCTCAAATGGATAGACCCATATCATTACTGTAACTAAGTACTTTACCAAATGGGTATAGGTTGTGCCTCTCACATATGTTACCAGTTCCCAAATCTCCAAGTTCATCATGAATCATCTCATCTGCCATTATGACATCCTTTCTACCATTGTAGCTGACAATGGTAAGGCATTTAAGAAAATGAACATGAAAGCATTGTGCCAATGCTTTCAATACACCTAAAGTGGTCTACTCCCTATTACCCTCAAGGTAATGGACAAGTAGAGGCCTCCAATAAAACCCTTGTTCACATCATGGAGAAAATGGTAAGAAAAATTAGTCGTAACTAGAATTTATAAATCCATCTCGCCCTCTGGGATTACATGACCTCCATTCACACCCCTATTGGTGCTACACTCTATTCCTTAGTTTTTAATACTAAGGCCGTCATCTAGTTTGAAATTGAGCTTCCTTCCCTGAGAATATCTCTCAGATATTATTTAGACAAATATGAAGACTACTATGTGGCTAGACTGCAGAGCTAGAGTTGTTAGATGAAAGACACCTTCATGCACTCAACCACATGAAATTGTATCAGAATCGAGTGTCTCAAGGCTACAAAAAATGTATCATACCTCACCAATTTTAGGTAGGGGATCTATTCCTTAAAGAAAACTAGTTCAATACCATAAAAGAAAGAGAAAAGAAAGGAAAGTTCGAACAAAACTAGTTGGGACCCTATGTTGTGGTAGCAAAGTATGGATAAGAAGAATACACACTTACCTATCATGATATAGTTAGGCTATGTGTACCTATGAATTTCATGCATCTCAAGTAGTTCTACACTTAAGCATGGGGAAATATAAGAAAAACACCAAAAAAAGTAAAAAAATATCAAAATTAAAGAAAATTAAAAAAAAGAAAAAGTAAAGAGAAATCAGCTCGTTCAAGTGTGACAACCACAAAATTGTTGCACTTTGGATAGGTCCTTTGGTGGAAACTAGTTTCCAGTGCCTTGGGAGGATTCGTTGTTCACAAGAATCTCACATCTGGGGCTACATTTCCTTTATCTAGAGCTAGTTTTCACCCATATCTAAGATTTGTTTGATTTGAATGATTCTCCTCTTGTATATATGTGAAGAGTTTTGCTTTGTAAATTCCCATCTAACATTGCGTGCATCTTAAAACCTTCACTTTCTTGTAGATAAACATTTTATTTATCCTTTTCCATTCCCATCTAACGCCTGGGGGCATCCACATTTATTTTTTTTTCTTGTACATATCTTCGGAAAATTTTCTAGAAAGTTATAAAGAAATTCAAATAGGTTTATAAAATTCCAAAAACATTCAAATATGTTTAGAAAACCCCTAAACATTATAAAATTGTTTTGTAGAAAACTCAAAAATAATAGAACATGGTATTACAAAACTCCTAAAACAACATAAAAATGTGTCGAAAAATGTCCCACAAAAACAAAGTAGTGTTTTTCTTACTTGTTTCTTTGTGTGTTTCTTGTTTTGTTTCTTGTACATTTTGTATAGTGTGTTTCTTAACATACTTCTTAGATTGATCTATTCTTTCCTTGATTAAATTCATTCTTGTTTGTTTATATTCAGTTTGTTTTGTATGTTTGTTTATATTTGTACATAATTGTGTTGTCATGTTCTCTATTGTATACATTTGTTAGATTCGTTAGCTTTTGTTATGATTATTTGTTACTTGTACATTATTTTTATCACATCATCATCTATATCATCACATCTAATATCACATATATCATATATCATTAACAACTGCTAAGCTACATCATCATGAAAATGATCATCCACATGTATGTTAAGATAAAATCATATGATATCATCAATGGGGAAATATGGATCACCTTCTAACCTCCCTCACCAATATCAAAAATTAAAAACTTGGACAATCATAAGTATCTCATAAAACACAATGTGATATCATATAATGTTATCTCATGAATCAAACATATGTGATACCATCATAAATCGTAATAAAGTCCATCATCATCATGTAAATATGTCAAATATATCAATTTACATATATAATGTGTCTCAGTACATAATCATAAAATACAAAGTATACCATCATGGGCATGGGTCAAAAATGTTCCTTCATATCGAGGCATAACTAAAAACAATACATATACATCATCTCAAAATGTTCCTTCATATCGAAGCATACATAAAATTAAGTACATATACAAGTATGTGATCAATAAAAAGAGTCAACCATGAATCTCACCCATACCAGACTACCTAGCACTGGGCCCCGTGTGTTGGTGGCATTTGCTTGTGGTAGAAACATCCCGGTGAGGTGAAGACTACTCTAATGATCTCACTAATTGAGATGGCCTGTGCGATCTTGACCTCGACTGG
Organism: Taxus wallichiana var. yunnanensis; assembly: GCA_018340775.1. Classification (NCBI taxonomy): domain Eukaryota; kingdom Viridiplantae; phylum Streptophyta; class Pinopsida; order Cupressales; family Taxaceae; genus Taxus; species Taxus wallichiana. Next base: position 712,845,938 of record CM031235.1, on the reverse strand, counting down.
CTACTAGATAGCTAACTATAATACATAACCCTCTCGACCCACTGAAATTTCCATATGATATAACATCATGTAATAATTTTCCTCCCAATTATGAAGAAAATCATACACTAACCATTGGGCTCCTGCACACGCCCTTCTTGGAGTGCCAGCGCATTACGCTCGGCTCTCACACCATCCAACTCAGCCTGTGACTATTCCCACTCTGCAGTCCACTATACCTTCTCTATATTCCACTGATATTTCTTTTTAGCCCAATGAGCCCTCTTAGATGCTAATTGTTCTATCTCCATGGTGACCTTCACTGTAATTCCTACCTCAAGGCAACTAGATCCCTCATATATTGTCCTACATGTCTAGGGGGTGATCTATATGGTATCCTCCATTGCTAACCTAAGTTACTATGAGGTGGGGACACCCATCCATCTCCTATGTATCCTCCATCCCATTTGTATGCTCCATCATGAGGAAGAATTGCTATATGAGGTGCTCATGGTGGTGGATGTATCACCATCTCGTTGAAATACCTGTTGAACCATGAGAATATGAATGAGTATTGATTATTGTGGTTATGGTGGTTGTATGCGGATGATGTAAGGGAAGACCCTACTCGACACATGTATATGTGCACCTAGTGCACCTCTCCCTACGCCCGAGGATCCACCTCTGCATGTTCCCGTCCCTATGCCCCTCGCTATAAAAACCCTTCCCTGTAGGCCTGTGCTATTGTTATAATCCCTTCATATATTTTTTTGTGATATAGTGAGCTATTATGGTATCACTATCACATACCATGTTCTATAATATATAGTCTCTCGGGATCTACTATTTGTGGTTACATGACCTAAGGTTGTGGGACCACCTATCAAAAGATACCTCAAAGCTCGTCATGGTCTAATTCATGGGCTAATATAAAAAATATCTCAAAGGCTGAAGTCTGTACCAAATCTCATCTCCAAGAATCCCTGGATGTGGCCTAGTTTCTCTCGTACTCTATCAAATCTATACTACTTAATGATATAACTCCTGCTACCGATAATAAAATGATCTACCTCTAGAGTACTTAGCTCTCACGACATCTTTTGCCACTAATATAGTATGTAAGGATGCCATGTAATGATGTGAAGTATTATATCATTAAATGCCATCCTATAATATGTTGTATCTCAAGTATGTCACCAATATCATCCAGCCAACAGGTGCCCAACCCATCATAGATTGCTCATCGAAATCCCCGACTTGCAAAGCACTCCTAGTGGGCATCATATAGCAATGTGATCCCATTACCATATTTGTAATAATGTGGCTAGACCCATGGTCTTCTGACTGTGATATGCTATCAAATTAAGGTTTGAGTAAAAGTGGGCTAATAAACACATTCTCAAGTAGTAGTAGGCCTCTCCACTCATGAGATCGTGTATCACCCCAATCAAATCCATAGAAAATTGTGTGCAAGTCTTGTCGGTAGTAATACACCACCGAAAGAGACATCAAGTACACTCCTATCCATGAGATCTTGCGATCCATGATATATCTGTATAAGTTAACTTCCATGCCCTGAAGAGGTATGTTAGGTAAGCCAAACATATCCAAAATGCACAATCCGAGTGCAATCACCATCGTAAGTAATCAACTTGCCTTAGATGGGAACTCTCGAGTATGCACCATACATCCTTTAAAGTGATTCTTGTCTCACCCGGTAAGAATTTGCATGTCCGGATCTCACTCATTTATCTCTCTTCTAAGGCCATGAGAAGGATTTGATCTAGTTTAATCTATGGCATGTGATCCACGTGTGAAAGACCTCTAACATCTAGAGTAATCTTCAAGTAGATACACTTGCGATGTGTAAACATACCCTCAAAGGCTCACAACCAGCTGTGTCACTCGCGTGTCTCCAATATAGATAAATTAACCTACATGATCATGTAAACACACTTTGTTTACATCATTTCTTCTCGAAAACATCATCTAATTTCCTCTACTCATTGTTAATTTCTAATACAAATCTCCTAAAGTCTTCTAAAGTTACCAAAAACATGAGGATTTACGTTAGTGCCTATGTTTTTACACCATGGCACCCATTTTGGAAATAACTTGCCCTAGTGTTAGTGCCCTCTTTTTAACACTAGCACTTGTGTTTTAACACCAGCCCACCCTTTATAAGACCAGCACTAGTGTGTACTAGTGCCTTCATTTTTACACCAGGTATTTCCACGCAAAAACACTCCTACTAACCCCATTGCAAGTTTAACACCAATGGCGCACCTATTTTTACACCAACACACCCCCTTCTCACTTACGTGCCCCAAGGGTGATGCTAGTGTAATCACTCCATTTTCTTCTAGCCCTAAAAAGCAATAAATGCATTCCAAATTAAAAATTTCTTTGCATACCTACGAGCCATCCCTCGAAAGCCTCATGTAGTCTCGAACTATGTCTGCACGGTGTGTATGGTTATGAACTTGCGCCATTTCTCTCGTCGTCGAGAAAATCCTCTCAAAACTCAATAAGGGTAAATAACAAATAAACTAGCTGCGATCGATTTTTACCCTCCCACTTTATTTATATCCATCTTGACCCCTGCGCATCATTTTCTTATGTCTAATGGGATCGATGACCACCGTAATTCTTCTATATTCTTTTAGCACTCACCGCAATGATTATTTTTAACAAATAGTCATTTTTTTTTTTCCTAATGACGCTTTTTGCTACATGGGGTATATTTTTACTTTGCAAATTTTTTTGGAAAGAACCACATATATTTTCATTCTTCTAACTAATTTTCTTCCTAATATTCAAAATTTCTAAAAATTATATTTTTTTTAAAATCCAAAAAGTATAAAATTTATAAATTTTCAAAAATTTAAAAATCCAAAAAAGTATGCACGTAGTTAGAGCCTCATGTCAAATGCATTGTGCTCAAACATAGAAAATTATCCTACTAAAAATATTTATTTTGTTCTTGCTTGTTCTTGTCGTAATGACTTGTATATCATTTTGATCTACGTTCATTAATAAAGCTGGTTTTCTTACTATGTATGTACTCTTTAGCACAACGAGTTGTTGGGTACTATTTGATAGTGCACAATTTCTTTTTCATGGGACCCATGTGTCCTCTATTTATTCCCTCGCATGTATTTTTTTCTTGGGGTAAAATTTTTAACCCTTATCATTAACTTAAACATTTGGGAATTGAAGCCTAATAATAAAAACTAGTACAACTATCTTAAACGTAGTTTGGTTGAGTATGTGTGTTTGTACTTGTTTCCTTGTCATGTTAGCTTGTGTAATTTATCATATTGCATTACATTATGTATGTTGCATTGAGTTAGTGTTTTAGTAATGAAAAAATGTTAGTATTATAACTTTTCATGTTATTATACACTTTTGTTGTATGTGTATATTTTAATAAGGGCCGATGATATACATCATATAAGCAACATGATGAAATGAAGTTTTTTTACATCATCTGGATGAAAGTTATCTCCATTTCTCTTCATCTTCATTTTTCTTCCTTATCATTTTATTCTATTAACACTATCCTTCAAAATCACTTGGGGCAATAGGGATCAATTTAATCCCCCTCCTCTTTATTTCTTCTATGCATTTCTTTCATATTCTCGATTGTCGATCGAATTCTACCTTCACCCCATTGACACTCAAGAGGGCATCGTTCATTCAACTAATTTTCTTCTATCCCTTCAAAATTTACTTTCTATACCTTTCTACTATCTCTGAAGTGGCGTCGCTTACACCACCCCAAATAGGTGTAAATTTAGACATTTAAAATCCACTTATGTAGTTTTAATACTTAAATTACACTAACCATTCTCTTTCCCATCATTTGTATAACTCGATTTACACTTCTCTAATTAACCACGATCTTCACTCTCTTTGTTTCAATTGATTACACTTCATTAGTAAACTACCATTTTCTCTCTTTTTCATTAATTAATTACATTTCACTAATTAATTAGCCTTCCCATCACTTAGGATGTCGATTAACGACCTTTCATTAATTAATGTCCGCTTCTACTTGCTTAATTAATTTTTATAAATTAATTACACTCTCTAAATCACTACAAATCATCATTTATTGGATCAAATTCCTCTCTTACATCTCCCCAAAAAAGATAACTTTCCTCTAAATTCCTCTAAATAGGATTTACAAGCTTATTCCTACATATTAATTAATCACCTTTTATTAATTTAACCCCTCTTATCTCCCACAAAATGCACATCCCTTATGAAACATTCACATCCTTTCCATTTATTTTTTGGGGGTTTATCCCACATCCATCAAATTGCTAACCTTGCCCAAACAGGGAAGCTATATAAAGAACCCTCCTTCTTCCCTTTCCTCCTACACCTCATTTGCACTAGTGAAAACTATAGGCATTTTTCTTTGAGCATTCTCCATTGATTTGGATTAGCTTCTTCATCTTGCATCCATTCACTCAAATTTGAGTAGTATGGGAAGATCCAAAAATGGCCTTGTAGTCATTTCTTGGTGAGATCTCATCCTCAATTCTTGAGGCAAACAACAATCAATTTTGATTGCTAAATGATCTAATTAGGTTCATGTTTTGATTAGCAATCTTAAAGAGTAGGAATGGCTTAGCATAGTTTGATTTATTCATGTTCATGCATTGAAGAAGTTATTTCCCATAAGCTCTTATCTTGATGGTTCTATAGTAGATTTGGCTTTGCTTTTAAACTACTAGGTGTTAGTATCTTTTAATTAGCATTGAAAGTTTATTATGTTCAAAACACTACCGATTGTGAGGAAAGGCGTCTCACATAGAAAAATGAAGGATCTCTTGCCACATGGCTGTGTCGAGTTGTGCCAAACACACTTATTAGCTGAAGACAAAGAAGAGTACTACAATGCAAGAAGCCAAAAAAGTGGCTCAAAAACGTGAATAACCTTATACATGGATAGCCTAGAAAAATAATCCCACTATACAATGATGAATATTTAATTGTTTTTCCCTTTAGTTAATCTGATTAATGTTTTAAAAATGAAAAAAATATATAAAAATTCAAAAGGGGAAGAAAGAAGTTGTTTAGAGGCTGATTGGGATGGCCAAATGTGTTGGTAGCTCGACGAGAGTGTGTATGGTGAGTTGCCACAATACTTGGTGAGATGGCTCATGGAGGGATCGAGTGAGATGAAGACAAGTTGGCGAGCTAGGATGGGATGACTCGGCGAGTCACATTGGTGGATTAACGCGATGAGGAGAGGTGGAATTGTCGGAAGCCGGGTGAAGTTATGGTTATCATGTGGGGTCGAAGATCCCACCGAGTTAATGGGTAGACATTTTGGTTGGAGCATCAAGTGGTCTCAAGTTGTCGGTGTGAACTACAGAAATTTTAATCACTCGATAGGTGTAGGGATTAGTGGAAAGTGCAAGGTGAAACATACGATAGGCGGGAGTTTTCCATAGGCAACAAACCAACAATATAAGGGGCCGAGCACAAAAACTAGAGGCACATGGAGAGATGACCAAGCACACAAGTGGACCAAGGATGGTGAGAAAATTCAACTTGGGCATAAGGAACCATGTCAGCTCCGTGCATAGATGGATCCGTAATCATTGAAAAGGTTGACGATCGAGCCTAGTAAGTGTGTAGGAGTGATCGTAGGGAGTGTTGAGAGACTAAGAAAGTAGGATGAGGGTGAAGCCAAGACAAACACAAGGTACCAAAGTGGGAAGACAAGCATAGGTAGAGAATGTGACCAAGGCTCGGACGATAGAGAATCGGTCACACAAATGTATGAGTCGAAGGGTAGTATGGATCAACACATGAGAGAAAAAGTCACGAGTCGGGAGATCAAGCAGAGGTAAGGCTCAAACAAAGCATGTAAAGTGGGAGGAAAAATAAGGTGCCAAGTAGGAAATACACAAATGGTCAAAGACAATAAATTCAAACCATGTTGCATATATCAATGAAATGATGAGTTGAGAATAATGCGGGTGAGCGAGGGAGCCATCTCGGTTTCCATCACAATGAGCTAGGGCCAAGTTAGGCCTGAAAACCTATTTTTAAACCCTTGAAATGACCTTAACACAAGGACTCGAAAAAATGAACTGCAACCACAAATTAGTAACTTGTGCATGTAGTAGACCCCAAACACACATGCAAAGGCCGTAAAATGATGAGCACTAGAATTCACTAATCGGAAACCATGAATGAGATTTGAAAGTTTAATCAATGCATTTGAGGTACGAATGGAATTTCCATTATGATGGGTGCACATGAAACCTAGAAATCATGAATGGAGAGTGAGAGGGATATGGTAGATGATGAGTAATATGAATCCCATAATATGTGGTCATATACCATGAAAAAGAATGTGAAAATGCAATGCAGGGAGGATCGTGTAGGATAATAGAAATATCGACCTAGTTGTACTCCAACATTGTGACGAGGTCTCATTGACGAAGAAGCATCAACCATAAACATGCATGCAAGGATTCAAAAGGGGTAAAAACATCTCATTCCATCTCATAGGTCTTAAAAGGGAAAGGGGTACAAATAGGGGGTTCCATGTAACCACCGCCTGTAATCATACCTCCTCAAGTGAAGGGGAGTTACATTCCCAGAATGGGAAGTAACTCCCATATGACGCACTTACACATAATGACACTTAAGGAATCTAATGACGACCCTATCATAACCATTTTGACACCTATACCTATGACCTCACCTAAGTGAGATGACCTTCTATTGACTATCTAAGTAGATCTAAAATGAGCTATATAGCATTGTCGAGTCACTTGTGTGTGGATTGAGCGAGTTATGTTGAATCTTTATTTAGTAATCATACTTGTGTTTTTATTTAATATCAATAATTTTTTTTTACAATGTGTGCTCCAAAGTTACTTCTTCCTGAAGCCCAACTTGTAAAAGGGATGAACTATGTCACCTAGAAAATGAAGATTCTACAGGAAAAAACTCTTGAAGAGGCATGGAGCTGTAGAAATCTATCGATTTTTCATCTATGAGTATTTGGTTGTACATCATATATGCATGTCTCAACTCTAAAGAGGAAGAGGATTGAGTCAAAAACACTCTCGTGCATCCTATTTTTCCATAGTACTACCTTGAAAGCATAACATCTCAATGATTTTGAGACAAATTAAATCTACAAAATTTGAGATGTGGTTTATGACAAGTCATTATTTGAATCATTGATGAAAAAATAAGAATCAACACCAACCACCTCTCACCAATTTCTCTCTGAGTCATATGATGAGAAAGAGGAGACTCCTCACAAAAAAGATGAGTTGCAAGGGGATATGTATGTTGATCTTGGAAAATTAGAAAATGTTACCATACATCCACAAGGCATTTCTCGACATCTGCAACAAATTTCTTTTCTAAAGTGTGTACGGAAATCTCTCTTGAGCACTTCTTTCTGAGTCGAATGAGGAGTCAAGAAAGAAATGAGGTAAATTTTTCACTCATGAGTACAATAGTTGATAGCTCCAAACCTGATAATGTTTGAGAAGCACTAAGTCAACCTCAATGGAAGAAAGCCATGGATGTTGAGTATGACTCACTCATGCAGAATTAGACATGGGAAATTTTCAACCTACTCTATGGAAAGAAACCCATAGGATGCAAATGGGTTTTCAAAACTAAATATAAGGCAAATGGATCCATCAACAAGCACAAAGCATGACTTGTAAAAAATGGATATGCTTAGAAAGAATAAATTGACTCTAAAGAAACACTTGCACCCACTACAAAGATCAAAATATTTAGGATTCTATGTACATTAACAACAAATAATGGATGGAAAATTCATAAAATCGATGTCAAGAGTGTTATGCTCAATGGTGATCTCAAAGAAGAAATTTACATAACCCAACCTAAGGATTTTTTTGTGAAAAACATCTCAAAAGGTATGTTGTCTCATCAAATCACTGTATGGAATGAAACAATATCCTAGGGAATGGTACATCAAGATATATTATTACCTTTTGTAGCATGGTTTCACCCATAGCCGCTTGGATTCCAACTTTTACATAAATAAGGTGGGGATAGGAATCGTCATTCTAGAACTTTATATGTGAATGATCTTGTGATCACCGGAAGTTCGTAGGGTCAAGTTGATATTGTGAAGAATGACCTAAAAATATCCTTCGACATGACTGACATGGGGCTACTCCATTACTTTATTGGCTTGGAGATATGGTAGAAATAGAATCACATTTTTATCTCCCAGATAAAATATTACAATACACTCGCTAGAAAAATATAGAATGCCACATTGTAAACATATTTCAACACCAATGGAGAAAGTTTTGCAACTTTCTCAATTACAGAACTCACCTGAAGTTGATGCAACTCTCTATCTACGTCTCATTGGGAGTCTCATCTACTTGACCTACACTAGACTAGACATATGTTTTGTTGTGAGCTATCTCTCAAGATTTATGCAGGATCAAAAATATGCGACTATGTTGCAGTAAAAAATGTTTTGAGATATGTATGAGGTACACTTAAATATGGTCTGGAAGACAAGAAGAATACTCAGTTATTGTTGCAAGGATACACCAACTCGAACTATGTTGAATTCGTTGATGATAGAAAGTCAATGTTAGGATACATATTTCATCTCGAATCTGGACCAATCTTGTGGATCAGTAATAAGAACATAATGTTTTCTCTTTCATCCACTGAGGTAGAGTATCATGCCATACGCGTAGATGTGTGTGAGGTGATATGGCTACGTCACATTCTATATTATATGAACATTCATGAAGAAAAGTCACCTGTCTCACACATTACGATTATCATGGTGTGTTAAAGCATGTGAAGAATCTTGTTTTTCATGAAAGGACAAAGCATATTGAGGTTGAATGTCACCACATTCAAGAAAAAGTCTTAAACTACCACATATTACTCCGAGTATTTCCCAATAGATACACAAATAGCTGATATACTCTCCAAGTCCCTTGAAAGGAGAAATTTGAACTATTTAGGAGTAATTTTGTAAAAATAATGCAATAAATTGGGGAATGTTAGCAGATTGGATCCGAATTAGGAGTAGATTTATAGGAAATTAGTAGTAGATATTTTGTAGGTAATTTGCATAAAAATTAGATCTGAGTTAGGCTAGCTAATTTTTCATTTATTCCATTATTTTTAGCAAGTATTTTATTATAAATCCATGCTCTGTGGTTGTCAATAATCAATCAATAATTTTTTTATATATAAATCCTCCTCTCACCATTTCTTCCTAATGATTTAATACACCATAGACACTATTTTCAAGGGGAAAATAAGCGTATACCTGACAAAACCATGTAAGAGACAATTGCATACCTTATTTCTCCAATTATTCAAGAAACAAGATTGTAAAACAAAGATTTTCAATTTAAGACTTCATCAAACTTCTTGTAACGAATGCCAAGTTAACTCCTCAACAACTTATAAGACAAAGATCATTAATTCTTAAAGAAAAGATGTCAAACTCATAATATTTTGATGAAAAGGATAGTATCACCACGTAAAAACAAATTTTTCTTCTTTTTGTTTTACTTCCTTGTGAAAATTAACTTTTACAAACTTATAAGTTTGAATTTAAAAATGGATGGAAATTACTAGACAATAAAAATTTGAATTCTAAAATAACTTAAAGGCTCATCAAACTACCCAAGATCTTGTGAACACTTTCTCAACATGTTTAAGATGATTTTTATACAAAATGAGCATTGAAGGTGATGCTCTTGCATCATACTCCCAAGGTTTGAAAAGAAACCATGCACTTTTATTTGGATGATTGTTCCTCCATGCAAATCTTCATCTTATTTTATTTCTCTTTCTCTTAATTTTTCTCTCCTATTTATATTTAGTTTTTCATGACCTCCTCGTATCTCTTTTTTGTTCTTGATTATTGTATTTTCCTAAAATTAACTTCTTTCCTCTTGTGTTCCATCTTCAATTTATTCATCTTGAAGTCCTCTCAGTACTCTATGCAAACAAGAAACGTAACAACAAAAAAATATTTTTTCTCATCATTCACTATATTATTCATCCTTTCATAAAATCTTTCCTTCACATTCTCAACACTTACCTTTCTTAGGTGGACTGAAAATTTCTCACAATCGTATTTTCCTTGTTTTGAATTCTTTCTCTCTCATGTCCACCATCATGTTAAATTTCTCTAGATTAGTATGTGCACCTTCTTGTATAAATTTTCTATATTTTTATCACTTTTTGTCAATTAAACCATTCTATTCACAATTTTACCTTCATGTACTTCCTCTAGATATTTTATTTCCATAAAATCTTGTAAAATATCATCCACTTCCCTTATTTGAAAATGATCATAATATCATTATTTTTCATCATGCTCAATATTTTAAATGAAATCACTCAACTCATGTTTATCTACATCTTTCATCTCACATCCACTAGGTGACTCATTTTCTATAATTTCAAGAAACTCACCAAAATAAAATTGAATGTAAGAAATAAAACAAGTAAGTTTTGATTTTTTTACCTTACCATAATCCCATGTATGAATTTCTTATTCGAACTCTTGTACCTTCTATTCCATCTCTTTTACACCTTTTATCAATTTTTTTAAAATGATGTCCTTATCTTAATCACATGGATTAAATATACCTATTGATGTGTAATCACAACACCCCTAAATGTCTACAACTAGATGGGTTGAGACTCTCAGTGTGATTGCATAACATGGATATTTTCCCAAAGTGTGGGAATTTACAATCGGGAAAGCTCTCTAGATGAAGGTTGGTTCCTATTCCTCTGTTCTGATGCACAATGTATACAAATTGTAGAGGATCTACTCTTAAATCTACATTAACTTTCCAAGGAGATAGGGTTAAGAAGAGGAAAGAATTGAAACCTAAACTAAGAGACGTGATGCACCAAAGGAATGTTGAACACCTACTTTTCCATTAAACATAAACCACTAAAAATGTAATACAACCACCATGCACAGATAACCAAGATTGCAATGAGAGATCAGAGACAAAATTGAACATAAGAAAGGGTTGAAATCATCCACAGACTCTATATTATTGCTCCAAATATTTGATACAGTGCATCACAATGGCCAAGAGACAAGATTGCATTTACAATTTATATGGGAGGTTTGAACTCCACAAATTCACTTGCAGACAAGAGAAGAAGGGAGGGTTCAAAACCAAAAATGTCCAACCTTTAGGAAAATGCCCCTCCCTATAATATATAGGAAGAATGGGTGAAAGAGAATAGAAGAATTTGAATCCTTGATTCAACCACCCCAAAATTCATTTAATTCACCTACAACAATGATGGGTTCTACTGCAAAACCCATGCCTCCATGTGTTGTTCCTTGTTGGGCAAGAAAGGAAGCCCATACTTCATTATTTTGGTAGGTGAGAAGTCTAACACCCTAAAAAATGGTGGACTATATTTCTTAATTTTGAATAACTTAGTCCCACTAATTTAAAGATATCCAAAAAGTACTTGAGACTATAATCCTTCCAAAAGTCATTTCTTGCTCAAATCTGAGATCCCAGTCAAAAGTTATGGCCATATAAAGTTTGAGGTGTCATTCTGCAAAAATGGTGGGTTCTTGATCTATCACTTTTTGGATTTTGAAATGCATGCAACCTCCGAAATCTTAAAATTCAAAATTTCAGACATTTCCATTTCAAGATTGAAACATTGTTCATTCGTCAACTTTTCTTGAGAGTTCTGAAAGTCTGAAACCCAAACCTCTAAAAACCTGAAACCCAAAATTATGAAATTTCAAACTTTCGGACATTTTGCCTTTTCAGAACTTTTTCACTATTCATCACCCAAATCACCTCGAGAGTTCCAAAACCTCGAAACTCGAAAGCTCGATACTCCAAAACTGCCGCCGCGTTGACCCCGAAACCTGTGTTGACTTTTGAAATCTGAACCCTTTCAGATTTGGAATTTTGGAATTTTTTACATTTTTGGTCACTTTTCTGATTTTTCTGCGGAAGACTCCAAAATCCCGAATCTCAACATCCGAAATTTTGAAACGAGAAAGTCTGAAATTTTTAGACTTTCGAAATTTTAGACTTCAGTGCTTTTGCTCACTTTTCTCGTTTTGTTCCATTGAGATCCTTGAAACCCCATACACCGAAAGTCTCAAATGCTAGACTTTAAGAGTTTTGGGTTTTGGAACATTTCCTCCATCTTTCCAAATTCATGCTTCAAGACCTCTCAAACTCCAAAACCTCAAAGCCCAAAATTTTTGACTTTCTGAATTTTGAATTTCTGTGGTTTGCTAATCCCCTTCCTCCCACCGAAATCTCTAAAATTCTGAAACATTCCACCTCCGATGTTCGAAAGTTTTGGAATTCGAGCTTCTTCCTTTCCTGAAATTCTCTGTAGTTTTCTTGGCCCATTCCTTTATTCACCAAGCCTCAAAATGCAAGCTCCAATGATTGAATCAACTCCTCCATTTTTGTTGTGTACAAGTTCTTTTTGTCCAATTTCATCCAAGGGGAAAAATTAGATAACAATACCTTCAATTACATCTAATTCGTCCTTTATGAATTCATTTAATTCTATTGATCTTCATCATATATAGGATTATCGAATATAATTTATTGTTCTTCATGTGTATTCACAACTAAGAAACCTTCGCTTTTTACACAAAATTGTTCACATATCTCATTAACAAGATGCCATGTTGTTGTACCTATGTCTTCTTCATAAAATTCAACTATCTCATCCATTTCTTCAAGCATTTCTACTTCTTCGGTGTAGCAGAAACTACTTCTTCATCACCAAACTCCCATTAATCTTCCTCTTCATTTTTCCATTTATCCTTTTCTTCTAAGGTGGCTTCTTCACCCTCATATATTTCCTCCATTTCTTCCTATAACTCTCCTTCAAGAAGATTGATTATATTCACAAATCTTTGTCTCATTATTGCAAGCTCTTCCTTAGAGTTAACTTCTTCTCCCATCATTGCTTTCTTTTCCTCATTTTCTATTCTCTCATCCATACCTTTAAGAGACTTCATCATCTCTTCCAATTTTTCATGTTTCATACCAATTTCCATATTTTCTTTCTTTACATTTTCTCTTACATGATTTCTTTCGCTAAACAAGTCTTTTACACCTTGTTTGAATCCAAGTCTCTTTCACCATGGAGGCTTTCTTTGTGATCTTTCAATGAGCTCCACTTGTCAATTTTTCTTTCTATTTTGTTGGACTCACCAATATTCTTTCTCTTCTTCCCCTTATTTCCTTCCAACTGAGCTTTCTTCACATTATCCTCCTTTTCCTTTCTTTCTTTCTCACAACCACCTGCCAAACACTTGAAAAGAACTTATACAAATACTTGTTAGAATTAAAAATCATCTTCTCGTTAATAAATGTCCACACATTGATACCAAATTATATAGTGCTTTGCATGTAACCTTTATAATCAATAAGTCATTAACATCAAGCTACTTCAAAAATGTCCTTATACCATACAAATAACTCAACTTCACAAGTTTCGATAGTTTATTTACATAAAAATTCAGTCAAATGACCTTGTTTGAAATTTGAGCAATAATTTACTCTATTTGAGAGATCAAATAAATTCCATAATTTCCTAAGAAAAATAAATTATCAAACCTTATTCACTCTTCCTCAAATTGTGTTCTTGGTATACTCTTTCCTAGTCTAGATGACTCAAAATTTGGTAAATATGTACTTCAAGTCTTCAACCATTAAATAACACCTCAATGTAATGAACCATGCTATAATATCCTCATTCAATGTTAGATCCACCCTCCAAATGGTTATTGACATTGAAAACCACAAGTTTCTATGTATTTTAACAAAAACTCGCCTTAGTAGGTTCTTTAAAGCATGACTCAAAGAAAGAAATTTTTAATCTTTTGGTCTTACATGTCACTTCAAATCAATGGAACCTACTTATACACTCAAACAAATGTTTCCACTATCATCAAACTCCTTGAAAACAATAAAATTTCATAAAATCCTTGCTTTTCCTCAAAATATGTTCTTACAAGCTTCTTGAACATTGTGCCCTCGACGAGTTAGAGCTTGAAATAAACTACACATACCCAAGACAAAATGAAGACACTTCTAGACACCATTCATGCTCTTGATGGTTTGTGGTAAAATTTAGGATTTTTTTCTCAATGTAAAACACTTTTTCTTCACTTGCTCTTTTATAAGTACTCTACCTTCTAGTAGAGTCTCCTCGCTCTTAGTGTTTCCAAGGCATAAATTTGTGTGTGATAGGTTTTAAGACACACTTTGAAAAATTTATAGATACCCATTTTTGGTTTCAACTCTGTAAAGATTCTTGGTAAAACTATTTTCTCAAGACACCTTTCTTATAATTTCTATCCTCCAAATTAAGATATAAAGATTGTAACAATCACTCTAATTCAAACTATTAAGTATAGAAAAATGTTCAAAGACATTTCCTCATACAAACACTATAAATTTTGGATAAATATAATATCAAGAATACTTCTATCAAATTTGAAGTGTTTATTTAATGTTTAAGGACACCTAACACAAGGATTGTTTCAAACTCTAATGAGAATTTTTGGGAAATCGGACTGATGAAACATTTATATATGATCAATAAAAATGATCATCAAAACATAAGAATTCACCAGAAGTTTTTTTGTGCTCACTCACATGTCTATTCCAACATTTAGGCCTAAAAATTTACCAATTTTGAAAAATTCAAGTAACTCAGTAATCGTGTCGACATGTAGGAGATATGGTAACCTCATACAATGAAACTATTATATCCAACTCATAATTCATTCATAAATATGTTTTTAATCCTCAAAACAGATTTGATCAACCACATACTACTTATGCTCACACGAATCTAGAATTAAAATTATCAAAAAGATTAATAATATCCTCGTAAAATTGTTAGAATTCAAGCATCCAAGGTTAAAAATAGAGTTCAACGACTTTGATTATCTATTCCAATCTATTTTCATCCATAGATCATGTGACAATCCTCCTCTCACCATTTCTTCCTAATGATTTCATAAATCACACCAACTACTTTTAAGGGGAACATAAACCTATATGTGACCAAACTTTAAAAAGAGACAATCACAGACTGATTTATCCGAATATTCAAAAACAAGATTGTAAAATAAAGATTTTTTAATACAAGATCTCATTAAAATTCCCGTAATGAATTCCAAGTAAACTCCTCAAAATATCATAAGACAAAAATCACTAAATCTTACAACAAAGATGTCAAACTCGAATATTTTTATGAAAAGGATAATATCACCATGCAAAAACAATTTTCCATATTTTTGTTTTACTTCCTTATAATGTTCCTTATTTTTATTGACTTCCTTCCCTAGAATCCTTGAAGGAATAAATACAAATGAATCCCATTTTAGCTTTATACATTTACATCTTATTACTAAAACACTAACTAACTCATTACTTATGTTTTAAGATGCCTATACATGTCAAAAAGGCATTTTACATAATCTTAATAACTTATTGACTCACCATAACTCTAGGACTTATTTCCTCACGCCTAGACATATAAGATAGAATTCAACCCATCAAAACCTAATTTTTAACTCTTTAAGAATCCGAACTTCGCTTTTATGAACTTATAAGTTTGAATTTTAAAATGGAGGGAATGGACAAGACTATCAAAAATTTGAATTCTACGAGCACTTAAAGGATCATCAAACCACACAAGACCTTGTGAACACTTTAATAACATGTAAAAGATGGAATTTTGTAGGAAATGAGCATTCAAGGTGATGCCTGTGCATCAAATTTATCAGTTATTTATATTTTTTTCTTGACACTTGGACTTTTTTTATTGGTACACGAATATTTCAATATAGTTTTCTAAATGTCTTAAATGATCTATCTTGTTGATGTACTAAATCACACACTTATTATGTACATATAGCCTCTAAATATGTCATTTATATGCATGGTCCCTAAATAAGAGAATTACTCATTAAGAACACTTTATTCTACTTTATAATTACTTTTATCCTTTTCATCTTTATTGCTTGTTGTTATTGATTTAAAACTTACATTATTGCATACCAATGGACATCCTAATGTGCTATGATTTAAATATTTTATCATTTTGGGAACCCTATACAAAACTATTCATTAGGGACAATAGGGCCTAGGTGATACTATCCCTTTTAGTACTTATGGCCATTTGCTCTCTTTTGCCAAAATTTACAAGGTTACTTATTTCTTGTCTTATGTTATCACCCTTAGTTGAATTTTATATTGTTAATGAAAAAATTTGATTGAAAGAATCATATATATACATGACTTATTTAAAAAATTATGGCGGGGGAACATTCCAATATGAACTTACTACCAAAAGAGATAAATATTTCCAATCTACTACATAAAAGGACTACATTATTCAATGCATAGAGGGAGTTGTTTTGAATTCCATACTACACATTTTACATCGGGACTAATTAATTGTAGCCACTTATTATTTTTTTGCCACCGCACTAGGGCATCCTAGCTCAAGGGACACCATTTCAATAATACACACACAAACATATTAGAACTACATTAAATAAGAAATGTAGCACACCTCTCAGTGGTAATCACCTTAAGGTGACCACCAAGGTTGTTACGACTCAATACTTTGCATATTTTATTCATCTAATGTAAAGTTGACTATTGTTCAAGTTCCTAGGGTTTCTTTTGTAGGTTCAGGAGTGACTGAGTAGAATTGTAGAAAACATAATATGAGCTATAATGAACAAATGATGATAAGAATACATAAAGAAAGAACCAAGAATGCATTTATTTTGTAGATACCAACACCAAAAATAGACACTAGCACCTAGGTGGTCGTATCCTCTCCTAGGATCTTCTATCCTAGATATCCTCACATTGTATTTTCTAAATAAGATATTTGTATTTCCATAATTATCCTTTCTAGATCACCACTGACCTTTAGAACTAGTTCACACCAAAAGAGGCAAGATGAATCATTCTACAAGCCGTTTCTATTTCTCTTTCTTGTGTTTCTATATATAGATCTTTCTCAATTATTGTTCTATTTATCTAATCAACAATGCCCCTTATTTATATTTAATGTCGTTAAATCAGTTTCGAACCTGCCTTCCATGCCCATTATAGAATATTTCATGGCTACCCATACCTTTGATTCTAATTCTTCCCCATTCTATATTAAGTTTCAAATTCATAATATCTTTGTTAAGCGTGTGTTAGTTTATCTTGGATCTAGTCTTAATATATATGCTTTTTCCTTTCACCATCAAATAGGAATTTCTACTACTCATCTCAATCTATCTACTCGTTATATATGAGGCATTTTTGATGCACCTAAGAAATTATTGGGAACCATGTCTCTTCCCCTTACTGAAATCTTACATTCTTGATGTTTTATGTCACATTATGCCTTATGATGTCCCTTATAATATCCTTCTAGGATATCATTAGTTAAATACTATGTAGACAGCTTCTTTCAACCCATGCCCTCTCTACACCTTCTTACATAAATATTGCTACATTAGGTTACACACCTCTTGTTGCTACTCCTTATGAAATTCCCATACGTGATGCTGATTTCATAACCTACATTGAAAATGATTGTCCTCTTGGGATGCATCCCAAAGTCTATTGATTTAGAAGAAAAATTTCCCATTGGAACCCATGTTACTCCTCCCATTATGTCTCACTCTCCATAAACCTATTTTGATCATATTCTTAGTTCTTCCAATGTTACATCTCTCTCTACACCTTCCTCATCACAAGTTAGAGTACCGTATGCTGATTTTACAATGATTCATAATACATGTCACTTTGCATGATCTTATACATAATTCATTTAATATGGTTTCATCTTATCTTGTTACATCTATGGGGGAAATCCATTCTCCACTTTCAACATTTCTATCTTTGATGATCAAGGTTTCTTCATACTATTTACTACTTCGATCTTCGCAAATCGCACCTATTATTTATGATGAATTTTTTTGTCTCTCCCTCCATTTCTTGACATTGATATTGATGAGCCTCCTAATGTTACAAATGTTACACATCTTTTGAATTACATATTGATTCTTATCTTTGCACTTACTATTTTCACTATTGTGAACATGCCCAATATTACACCTATTTTATTTTCTCCTAATGGGTACATTATTATTGTTTATACACTTCCTACTCATCTAGTTTGGATCTTAGACTCTATAGGGTTTTGTCCTCACCATGTTGACATTATTATCTGATAGCTCTTGTGTTTACCAATGTTCTACCTATTCTAGTTTCTCCACATGTATGACACAATCCTACACCAAATGTTATGATACATGCACTTTCACATGACACTAGGACCTTGCCTCATGTTTACATATGTTTATCTTATGTAGAAGATCACGGGTCATTTACTACTACTCTCATTACATAGATCATCCTTTCTTTCACATTTGGGGGTACCCTAATTTCTCAACATTACCCGAGGACAAACTATTGTTACTAGTTCATACTTCAATTTTGAGGGAATCCTTACCTACATGAACCGCAGATTACATAAACACACTAGGGGAATCCTTATTCCTCCCTCAATTTGTTCTCTTTCACACATTTACAACTAAAAATATAAAAACATGTTAATTTAGATCTTGATTGGATGTACTCTTGCTTCCTTATACTACTATATGTTGCACCTTTTCTTATCATGTTATTATGGTTCATAGTATGATTTATCATTTTTCATACACACATGCACTTTCACATGGTATCTTGATGTGAATGCATGTCACTTATATGTTGTTACATGATAAATAATGCTTGCTCCTATTAATTATCAATCCCACTATGGCTCCCGAAAAAGAATATACCTTTTCTCAATTAGTATAACGTTTTATCATTACAATATTTCAAATTTTCATTCCTATATTTAGATCTTACATTGTGATATACTATTTATATTTCCTAACATACTAATGAGTGCTTCATGTGTAGCATTTTCCTTGCAATACTCCTTTCAATCATGGTTGTCTGATTTTCTTCTACCATGTTTCCTATTGTTTGTGAGTTATGTCCTATTATTTCTTATTACCTTGTTTGCACAAGCCTTAAAGGATTTTTATTGTCTTGTGACATCATGAGTGGTGTCCCATGTACATGCAACCAACTAATTGCTGTTTCCTTTTTTTTTCTTATATGATTTTACTAGTTTTTTATTTCCTCTTGTATTTCTTGTTTGTCACTAACACAATTGTATGCTAGTATTTTCTATTTTTTTTGTACCATTGCAACTATCATGTGTGATCCCTATTTACCCTATAGGAATATCTTTATTATATATACATATCAATTTTATCCTTCCTTATTTGGGATGTGTTTTCTCTTGATAATCTCACGCACCCCAACTAAATAAGGGTAAACATTTGGTGAACCTTTTCTCCTTCCCAATAGTTACAAAAAGAAGTTATAGAATTATAGTAAGAAAGAACTAAATATTAATCAGATATAGAATAGGGCCAACTACAAAATTTTCCACAAAACAAAATATGGAAAGAACTACCCAAAGATAAAAGAAATAATGGATGCTAGTTTCCCACCTAGGTGGTCCTATCATGGGGCTAAAAATAGTTACATAGTAGTTTTAAGTCATTACACGCTTAGATTATTCTCCAATTTTAGTAGTTACAAATTCATATTCAAATTGCAATCGATTACTAATAGGAAATAAATAAGTGTTGGTTGTGGAGCCTAATAGTGATGGGGGTCAGCAGGAGGGATTTCCCCATTACAAGGTACGGGGGATGCCCCTGGAGGGGGTCCGGGTCGCATGCCCGTGCGGGGTTTGGGGAAGTGCCCCAAAAGCCACATTTTATATGTATTTATGCATTATGAAATCTGACCATTCCTTATTAGGTCACAAATCTAATGGGTGGTTTTCTATGTTTCCCGAAATGATAAAAACCTAATATCTTTAAAGGGTTGTTATGTATGAGGCTCATTGTATTAGTGGTGGCACTGTGAGAGAGATTTTGGTTGGACTGAATAAAAGGATTGGTTGTTTCTGGTGGATGTAGCCCATTTTGGGTGAACCACGTTAAATTTGTGTCTCTATTTTATTGTATTATTTTTTGTTTTATGTTTTCTGTATTATTCATTGCATGCTTATTTATCTATAAAACTGGTATAATCCTAACAAATGGTATCAGAGCACATTTGAGATTTATTTGTTGGTAGTATACTCACAGAGGGATTTTTGTTTGAGTGGGAGAAGCAACAATGGCAAAGGATAATAAGTTCAGAGTTGAGAAGTTTGACAGCCAGAAATTACCAGCTATGGAAAATGCAGGTGGAAGATTACCTGTATCAAAAGGATCTATACCTACCGTTGGGAGGTGAAGAAGTGAAACCCTCAATCATGTCTAATGAGGAGTGGAAGGTTCTAGATAGGAAGGCTCTCACGTGATTTGACTGAGTCTAGCATCATCCATAGCTTCAAATATCTCATAAGTGAAGAGTATGGTAGAGTTGATGAAAACCCTAGCTAATTTATATAAAACACCTAGTGCATCCAATAAATTTTTTTAATGAAAAGATTGTTTAATCTACAAATGCAAGAAGGTGGATTTGTATCTAGCCATCTTAATGATTTCCACACTATTATAAATCAACTAGATTTAGTTAATATCCCATTTGATGAGGAGGTTAGAGCATTATTATTCCTGTGTTCTTTTCCATAAAGTTGGGACAACTTAGTAATGGCAATTAGTAATACATCATCTACTTCTCTTAAATCAAGATGTAGTCAGTGTCATTTTAAATGAGGAAATGTGCAAGAAAAGTACAGGGGAAAATTATTCTTCTAGAAATGAATTGAATATGGAGAGTAGAGGGAGGAGCAAGGAGAAATCAAAGAGTAAGGCTCATGGGAGATCTAAATCGAAGATGGGAAGATCAAAATCTAGGATTAGATGCATTACTTGCTGGAATTATGGAAAGAGAGGACATGCTAAAAGGATTTTTGGTTCAAACAAAACAAAGAAAACTAGCCTAAACGTATTAAAGAGGAAAATCTGAAAGGTAATATTGTTCAGGATGCTCTTATACTTTCTCTTGATACTAGAGTAGAATCTTGGGTAATAGATTCACGTGCCTCTTTCCATGCAACCCCTGATAAGGGCTATTTTAAATTTTATGTCTAGGGAAATAAAGGACAAGTTTATTTGGGCGATGATGAGCCATGCAACATTGTCGAGAAAGGACAATGTACACCTGAAATTACAAAACGGAAATACATGGATATTGAGATATGTGAGGCATGTACCTAGCCTCAGGAGACATCTCATCTCTGCAGAATAGTTGGGTGGTGAAGGTTACATAGTCACATTCACTTCATATGCTTGGAAGGTTTCCAAGGGTGCCCTGGTAGTGGCATGGGGTAAGAAAGCAAGAAATATTTATTGGTCTAGTTGTATATCTAATTCTTCTACCATATTGTATACTTCAAATGAGGATGCCAACATGTGGCACAATTGATTAGGACATATGAGTGAGAAGGGCATGAAAATTCTACAGGAAATAGGTAATATTTCTAGTTTGAAGCAATTGGACTTAGAGTTTCGAGGCATTGCATTTTTGGGAAACGAAAAGAGTTAGATTTCTCATGGTAGGAAATACAAAGAAAGAGCTAAATTTTGAGCTAGTTCATACAGATGTGTGGGGACCAGCCCATGTTGCATGTCATGGTGGTTCTTTGTACTATGTCTGATTCATAGATGATGCCACAAGGAAGGTATGTGTATATTACATTAAGCATAAGTATGATGTCTTTGATACATTTAAGAAATGGAAAGAACTTGTTGAGAATCAATGTTGTTTTAAATTTAAAAAAATTACATCCGATAATGGCAAAGTGAGTATTGCACTAATAAATTTTATGATTATTGTTCCTTGAACGGGATTCATAGAGACTAAACAGTTCCCAGGACTGCGTAGTAAAATGGTGTTAGTGAGAGGATGAATAGAACAATAATGGAGCATGCACGATCAATGAGATTGTACGTGGGGCTGCCTCTTCAGTTTTGGGTAGAGGCCATAGATACTACTGTGTACTTAATCAATTGTGGGCCTTTGAGTGCACTAGATGGAGGAATTATCGAAGAAGCCTAGACTCGGGAAAGAGGTAGACATTTTATTTTTAAGATTATTTGGTTCAAAGGCATTTGTACATGTTAATAAGGAAAACAAAACTAAATTGGATTCAAAATCCAAATGTTGTACATTCATAGGCTATGGCTCCAATGGTGATTATGGATTTCAATTTTGGGATCTACATGAATCTAAGATAATTATTAGTCGTGATATTTTTAGCATGAAAATAGAATGTACAGGGATCAGGTATAGGATGATAAAAATTCCAAGGAAAAATTGGTTGAGGATATAGCTCCTAAAAATGAACTCTCTGGGGTGGAAAATATCCACCTACAGTACCAAGGTTGATGATTCAGAGGCCCGAAGATGACAGCTAGTGTCGGCATTGACACCTCTGTCAGAAATTTAAGAAAATGTGTAACAAGAAAATAATGATCCCGTGACACCCCCATCTTTGGTAATAAGGTCACAACGTATTATTAGACCTCTAGAAAGATTTTCCTTGCTTTGTATTATTTGTTACTAATAGATAGTGGTGAGCCAGAGAGCTTTGATGAGGCAATGCAGGTGGATTCCACTAAGGAGTGGGAGCATGGCATGAATGAGGAGATGGAATCCCTAGAAAAGAACCAAACATGGGATTTAGTCAAATTGTCACTTTGGGAAGAGAGTACTACAAAACAAATGGGTCTACCATGTGAAAGACGAAAGAAGGTGGATGGAAATGGTATAAATCAAGGCTTTTAGTGATGGGGTACGAACAAACGAAAGGTATTAATTTTGATGAAATTTTCTCCCCTATTGTAAAGATGTCTTCCATTTGTATTGTATTAAGTTTAGTTGTTGTTGAATATTTACACTTAGAGCAACTTGATGTCAAGATGACATTTCTCCATGGTGACTTGGAGGAGGATATTTATATGTAGCAACCACTTGGATATGAGGTGAAGGGTAAGGAGAAATTGGTTTACAGATTTAAGAAGAGCCTATACAGCTCAAATAATCTCCCGTAAATGGTATCTAAGGTTTGATAGTTTTATGCATGAGCATGGTTTTACTAGATGTCAATCAGATCATTGTGTGTACTTTAAATAGTTGGATAGTGGGAGCTACATTATTCTTCTATTATATGTAGATGATATGCTTGTAGTAGGGTCTAATATGTAGGAAATTGCAAAGCTTAAGGAAAATCTTGCACAAACATTTTCAATGAAGGATTTGGGTGCAACAAAGAAAATCCTTGGTATGCAAATCAAAAGGGATAGAAAAAATAAGAAATTGGTGTTGTCTCAAGAGGACTATGTAGAAAAGGTGTTAGAGAGGTTTCATATGTAGAATGTGAAACCAGTTAGTACACCATTGGCTAGGCATTTTAGATTAAGTAAAGAGCAATGCCCAACAACAAAAGAGGAAAAAGATTATATGACATGGGTTCTTTATTCTTCAGTAGTTGGGAGCCTCATGTATGCCATGGTTTGTACCAAGCCAGACATTTCCCAAGCAGTGGGAGTTGTTAGTAGGTATATGGAAAATCTGGGTAAAGCACACTAGAAGGCAGTCCAGTGGATTCTCAGGTACTTGAGAGGGACCAGTAGTAGGCACTTGTGCTTCGGAGGGTTAGATTATACTTTACATGGATTTTTGGATTCAAATATGGTAAGAGATGTGGATAGCAAGCAAAGCACTACTTTTGGACACATGTTTACAATTGGTGGTGTGGTAATGAGTTAGATCTCAAAGTTGCAGAAGGTAGTTTCCCTATCTACTACAGAGGCAAAATATGTTCCAGTGACTGAGGAAAGTAAGGAAATGTTATGGATGGGTAGATTCATGGAGGAGTTGGGTAAGGAACAAGGGGAGTGTAAGTTACACAGTGATAGTTAAAGTGTAACTCACCTGGTAAAGAACATGGCCTTCCATTCCAGAACCAAACATATTCAGCTAAGATATCACTTCATACGACAGGTGTTGGAGGATGGGAAACTTGAGTTGGTGAAGATTCATACAGATGATAATCCTGCTGATATGTTTACTAAGCCAATGAAAAGGAGAAGTTGTATTTTCATTCAACTTCTATGGGTCTTCAAGATTGATCTTGAAGTGGAAGAAACAAGCCAAGAAGAAAAGTCCAAGCAGGAGTTGTAGTGGTGGAGTTACAACAATCAGTCTCCAAGTGGGAGATTGTTGGTTGTGGAGCCTAATAGCGATAGGGGTTGCAAGGGGGCCTTCTCCCCCTCTTGCAGGTCTAGGGGATGCCCTCCCGGCGAAGGTATGGGGGTAGCATCGATGTAAGCCACATTTTATATGTATTTATGCATTGTGAAATCTAGACCATTCCTTATTAGGTCACAGATCTAACGGGTGTTTTTCTATGTTTCCCCGAAATGATAAAAACCTAATATCTTTAAAGGGTCATTATGTATTAGGCTTATTGTATTAGTGGCAGCATTCTAAGAGAGTGTTTGGGTGGGCTGAATAAAAGGATTGGCTATTTCGGTGGACATAGCTCATTCCGGGTCAACCACGTAAAATTTGTCCATGTTTTATTGCATTCTTTTACTGTTTTACATTTTCTCGCATTATTCATTGCATGCTTATTTTCATCGTATAACCGTTATAATCCTAACAATAAGGATATAACTACTTACTAATGAACTAAGGTAGGAACCAAAGTAATAATCAAATAAGGAAGTAGAAGCTCTAGAACATATAGAGGATAAGGATATGATTGGAAAAACATGTAACTCCGAGGCAAGTTACAAATCGGCTTGTGATCATTTATAGTTGAACTTATCCATGGGGAAGCATTAACTATTGGAGGGAAACGCCTATGAGATCTCACAATACACATTCACTTAATGGCATATGATTCCTAAAACTAAAGTTTAAAATTGGGATGCTCAAATCCCTAGTTTGGTGAAAGGATGCCAAATTGTTTTGTATTATTTCTATCTCCCGAGAAACATATTTGTAAGAACAAAAAAATTTCTATAAGGATTTCAAGTATACTATAACCCGTTTGTTTTATATTCTTTTCAATATGTATTTCCAATTTTATACCTATTTTAAAAGTTAAAGTTCAATTGAATTTACCATGAGAATTGATTACGTTGTTTTGTTTGATAGATCCTATCGTATCCCAAAAAAGGAAAATGCCGCAAACAACCATGAAGAAAATCTCAAGGACACTTCGGTATATTTGAAGATCACTAAAGATTTTAGCTAACAGTCCAGCTAGCTGATGATCTGTTACATGGTGAAGAGGTCATGACAGCCATAGCAGAAGCGTTGAAAGAAGTAAGGGATAACAAGATTGAAGGTTCTGATCTGTGAATGAGATCTTGGATTGATTCGCTGATTCAATACAAAATTGTCAAGATTCACATTAAAACCTACCTTGGATCTGTTTCGGCCTTATTGTCTCTGAATTTCCATCATTTTTCATTGCATTGTGAATTCTATGCTCTACATGTGGGTCTCTTACTTTAGATTTTTCTGTCTCTCAATTGCACATATAAATACAAAGGTTCTATGGTGTCTTCGCTGCATCTATTGTCAAAACAGTCACATTAAAACCGCCGTCTACAAATTTCCTTTGCTGGGAATCAAAACCACGGTTTTCACATATTCGTGAGTTGTGAAGGAGAGAGAATTTGGGTTCCTTTCAGTCATGATTAGTCTAGGCATTTTAGCGAAAGCACCTTCGTTGCATTGAGGAATCGACATCATACTTTTTTCATTTTACCTTGGAATTAGCGTGGAGGAGGATGTGGTCTACGACCTATTCTTTGTGAACATCAACTACGGGCTTCTAAGATTAATCCAAAATTCACTCGAGTTCCTGCAGATTAGTATGCATGTGGATTTAACAGATATCTACACCTATTTGTTCTTCTACGTTGACCTCCTTGTACCAGTAAGCTCATCTATCTACATTGGAAAACAAGAAATCTGCAAATCAGAGGAGAGAGAATCATTCGCATGGATTAATAATCTAAGGTATTATGTAATTTGATATTCACTTGATAGTCATTTCTATATATTTCAATATTTTGTTTTGATTTATACCATAGAAATATCCATGTAAAATTTAAAAAGTAATTTGTTCTTATTACTTTTTAAATATATAGTGTAAATCGGGAGCAATATCGGTTGAAGCCGACTCCCCTAAGAGTGCATTTTTGGTTGAAACCGATGCTCTAAGGTATAATGGACATTCCACTAGAAAAATTCAATGGTCTCAATTTTCACACATGGAAAGTCAAGATCCAGATGCAATTGATGAACAAAAATCTTTGGAGGATAGTAGATGGAAAAGAACCAGCACCTTCAAATCCGACCAGATTGGCAGAATGGGAAACACGGGATGATAAAGCCAAAGCCATTATTGGCCTTGCCCTTTCAGACTCTGAATTACATTATGTTGATCTAGATAAAAACTCGAAGGACATATGGGATAATCTGAGAAAATTATTTGGTTCAAAAGCAGTCAATGCAAAGTTTTCCCTGAAACTTCAGCTTGTTCAAGCTCAAAATGAGTGATGGAGATACAATGTCTAGTCACATCAACAATTTACGATCTCTTCTGAGACAACTTGCAGAAGTAAAGCTCCAGTAGATGACGAGGATGCAAAATCTATTCTGATTAATAGTTTACCACCCAAATACAGTAATGTTGTTTTCACTCTTGGTCAGATACCTTCTAACTCATTGGAAGATATGATATCAGCTCTCCTAGCTGAGGAAAAATGGACCAAAGAAGATGTAGAAGAAGAAACAACAATGTATGTAAAAAGGAAGTACAATTTTTTTCTAAATATAAAGAGGAAAGAGAATGTTTCTACTATAAGAAAAGGGGCATACAACTTCATTTTGTAGAGCTTGAGCTCAATATATACTTAGTGGAAAACTCAAAGGAATTGAGGACAACTTTATTATCAAGAAAGATCGACAATGAGCAAGAACAAGTAAATGAAGACAGTGGCTCTAAAGACTTCTTGTACTAAGCATGAAATTGGAGGATGGAGGAAAATGGAGGTTGGAGGTCATTCAATGACCTCTCATCAGTTGTCAATGACGGGGCTACATATCAGTTTTGGTGACATGTGTGTTTCAATTTGGTTTCATTTTAGGCAGTGTGATTTCCATCGTGTGCCTATTTACAGTGTTCCTGATTTCAATAAGTGGAAATTTCACATTGAGGGGGGGAACATGATCCAATGTTCCATTTCCATTATGTTAGTTTTTTCTATGTATGTATGAGCAGCAGATTTCAGTAAATTTTCCTATGTTATTCCCTACAGTGAGATATTGATGAGGGCTGATAATAGTACTTGACACATCATGATGTGGTTGTAGGTAAACCACTTGAAAACCTTCATTTGTGGTTTGTGGTAAACCAATTGTAAAACCACCATTCTTGGTTGTTGGTAATCCATTTGTAAAACCATCACCTTGTGGTTTGTGGTAAACCAATTGCAAAACCACCATTCTCGGTTTTTCCCATGTTTGTACTAAGGGGGGGAATGTTAGGAAATATTATTAGTGCTCCATTAGTAAATAATAATTACATGAAGTAATTATTATGTTATAAGTATGTGTTAATAAATTGTTATTAGTTGTTATATAAAACAACAATAACAATTATATTTGGTTAGTATGTTAGAAACAACTCACGTAAGTTGTGAGTTGTTATAAACTACTTCCTATTATTTAGGAAGTATATTTCCTATATATGTGTAATCAATCTCGAAGGAATGTAATGTATTATTATTGTGCTATCAAACACCCCTTTGTAATCCTACACAATCATGTTTAACCCTTTTAATTCATTGTTTTTCCATTTTACCATATAACCACTTGTAACCACAATATAAACTCCAAAAAAAAAAGTAATTTTAAAAAGCTCACAAACCTTTCCACATAATTAAAACAACCGAAAACCCATTAAGAAACTAAAAACTCTATAGAAATAAGTTTTTGAAACCGAATACCACAATCAACACCGATCGATGTGGATGAGTGCCAATCCATTGAAATGGTATGGATTACATATAAACGATCCAATCCCTAAGCCCATTTGTGATAGGTTAAATATTTCCAAGATAAAGTGGTAATAAGATGAGTATCCCAGACCTCCTCTTGTAGTGATCTTCCTTTGGAGCAATCTATCTGCATATCTATGAATCAAATTTCTTTCTTTCTTGTTAAGGTAATTCTATTTTTCTTGTAATAATTATATTACGTTCTCAAATTCAATATCATCAACCATCAACCTTAGTTCTCAAAAGAATATGTTTTTCTCCATAGAGGACTCAAAACTTTCCAAATCTTGTTTTATTAACCCACTTTTAATAGTGATCAACATCGATCATCCTAATTGACACTGATTCAATAGATCGACATCAACCCATTTTGAAAATTTTCTACTTTTCATCCTTCACATATCTTATTTTATTTCTTTTAAAACCACTAATCACGTATAATAAGTTGTCACTTATAAGCCTTTATATCTATTAGTTGACCCTTATAGGAGCATCTATAGACCAAAAACTATCTTTAACCTTGCGATAGTATGTAAACATTTTTCAGAACAATACAACATCGACTATAGGTTGAGTCTTTGCATCATTTCTTTCACAACTAATCTAGATGACACCATTAAGTAGGCTGGACATTTTGATTAATCAATGTGACGAATCTAATCACTATTGGGAAGAAATTTTTAGCCCTCCTAGCCAATCATTGAGGAATTTTGTTGAGTCCCAGTATCTAAATAATACGCATCTATAGCTTGTTATCCATGTCTTTTCATAGTATCTCTATTGATATTATTTTACTCGGCTTGATTTTCTAAAAACAAGTAGACACCCGTCAAAATAAGCCATTTGGTTACTGGGATTGGCCTTTTCAAATCAACTCATCTCATTATTATCTAATCTATATCTTGTCGGGATGTATGCTTATGTGTATGACCTCGACTATTTAGAAAGGAAGCTTAATGTGCATACTTAAATCTGCATTCTACGTCGATCAACCACACATATATCATTAAACCCTATAATTTAATAAGTTTTGATGGTTTATTACTTTTAACATAATCATATTCTAAAATATACTAAAACATCTTGGCACAATTGGTAGGACCAAGTCCCTTTTTTATTAAATTTTACATTTCCATAGTGAGATATACTTTTGTTGTTTATTTCATATTAGCCCATTTAACCATGCAACTAGGAATTATCTCGACCATGAAGTGAGGGGGTAGGCCCCAATATCTAGCCTTGTACAAACACAACATAGAAATAGGCCTCACATATTGTTGGTTATATTGAGGAATCCAACATTAACACACCTAAAACCATCCCTAGTAGGTTTGATTCTTAACACCTATTTATAAGCTCTAATTTTCATTTCACATATTTTTAATACATCAAGATAATCTAAAATAGCTTGTTGCTTATGTGGTCTACATTTTTAATAACCATCTTTACTTTATTGCATGTTTGCTAGTTCATGGTTTTAAAAAGTTAGTAGTATCATATTCGGACATTGCTAACATGTCGGGCCATCACCATAACCCATAGAAACTTCCCAAGAGTACCCACTCTCTCCCAACATCTAGTTATAAACATAAAGAATTCCCAATCCATCCATTATGTAGTTCTTCAATAGTTGTGACCTAGTATTAAAAAATCCTAAACAACAGCCCTATCACTCTCGTAAGCTATCTCTCTTCACTAGTTATCCTCCTTCCTCATTATATTATAGAATAAAAACTTTTTGTTACCGCCATCACCTTCGATGATTCCCAGCTCATCAACCAATCATATAAGTTGGCTATCAAACAAATTATTCCTTATCATGTTGTTATCCATACAAATACATCCAATTTTTACTCATCCACCCATGTATCCAATTTCTAACGCAATATACTATCTCACCACAAAATATAACTATTCAACAAGGACTCTTACTATCTATGTCCTCACCTATTCCTTAGGGTACTCAAGCTCATACTCTACTTCATCGGATGTTGTTAGTCTCACCCATTCCACATGTCCTCTTCCTTCAATGGATCTTATAGTATGCCTTACTCTATAACTCTGTTGGTGACATCTCATCCCATTATTTTACAATAATCTAGATCCTTGATTTAGAACTTAATTGCAACTATCCATGCTTCCTTACAACCTATCGATATGAGTTCTATTATTAGCAAATATCCACTCTCACATCAAAACCCCATTATTATTTTCCTACAAGATGGTTATATCTACTCTAAACATAATCCAAAACCCTCACAATCCATTATCAATACTTCTATCCCTTATCCTTATCTCGTATAAACACTCTTCTTCACAACCATTAGTTTATTAGTACATGTCAACATCTAAGGAAGCCTTCTACCCATCAAAACTGTGTTTTACCATATCACCAGATCAACAATCAAATCCCATTTTCTATAAACAAGATAATTGATCTTTGAAAAACATCCAACCACCTGAAAATGATCCCATGTAAGATCCGATGGATATAATCATGAGTCTATAATCCACTACCAAAGGACCTAAAAACATACTTTTTTACAAAAAGAAATTAGTGAGCCATCAACCCATCGTTACCATTTAAGCCATACCTACCTCATTAGAAGATTATGAAATTCATAAAATTTTATAGAAAGAAATATCTCGTAATAACATATTAAGGCCTTTCATCATGCGTATTATCTTATAGATGATGATCAATATATTATGCTAAAGACATTCCCAATGTTGTTATTTGGGCCTCGCTCTCAACTTGTATAACAACATTCCAAAATATTTCCTCTGTTCATTTTCACAATTAGCATAGTTGTATTTATAACACTTCTCTATCAACATTGCACGTAAGATATCCATCATTGACTTATATGCTATCAAATAATTAGAGTAAATGTATGTTGTTAATTCCGTCGCTTGTGGTGAGGAATCATCAATCAATTATCCTTATTTCTACCCTGCATGAATTGAACGAGTTATTTGTTATCTCCTAATCACAACACCCTATGGTTTACACAAGTGTAATTTCTTGAGCTCATTGTGTGATTGGATAACATGGGTAGTATCTCCAAGTTGTGGGACTTGCTTCTTGAGATAGACCTCTAGAGAAAGATGGTTCTTTCTCCTAAACTACCTGCCACAATCTACTCTAATACAGAAAAAATATCTATCCTAATCTAACTTTCCAAGGGACCAAGGAGAGAGAGTGCATGAAAACAAAGCCTACACTAAAGTGGTGATACACCAGAAAAGGAGAGGATGAGGGTAGCCTTCCAATGTGTGAAAAGTGGAAGCAAAATGCATGCCAGAAGAGGTGATCACAGTTCTCCACAGTCTAGCAAAATGCATTCACAACAACATTTCATACACACACAATGATAATGGATCCCTACAAGAGCATAAGATAGACACAATATATATGCAATGAGATTGAAGGGGCAAGAAGAATGCAACAAACACAACAGGGGAAGATACATCCACAAACTTGCATCTATTGCTTCATGAGTATGCAAAATCCAATCTATTACAAGATAAGGGCATGGATCACCATGCAAGGAGTCCACTACAAGGGCCTACAGCACATTGGCTTCACAAAAAAAAAAATCATAGATTTTTGCTACACAAAAACTACCTCCCTTCACAATGATCCCAAAACTCCAATTTCTAGAATTCTGAGAGGAGAAAGAGAGAGGGAAAAATGAAAATCCTTAAATATGTCTTCTCACGACTTGCAAGAAGTAGTAAATGAAGTGAAATTATGTTTTTCTTCTTACCAAAGGCTCACCATGTTGTCCCATGACTTGCAGCAGTGAGAAATGTTAGCCCATGTTTCATTTAATGCACCCCAACTACTAAATAAAAAATAATTATGAACTGGGCGCATTTTCTATGAAATCACCATCAATTCCTTGTCAAATCCTAAATTTTTTTATTTTTGTGCGTTGTTCTTGGAGCCACGATTCCAACGGTGATTTCGTTGAGAAATGCAAAAGATATGGCATTCTGAGTGGAGGCAGTTGTTTTGGGTTTTCCAAGGATTTCTGTCATTTGACGGGACTGGGTATTTAATTAATCTGTAGCTGGATATGTTTCTTTAATTTTCATATATCTATCCTCATCAAAATTAATAAATCCAATTTTTTAGATGGATATGTTTATTTAATTTTGTGAAAATCGAGCTCTGGATCGAAAGTTATGGCCTTTTGAAGTTCGGGAGTCGGGCGTGATGCACGGAAGGGAAACAAAGGGAAGGAACATGGGTATGTGAATGCACAAGAGGAAGGTGTACCTATCGAAGGCATGGAAATATGGTGTGTAGGTGTTCAACTGAAGGAGGGTGTGTGACAGGATAAGGTGTACACATTCACACAAGAGGAAGAGCAGGGATGACCAATTTTAAGGCATGTCTACAAAGGGCATGCTAGGAGGGTGCGAGGGGACATAAAAGAAGGTGCATGAGAGGAAATCAGAGACAATGCACTCACGTAGGTGTGCATGCCATGGAAAAGAAAACATACTTGTGAAAGAAAAGTATGGAAGCAGGGCACGAATATCCAATTGAGGAAGGGCACGTGATGGCAGAAAGAAAAGAGGACACGCGACAGGAAGACCCAAAACTTAACTAGTTTTGAAGGCATATGTAGAGGGGTGTGTACGAGTATGACTATAGCCTATGCAAAGTGCCAAATGAGCAAGCCTGCATGCACACAACCTGAAATGTAAAGCATCAGAGTCATAATGAAGATATAAGTTATCCAAAATAACTAGGAGAGTTATTTGGATAACATTATTCACTTGGTCTTACGTAAATCATATATCATCCACCCTTCGATATTATGATTCCAAACATTCGATGAGGCCTTTACAATGTCATGGAAATTAGAAGTCGAGTCATCAAAGATGGTAAAGTAAAATTACGATGTAAAAATATAAACCTAAATCTTCCTTTAAAACCTATTCTAGCAAAGTGATAGGTCCAAGGATTCGAGAAAATAGATGAATCTTGAAAACTATGTCTAAAGGTTACTTAGACTCTTAATGATCCTAACCCCGCATAAATAGACACCTTCTTGGGATTATTACACCTCTATATTTAAAAAATCATGGCTAATTGCATGATAAAAATCCCTCCTATCAGATTTTTGATGAATCTAGCACTAAATCAGCGTGGTATAAGGGCGATGACTATTGCAAATACTACCAAGTTTGAAGACATGAAACTAAGATATTTTTCTCTTGAGAAATTCCTCCAACATCTCATTGATCAAGGTGATTTGTAGCTTAACAATCCAAATGCACCTCCTAATCATACTATAAATGTTTTTAAACAACCTTTTCCAAACTACAACTAAATAATAATCAACCTCACACTAATGTCATAGGATCCCAAATCTCTACAACTCAAATCATCAACACCGTTAATGATATTTTACCTTTGAAGGATCCCCGCATCTTCCATACCATTTTTTTATGATCGAACACTAGCTAAATGAATATAATCTTTGGATTTCCTTACCAATGATACATCTATCCCATCTATGACACAACTTATAACCTCTACTATATCTTTTCACAAAATCATCCTTAATCTTTTCCTTTCAGGATCGAAAAATAAAATCCCATTGCAAAAATCATAAACAACTCTTCCAAAGACAAGGTCACTTGACATCAAACCAAAAAAATTGGTGGTTTCTCACGAAAATAACAGCTTCTTCCACATAAAAAAATACAACCTCCATAATATCATTGCAAGAAAAACATGCCTAAGGATAATTCATCCCTACCTTCTTTCCTAGGACCTCATTCCTTGTCTAAACTCAAAGTCACCATTTTATAATTCAATCCTACCCTTAAACCCACATCAAAACATGTTTCATAAGACATGCTTCCATTATCTCACACTCCTAAACCCTTAAACGAAATTCAAATTCCTACACTAGCATTATAATCTCAACAAGATATATCAAGATAATCTACTAACATACTAAAAAAACTTTTACAATCATCGATACTATAATTACAACTGATCAAACCCTCCGATCCTTGGGGGTGGAGACCTTCTTGGTAGAAATACGATGCATTATGTGATTACCATCGAACACTAGGACAACACATGAGAGGACCAAAATCCCTCCACACCATAATCCGAGTCTTTTTAACAAATAATGCCTCTTGACAAACAAAAATATCCCAATCCACCTATCAATTACAAAACAAATAAATCTAAATGCCAGGCTAAAATTACCTTAAATTACCTTATTTAATTCACCATCTCAAAATACCACTTTATGACCTATCTAACGAAAAACATAACATGCTCCAATAAAACTCCTTTCATTCAAATTGACATCGTCCAAATAGCGACAAGATCTTGTTCCTAGGATTTGAAAGCCCATAATCAAAATATGCATGTAATTTCTATTTCCACAACACCCTATAAATGACATAATCCTCCATCCCCAAATTAAAAGGTCTACATCTATTTAGCCCCTTAGATTCAATCTGCAACATCTATACAAAATACCATCTCAAATGATTACATAAAACACCCATCAAAATTTCCCTGTAAGAACATATCAAAAATTCCTCTAAACAACGACAAGGTATGATAGAAACCCTTCAAGCCATCTCGATACCCACAAATGATCCCCAACCATTTTCCAACCTCGTTGGTTCCTTAAAAAATTTCCATCCATTGCATTCGATGATTATGAGATTCCATCATTACAACATGAAGACCATGACCTCCCCATGTTCATGAATTCCCAAATAAATTACACTCTTTTAAAAATATTTATGATTGATAAAGGGCACTAACATCAACATAATCTAACCCCATGATTTAAAAAAACTCTAATTACCCGATACCATTGTTGCCCAATGACTTGTCATGTTACATGTTTTTTATGATATTATTTCCCTACCTTAGGCACGGTAATCCTACCCATTAAAATAGGCATCAAGGACCTCCATGAGCTCTTCTACATTATAGAAGGTGAATTCCTATACAACATATTGTTGTTTTGTTTGTAGATATGCAGTATGCACTATGTCCCTTACACCTTACATTGATGCTTGATATATGAAAGTGAAGGAAAAAAATTATTGTCCCCGTGATCCTAATCCATTTAAAGGATGTAACATGACCTATAAGAAAAATGATGTGTCGCTTCCCTTAAAAAACACCACTTCTTCAACTCAATCCTTGAGAACTTCCTTTGTCACTACTTCTAAACTACCTTACAATTAATCATTTGATGATATGATGGAATGTTTTTTTCCTAGGGACTATCAAATCCTCTCCCTCAATACACTCTCTCAACTAAAAACATATGAGAGACCCAACAAGTAGCCTCTCTATCAGCCTAACATGGATATTTTCATTTCCTTTGGTCCCCATTTTCTTCTAACAAAACTTGTTTATATAGGTATCCATTTCCCCTCCTCTCATCTCAATAATTATCCACATGATAAACATTTTACATCAGAATTTTAATTCTTGGATAAGCCTCATTTTTCTCGAACTTACCTCCACCACTAGATGTGGAAAATTTTAGGTCTAGGTAGGTATGAGAAATTCCCACACATATTAACCTTTTAAGATTTAGGAAAACCTCATCAAAAAATTTGCCTCATATTTAAAAACCCATCTTCAAATCCATCACTGTCAACATCTAAACATCAACCATCTACATCATTATCCTTAAACGTATCCTATGATAATGACGATACCATATATATTGCTCTCGACATTTTTTTAATCAATGTTATCACATAGGGATCTCTAACTTACCAAAATAAAAGAAAGAACAAGTCCCTCCCCCTAATATTACCATATATTATAGAAGAGGTTTCTCCCAATATTAATATTAACCACTTTTATGATGATAATACCATCCTAACCTATATGGGTTCTAAATATCATTATCTCCAATAATCCTTGCCTCCATACATGTCTATGATCCTCAACAAATCCACCATCAACATTAATTTAGGTAAATCACAAGATCAACACATATTCAAGATCAATCAAGCTTTAAAACCGTATGAACTTAAGGATTTCACCATGTTCTTATCTAATCATATCCAAACCTTCACAGGGGTATTACAATGACATTCCTTGTATAGACCCTAACAATTTTACTATCCACGGATCTAAGCCTGAGAATTAAAAGCTTCGTAGAATACATCCCCACATCGCCTTGATAGAGTAAACAAGAACTTCAACATCTTATTTCAGCCTGTTTCATACTATCCATTGAAAATCTCCAATAGGTTTCAAAAATTTGACCAATAACCAAGACCTCTATGAAATTGTGCATCTACATAGACTTTCAAGACCTTAATCTTGCTTGTCCAAAAGATTATTTTTGGCTACCGATAATTAATTATCTTATCAATCTAACAACACGACATGAGATGTTGCCTCTTATGGATGGTTTCTATAGTTATAATAAAATCCTCATTACACCAAAGACCAACATAAGACATCTTTTATAACCTAGTGGGGAGCATTCTACTATAGAGTAATGTCATGTAGCTTTAAAAATTTCAGAGTGATCTATGAAAAATCCATGACATACATCTTTCATGACCTTATACATAATACTATATAAGATTATGTAGATGATCTCTTAGGTAAATCTAAACACCAAAAATACCATCTTATTTTCCTCGACATACTCTTTTCCCAACTCTTACAATTTTTCCTTTGGCTTAACTCTTGCTATATTTGTATTTAGAGTCCTTATAGGAAAATTCTTTGGATTTATCGTATCTATAAGGGGAATTGTATTTGAACTGCCAAATTAAAATTCATAATTTAAATGTATCCTCCATCCAATCTAAAAAAGCTGTATCCTCTAAGAGAAGCTTTGATCTATCTCGTCTCTTAATCTCTCAATTTTCATATGGGTGTGAACCCTTCCACAACCTTATTAGAAAGGACATCAACTTTAAATGGGAAAATTAATTTTAAAAAGATTTCATAGCCCTAAAAAAATATCTTTTATCACAACCAAGGTGCTTACAATTCAACTTGAGGGGGATAATTTCTATCTCTACATCTTCTCTATTGATCATGCCTTGGAAGCCATGATAGTATATCAGATAAGAAACGTAAAGAGCGTGATGTCCATTATATAAGTTTTACCCTTCATGATTATGAAAAATGTTATTTCAAGTATAAAAGTTGTGTTGTTCCTTATACTTTGCAACTTCCAAACTTTATAATTATCTCCTCAATAAAAAAACTTATGTAGTCACAAATGTTTATCCACTAAAATATATGCAATCCAAACCAGACCATTTCAATCACATATCTAGGTGGCTCGGACTCATGACATATTTTGATCTCTATTTCCTCTTTAAAAATACATTAAGGGGCGGGTCATTCTTGATCACCTCAAATAATCCCCCCTTCCCACTAATCAACTACCTTGTGAAATGTTTCCTATTGAATCTATCAACAATATAAATAAGGAAAACATTATTCTCAAGATTACCTTGTTTTTGATGGTTCCAAATGAAGATAGAGGGGTTCTAGAATATTCATAAATACATCATTCGGGAACTCTTATTCCTCTATCTTTCAAACTAAATTTTAAGTACATAAATAATATGGAAAAATATGAGGCCCTCATCATGGGTGTTAAAAATAACATGTTTCGGGCATAGAAATAATTAACATCTATAATTAGTCCTATATTATAACCAATCAAAACAAATGAACATATCAATGTAAAAATTAAATCTTGGAAAAAAAATCCATCATTGATGAAATTTAAACTACTACACGTTCATCTAATAAATTTGCAGATACCATGGTATCCTTGCATCTCATATTACTTTGTCACTAAATGAATCAAAACTCTTCTTTGTCATACACAAAAATTTCAATCATATTATACAAACATTAATCTTCCCACTATAAATCATAGAGATGATATCCTAATTGACATTTGGTACACTCAAATTTACAACTACCTCTCCAAAACCAAAATACCCATGGATCTATCCACAAATGGAAAGAGGTCCTTCTAACAACACACATCTTGTTATGTCATACTATGGGGTATCAATTACAAAATATGGTTTGGTGGAATTCTCCTCTGGTGTATTGAATCTCCAAAGGATCCTTGAGATATTTAAGAAGTCTATGAAACAATATGTGGAAAATAATTCAATGACCTAGCCATTAGTAAAGAAATTCCGTAGATGTTCTCCTAATATCCTATAATTAATCGAGACTATTGTGAATATGTCAATAAGTGTGCCAAATGTCAACAAAAATAAAACCTTATACACATCTCTAATCATGTTCTTCAATAGAATTAAGATTTATGACCTTTTTCACAATGGGGACTTTATGTCATTGGCCTTATTAACCCTTGATGTTCTCAAATACATAATTACATCATCAAAAAAATAGAATATTTCACAAAATGAGTTGAATATATCCCACCTATCTCAACTAAGGTAGATAATATTGTCGACATCATCCATGATCATATTATATGTCACTTAAGTATCCCTCATAAAATCATCATAGACAATGGTAAATCATTCAAAAATAAGAAATTTCAAAATTCTAATGATACTTATAACATCAAACTCAATTTCTCCACACCATACTATCCATAAGCCAATGTGCAAGCTGAAACATCTGATAAAAACCTCAATAAAATCCTCTACCAAGATTATCGATCGGATGGTAAATATTGGAACCTTCAAATTCCCTTTGCATTGTGGGCTTATCGTACTAGTATTCACACTCATACGAGACACTACTCCTTTCTCCTTAGTTTACAACACATAATTGTTTCTCCCAACCGATGTCTTGATTCCATACTTACATGTTTCCTGAAAGATTTAATCCTCGAGGAAGAATATTATCAAGAATGCCTATCAAACCTTGAATTTCTCAATGAATGCTGACTAAATTCCCTCGAAAGCATAAAAATTTATCAAGAATGAATCAAATGTTCCTACAATAAACACCTTAAAGTATGTGAATTTAATGTTGGTGATATTTTCCTTAAATAAAATCAACATGTCATGAATATGGAAGAGAGTAAATGTGGAAATTTTACTCCAAACTAGCTTCGACCCTACATCACCACACACAAATATGGATCTAGATCCTTCCACCTAACATTTCTTAATGCTAAAACTTAAAAATAGCCTCTTAATGTGCTGCACTTACATCCTGTAATGCCCACTTCTCTTCAACACTAAATGAACCATGATTATCTTTTCCAAATTGTTATAATCGTAAACCTTGCTACTTTATTCTAATTAGCATACTAATAAGATGTGTGGGGAATCATGACTCCATTGTGTTTTGGTTATTATTATTTTAACTATATGTCATACTGTGGACCCTGATGGGATTTTAAGGATAAAACAATTAGCTAGAATGGTTGCATTTTCATAATTTGATTGTGATAACATTACTCTTCGATATTGTTTTATTGTATTTGGTTTATCTCTGTGACTTGGACACATAGACACTATTGTGCATTATTACCGAGAGGATATTAATAGACAAATGACATTAACACATTGTGATATGGGAATTTAAGGATAGACATTATTTTAACCGAATTGATTAACTTGTGATAGACATTCAATATGGAAGAAAATGATGTGTTGTCAGATAAATATATGTCAATATTTCGAAAAAAAATCGTATTTATTTTATCATGACGTTGAAAGTTAGTTTTTGATTCCTTTGATATTGGAGGATTGGAAAAATTGGGAATGAGTGAAAGTATTGCTTAAATTAGATGATTCAATTGGTTTATGATCTTAGTTTCAAACTGATGTATGTGTAGAATCGAAATGTTGAAAATTGGAACAATTTTTAAATTACTTGGTCTTAGAAATAAGAATTATGATATTTTATGTTGAAATTGATAGTTAGATATAAGTTTTTATTACTTCGATATCGTTAATATGGACATGAGGCTAGAGGGGTATTCTGTGTTTGTAGGAAAACATATCACAACAAACAACGGGAATTTGAGACCAACCACATTGGAATGCTAGATGAATTCAACAAGGGTCACCACGGAAACATGTATCTTGTTATGTGTATGTTTGAATTGTTGTTAGGGTTTCCCCATGGGAGGATCACATGCAATTGTGACCAAGGGGTTGTGTGTTATTTCTTTTATTTAATTTTCTTTATTTAATTTTGGTATGTGATTTTATAGTTATGTATCCTCCTTTTCTTAATTATTTAATTTGTGTCTAGATTAGAAAATTAATATTTTTACTAAACTAATTATGGATGAGACAAAAGAATTTCATTTATTAGATTTTATGGCTCTTGGGTTATGTGTTGTAAGTTGAGTTCTTCGGATCTTGAGTGTTGTACACTCTACCCCTTCATGGAAATTCGGATTTGGCCTTAAGGGCCAATTTTGGAGGCTTGTGGGACAAGTTAAACTTGTCCCACACCTCTTAAATTACTATACCAACCCTACCTATGGATTGGGGGTCAAAAATAGACCCCATCATGTGTTTTGTAAGTCAAAAAGTGACATTTATTGCACTTTTCTTACAAAGGTATTAAAGTTTGTCCTTAGGGGGTGTGGGCTTAGATTGTGTGTGTAAGTAGTTTTTCATTTCACTCACCCACAAATTTATTGTGTATTGGGGTTGAGGTTTGACTTGTGAGGTGGAGTTGAGGATGAGTGATGTGGCATCCTACATAGAGCCACCTCACCCTCCTCTCTCCCTTTTCTATTTATTCAATTTCTTTTTCTTGGTTGAGGGTTACTTCATTATTTTGTGCTCTTGAATTTTTGTGAGTTAGAGGATTTTAAAGTGCTTGTGGACTTGTTGGAGATTGTTGGTGATTTTTGTGGGCTTGAAGGAGCTTGGAGAGTTACTCTTAGAACAAGCTCTACCATGGAAAGGTAGGAGCTTTACTCTTGCTTAATGTTCTTCTTTTATTTTATGTATATGTGCTTGTTTTTGAGTGTTTTGGAATGCTTGTTGGGTGCTTGGGTAGATTTCCTAAGTGTGGTGTAGGAGGGGACTATGGGGAGATTTCATGTAGGGAGGCATAAGACTTTTATTTCATGTTTTGGAGGCAGTTTGGGTTGGGTGCCCCACCTTGGACAAGGAATGCTAACATTTCTTACTTGTTTGTTTTATGAGGGAGGAATAAGATATCCATGATTTCAACTATAATCTGCACATTCTTGTTTTTGGAATTGGAAATATAGGAAGGACTTGGAGCACCATTATCAACATTTAAGGATTTTTTTATCATGATCCCAAAAATACAAGAACCCATGTCATGGAGGGCCCCCAAACACATGAATTGGAAATGGCAATGGAAAATGGTGGGTTTTTAAGAGATGGATAGGCTCATTTCCTGACTGATAGTTAGTGAGTTGTATATGCACAAGGCATGGGTTGAGTTGGGTTGTACCAACCTCTAGGAAAGGAAAAATATATATCTACTTATTTCTATCTGCAAAAGAAAAATAATAATTTGATGAGTGTGAGATACCCACATTGATGGATTTATGTGCTCGCATATGCACATATTTCAATGTGGTGCAAAATCAATACTCTATTCCAGAGACACACATCAAACTAAACTAAACTATTGTTTAAAAAAATTATTTGTTTAACTCCATCAGCTCTTGCTCATGTTGCAGTAGTAGTGGGCACCGTTAGCGATGATGAGATGTTCCAACCATAGTTTTTGTAAGTAAATATTGAAAATAACTTGAAATTTTATGTGGTTTTGTTACAAAATCACACGACGTTGTGGATTGATATGCACTGCAGTCTGCACCCATGAGGCATGAGACATGATCCATCACCATGCCCAGCTATCCTCAATGACTCTCTCTCAAGTTGCTGCATTGCAAGTGTTTTTAAGGGTGGTTCTGACTTGAAAAGACATCCCTCCAACCCCTTTTCCATGTGTGTAATTTGCAAGGCCATAACAGAGGTAGGGGAGGAGGATACTTTGTCAGAATGGGGTTGGCTCACTTTAGATGGGACGCCTTCCCGATGTATATTAACAAGGAATGGACGATTTTCAACAAGTTTTGGGTGTGCCTATGATGGCGAGAAAGATGGATGCTTTTGACCATTTTTCTCTCTCTTCATCAAGTTGAAAGCTTCACCCACATTTCCTCCTGGTATTGTACTGTGTGCTGAATTTTTGGGGTGTTTTTTCCTTGGATTTGAATAGGAGAGTCGAGTGACCTTCTTTTCTAGTCTCTGAGCTCTGATTCTGATGGCTGGTTTTCAAGATTCCTCTGACATTCTTCTCTCTAGGTATGCGTACTTCACCTTATATTCATACAGAAAAGAAGAATCCCATATTTCATTTTATTTTCTTTAGCCTTACATTTCCTCAGATATGGGATTTGTTGGTTTCTGTAATGGGCCAAGTTGTTTATTTTTATGGTTTCTTCCTGGTTTGGGTGTGTGGTTTTCAGGATTGATAATGGGTTCCATGAACAATTGGCGTGGATTTTCTCTTTCCCCTCAGCTGAATGTGGAAATACCCAACTCCAACTCGAACCACCACCATCATCCTCATCCCCAAGCTACCAATTTCAGCAATGGTGGTGACTGTTATAATGAGCTTGACAGTAGCAATATTGTTGCTTCTTCTATGGAGATGCCTCCTCACATGACATTGAGGCATGATGGATCACTTTTTATCCTCGAGACATTCAACCGCACAGACAACCAAGGTATAAATAGAAAAAATATCATGATACTTGAACCACTCTTGCCTAAACATGGGTGTTTTCTGGCTGAACTTCTCACCTTACTGGTAAAAGGAAAACAATAGGTCTCCTTTCCCAAGTTTTATGTTTGTTTTTTATCCATTATATTTTATAAACCTCTACATGTACAAAGACTCTCAGGTTCTATATTTAGCTATCTTCCCAATCTTACCTTTCAAGAAGGAAAAACAAAAAACAAAAAAGAAACCTATATTAATCTGAATACTCCATCAACATGTTATTAATATTAAAATTATTATCATTGACCCATGTTTGGGAATGGAGCAAAATTTTTCATTGGTTATTAGGAGGGTTCATTTCAGTTTTTGGGTGATCGATAGGTATGGCTACTTCTTTTGCTAGGAATTTAATACTTCTGATTTTCTAAACATCATACTGCAGTCTGTAGTCTAGAACACTCCTTTTCAAGTATGAGTAAGTTACCTAAACCAATTGATTCCTTGCCATTTTTGGAAAACCTGGCAGGATAGTACTCAATTCAATACTAGGATTCAAAGCCTTACACCATACAAGCTAGAGCAAGCTAAATGCATCATTTTCACAACACTATATACAAAGCATCACTGGTTTTAACCCATGGATCTAAGAACTCATTAAGTAATCTAATAGTTTAAGAACTTTGTCTGCGCATCAAGCTAGGTATTTATTTCATGGTTTTGTGTGAGGTTTTATTTATTGTCATGTTTTAAATGT
This sequence comes from Taxus wallichiana var. yunnanensis, assembly GCA_018340775.1. NCBI lineage: Eukaryota > Viridiplantae > Streptophyta > Pinopsida > Cupressales > Taxaceae > Taxus > Taxus wallichiana. Next base: position 712,802,249 of record CM031235.1, on the reverse strand, counting down.
AATTTGTAAATACTTTTTGCAGAATTTGAGTAAAATGTGTTATTAGTATCTCATAATCCAATGCACCTTTGCTGCTAATGATAGTAGAAAATTGTATCAAAGTTGAGATAATTAAAGCAAAGAACACAAAGATGACTATTGTTGGCAAAGAGGCGGTTGCTCAAAATAAAAGTTAGTAAAAAGAATTTCAAAGTAGCACCAGGGAAGTAGACGGATCGCTTGAAACTAGTGGTGGAGAGAAGGTGTTAATATTGTATATCAAGGGTTAACTACATTTAGGCACCCTTGTGTATTTTATTATTGTATTTCAAGGGTTAACAACATATCGATAACCTTCTGTATTTTATCTTATTTGATATTAATAAAATGTTTGTGGACCTATTTTTTGGGCACAAAATTCAAATCTAATTGATTTAATTTATACTATTAATTACCAGTCCACTCTGACATCATAGGTGATATGTAGTCGTTGATTGCACTATATGATTTTTGGTTATTATTTATTCTTGAAATTATGATTTTTCATTCTTTAAATTTGTATCGTCTCTAGAGAGACAAAAAATTATTATTCTATATTGTCTCTAGAGAGATGAAAATGATATTGTCTCTAGAGAGACGAAAATGATATTGTCTCTAGAGAGAAAAATGATATTGTCTCTAGAGAGACAATAATTACAAACAATATTAGAGACACCCGCTTTGAGACAATAATAGAGACAATATACAAATTTTTATTCTCTCTATGTGAGACAATTTGATTAAGTATTGTCTTTATTATTGTCTCAAAACACACCTCCTTGTAATAGTGTATCCTTATAATCCTCATCGCCCAAGCCATCATATTCCCCTTCCACCACATCGCATACTCAAGTGTCACCCATACATCATATATTTCTATGGGTGATTCCTTCTCCTCCACCATTGTTTAGATATCTCCCATCTGCTACATGGGTAACTCTATGCCCCTTCCACCCTCCTATATTAGATAGGATTTATTAGTACCTCCTTTATCATGCCAAACTATCGGAAACCTATCCAAACTACACTACCTCCACCATCTTTTCCATTCATCATCATCATTACTTCCCCCTCATCTTGTCTCATTAATCGGTCTAATTGGGTTAGCTTAAATAGCTAGCCATAAGATCACGTAAATGTCATGCATGGTAATCAAGATCTCCCATATAGGAAACAAAATGTCCCCTTAATCGGGTCCATCCTCTCAAAAAAAAGCCACCATCATCTTCAAGTCATGGTCGACACACCTGTAATGCTACAATAAACCTAATCCCAATACCTCAAAACTATCCAAATATGCATCCCCCTATACTCTGGGAACTAACCCAACAAAGGAGACACTTTATGTCTCACCAATAAACACCTCTTCTCTTGCACCCACAAACACAACAAGGAAGATTATATATATAGACACACACGAGACAAATGTAAAAATAAAAATTACACCTACCTCTATCTAGCATGGCTTTCATCTCTTCTATCAACTCCCACTAGCCTTCATCTCTTAAATAGCAAAAATGCTATTCTATAAAAAGCTTATCACAACAAACATAAGGAGTATAATGATCTCTCATGATTATCGGTCACTTATATATATGTTCTTCGACTCGATTACTACTGATTTCTAAGCGTTGTTGATTCATGGTGAATTAGTAGTGATTAGGTAATCAATATTGATCCTCTGTTTAATTGAAAAAGTTTAAATTTATTCTTGTTTTGGTCCCCAAGACCCCTACATTAAAAAATTCATCTTATATTTTGAGCCTTTGTTTCCCAATCAACATGGATTCTATAGCATCTCAAGAATATCTTCCCATAGCTTCCTACAAGTCATGCATCTATAGGTAGAGGACCCATTATTCCATCCTATCACTTCACTTATCAATCGCGTAAGCCCACCTTTGTGGTAATATATTTTTATGCCCAGTCTTGGGGCATCTCAAACTGAAACACATCTATTTATAAATGCAATCTTACACCAAGCCTATATGGTATTTTGTTTTTCTATCCATCCATGCATTGAAACTAGTGAAAGTCACACTAGCTTGTGATGACCCCCACTTTGAGGGGGTTACACAACCATAAATCTAATTATCTTACTCATTCTTATCTTATGGCTTCTCTATCAAAAACACTAAACAAAAAGGGGAAAATGTAGACATCATGTGTAGTATGCACTCTAACACACCCATTTGTATCTTGCAAGGTCATTTACCTCTTTCTTATTCACATTTTACCATTTTACAATATAACTACCTATAACAACAAAACAAACTTTACAAAAATAAAATGAATATTTTAAACAACCAAATCGACCTAGAAAGCCCTACCATGAACTTAAAACAACCCAAAATCAATTAGGAAACTAAAAAAATCCATAGAAATAAGCACTTAAAATAAAATCTCGTAGTTGGTGCCAATTGATGTGGATCAACGGCGATCCGTTGAAATGGTATCGATTATACATAAACCAATTCAAAACCTTTCCTAATGATTACAAATCAATTCCCAATTATCCAGCCCCCAAGCTCGTTTGTGATAAGTCCAATATTTCCAAGATCGAGTTTGGATCGGATGAGAGGTAGACCCGACCTCTTATCCTATTAATATCCCTTTAGAGAAATCTATCTACATATCTAACTATTAATCTTGTTTCCTCCTCATCAAGATAAGTCTCTTTTGATTGTAACAATTATTTTACATTCTCAAATTCAATATCGTTAACCACTAACCTTAGTTCTCAAAGTAATATTTTGTTTTCCATAGACAACTCTAATCTTTCCAAATCCTTTTTGATTAATCCGGTTTTAACAGTGATCATCATATATCATCCAAATCGATGTTGATTCACCGCATTGACATGGATCCATATTAAAAGTTTCCTATTTTACATCTTTCACATTTCTTATCTTATTTCTTTAAAATATAGTAACTATGTCTAACCAGCTTGTCACTTGTAAGCATCTGTTTATGTTAGATGACCCTTCAAGTAGCATCTTATGAAAAAGAAACTATCTTCATCATGTCTATTGTATGACAACCATTTGTTTGGGAACAATATGACATCAAGTAAGAGCTTATTCTTTGCATCTTTTCCTTCACACCTAATCTAGAAAAAATCACTTAGTAGCTGGACTTTATTTTTTTATCAAAGTAACAAGGCCAATCTGCTACATTAGGAATACATTTGAAACCTCCCCAACCTATCATTGAGGATTTCAATTGAGTCCTAGTATCTCGAACAATACATATCTATAACTTATTATCCATATCTATTCATATTATCTCAGTATTGCTATAATTTTATCCCACTTGATTATCTAAGAATGATTTGATACATGTTAAAGGAAGACCTTTATTGATAGGATTGGCCTTTTCCAAGCAACCCGTCTCATTATTATCTAATATATATCCCCAAGTTGTCGCATATGTGGACGACCTTGACTATTTGGAAAGGAATCGTTGCATGTGTACTTAAATACACCTTCTTTGGCTATCACCCATGTAAGTATCACTAAACCCTATCAATTTATGAGTTTTAATGGTTTATTCCTTGTAAAAGATTCTTACTCTAATAACTACTAAAACACTATTACTAATTCTTATATTTCTATAGATATATCTCGTTTGAATATTTAATTATATTTGTTTTATGAGAAATGTCACTTACTTAGATTTAAATTTTGATAAATCAGCTGGCACTAAAATTGCATACTCTTCAAGTATGTAGAATCTTCCTTTAGACGTGTTGTTCCCTTCTTAAATCATGTTTAATTTGTAACCATGTGTTGATTTATGACACATCTTATTGTACATAGTTGCTTCGCATTCCCATGACCTTTGGAAAATTATTTCAAGTTCTTACACACCCATACTTTTCATAGATTAATTTTACCCATGTACGACATATCATATATGTGAAAAGTATCCTTAGAAGTATTAATTTTAGCAATATCTTGTGTAATATTCACATGAACTATTAAATTGTATATGGTGTGATGAGTTGTAATAAAAAATTGTGTATACATATTATTTATAGTACTACTTAGTGAGGTAATAATTTATGAGGTGTGAGAGATATTATTGGGTACATTACATTCTATGATTACAATTTGATTGAGTGAGTTATCATGTCGACTCATGTACTATTACATAACAATGGTTAAAGGAAATGAGTGTTACTCATAACTTATAGGAGATCATTAAGAGATTATTCTCATGAGGATCAAAACAATAGCCCATGTACATTGATAAGGTTGCACTCCAATGATGATGAGAAATATCTAAGTAATCAAAAATAAAAATGAAGAACAAAGAATCATTCATAGAAATAAAAATCAATATACTCATTCTCATAGATAAAAAAAGGATACATACATGAGTGTTTTATAATTCTCGTGCTGGAAAAATATTCCATATAAGAGAGAAAAGAGAGGAGTTAGTATTCCAATGATGGAAGGTAAATCCCATGAATCCAAAATGCATTTGACAATGATCATATGCCTTATAACACTATAAAATATGATCTCACCTAAGTGAGATGACTCACCAAGTGAGGTGGACAAGAACTTGAGTGATGATGAAGAAAGTCACATACACCAAAACCATTACACTATATATATATATGTATTTCTTTGTGAATCACATTTCAAGTTCATTTTATACTAAATATTTGTGTACAAATCTACCAAACTTGTCACTCATTATTAAAATACCTTAGATAAAAGATTAAAATCTCGTGAGATTAAACTTATATCATTGTTTGTTATTTTGGTGCATCTTTAAATATTTGAGTGCGCCCAATAGATGATAAATATTTACTCATGTTTTACATTTATATCAGTTTAATTTCTTATTTGAGGATCAAGTTAGCCTACAAAGCAATGATATTATATTAAAAATCGAACAATCTTTGCTTTATAATCATTTCTGGAATAGGATTGAGACTAGCATCACGTGCATTGACCATATTCCCACATTAGGAATTTTAAATTCCATATAGATAAATATTTATTTATTGGTATCCATTTTTTTCAAGACCTACATATCGTCATGTTGTCAATGACAATACTCGCCCATGGTCATCATATAAAGGTATCGTAAAATGACCTTGTTAAATTGTATTTATCACCTCAATTCTACCCATAATTGTCGTATCATTGATAATACTCATAGTTTCATTGGTGATGAATCGAACACCCCCGGACTCTGCAACACGATGGGTTGAGACTCTCGGTGTGATTGCACAACATGGAGCTTTTCCCAAGAGTGGACCTTGCGAAATCGGAAAAGCTCTCCTGATGAAGGCCGTTCCTATTCCTCTGTTCGAGATGAACCTAAAATGCAGAGGTTCACTCAAAACCTAATCTAACTTACCAAGGAGACAGGTAAGAACAAGCATAAAAATAAACCTAAACTAACGAGGTGATGCACCGAGGAATGTTAGACACTCGTTTTGCAAATTTAACACAGACCACAGAGATGCAATACAAACACCATGCACAGGTAACCAAACTGCAATAAGAGATCAAAATGACAAAAATGAATACATGAGAGGGTTGAGAATCAATCACAAGCATATATATTATTGCTCAAGAGTCGATACAGTACATTGCAGTGGTCAAGAGGAGAAAAGATTGGCATTACAACCCGTATGGGAGGTTTGAAAGCTCCACAAATTCTCTTACAAGAAAGGGAGAAAGGGGGATGCAAAACAAAATTGTCCAACCATTAGAAAAAGCCCCTCCTTACAATTTATATGAGGAAAAAATGAGGGAGAAGAGAATGATTCGAATTCTGCCCCAACCACCTCCAAGACTGCACCTAACCCATCATATTATGGCGGTAGGTGAGAATCTCAACAACCCAACAGTGGCGAAGTGTATTTTACATTTTTAAGAACTTTTTCCCACCCAATTAAAGATATCCAGTCATAGTTGGGTAGAGGACACCGAGAGCTTTCTGAAAAGTCCAACCTTGTGTGAATCCGAGCTCCCTGTAAAAAGTTATGGCGATCTGAATATTTCCCGCGTCAGGGTCTTCTGCCTGTCAGGTTCGGGGTTCTCCTCTGCATTTGCATCGGGTTTGGAAGATGCCTCGACATGTGTTTGATGCTTGTGTTTTCCCGAAACCTGCTTCCACCGGTATTTCCAAGATTTCCTTTGTTTGGGGTCGGAAAATGGACCTGCATGTGCATCGGATTTGGAGGATGGCTCGACATGTTTCCACCCCATGCTTTCCCAACATGTTTCCCCAACTCCAAGACCCGATTGGCCTAGGAAGTGTTTCGGGTTTGCGGAACTCTCAAGCATCGGGACATCCCTTGCGATTTGCATGCTTCATGTCTCATGTTTCCCGAAACCCGAAACCCGAATTTTCTTTTGTGTCGGGTTTTCTAACCCCTCCGACATGCTTTCTTTTGTGTATCTATATTTACCTGGGGGTAAATATATACAACAGCTTTTTCTTTTAGCACCAACTTATCTAATTTTTATATGACCTATGTATCCTAATACCATTCTTTACATACCTAATATGCTCATACATGCATTGCGAAGTTGTGGTCTATTGAAACTCTTAAGATCCATTTATGTTTTAGACATGATATTAAGGTAATCATTCTTACAAATAATTAATGTTTTCTCAAAATATAGTCTTTAAATATCTAATCTACATTATAGGTATCACTCACTCAAGCTTGAAATTCAATAATAAATATAAGTTTAGAGCATATTAATGAAAGCATGTTTAATATTATCGAATATGACATTGTGAATAAATAAGAGAGAGAAAAGCTATATTGAAATGAGATTGAAAGATAAGTAACATATCTATCTTAGATAAATCTATGTAAATTATGTTGAGAGGCATGATTTTCGGGAATCTATAATGAATTTGAGACATATATGGAATAGGGGCCTCAAGAATTATACTGTCATCATTTTTTCATAGATTATCTAATATATGCATGTTAATTAATAAAATAAAATGTCTTGTCACTATCTCGATTCAAAAGAAGATTGTGTCAATAACTCACTTTGTAAATATCATTTTATTCATATTTCCATCTCAAAGTTAAAATTATCATAGTCTAAGTATCAAGAAAAAAATTCACATGGACATATTTTTGGTGGCACCTAACGTCTTAAAAGTCAAAGATCTATTTTAAGGGGGTTTGTATAAATGATCTTCACTAAATAATTAGACAAGAATAATAGATAATAGAGGCAACATAGGATGGAGTAAATTATTCATCCTCTCATCAATCACTAACAATGAGGCCCAACAAATTGTGTTAGAGATAAACTAGTTATGCCAAAATGACCAAATGTTGAGAATGGTTTTCAATTGGCAGCAAAAATCATCTCATATTGTTAATGATCATAGTGTCAATTATCTACAAGGATGGTTACATATTAATACAATGATGACCAAATCCTAATTATTACTATTTTGAGTATTTCATGTTTTGTCTTGTGTCTAGAATAAACCCATGTTGTGACATTACAATAAATAACCATATTTTGAAGAACCTTACTTTTTGTGGGTAGGATAATATTTTGAGGAAAATTCAATATGGATTATTTTTTAGATTGTTTGGGATCCCTAGGAATCATGGGGATTTTTAATTTGGGAAGTTAGGTAATGGAGAACTAAACCAAGGAGTTTGGTGGAAACTATGCCTCATGTCCCGAGGGTAAACAGAAAATTTTGTGGAGTTGTATCTTGTCTAAGTAGTATAATCATAGAAAAGTTATTTATTTAAAAATATGATTTTCTTCTACTATGTTCACACTAAGGGGAATGTTAGAAATATCCTTTTAGTGTTCACATGTTAGTATATTGTATGTGGTGTGATGAGTTATACTAACAGCTCATGTAGATATTATTTGTTATAATAGTTAGTGAGTTAATAATGTATGAGGTGTGAGATAAATTCTTTTGTACGTTACATTTTGTACTTAGAATGTGATTATGTGTGAGTTATAACAACTGACATATTATTAGGCATGATTGGTTGAAGGAAATAAATGTAACTCCTAGCTTATAAGAACTCATTACAATATATATGTACTCTTCTTTCCTTGCGAATTATATCTCAAGTTTATTTTGTGTTAAACCTTTGTGTAGGAAGATTTGTACCAATTTTTTTACCGATGTGAAGGTTTAACTTTACATATCTCCTAGGGCCAATATTTTCTCATAATAAAACTATTGTTTTTTCGTAGACAAAGGTAAAATCTTCTAACTTCTTAATGTTCCTCCAAAAATATTTTTTTGCAAAAACTTTAGCTACCTAGTTGTGTAACTCATCTACAAAATTCTTCCACTATTCATAAACACTTTGTACCAATGATTCTATCCCTTGCATTTTCTTGGTCATTTCCTTGATGACCTCTTTTTTTATAACATCTACCAAATTGTGTTTGGTCCTATTTTTTCTATCTCAAAACTATCTTAGATACTATTTTCTTCCATGAAGGTATCAAATTATTTTCTCGACTTTATGCAATTGTTTAAGTCTTTCTTCTATTAGTTATATTTCTTCATAGTAGCAACTTTCGTACGAAGAGTATTAAAGGATCGAAACAAAATATGGAAAAAAATACAGTAAATTATAAATGTATAAAATATGGTAATTTTAATATTTGTTTTATTAAATTATAAAAATGTGAAAAAATAATTGTTTTTACCTGCTTGTGTTGCTCTTTATACACTCTGTAATGTATTATAAAATTATAAACTGCAACCTTTTGCATTTGCTTTAAGCAATATCACATGATTATTATATATATAATAACATCAGTTCCAAAAAAAGTTTGTTGTGTTAGGAAATTAATATTTACATTGGCATTTATGAGATAGTAGATTATTGTTTTCTAGGGTTATTTAATATTATTGTAACAAACAATATATTCTATTGTTTGTTTATACCCATAAATTATATAAACAGGTAAGTTGTTGATTGACTTCCTATTTTATAGGAAGTAGTTTTTCTATTGTAGTGGCTATATATTAGCCAAACGAATATGTTATAGTGTAGAAAATTAATTATTTGGTTTTTCTGTGCAATGCTCTCTTGAATCCTATCAGTGGTATCAGAGTAGCTAGATCCACTTCATTAATGGGGTAACAAGTGTAACAGGGCTAGTGATAAGGAGATGAATTATTTGCAAGAGAATCAGTATTGTAAAAATATAACTTTATGGACTAGTTTCTATTCTTTCACATCTGTGCGTGTTGTCTGTTTTTGGACATTTGTAGAACAACCCAAGCTCACAGCGTCAGTGTTGATCTCTATTCATTCAGATCTTAGTTCACCTAATTGGGACACGTTTCTTTCCTGCATATGCAACTGTGATCCACATGCCCTCGTCAGCCAGCTCATCAATCGATGATGCTCTGATTCCTTGGCATTAATAGTTCACATTGTTTCTTGATAGTTCTGTGCAATCTATCAATGATCTGGCACCTACATATTGGTGAAACATCCATCGAGATTATTTCCCATATAGAGAAACCTGAGTTTGCATTGTCATTCACAAAGTTAGCAAATTCAGAGCTCACGCATTTACAGCCGTATTCGGTGAGAAGTATTTTAGTTTGTTGTTGACGTCAATAATTTTATGAGTGCAGCAAATTGTGCAGGAATCTTAAATATTTCTGTAACTATTCATTATCATTTGTGATTTGCATCAACGGTTTTGGCTTGATCGCTTCAAAGGATGTGAGCTAAGTCGACTCTAGAGAATCTTCACGACTCCACAACTTGCATACTACCGCGAGCTATATTTCATTTGGCATTTTATCCAAGAATTTGGCGTCCTGTATTTGTTTCTCATTCTAGCACTGGTCGTTCAGATTTCAATAGCATGGTTCTGATATGTGCATGCACCATTGGTCGCACCGTTGTCAGGGATATGCATTCTCATCTCTTGATATAATATTTCACATCAAAGAATTGGATCCTCAGCACTGGCAGAACTTACACTTGTTATCAGGTCATTCCTGGATTCTTGTTTTAGGAGAAGAATTCACCATCGCCCCAAATTCGCAGTCAAACTTCCACGACAATGTACCTCTTCTACAGTTCACAGTGGTACTCAAAAACGACAGACTCCTCTGGGTGGCGAAATATCCAATTTCTCCTCTCCTCAATGGCGATATAAGACTACATGACAGATGCATGAGACTCTTGGCTCGTACTCTACACCGCCACTCAAGTTGCCATGAATTTCAACAATGGTATTTGTTTAGTAGTCGGTCAAAAGTCGAGTCATACTTTGTCTTATTTCTTATTTATTCATGTTTAGTTTCTTAAGTGTTGATTATAAAGTCAAGTGTTTGTTTATTATTCGGTCAATAGTTGTAAAGTATTAAAAAGTAAATTTCCTATTATTTTTCAAATAGGTTGTTTAAATCAATACCTTTGGTGTCTAAGATACATTGTGCATAAGTACTCTCGGCTCATTATTCCATCTAGGTTTCATAGTCATCAAACTAAATATTCAAGTCATCAAAATATCATATTGGCAAGAATCATAAATCGTTTTATTTTAGTCTTTAAAGTGTCAATATTGTCAAAATCTAAGTTTCCATGACAATATATAAAGTGTTTTTTATGTCTTATTATCAAATAGGTGGTTTTATGATTTTTTTATTGTTATTTTTAGTCAAAATAGTCAACTTGTCAAAATTTGTAAAAATGAAAAAAAAATCCTTATGGACGCATTATTAGTGTACCACGATGTCCACCTTGATAAATGAGCCTCAAAGTCAATATCAACCGAGCTAAGAAGTGACAACTAGAGGACAGAGGCACATGAGGGTGGAGGTCAATCAACGACCTCTCGTCGACCACCAACGACGAGGATGCATATAAGTTCGTGGCACATGTTTTTGGTGTTAGTACTTGTTTTTCGCTTTTCGATTTGGTGTGATTTTCAGTGTGGTGTCAAAACTGAGAACAGATGTCCATTCCTTTTAACATGTATATGCGGGTATTCCTACATAATTGCCTTATGCGAATAACATGGTGAAGAACATATAGCGTAGTGAAATGCAATGTAATGAAATTACTTGTATAATTCATATTAAGAGCAATAGTAGAGCACCAAATAGCACAATATTTTAGAATAATGATCTCAATATGCAATTAGAATAGCTTCGCCACTTCGAGGGGGCAACCTCCAAACCATATAAGAAGACTCAAATGCTCAAATAATAATGAAATACTACCTATAATCCCCTCTATATACTATTCATATGCTATGGCTATCACCAAGGCCGACCTATTAAGCATGAGAAAGTATAAATGATATAATAAAATGATATGGTAAGCCACAAGTCGGCTACTCATATCCTACTACAAGCAATAGGTTAAGGGTGTAGCATGCCCTTCCCCTTCAAACCAATGTTGTCCTCAACGTTGAATAATCCTGGATGTTGCTACAGAAAACCTCTATCCTCCCAGGTGGCATCTTCTATGCTCAGATTCTTCCACTTGATTAGATATTCCTTAATGTCTCTAGTTCTCAACCTCTTAGTACGTGTTTGCAGAATCTTCTCTGGCTCCAAAATGATTCTTCCTTCCTCGTCAAGTTCTAACTCTGTCTGGGGCTTCAAATTTTTGTCCAATAACCTTCTTCAGGCATGATACATGGAATACTTTGGGTGTATGTGTGAAGATGGAGGCAACTCTAGTTTATAAGCAACACTACCAATTTTACGGGAACCTGATAAGGGCCATAATATTTAGGAGCAAGTTTGTTTTCCTTTTTCTGTTTCTTTAGGGACATCTATTTGTAAGGCTAGAGACATACAAAAACCCAGTCACCAATTTCAAAATGTCTTTCACTACGGTGTTGATCTGCTTGTTGTTTCATCCTGTTTTGTGCTAATGCTAAATTCTCCTTCAAACTAGCCAAAACCTATTGTTGATGTTGAATGTGTTCCTCAACATCTCTGACCTTAGTTTGCACCCTCAAGGAGGAAGTGATAGAAGGTGGATGGTAACCATATAATGCTAAAAATGGGATCATTTGAGAAGAGGTATGAAAAGATGTGTTATACCACCATTCTGCCAGTGGTAGCCATTTAATCCACCTTTCTTGCTTATCTGATACAAAACAACGTAAATAACCCTCTAAGCATTTGTTGACCACTTCTGTTTGCCCATCAGTTTGAGGATGATAAGAAGAACTGTGAGCTAGCTGAGTACCCAAACATGAAAATAATTCCGTCCAAAAATTACTTGTGAAAATAGGATCACAATCACTCACAATTATCTTTGGGGTTCCATGTAGCCTTTGAATCTGTCTCCAAAAAATCGTTGCCAGATCGGCTGCAAATGGATGTGATAGGGAAAAAAATGGGCATATTTTGTGCGCCTATCCACAATCACGAAAATAACATTCTTACCCTTTGAACAAGGCAATGCAGTGATGAAATCCATGGAGACCTCCTCCCATCTCTCGGCTAGGAATTAGTAAGGGTTGCTGCAGACTGGTGTCTTAATTGTTTCCCTTTTGTTCTGTTGGCACACTAAACACTCTGATACAAACTTTGGTACATCCCCTTGAGTCCTTCCCAAAATAATTCTCTTTTTATTCTATGATATGTCTTCAAAAACCCAGAGTGTCCTCCAACAGGTGAGGCATGTAGCTCTACAAGAATCTTATGCTTCAACTTAGAATCTTTACTCAAGTATAACCTATCCTTGTACCATAGGGCATTACCTTTCCACTCAAATTTGTTAGATGTCACAGATCCTTGCTTGATATTCTGTATTAGATATTGTGTATCCTTATCTTGATTCCATTCCAATCTTGCTTCCTCCACCCAATCCACTGTCAACATGGACATTCCACATAGTAAGGCATCTGCGGATGTATCCCTTCTAGACAACACATCAGCTACTACATTTTCTTTACCCTTTTTATATATGATTTCAAAATCATAACCCAACATTTTTGTTACCCACTTTTGTTGTTCCTCAGATGATAACCTTTGCTCCAAAAAGTATTTGAGACTATCGTGATCATTTTTTACCTTGAAGTGTCTACCCATGAGATAGGGCCTCCATTTCTTGACCGCATGAAGAATAACCATCATTTCTTTCTCATATGACAGGTTTGAGCAGATCTTTTCCTTTGAATTGACGACTCTCAAATGCAATTGGTCTTCCTTCCTGCATTAGAACTGCTCCCAATCCTGATCCTGAAGCGTCACATTCAACAATGAAGGTTTTTGAGAAGTTGGGAGTAGCCAAAACTGGGGTGCTACACATGGCTTCCTTCAGCTGCTCAAAGGATTTAGTGGCTATGTCTGTCCAATGGAAGGCATCCTTCTTTAGCAATGTAGTGAGTGGGGTTGCTATTCTACCATATCCCCGCACAAATCTTTTGTAGTACCCTATTAGTCCTAGGAACCCACGAAGATTTTTGAGATTTTGGGCCTTGGCCATTCCACCATAGCTTTGATCTTCTGAGGATCAACTTTGACACCTTCATGGGATACAATATGACCCAAATACTCTACCTCTTGTACACCAAAAGAACATTTGGATGGATTTGCATACAGAGTATGTTTCTCCAAAACTTCCAACACGTTATTTACATGTTGTAAGTGTTCTTCCCATGTCTTACTGTAAATCAATATGTCATCAAAGAAAACTAATACAAATTTCCTTTAAAAAGGCCTAAAAATAGTGTTCATCAAGCTTTGAAAGGTTGAGGGCGCATTTGTAAGACCAAAAGGCATTACCAAAAACTCATAATGGCCCTCATGAGTCCTAAAAGCCATTTTATGAACATCTTCCTCTTTTATCCTAATTTGATGGTACCCCGAACGAAGATCTAATTTTGTGAAATAAACAGCACCATGCAATTCATCAAGTAAATCATCAATTCTTTGGATAGGAAACTTATCTTTGAAGGTGTACTTGTTGAGTTCTTGGTAATCTGGACACATCCTCCATGTTTCATCCTTTTTATGTACCATGACCACTGGTGAAGAATATGCACTCTGGTTATGCCTGATGATACCTGCCTTCAACATTTCCTCCACCATTTTCTCGATCTCACTTTTCTGATAATATGGGTATCTGTATGGTCTGATGTTAGGTGTTTGGCTCCCTAGAATCAACGGAATGGCATGATCATGATCCCTAACTGGTGGTAGTCCCTTTGGAATTACATCAAAAATAGATGAGTGAGCATCCACAATCTTCTGAAGATCGGGTGGCATTGAAGACTCTGTATTTTGTACTTCTATGGAAAATAGCTTTGTTATAAATCCATCCACTCCTTTTCTGAGAACCTTCTACATCTGATGAGAGCTAATAATCTGTGGAGACTTAGCTACCATCCCATTCAATTGTATTTTCCTTCCATCTGAATGAAATCGCATGAACAATTCTTGGAAATTCATCTCAATAGTACCTAAGGTTGTGAGCCATTGGACCCCCAAAACAATATCTGCCCCTCCCATAGAAATAGCAAACATAGGTGAGTCTAACATGTAGTCTCCCATGGAAAGCTTGATACTATGGCACTTTCCTATGCACTTGACTATCCCACCATCCGCAATCATAACTTGCATTTCTGGAGCTGGGTAAATAAAACAATTGAGGCGGGTAACTAACTTACTATTTATGAAGTTATGAGTACTCCCCGAGTCAATCAACACCGTCACCTTCTATTTTTTGAGATAGCCAATAACCTTGAGTGTTTGAGGAGTACTAATACCTGACAATGCATGGCAAGAAATTGTAGGTTGGTGATCCTCTACTTCATCTTCTATTGGTTCCTCAGCCTCTCCTATAATTTCAGCTTCCTCATCATCCTCATTACCTCCGTCAATATAGAACAACTTCTTCTCAGCACATTTATGTCCTGGTCCATATTTGCTATCATAGTTAAAACATAATCCTTTTTCTCTCTTTTCTTCCATTTGTTGAGGAGTCAGTCTAATTGGCCTAGCAAATGAAGGGGAAGAGATACTACGGTCTCTGGTGTTAATGAAAGGTGGCCTCCTACTACAAAGAATTTTTTCCTCTACATGACGTGCCATGATAATAGAATCAGACAACTTGATTGGATTAAACATCCGTACCTCATGCTCGATGTGGTCCTTAAGACCCCCAAGAAACAAGTCATTCAGATTCTCTTCTGGAATATTCTCCACCCTTAAGGATAGGTTTTGGAATTGATGCACATAATCTTTGACTGATCCTATTTGCCGTAACTTTGCTAATTGACTAAAGTAGTTCTCTGAAACACTGGAACTATAGTGCAATTACAACTCCTCGGTAAAAACTGTCCAAGTGACACCTAGACCATTCTTCTGCCTCTGAGCACATAACCAATGATACCAAACAAATTGGTCGGGTTCAAGATATAGGGATGCCAATGTCACCTTTTGTCCTGATGGTGTTTGATGTAACTCAAATAAGTTCTCCATTTGATTTATCCAATTCAGGGGATCCTTACCATCAAATTTGTGCATATCCACTTTCGGCATCATGTTCCGTGGTTGCGGATAAGTTTGATTCTGATGGGACTGGAAAAGTGATCCAATATGGTTAGTTTGTCCATGATTTTGAACTGAAGGTCCTCCTTGGTTGATATGGGCTGGATTTGGGCCATACTAGTTACCCTTTACATGTTGCATGATATCATCCAACCGATGATTGATTTGGGCTATGTCTCCTTTAGAGGCCATCTCAGATTGTACAATTCGCAACTCATACTCAAGTTGGCAAACCTTATGATCAACTGAGGTAAACCCTAGTGCTAAGGAATCTGTATTTACCCCTTCTGACTCCATCTCTTCAATCACTACCCCATCTTTATCTGGGGTTTTACCCGGAGTAACCGGATTCTTTTTTGCTCTTGTGGAAGGCCCCGCCATGATGTCAAATCTTAGGGTTTAGGGTTTCGATAAAATTTCAGCCGAACAGGAAAAAACACAGAGAATATACTAATACTATTTTTTTAAGATATTTCTGAAAATGTAAAGAAATTGAAAATTTTCCACAATTTGCACCCTAGGGAGCGATTTTATGAAAAACCATAAATTTGTAATAACTTTTAAAAATAAATCAAAAAAATTTGAAATTTTTAGGGAACCTTACTTGAAATGATTCACAACTCTTGTAAAAATATCTCCCACCAATTCACTCTAGTTCGCAATATGTGGTGGAAACAAAAAATTAGGGTTTTTGCCCTAATTTCGGCCCAGATCGCAACTCTGATACCACTTGTAATGAAATTACTTGTATAATTCAGATTAAGAGAAATAGTAGAGAACCAAATAACACAATATTTCAGAATAATGATCTCAATATGCAATTAGAATAGCTTCACCACTTCGAGGGGGCAACCTCGAAACCATATAACAAGACTCAAATTCTCAAATGATAATGAAATACTACCTATAATCCCCTATATATACTATTCATATGCTATGGCCATCACCAAGGCTGACCTATTAAGCATGAGAAAGTATAAATGATATAATAAAATGATATGGTAAGCCACAAGTCGGCTACTCATATCCTACTACAAGCAAATAGGTTAAAGGCATAGCATGCAACATCAAGAGTCTTGAAGAGGTTGACAATCAAATGTGTTCCTGTTCACACCTAGGTTTGTGGTTAGCCTCTCGGAAAACTATTGAAGTTTGTTCAAATGTGTTCCTACTTGATTTCTCATACTACTAGGTCATATGTGTTCCCTAAAGTGACTGGTTGATAAGTAGATGATTCCTGAGCGTGTTTCCATCCTTGTTGGTCAAACGTGTTCCCAATAGTGCATGGTTGATAAGAAGTTTATGTGTTTCTTATTCTACTTGCGGTTCAAGTGTTGTACCAAGATCATGTGCAACGGCCGCCGACAAGTTACGAGAGGAAGTGTGAAATTTATTTTACTACCACGCAAGCATTAAGGGGGAATATTAGGAAATTAATATTTATATAGGCATTTATAAGATAGTAAATTATTGTTTACTACGACTATTTAATATTGTTGTAAAAAAAAATATTATATTGTTTGTTTATACCCATAAATTATATAAACGGGTAAGTTGTTGATTGAATTCTTGTTTTAGAGGAACTAGTTCTTCTATTATCTTTGAAATATATTAGCCAAACTTATTGTGTAGGAATAGAGAACGAAATATCTTATAGTGTAGAAAATTAATCATTTGGTTTTTCTCGTGCAATGCTCTCTTAATTCTATCATGGTGGAATTTTAATTGTTTCGAATGTTTTCAAAATTTAATATGGTGGAGGAGGAAAACATTAAGAAATGGCAAATCTATCCAAATCCACCATATTTGGTAACTATGGATTTCTTAATCAATTATATTTGAATAATCCATCAAACTCTATATATGCGATTGTACTTGAATCCTTCGAATGAATATTATTTTTTTCATTTCATTAATGACGAATTTTCACACTTCCTTATTCTCATGGGTTCCTACATCTTTATTTTAAGAGTTTCAATCTTCACGAGAGCTTTATATATCTATCATCAACTATTATTAATTTTTCCATCTTTGTCTTAATGGATTTAATCTACTTCAAATATTGTAAACAATTTTTTTTTTTTTAAATTTCATTCCTTCATGATTTAAAAATTACTCTCCATCTTTCAAGCTCCATTCATTATTCTCTAATTATTATCTTCTTTCTTTTTCCTACAAATTCATTCTAATTTTAACACCATTTGTACCTTACAAAGAACCTTCAAATGAGAAATATTTCCAAGTCGATCCTTAACTAGAACCCACAAATAATTGTTCATGCTACTGGAAGAAACGACAAATTTTTGGGTAATTGTCAAAAATACTTAATTTAAATAAAACCAGGGTCAATATACATGCATGTAGTGCACTGGGGGATTTGTAGAGACGGTGCAATCTTAAGGCACAAGTGGGTTGAATTCAGGTAAGGTGGTGTAAATTTTTCACATTATTTGTGGACCCCGGAAGTTGACCAAGCACTTTGTGTGTATTAGTTAGGCACAGGTTATTTTCAAGTAATGAATTTACAAATATTCACTCTCTGATGCATCTTACCTACAAATATTGTCAAATAAAAACAATTATAATCCATTTCATGGAAAATAGTGTATTTTTAAATTTAAAACACACTTTTATATTGATATAATCATGAAAAGTATACTTCGGTTTCACATCAAAAATGGTTGGATATCACACACCCCGAAAGCATCACACACCGCACAAGTTTCATGGGATCCAAAAACTAGACCAACACAATACTGAAAGTCATAACCATGATAAACTAAGAAGCGAAGAAAACATGGTGGTCAAGGGAGGAGGATGAAAAGGCGGATTTCCTTAAACACCTTCCCAACCCATTGTAGGGGGATTAGGTGAGTTCGTATCGGGACCCCAATGATCACCCTACTTGAGGGCCAAGGCATGTTGCACTGTTAGAAGAGAGCCAAATCCAGATGTCAAAATTTTTCTGAGGGAGCACCCTATCTAGAATCAAAAGTGTGATGAGAAGAATACCAACTAGATCCACCACCGGTAGTCTGAACAAGGGGAGAAGCCCCCCAGTTAGTGTCATCACCATCTTGAGAGTGGGGATAATCCCCCATCCATCACCATCACCATCACCATCACCATCACCAAACCACTGGAAAATACTACAAACATGCCACCGAGAGGGAGGAGGTTTGTCGAGCCCTAGAACACAACCACTTTGTCGATATCCTCGACCATGAGACTCGAGAATAGTGTGGAAGCGAGGACTGATGTCGTGGTGGTGAAGGACATCGAAATGAAGAAAAAAAACTTAGTTGACCGAGTAGGGGGGGCACTACCCCCAGATGGGCGAGAAGATCTTGTACATGTTCCACGTCCAAGGAGACTTTCTCTGCCTAGACCTTGATCTGAAGTAAAAAATGAGATATAATTTAAGTTTTAGCATACATAGAAAACTCCATGCTAATAGTAGTTTCATTAAAACTAGAATCATTTCTAATCTTCCAAATTTGAAATAAAATTTTTACATGAAATATTTTCCAAAACTTGTTAAATTTTACAAGAAGCAAGGTCGAGTCCCATAGTAAGACAATTTTCTAGGTAAAGGGTTAAGGACAAAAGGGTCTGAAAAGAGAGTGGATCCACATCTAAGCTCACTCACTGCGCAAGGGGGAAATACCAAAACAAGTTCAAAAGAGACTCATGTTTCTGGAAAGGACTCAAGGGGTTCACAATCCCTAGGCTGCTTGAAGACATTTTCCAATAGGAAAACCCTCATAAAGAATGCACAAGAAACAATGAGCCTTTTTAGGTTCAATGTGAGCCTTCCATATGATATTGAACATGTGTTTCCAAACCCTGTGTGGGAACTTAAGCTTCCATTACTTGTTCAAATTTTCACAAGGAATGTGAGAGAGCACTAAGAACTGGTAACCAAGTTGAGGTTTGTACAAATTAAAGGGAGTTGTCGTAGGCGGTCTGCAAATCACACCACCAAGGTGGAGAGAAGGAGAAACCCCAATCTTATAGAGCATTTACTTAGGTATGGAATTTTTAATTTCATAGAAAATTATTTATCTCCACTATTAATGTTAAATTGAGATTTGATAAGAACCAAGGGTTTCCAAGAATAGGTAGCCTTGTAGAACAAATCTCCTAGTATCTTGATCCCATGCTTAAAAATCCTAAGAATTTTAATCCATGACACCATAACAAAGGGAACATTACGAAAATTAATAATAGGATACTTTGCCATAAATAATTTGAATTGATGGAAATCCCCATTTTGAAACCATCTCTAACCTAAATGAGGTGAGGTTTGACAAGCTCCCATGCCTTCTAGATACTCTTCATAACAAAATTTCCTCCAATTTTATGTGAAACAGAAGAGAGCAACATACTTTGAAATCCCAATTTTTTCTAGAATTGTTTACCAAAAGGGGTTCCTTGAAAATGTAGTAACAAAGCAAGTTTTTCAAATCCTCAAAACCTTCTAAACCCTTGATGATCCAATTGATATATGAGTCAATGCCCTACAACCGAATGTAAATAAGCCTTAAGCCATGAACCTCTTTAGGAGAGCAACAAATTTCTCAAGCCAATCTATGGAAACCTTTGTGCCCATAGGTGTTGCCCATAAAAATATCTAAGCAACTTCTCCATCTTAGCATATGAAGCCTTCAAAGGATCCTAGAAGGAAGAGTAATAAACATGAGTAGTAGCTAACACATTCAAACAAATATGGAATTTACCAACAATAGAAAGGGTTTGGTTTTCCAATAAACAAGCTTTTACTCAACTCATTGGACAACTTAGGACTAGAGAGTAGTAGGAGTAACATGGAAAACAAATGAGATGCAAAATAATTTAAATTTCACTATAGAATGAATCCACTACCAAGGAAATCCTTCAAGCCATGGAGGTGTGGGATCGAAAGACTTCATGTAGCAATGAGTATTTTTAATTGGATTGAAGAGCCTCAAGCCAAGAAAAAAATATCTAGGAAATGCAAATTTTTATTAACGATCTATTCATTCTCTTCTAGAGTTAAAAAGAATCATCACCAAAGTGGCAATTAATAAGTTATTGATTAGAGTTAGGGAGAGAAATGCCCTTAACTAACCCTTGAGAAGCAAACCTTGTAAAAAGGTACCTGAAACACTCAACAACAAGCACATAAAGAACAAGAGCTAAGGGGATACATTTCCGAAAGGAGCTATGAAGATTAAACATATCGATCTGGAATCCATTAGTCACGAGTCGAAATTAGCATCTTCAAATAGCTTATTAACAAAGCGAATGAATCTAAGGACAAACCCATGAGCTTAAAGTATGAAAATGATGAAAGGAAATTCAATAATGTCATAATATTTTTCAAATTCAATTTTGATGAAGAAATCTTTTTTCTTAGACAATTTGGCCCTCTCAATTCCTTTCCAAACAACATTAGTGTTATCTAGAAGGAACTTAATCTTAATGAAGCCATTTTTTCACTACGCACAATGAGAGGTAAAAGATTATGGATCCCGACACCCAAGGCTTTGGCTATGATCTTGTAGGTAACACTTAAAATAGTAATCGGTCTCTAATTGGTGATAAGTTCGGGATATCCAGCCTTTGGGATGAACTTAATATTACCATGATTGTTCGAGCATCAAGATAATTATTCTCCATTAATTTTTAATAAACATGATAAATATCATGACCAACCGTATCCCATAATACCCGACAAAAATCACACGAAAATCCATCAACACCATGAGCTTTATCTTTTTCATTTACATAACATCTTCCTAAAGATCAACAACATATTTCCTCATTTAATTAACAAAGCAACATTCCTATCTAGAGTGTATGGTTGGGTAGAAAATAAACCATGGTAGTGGTGAATAAAGGTAGGTAGGACATCCAAAAGGTCTCGTGATTCGACCTAAAGCACCCTTGATAATCTAGATTGAACGAGCATGCCGAGGTGTGAGGAAAGAAAAATTATTCTATCACTTTGTCACTGATCTTGAGCCAATGTAGTCGAGCTCTAATTTGATCCCCGTGGGCTTGATATAATTCTTCCATCTTGAGTTTGTGATGCCATTGTGGCACCTCAGTTTATAGGTGAGTATCAAAGGGTCAGTGGTCAAGAGCTCTCAAGCTTCGACATTATCTCGAGTAAAGGCATTATGAGACCTTTTTTCTTAATAAAGCATTTTGCCTCTGAAACATATAGAGAAAATTAGTTATGACAATGTTATCCTGCCATCACGAAATCCACCTAGCTAGATCTGATGGTCGTTCAACCAAGTTCCAAATGCACAAACTTTCTTATGTCTAAGGTCAGCTGTGTTTAGATAAAATTGGGAGCTCCAAGGTTTATCAAGACCCAGATGAAATTCAATTTTAAAAAAATAGGTGAATGGTCAGAAAGCATAGCCCCTTCCTAAATAGAAACTAGTCTACCAGTACTAGTGGTGGATCAAAAAAAATTTGATCCAGGAGCAATGCTCGATCAATATGTTTCACATCTTTGTCTTGAACCCATATGATATTAGACCAAGTGAACCAGGGTGCACAAGTGGCATGTCTAAAATAGTGGTTAAGATAAAAAAAATCCCAAGTTTATTGCATGTGTAAAACAATGCTTCTCTCTCACCAACACACAAACATATAGCAAATCACCCCACTTTATCTTCAATAGACTCCACCATATTATAATCTTGAAACATAATCCAATGTAAATTGA